>CM068384.1:87359380-88073093 GCA_034770075.1 Aralia elata
TCCACTCTTGGGAGACATCTTTCTTTAACAGTTTAAAAATCGGCTCGCATGTAGCTGTCAAGTGGGATATGAAGCGGCTGATGAAGTTTATTCTTCCCAAAAATCCTTTTATTTCCTTTTCTGTGCGAGGTGCCGGCATATCCACAATGGCCTTAATCTTCGCCAGATCCAACTCAATGCCCCGATTACTAACCAGGAATCCCAAGAGCTTGCCGGACTGCACTTCGAAGGCACACTTCACCGGATTGAGCTTCAAATTATATTTCCTGAGCCGATCGAATAGCTTTTTGAGATGGGTTACATGATCAGATTCCACCCTCGATTTCACGATAATGTCATCTACATAGACCTCTATCTCCTTGTGCATCATGGCTCTCTGATAAGTAGCCCCCGCATTTATGAGACCGAAGGCCAATCGTCTGTAGCAGAAGGTACCCCAAGGGATGATGAAAGCGGTCTTTTCCCGGTCTTCCTCTGCCACCATTATCTGATGATACCCCGCAAAGCAATCAACAAAAGAGTACATCTCGTACTGGGCTGTGTTATCCACCAGGATGTGTATGAAAGGAACTGAGAAGTTGTCCTTGAGACTGGCCTTGTTCAGATCTCTATAGTCGACACATACCCTTACCTTCCCTCTAGGCTTAGCCACTGGGACTATATTAGACAACCATTCCGGGTAAGTGGACACCATAATGATTCCAGCCTTGAACTGTTTGACTATTTCTTCCTTCACCTTCAAGCTCCACTCTGGTTTTAGCTTTCTTAGTTTCTGCTTGACAGGCTTGAAACCCTCCTTGATGGGCAACCGGTGTACCACAATGTCGGTGGACAATCCGATCATGTCCTCATGAGACCAGGCAAAAACATCCTCATACTAGCTTAGCAACTCGGTTATTTCTTTTTTCTGGCTAGGGGTCAGGTCTGTCCCTATCTTGAGCTCTTTGGGTTTGTCAGGGGTTCCAATATTTATGGTGATGGTTTGATCTAAGTTGGGTTTGGGTTTGTCTTCGACCCATCCTTTGATCTCGTCAGGTGTGTCGTCATTATCTGTTTCGTCCTGCTCAATGCCTATTAAATCAAAATCCAACTCAATATCAAAATCATAGTCATCTTTCAAATTTGAAACATCGTTTGTTAGGCAAGAAATACTCAAATTGGTACACCTGACATGAAACAAAAATATTTGTCATATATATAAGTCATCTTCCCATAATGATCATCTTTAAAATAACATGACAAAATAATATAACCATGCAAAAATTCAAAATAAGGGACAAAACTGGTATCCATTCATCCCTCACCATCCGGGGTATACCACCCTGACGCCATATTTTACCCTCGTTTGGATATTACTGGCTCCATCATCCAGTTGTCGGTGGTCAGATTGGCCGGAATGCGACAGATGCAAGGCGGCTCCGCATCGGAAACTTCCTCGATGACTACAGCCACATCGCATTGGTTATTCTTCATAACATCCCCAGGAATAGTCAGCCCCACCCAATTGATGATAGGCACACTCGGTTGGGCTCCTGACGGCGTGGCAACATCCTTCCCTTTTCCACTGCTAATTGACTGTCCAGGGATATAACATTTGGTTTCAAACTGTTGCATGACCTCCTGCAGGAAACTCTCCCTTCTGGCCGACTCATCATTCGCGGATTTTTCACCTCATGTCTCAGACACAGGCTTGCCAGCACCTTGTTCATTATTTACTTTCGGCATCAGACTTTCGGCCAGTCGAGCCGGGGTCTCCCCTTGAGAGTGTTTCCATCCTACGCCTCCGTAATACCCCAACCCTGCCTTGCCTATCTGACTGGGCAGTTGAATAGGCTCAGTAATTCTTTGACTGTTCTTTCCGAACCCTTGCCCAGGTCGAAACTTCATCTTCATCATTTCTCTAGCAACAAAGGTAAGCTCGGGAGAGACCTTAGGTTTTACGGCTGGAGCCCCCGGACATCAGTAGTGGGGAGTACTGATTTCCAGTGCCTGAAAACTGGCGGGTACCACCGTCTCATCCAAATTAATCACCGGCAGGCCATTCCTGTAAGGAGAAGGGTCATTATGCTCCGCAGAGACCTTCACCAGGTTCCCGTCAATGATAAACTTAATTTGCTGGTGTAGTGTAGAGGGAACTGCCCCGGCCATGTGTATCCACGACCTTCCCAATAACATGTTATAACTTGCAGCGATATCCAGGACTTGGAATGAAATATCGAAAGTACAGGGCCCTATTTCCACAGGCAATTCTATCTCCCCCATCGTATCTTTCCGGGATCCATCAAAGGCTCGTACCACCACATAACTGGCCCGCATGCACTTAGGATTGACGTTCATTTTTTCCATTGTACTGAATGGACAAATATTCAATGCTGATCCCCCATTAATTAGTACCCCATTCATAACATACCCTGATGAGATTACCGCAATATGTAGCGGTTTTTGATGCCCCCTTCCCTCTTTGGGGATATCATCATCTGTGAACGATATCACATTATTTTCTAACAGATGGTCCACTAGATGGCCGAACCCTTCTTTGCTAATCACTTTGGGGATGTGCGCCTCTTCCAGGACTTTGGCCAGGATTCTGCAGTGATCGTCGGATGATAATACCAAATCCATGATAGATGTTAGAGTCGATTCCTCGCTCACTACCTTGATCCCCCTTGCTCCTGGATGATTCATCTTCCTTAAGAATTCCACAGCTTTCTCCTCGGATATCTTTTCGTTCTTCTTCTCTTTGCTCTCAAGGACTCGTCCTGGAAGATATAAAGGATTCCCCTTTGATGTTACCGAAGCACAACTGGCCGCTTCCTCTGATACTCCCCCGTAATTCCACGGTACTATTTTCAGACTGCCAATGGGGATTTGTGGTCTTGCTGCAATGGTGAGAGGTTTCGGAGCCGTTAACCTGATAGGCCCCTCTGTGATACTCCTGCTCAAACCTGCCAACCGAATCGGCGTCCCTCGTATATTCTCCTGATCACTTGTCATGCAAATCATCTCATCGATTCTCCTTATATAATTCAGCCTTGGTGGTCCTCCGGCTTCGTTGGCTTCCACCACATTGACCCATTCCCCATCATGCTTAGGTAGAGGATTGACTTTAACATTTGGTGACTCTGGTTGTTCTACCACGATCTCCCCGCTATCGATCATGTTCTAAATCTTATGCTTCAGCGTCCAGCATTCCTGAGTATCATGACCAGGGGAACCCGAATGGTAGGCACACTTCTTATTCGGGTCAAATCTTCTCCCTTTCGGGTCAATCAGGGGTGCCAAATCGACTATCTTTCTCTGTGCTATTAAGACTGCCAAAATCTGTTCAAGAGGATCCCCGAGCGGGGTGAACACCCGATCCTTTGTGGCCTCAAACCTTCTTCGTCCATCCGTCCTTTGATTATGGAAATTAGATTGTCGGGGTGGCATTATTCTCTGTATTTGCACTGGAGGGCTATCCTCCACCTTCCTAGACGATCCCTGCAGGATGAGGGAAACATTATCCTCCCTTTTCGTTTGGGTCCTGCGGGAAGTACTACCATAGTTTCCACTCTGGATTTGCTCCGCAACTGCCTCTAGAGCTGTGAAGTCCCGGATCTTGCCAGATTTTAACCCCATGTCAACCATTTCTCCATGCTTTATCATTTCAACAAAAGGTCTTCCAATCCCCGCTATCACTCGCTCATAATAGGGCCACTCCTGAATATCCACAAAGGTCATTACTATTTCTACCTCGCTCATTGGGGGATTTACCTGTGCAGCCATACCCCTCCACCGCTGTGCATAGTCCCTAAAAGATTCTTTCGGTTGCTTCTTGACCTTTGTCATCTGATATCTGTCAGGGGCCATCTGTGCTTGGAAGCTGTATTGTGTCAAGAAAGTATGGGCCAACTCCTCCCAATTGTGGATCCGGGCATTGTCAAGGCGGGCATACCACGTTCTTGCTTCTCCCGTCAGGCTCTTTTGAAATAATTGCATCCTCAGTCCTTCGTCCTCTGCATAAGACCCAAGTTCCCCAATGTATATCTTCACGTGTGTATAGGGGTCTCCCTTCCCATCATATTTCTCAAATTCAGGGATCTTGAACTTCTCCGGATACTTGGTTTCTGGAAAGACACACAGATCTGAATAATTCACCCTGCCCAGGGAACCTATGCCTTTCAGAGACTGGATAGTCTCCTCCATCTGCTTCATTTTCTTTCGAAGGTCATCAGTGTCTCCCTCCTCTGGGATAGTGATCACTGTCCTGTTAGGTGCGGGAATGGCTTTGGGGATGACTGGCTCGCCCTTAGGTTGGGATTGATCATCTTTAGGTGGATCCTTGCTTGGCGGATCCTGTTTAGGTAGCAACTGCTCCCTCAGCATCGTGGCCATTCCCAACATCTGCTTTTTTAAAATCATCGAATTCCTCCCGAGATATGGAACCAGGATTATGAGGTGGAAGATCAGCCATTTCAGATGTAGAAACCTGGGCCCTCCTAGATTGCAAACGCGTTTGAGGAGCAATCCTGCAGGAAAAAACAGTTTGGAGTTTAATCTTTGGGAAATGAAAGATGTGGATGCATGCTAAAGCTGTAACTTTTATGTTTTTGGGTTTTTTAATCTTTCCCTGCAAAACAAAATGTTAGCAGTCCCTCATTGCAATAATAAATGCTAGACACGAATTATTATGCTTTCCCAGCTATTCCTTGCAAAACATAGAGGTCAGTACTTTCTTTTGACAATAGGGAAGGTATATGTAAAAATATTAAATGGGACTATGACACTTATACGTGTAAACGTAAAAGGGCATGGAGAGACTTTCCCTGCGTTGGGTTAATCTGAGGCTGACCTATCCTAAGGTTACTCTCGCGGCTTTTCGGCATGAAGGTCCCCAAATCTTCACAATCTACTCGTCTGAATCCTTTCGATTGGAGCGGATCTGGGTGGTGCGTTTCCTGAGCCATCTCTGGGGAGCAGCCCCTTCGAGTCCAGTAATAAGCAACCGACAGGTTTGCCTCAGGAGGAGGTACACTCTCAACATACATTCACATTCATCGTCCTCACCGTATGCAAATGATTACTTTAAAGTAAAGCAATTCCATTCAATCATTCATTCATTGGACAAAAACACACATTCACACAACAACAAGTAAAACAGGTCAAAATATCACACGTACATACACATTCATAAATTTTTAAAGGATAGGACAACATCAAGATTTGAACGCGGCTTAAGCCCTCTAATGTCCCCAGCAGGGTCGCCAGTTGTCGACGCCGGGAAAATCGCTTCCTTGGTAATTATTACCCTTTCCAAATTTAGCCTTTTTATTAGATGATTTTTTGGAAAAGGTCGGCACAAATGTCGACGGGGTTTTGAAAGATCATTTTTATGATGAGCCAATTGACCAGAGTCGCCAGTTGGTATATTTGAAATGGATGTACCAACTCATCCGAGCTTCGTTTTCGTAAATCACTGGCTCATATGTGACTCCGAATTAATTGGTCTGCAAACCGAGATTCATAGAGTTCGGGGGCTTGCTTAAGCGAGGGGAAGGTGTTAGGCACCCCCCGACTTCCGTGAAACACGGTTACCGTAATTTCGATGCTTTTCCTATCCTTTAATTCTTAAAATGTGTGTGTGCGTGCGTGTGTGCCTATGTGAATGTTGTGGTGAGTTTGCATGAAGAAATCATTTGGGTTTTTGTGAAAAGTCGTGTTTTATTTTGAGAATGCTTTAGAATGTCTTTCGGCTTATACGAGAAAGAAAGGTTTGATTTTAATTGTCAAAAGCTGTGAGATTTTCATTAGGTGTCGTTTTGGCAAAACAATAGTTTTTAAACCTTCGTCAAAATAGGAATCGAGACCTATATGTTGCTTTCGTAAATAAAATGATGGGCAATTTCTAGGATCTCTTTAACCCTATGCACAATGGTTTAATAAAACGTCATTTATTTTCATAAAACCATTTTTTGTGATGTTTGAGCACGATCTTTCTTTAGCCTTCTCGTTTTAAATAGGAATCAACATTCATTAGCACTTCCAATTTTGAGCCTCGTGGTTCTAATAACCTAATTTGATTGATTTTACGGAAATCTTCATCATTTAGCTTTGAAATCAATTTTTGTGTCGTAAATCAAATCAAGCATTAAAATGCGTTGGGGCTATTCATGGGCATGTGAGCCATCAAAATAACCCCGAACGCCCACAACCACATATTTCACTATTACGGGGCCTTAAACCCGACTTTTAACTTGATATCGTTTTAAGGCCCGACGATTACATGTTTACAACAAAGGGCATACCGACCCTATTACATTCACCAAAAAATGTCCATCATCGGATTTGGACCACGGGGTCGCGTTCCTAGGCTCATATCCAAAATTGCTACACACCCACAAAATGGATACTACAACAATTAAACAACACCAGATTGCATTGCACACCACAATAGCCTAACATAGCAATCTAAATACACTACGCATAATACATTATCCTAACGAGCTAAAATTCACTAAATGGATATCATCGGGCCATTAGGAAGAATTTTGTTCCATTGGAACCCTCACTAATAGTCCCTAATCCATGTATCCTCAATGATATACAAGAAAAATTACGTTTAATATAGCCCAAAATGATAAAAGTTTAACAAAATGATATAACAAAAATGCTACAAAAAATATCTTTTTTACCTTGCAAATGACACCACGATGCGTATAAATTCGTATATTGAATATAGTAGAAACTATTTGTGATAAAATCTAGCAAAAGGGATATAAATCCTCACTATTTTTCTCTATTTTCTCTCTTTTCTCGCTGCTGCTGCTTGCTGATTCTTCTTCTTTTTTCCCTTCTTCTCCTGCTGTTCAACTCCCTCTATGCCAAATGAAGAAATGCGTTGATAAAGGTTGACCAGAGGCAGCCGTAGATTGATCTGCGGCTGGCCTCGGTTTCTCCGCGCCCACCGCGCACTTCAGCCCTCCACGCGCCGCGCACTTCAGTTTTATTTTAATCAATAGCCGCAGATCAATCCGCGGCTGGCTGGGCTAATTTTCTCAATTTTCATACCGCACCTCGATTCTCATGTTGTATTGTTGGTTTTCGCTGACAGGCTTGTATTTTGCAGTCCGGGAACCACTGGGAAACGTGCCATATCATTCTGCTTTGATTGTTGTCGTGTCGGCTTTGATCGCACGTCGTTACGGTGGCTCTGAGTGTTCGTACTTAGGTCCACCCTTCGTTCTCGTAGGCTGGGTTAATTGACGATTTTGCCCTCCTATCAGGGTTAGTATACGAAGTGCAAAATTTGGGTGTCTACACTTATTTTATTTAATCATATGCATTTCGATCCAAGAATGCACAACTTCGATTAATGTAAATTATAGTCATTTATCAAATCACATAGGACATTTTCTCCCTTTATCAGAAGTGGTAGACCCTTTGTCGATCATTCACCTACCTCAGTGTATACTTTATTATACCCGTACATACCCTATGACATACCCTAAGGTATTAAAGAATATGACAAAGTATAACTTAACATACACAAGGTACTATGACGATCTCAAGTCCAAGGATCACTTGTACAACTATCACTTAAGAACTTCCCTATTGACAGGTGAATAAAACTCCATTAGGGTTCTTAAAGCGAGTCACGTTCAGTGAACTTATTCTCCAATAAGCACCTACATACTTGCTTTAGTGTCTCCACACAAATGATTATGAGATCAATCATCATCTTTTAAAGATCAAGCATAGTATGTACTAATCTATCCGTATCAGTAATCCTAATATTAGTGATACAACGATTAGGAACATTTTAGTTTTGAGCTTTCTTGAATTTAGATCTCACTAGCATGATCTCATCATGATTCTAAAAGCATTGCTCAAAAACTATGGGTTCATCACATTTATTAATTTAATCAATTAACATGAATAAAATATGCCTTTTATTCTATTATTAATATTTGAATAAGATTACAAAGTAAATGCTTATTATATCAAATATAATTGGCTTGAGGCATATTACTTTCAATCTCCCACTTGCACTACAACCAATCACCTTGGTATCTAATACCCATTTTATCGAAATAACGATTGAATTGATCTTGCGATAATGCTTTAGTAAATGGATCTGCAATGTTGTTCTGCAAGTCCACTCTTTCTAAGGTGACATCTCCTCTTTCAATAATTTCTCCGCAATACATGTTTGGATTTCTGATGAGACCAGGGTTCCTTAGCCTGTGCAACAGCTTCAGTGTTGTCACAATGAACCAGAACGGGTCCAGTAATGCTAGGAACTAGAAATGAACTTCTTCATCCAAATAACTTCCTTTGCAGCTTCACTTGCAGCTATATACTCTGCCTCTATCACTGAGTCAACAACTGTTTGCTGTTTAAAACTCTTCCAACTCACTGTTCCACCGTTCAAGGTAAACACATACCCTGACATGGATTTACTGTCATCTTAGTCAGTTTGAAAACTTGAGTTTGTAAAGCCCTCTAGTTTCACATCAGACCCACCATATACTAGAAACACATCTTTAGTTCTTCTTAAGTACTTCAAGATGTTTTTCACAGCATTCCAGTGTTCTTCTCCAGGATTAGACTGATATCTACTTGTTACACTAAGTGCATAAGCAACATCTGGTCTGGTACATATCATTTCATACATTATGGATCTTATTGCCAAAGCATAAGGTATTTAATTCATGCGTTCTCTCTCTTCAGGTGTCTTTGGAGACAATTTCTTAGAGAAATTTACTCCATGACTCATCGGTATGAGCCCTCTCTTGGAGTCTTGCATGCTAAATCTCTTTAGCATCGAATCAATGTATGCATCTTGGGTCAAACCGAGCATCCTCTTTGATCCATCTCTATAGATCTATATCCCCAATATGTAGGATGTTTCTCCCAAGTCATTCATGGAGAAGTGTTTAGATAACTAAATTTTAACTGACTGTAGCATCGGTATGTCATTCCCTATAAGTAATATATCATCAACATATAATACCATGAATGTCACAGCACTCCCACTAACTTTCTTGTATACACATGGTTCATCCTCATTTTTGATAAAACCAAACTCTTTGATTGTCTCATCAAAACGGATGCTCCAACTTCGAGAAGCTTGCTTTAATCCATAAATGGATCTTTGTAACTTACATACTTGATTTGTTCCAACCTTTGAAACAAAACCCTCTGACTGTATCATATATACATCCTCATCTAGTTTTCCATTGAGGAAGACCCTTTTCATGTCAATTTGCCAGATCTCGTAATCCTAGTAAGTTGCAATTGCAAGCAAAATTCGGATGGACTTGACCATGGCTACTGGTGAGAAGGTTTCATCATAGTCAACTCATTGTCTTTGTTTGAAACCTTTTGCAACCAGTCTGGCCTTATAGGTCTCCACCTTTCCATCTGCTCTAATCTTTTTCTTAAAGACCCATTTACACCCTATTGGCACAATGCCTTCAGGTGGAGTGACCAAAGTCCATACTTTGTTCACATACATGGAGTCCATTTTGGATTTCATGGCTATTTGCCATTCTTCTAAGTATTTACTACTCATTGCTTCATCGTATGTTACTGGATCATCATCAGTTATGATGTGTACCTCACCATCATTTTCTATGATGAGTCCATACCTCTCAGGTATCTTTGGTACTCTTCCAGATTTACGACTAGGTTGTGGTACAGAAGTTATATCTACTTATACTGATTCTTCCGGTTGATCTGTAGTGATTTGTGGTTCTTGAATTTCTTCAAGATCTATTTTCCTCCCACTAGCCCCTTCAAGGATAAACTCCTTTTCTAGGAAGGTAGCGTATTTGGCAACAAACACCTTTTGCTCAGTAGGATTATAGAAATAATATCCTAAACTTTCTTTAGGATACCCCACAAATTTGCACTTGTCAGATCTAGCCTCAAGTTTGTCGCTTTGTAACTTCTTTACATAAACGTTACAACCCCAAATCTTAATATGCTTAAGATTGGGTTTCCTCCCTGTCCACATCTCATATGGAGTCTTGGGGATGGATTTTGAGGGAATCTTGTTTAGTAGATATGCAGCCGTTTCTAGGGCATGACCCCAGAATGATATTGGAAGGTCGGTGAAACTCATCATGGACCGCACCATGTCTAACAAAGTACGATTCCTCCTTTCAGATACACCATTTAATTGTGGCATACCAGGAGGCGTCCATTGAGAGAGAATACCATTTTCTTTGAGATGATTAAGAAACTCATTGCTCAAGTATTCTCCTCCTCGATCTGATCGAAGAATCTTAACACTTTTGCCAGTTTGTTTCTCTACTTCACTTCTGAATTCTTTGAACTTTTCAAATGATTCAGATTTATATTTCATTAAATACACATATCCAAATTTTGAATGATCATCAGTGAATGTAATGAAATACGAATACCCTCCTCTAGCATATGTTGTTATAGGTCCACATACATCTGTGTGTACCAACTCTAACAACCCTGCAACTCTCTCTCCATGTCCACTAAATGGAGATTTAGTTATTTTACCCATGAGACATGATTCACAAGTTAGATATGATTCAAAATCGAATAGTTCTAAAAGACCATCAATATGCAACTTGTTTAATCTTGTTTCATTGAGGTGACCGAGTCTACAGTGCCAAATGAAAGTATGATCAAGCATAGTATGTACTAATCTATCCGGATCAGTAATCCCAATATTAGTGATCCAACGATTAGGAACATTTTAGTTTTGAGCTTTCTTGAATTTAGATCTCACTAGCATGATCTCATCATGATTCTAAAAGCATTGCTCAAAAACTATGGGTTCATCACATTTATTAATTCAACCAATTAACATGGATAAAATATGCCTTTTATTCTATTATTAATATTTGAATAAGATTACAAAGTAAATGCTTATTACATCAAATATAATTGGCTTGAGGGCATATTACTTTCAATGATACCATGACCTCTCATCATGCCCAAAGCAATCTGACTGCTATTACACTTAATCCAAGAGGAGCTCTACCACCACCAAGCAGAAATGGGGTAACCCTAACTGGATCAAAACTTCAAGATGCTAACGACCTTGTATACATCAGTAGACCCCTTCAAGGAGCCTCTATCCATGGTGAGCCCTCCATTAGAACTTCTTGTGGGCCACGTGAAACAGAAGAGGAGTATGATTGTAGAGTGGGGAAGCTTATTATCATAAGGTGGAAGCTAAGAAGGAAAATCTCGCGTACAGGAGCAGGAGGCAAAGGAGTTCTGAACCCAAGCACCCTAGACCAAATGATGATTACCCTCCCGACAAGCACTTAACATTTGTTATAATTTTGTAATTATTTCCTTTGTACATTGTACTTTAAATTATGATATATAAAAGTGTTTTTTAAATAGAAATACAATGTCTCACTGTATATATATGTTTCATTTATTTAATGTTCTTTAACTCATTTATTGATTAGTTGATGCTATGAATGAAACTACTAGTTTTGTCATCATCAAATAGGGGGAGATTGTTAGTACCTGCATATTGATTACTTATGTATTAAGTTTGCTCAATTTGATTTGATGATGACCTAATATATATTTGTAAAAATAACTTTTGTAAAGTCCTTTTCAAGATTGAAAATTAATGTAGAATGACTTAGTTAGAGAAATAAATTTTAGGTAGATCAAAATTATTGTTTTGATCATAGAGTTAATGTATAGGGACTTGTTTAGTTATACTCAGAGATCGTTTAGTTCTAGCTTAGTTGAAGTTCGTTGACTTAGAAGACTCTCAAGTGAATTTCGAGATCGTTTAGTCCAAGAATCGTAAAAGCTTAAAGACAGGTAAATGGAATGAGATCGTGTAATTGACTCCCAGACGTAGAACAAGGTTACTCTATTAAGTAAGTTACTAAACGAAGCCACTAAAAGTTCGTATAGTTCAAATTATTTAGTGACCTTCATTAAATAATATGAGACCAACACTACGATTATACAAGAGTTCGTTTAGCTCAAATCCTATAGTCAAAGGGTATGACATGCAGTGGCAGAGGTTATCTCATTTGGACTCCCAATCCTAAGTTTGATCATATTCGTTGAAGTTAACACAAAGGAACAAAAGAAACAAGATAGGCTTTTGCAACAACTATTTGTTCAGCTCCTGGACACGTGTCGCCGTCTGCACTAACAAGTACATTGATGGATAGTGACTGCTCATAGTATAACAGAAAATGCTGCAAGTCAATGATAAGAAGGCGTCAAGTATTCTTAAGGGATTTGAGCAACGATAACAGTAGACACCCAAATTTTTGCACGTACATTTGCTAATCAGCCAGCGAGATAAGAAAATCACAAAACTAAGGCGCTAGAGGGTGACTCACCAAGGCAAACAAGCTAAACTGGAGAGTATTAGTGGATTCCTAGGTGCCAAGGTAAAAAGGGATACCTAAAACACCATTTTGACCTAACAAAAAAGCTTGCAAATATTTCCCCCTTTTTAACAGGTCCAAAGGAGATCAAGCAGTATATTGTTACAAAGATCTCGGAACGAGCTTTTTGAATTGGGGTAGCACGTCTTCTAATTCTTCCCGGATTAAAAGTTATAAGCGTTCGAAGGTCAAAAGGGCATAGCTAAAAAAAGCCACATGCGCATAAGGACAAGCCGCGGCTATACCCGCGACTCAGGGCCTTTGCCGCTGTTATACCCGCAACTTTCCCCCTGATTCCAATTTTAGCAGTATTTGTTCCTTGTTTCTTCATTTTTATTTGGAGAAGAAGAAAAAAAGAGAGAGAGTCCCCAAGAGAGAGAGAGAGCATGAAAATTATACAAAAATATACATATATAAAGAGAGAAAATACAAAAAATAGAATTTATCTTAGTTAATTCATTAAAAGAAGGAGGAAATTCAAGTCATCTAACTTCTTCTCCAAGGTACAACAAGGTCCAATTCTAACTCTCATCAATCCAATTGAATCATGTAAATTTCTGAATTATTACTTCTATATCATCTCTACTACTTCTCAATTAGTATGTGAATTGAGTATTGTTTGGAATCATGTGAAATCCATTGAGTTACTTGTGTAAAAATTTTGAATTACAATTAGAAATGATCCTAGGTGAATCTAAGGCTCATGGATCCATATCCATGAGAATTAGGCCTAACCCGTGATGAATCTAGAATTTAGATTCATATAATTATAGAATTTTGAATGAATTCATTGTTTGTGAGTATAGGAAGAGGCACAAAGCTTCTAAATTTATATTTAGAAGAATTGATGACCTCTTCTAATTATAAACTTTGAAATTAAATTGTGTCATTTGAATTAATTGAGAATTTGGTGAAATTGTGAGCCTAGGAGGGAACCCAAGGCCTCCAAATGTATATTCGGAAGAATTGGAATTCTCCTCCTATGATGGACATTAAAACTGGGTTTGTAATTGGCTATTGGTGTTTGTAAGCCATTCATGGGCCTTCAAATTATTTGGGTTACTTTTACCTCTCAAGGTGAAGTTTAAAGCCCAAAATAGTGAATATTAGTATAATTTAGTTTCCATACCCTAAGTTGGATCTTAGCCCACTTACTTTGTTTTGGATAACTAAAAAATAATATTTAAAAACTAAAAGCTTTCTAAAATGAAGCAAACCTAAGAGTAAAAACTAAATGCTTGGAAGTGACTTTTGACCAACAAACACACTTGAAAAATCACTTTCGAAAACACACTCGAAAAATCACTTTCGAAAACACACTTAAAAAATTAACTTCGAAAGCACACTTTGAAAAATCACTTTTGAAAACTTACAAACTTTTATGGACTTATCACACATGAGTTTAGAAACCAAATTCCTTTTTAAAAATGCACGAGTTTAGAAACCAAACTCCTTTTTGAAAAACACAGGTTTAGAAATCAAACTCCCTTTTGAAAACGCACGAGTTTAGAAACCAAACCCCTTTTTGAAAATACACGAGTTTAAAAACCAAACTCTCTAACACATGAGCTTAGAAATCAAACTCGTTTTTGAAAACACACGACTTTGAAAACCAAACTCCCTTTTGAAAACACATGACTTTAGAAACCAAACTCCCTTTTAAAAACGCACGAGTTTAGAAACCAACCTCTCTTTGGAAAACACATGAGTTTAGAAACCAAACTCCCCTTTTGAAAATGCACGAATTTATAAACCAAACTCCATTTTGAAAACACATGAGTTTAGAAATTAAACTCCCCTTTTCAAAATCAACACTCGATTTTAGAAACCAAACTCTCTTTTGAAAATACACGAGTTTAGAAACCAAACTTCCTTTTTCAAAACCAAACTCTTTTTTGAATTGACACGAGTTTAGAAACCAAACTCTCTTTTTGAATATAATTACCTGAGTTTAGAAACCAAACTCACATATTTTAAAACGCATGAGTTTAGAAATCAAACTCACATCCTTTGGAAAAACCACACACACACACACACATGAGTTTAGAAACCAAACCCACCCAACTCATCATAAAAAAAAGTCTCTTCCTAGTTAAATTGAGCCCCATTAGGATTAAAATAGACTCACCAACCATGCATAACACCAAACACACACATGTACTATAGAATGACACAATACACCTAGGCGCTACATATTTAGAAATCACACTAAGGCAACCTTTTAAAACTTGGGAAAAGATTGGGAAGGCGAAAACTGTGTTTTCACGGAAGTCGGGGGGTGCTTAACACCTTCCCCCCACTTAAGCAAGCTCTCGAACTCTGTGAATCTCAGTTGCAGGCTAATATAATGGAGTCACATTTTGAGCTAATTATCTTTCAAAAACTCAAAACTCAGATGGGTTGGTTGGGAGCTATCGTTAACACTCCAAGATTAAAACTTTACTTTTACTCTATGAATACAGAATTCAGTACTGTGACAAGCAAGGGTCGATCCCACAGAGAGTGAAATTGTCCTAATTTATTCTAATATTTCCCAAATCAAAATAACAATAAGAAAAATGGGGGTTTTTGAGTTTGATTAACTAATTAATAAAAATAGAAATTAAAATGAGTTGAATAACCAATGAATTAAAGTTTCAATTCTTCAGTTCAGTATTCCCTTTTCACAATAACAGACTAATCAAGTATAATAATATTTATCCTTCAATGAAACTAATAACTCTAGATAATCTCAATCGCTAATTATCCAAAATTTCCCTTAGGTTTTAAATCTAGTGTGACAATCGCCCCCCACCAGACTCTAACTATCATACAACCTAGAACTATCAGTCTAGATTTAATATAACAACAACATTAAGAATTGTGGAATTAGATTATTCCAAGCAACAATCACACAATCTTATTTAACTTGTCTTCTGATAATCATAATAATACTCAAAAGCTTGTCCACAATCAAGTATTATTAACTGCTACTTATGATTAGATATAATATCATTTGCTTAATATTACACCTTAATCTAGCAGATATTATCAGTTAACTAATTTAATCCTGCAGAAACCAAATCAGTTAAACCAAATAATATTCAATCAATTAAACAGATTATCAAGAATGAATTCCATATGAGAAGGAATAAATAATGAATACTTAATTAATCTATTAATTGTAAATAAGGTTCAACATCCCTTAGAACTAAAAATAAAGAACTTAGCTTGACATGTCTTCAATCTTGCCTCTAAATCCAGGGTTTACAACTGTGAGCATCCAAGACCTTTAAAACTTCACTAAGAATATATATTTATACTCCTATAACAAAGTCCTAAAACCCTAAGAAATAACAATCCAAATTGCATTAGAATTCCTCAAAAATTGCAAAAGATCTTGAAAATTTCCTTCTCTGCCCGACCTGACACGCGCCCACGCAAAACCTCTAGCGCTGCGGCATGCCTAACCGAGCCTCGTGACTCAAGCTTTTGTCCATTTTCTCTTTTCTCCTTGCGCGCCCATTTTGAGCTCTTTTCCTTTTTTTTCTCTTTTTAGCTCAAATTCCTCCTGAAATCAATAAATATCTTAATAAGCTCATATACACATAAAACGTGTAATAAAACTAAATATAAAGGAATCAAAATTATCGAATATTATGCACTTATCATTGGTACATTCATTTAAACTTTATATCAATTGGAGACTCTGCCACATTAGCCTAAACTTAAAATCAAACCTTCTAAAAACCCATCGACAAAAGAGACATTTTTCAAAGGTTTCACTTAACCACAACAAATTAAAGGAAAATGAGAGTGCGTTTGGAATATTTAGATCACACATTAGTGAGAGTGAAAATTTTCCTAGCATCGACAATAACAATCCAACGGGCAAATTTCAAAGACTAGCTATAAAAGGACTACATCTACAATATTAAATGACTATTGGAAGATGATCCAAGCTCCCAAAGATAAGAGAAAAGTTCTCCAATGCTCACTCTATGATATGAGATATTCATTCAACCTGCTAAGTCATTTGATTACTGACCATATACAGAAAATTAGCGACAACTCAAACAACTTATACACACTTAGTGATACCTTATGATCTTAGTGATCAAGAGCTACAAGTATTTGTGACATATAGATAATTAGTGAATCTATTGTAAAAGTTCTTTGTGAACTCATACTTTGTGTAATCGTTATCCATAGTAAATCATCCCTACTCTCGGAGTAGAAGAGAGGACTAGGAGATTTTTGTGTTCCAAGCCTCTAAAAATTCTTATGTCATTTACATTCAGTTTTTACTTTTATTATCTGTTGTGTGGATTCAATCTACGTTTCACTAAACACTTAACCAAACATTTCTTTATCTTTAAGGGGTTTTCAACAAACTAATTCTGCCGCAATAAAATATGAGTGATTAAATTATCTGGTAATACTTTAAAAAGAAATTTTAAATGATCTATTTAACCCCCTTTTGTGCTTACTGGACCTAACAAGTGGTATCATAGCTTTGTTCTCGTTAATATTCTTTACAACTCGAGTGATCCTATAGCATATAATAATACTGGTTCTGAGCATTGTGGTGGAACAAGCCACCATTGTGTGATAAAGATAAATTTGCTAACTGTGAAGTTTGAATACGGGCATACATGGATGCTATTAATGATGAGCTTTCTGACACTCGTGTGCTGAATGGACCATACTTTCCAACAAATTTGACACCAACAACTGATGATCCCAACAAGGTAGCTTTCAAATAGAGGATTGAATTGACAGAGACAGAAAATATGCTTGTAGGATTGGACAAGAGAGCTAAGAACATTTTACTCATTGAACTTAAAGATGAACTTTTTGAGAATGTGGTGAACTACACCATTGCCAAAGAAGTGTGGGAAGCCTTACTGGTTAAGCATGAGGGAATAAACGAGGTTAGAAAGAACAAACAATCTCTCTTGACTCAACAATATGAGATATTCTCTCATATTAGTGGAGAATACATTATTGCCACCTATGAGAGATTCAACATACTTTTCAACTCTTTAAGATCATCTAGGAAAGTCTGTCCCAACAAAGATGTCACCATAAAGTTCATGAGAGCTTTGCATATCAAGTGAGATGCCAAAACCACTGCTCTAAGGTTATTTTTTTAAAGTTATTCCGTTAAAAGAAATTAGAAATATGACGTCCCTAAATTCGGGTACCTTCAAACCCTGTATCTGGCGCTCACGATACTGCACATTCCATACATCAATCTTTATAATCTTAAAGACATAAATGTAAACAATATATTATTACAATATGCCTCGATCTAATCCCAAGTTTTAAGACCTTTACATCTTTAAATCATAATATTACCTACAATATTACAATTAATACACAACATCTTCTACTCATTTACTTTTCCTTTTCTTTGGCTTTATCGGATCCTTCATACCGTTCTGACTTAGCTGAAAATAATTATTTTAAGCAAGAGTGAGCATTTGATTCCTTAGCAAGTATAAACAGTTGAATAAACAACATTCTCAATGAATAGAATAAAACTTTCTCTAAAACCTTCATAAATTGAACAATAATTGTGAAACAATTCGAATAAACAGGAATAAAAATTTTCCTTTACATTAACCACCTTTAACATTCACGCTGAGCGGTTATATAGACCATAATCTTTATCTTTCCTTCTCTAAACTCTACATTTTAAACGACTATATGTGTTTAGGTTTGACACCACCTGTGTCTATTTTATTATGACACCACCTATGTCTATTTTAACACCACATATGTCTGTTTCATTATGACATCACTTGTGTCTATCTTATTATGACACCACCTGTGTCTGTTTTAACACCCGATTAAAAATATCGCCGATATTAGAGTTGTTCATCTCATACTTATATCAGAATCTGCACCAATATACTTTAGTTTGAATTAACATCAATGAATTTTCAATAATTCAATTTAACACCTTAACATTTGTCTAGCCGAAACAAATAGCATAGATATATTCTTAACATAGTTCATGGATAAACAGAACTTTAAAGTTTTAACAATTCAATAGCTTATTACTACTGAAAAACTCGTACAAACATATAATATTTGCATAAGTTTGGAATTCACACAATATATAAGCATTGCATAAATTAGAACTTCAATACATCAGAAAACTCTCATAAGAACGTAAGTCGAATGAAGTTAGAGACTTGCATAGAATAATAATCTTGCACAAGGTTATGAAACTTGCCTCGATCCGTAGTTCACCATCTACATCATTCGCATACAACATTTTTTTCTCCCGTACTCAAATTTGAGTTACCTATATGTCATGGAATATTTTTTATTAACATAATAATCTTCTTATAATAACATTAACTTTCACCAATTACTTCTCATAATTATATTTTAACATTCTTGTTTACTTCTCCAATAATCTCCAATATTCGGAGTTACGTCCAAAAATTCTTAAAATCTTGGACAATCTCTTTCTTATGTTAAAATACATTATTATACGTCAACAATATATCATTACTCAAAATTCATCTCAAACCGAGTTATAAAACTCGTTTTCACAATTTTACTTTAACAAAACACTATTTTTGCTTTTATCATAACTCATTTGTTACTAATTTGATTTCATTCATTCTTGAATCAAATTAAAACTTATACAGTCTACTTTCACACCATATAGGCTCAGATTCCAGTCCCTTCTCAGATCATAACAGAATTTAACTTTTTCAAACAAGGTCAGATTGTTACAAAATCTGGCCAGCCTTATTAAATCATTCATAAAACAGAATCTGTAATGAATTTTAACTTCATTTTTTTGCTATATCTTCATAACTTCCATATCTACAACTTTGATTTTTATACCATCTTCAAATTCCAGACACACGATTTTATATAATTTTTACAAAAACAGAAGTAGAATATGTATTTTTCTGCTTTTCAGCTTTATCCTGACTCGCTAGAAAAATCATAACAATTAATCTATTAGGTAGAATTTGATGAAATTTATGGGGCTGTTTAGACAACTTATAGGGCTACAACTTTTATGTTTACACCACTTTCAAATTCTGAACACACAAGCCCATAAAATTCGCACAAGAACCATTTCAGAATCTGATTTTCAGATTCTGGCAGTGGAGTTTTTTTCTGAACCAGTCTGACTCGAAAAATCACCATAAATATTCTACTCAGAATTTTTGAGTGATTCTTCTTTCTGTGTTTAGCTAACTTCCAAAGCTATTTTTGGACACAAAGATCATCTCTTAACTCATTCTATATCACGAGATATAGATTTTACAAAAACAGGGCAGATTACTACTTTTTTGGAAATTTTCCAATTTTTTGTCGATTTTAACTTACTTACTTCGATGCTTCATAACTCACTCATTCAAAATCGGATTGAGCTCATTCTTGGACCATTATCTCACTGAGTTCATACACTAACAAACTTCAGAAGGCCTTAATTTTTCAAAAGCATTTACTAGCCACACCAATGGCTCAAAAATCATACTAGACTTAGGTTTTTAAAATGAAATGTTTTACTAGAAAATTCACCATAAAGCAGTTTTAATATATTTTTACTTCGTTTCATTTGGGTTGATTACATGACTCATAAGAGCATCTATCACCCTTGACGGAACTCAAAAATATGTTATACATAATAATTTGTAAATCCTTGAAAATCAATTTACAAATCAATTTTTTCATATTTTTAACATCCTACTTTCATTTTACTTGCATTTTTATGTATATAATCACATGAAAAACACATATAACCACCAACATGACCACCTTATATCTTCAGATCCACCATGATCCTCAACACAATCATCAAACTCCCATAACCAACAAGATTAAAACAAAGTTTAAACATGATTTTAGGGTTACCTTCAAATGACTATTTTCTTGGCTCAAGCTTGGTTGATGTTTGATCTCCTTCTCTTTTCTTCTTGGTAAAACTTACAAGCTCTTTCTCTCCTTATCTTAGTTTCTATTCTGATTTTTAAGTGGTTGGGGGTTAGAGTATAGAGAAAATCTGATTTTCTCTTCTTCCTTTCTCCTTTTTTTTCTTCTTCTTCTTCTTCTTCTTCTTCTTCTCTCTCTCTCTCTCTCTCTCTCTCTCTTTCTTTCTCTTGAAATTTCTGCGAGAGTAAAGTGTGGGAAGTGAGGAGAATTGCTGATGGAATTGTCTTATTAGGCTTAATTAGTTGGCCAATAAAAATTCCTCCATTTCCACCCTTTTTTGTTCCTTTTTTCCCTCTTTGTTCCTTTCTTTGTCTCCCATCAACTCTTTCTCTCTCCCCCAATTTCCAGCTTCGGCCCCCCTCATGGGGCCTGTCCCTCCATAATTTTATTTCTCTTCTTTTATTTATCACTTATCCATTTAATTGTCCATTTGACTATTTTAACTTTTTAAAATTAACTTTTTCATGTTTACAGTTAATTCTTACTAAAATCAACGTTCTCAACGTCATGAAAATATCCGTTTCTTCAAATTCATTTCCGAATTCCGAGGTTTACTTTTTTATCGTAAATGTCAACCGTTAACTTTGACCAAAAACTCAACCTTGACACCATATTGTGTTTACAGTATTTTCTTACTAAATTCGACTCTCCATACTCAACTGAGCAGTCTGCTTATCAAAATTCTATTTCGAACTCAAATTTGAGTTTTGACTTCTCTTGTCTTTTTATACAATTATTTGGTTCCTTAGTTCAAACTAATTGAATTAATTAGCCTTGACCAACTATTAATTTACATCTCTCATCACTTAATCGCTAATAAATATATATAACACATACATATTTATTCAATCACATCAAAAAATATTTCAAATAAACTTTATTTTAATAATATAAATAACTTTATTTACAAAGTTACTTGATCTTCTCGATTATTACAAGAAAAGTGCATACATGTCTTTTTTTTTTCTTTTTTTAAGATGTAATTTAACTTTTTGATCCAGCTGCACATATGATATGTTTACGCTGACATGTTTAAGACATGGACTTAATGACAAAAAATCTACTTTTCCATCCCCTATATCACTGAGAAACCAACATGTTCATCTTCCTTCATTATTCTGTACAAATCCTTCTTCTTCTTCTTCTTCCCTTATATCTCTGCTCCCAGACAAAAAGTAGAACCCCAAATAACTTTTTAATAATACATATAATTCAACTAAAATAAGTTTTATTTGCACATTGTGTTAATAATGCTAATTCGCTCCGAATTAAGGGAATCAAGCAGTCAATTATACGCATCATCACATAGTATAAAGTTTGGTCAACCCGACGTAGCACTTATTTAATAATAAGATTTGAACTGTATGCACTTAAAAAAAATTAACTTTTTAGGTGAATATTTATTAATATATTAGATTTTAAAGATTTTATTTTTTATTAAAAAACAAAAAAGATATTAAAATGTATATTCAAGAGTGTCAAATGCAAACTTAAATATTCTAAAAATAAATTATTCTTATTTCAGATGAAGATAATTTGTGACGATTCTATATTCTACTAAAATTACACACTATGAATAAGTTAATTAACCTATAACACGAAAAATATAATCTTGGCTTAGGTCTAGTAATTAGGAATCATGTAGTTTATAAAAATACTTTAATTACGTATTATATGTATAAAGTGAAATTTTAAACTTTAGTGCAACATATTGTTCATAGCCATATAAGTTAATTTTCAATACTAAAAGATTTTTAAAAACTAGGCAACGCGAGGTACCAGTCCTTATTTCTCAAACGAAATGAAGAAAATTTAGCATTGTGTTTGAAATATGTCTAAAATTATTGTGATTATTAAAAACTTATTTGGGGCTCTACTTTTTGTCTAATTGTTGCCCAAATAAGTTTTTAATGATGGTGGGATTCTAAATTTGGTGGAGATGATTATCAACGCTACTATGTGGTGTTAATACCTAAGGTAGAATGTGGCTTTGATGGTGGTAATAGCTAGCGGTGATATCGAAAATTGAAGAAGATGAATAATGGAATCTTATTTGGGATTATGGTTGTAATTACTAATGTAAAATAAAAATAGAAGAGATAAAAAATATAGGGTCGTCATCCGTGGCAACTGGTTGCCACGAGTACTATTCCAGCAATAATAATCTACACCGTTGATCTCGAGATTAGATGACCTGGATTGAAGCTAATTTCCCCTCTGCTGCTAGAGGCTCTAGCAGCAGCAACATTGCTTTTAGCGGCATGGCTGATTACATCTTTACCCCTCATAGTGCATCACAATGCATACATCTTTCACGCTACACTGCTTGCCGCTACAATCGGTTGTCATGGATGGGGACCCAAAAAAATAAAAACAATTATAAGTTAGAAGTTAGGTTACACATGCACTCATGTAAGAAGGCCTTTTCTAAGCCATATCATTCTACATATCAACTCCTATGAAATGAAATTACATATAGAAAAATAACAACACTTATGCAACTTTTTTAAGGGCAATTAACGAAAAAACTTTAACACAGCCGAAAATTTATTTCAAGGATGTAACTACATTAAAAATTAGATGAAGAACTCGATTTCAAAAACTTAAATAGTTTAAGGCCGAAAAAAATGGAATCACTTCTTGTGGACTCGTTGAGAATGATTCTGATATAGTTCATGGCCTATTAGAAGTAGAAGGTGATTTCAAAAACTTAAATAGTTTAAGGCCAAAAAAAATGGGATCACTTTTTGTGGACTCGTTGAGAATGATTCTAATATAGCTAATGGCCTATTAGATGTAGAAGGTGCTCTGGTGAGATTTTCGCAAACCATATTTCACACTTGATGCACTCCCAAGTGATTGGGAGTGTCACAACATCAAAGTATGATGTTTCATTTTTTCAATGTCTTCCACCAACATTTCAGTATACACAAAATATGTGTTCTTATATTATTAAAATTGGGAAAAATTAACACGAGACTAAATTGAATGAAATATAAGAGCTTCAATCCAAAGATAGTCCAAGAAATGAAATACAGTAAATTATTTATAAAAGAGTACAAGAAATAAAAAACCTTCACAGTCAGGTTCTTTAATTGACACAGCGGAAGACGGTAAGAGAATAGAAACAATCACATGAATTGAATCTATGTACTTTGCAATCACAAGAATTCACAAAGTTTGATAAATTGACTAGAAATAGTCACGAAGTTTATAAAATATGAATAATAAGAGTTAACCCTAAACAAATGAAAACATCCTTTAAATACTAAACAATAAGCTGAGAAACCTAAATATGCAAGAAATAATGAAATTACGAAAATATCCAAATAAACCCAAAGTTATGTTCAAAACAATATCAACCCTTTTTGAACTTGGATTTCCTTCCTTTTCCCACTTGGACTCCAACTTGGACTGTGTCATTCCCCTCCACTTGAAAAAAACTCGTCTCTGAGTTGTGACTCGGCACCACAATGGGGTCTTTGTACAACGGACCTTCAGTAGCATGGAAAGGATAAAGATCAGCCACATTAAACGTCCGTGAAATTCCCATACTGGCAGGCAAGTCGACCACATAAGCATTATCATTATTCTTCAGCAGAATAGTATAAGGACCATATTTCTTTTGTTGCAGCTTGCTGTAAGTACCAACGGGAAACCGCTCCTTGCATAAGAACACCATCACCTGATCTCCTTTTTCAAAAGTCAGCTTCCGACGATGTTTATCAGCAAGCGTCTTGTAACGCGCATTGGCCTGCTCAATCTTTTGTTTCACCGCCGCATGCGTAGCTTGAATTTCATCCGCTATATTGGTAGCAGTTGCACTCATGCCAGGACCCTTAGGTAAACTGACCAAATCAAGAGTATGGCGGGGACAATTAGTATAAACAATCGAAAATGGGGACTTCCCTGTAGCGCTATGCTCGGCACTGTTATCAGCAAATTCTGCCTATGCTAAAGCCAAATCCCAATTTCGAGGCTTCTCTCCACATATACAGCGAATCAAATTTCTCAAAGTACGGTTCAACGATTCAGTTTGTCCGTCAGTTTGAGGATGGGCTTTACTACTAAAATTCAAAGAAGAATCGAAACGCTTCCATAAAGTCTTCCAAAAATAACTCAAAAACTTAGTATCGCGATCCGAAGTGATGGACTTGGGCATACCATGCAACCTGACAATCTCCCTAAAGAATAACTTTGCCACCGTAGGAGCATCTGAAGTTTTCTTACAAGGTATAAAATGCGCCATCTTAGAAAACCGATCGACAACCACAAAGACAGAATCAGCACCCCTTTGAGTTCTCGGTAAACCAACCACAAAATCCATCGACAAATCTTCCCAAATATTTTCAGGACCCGGTAAAGGTGTATAAAGACCCGCATTGGAGGATTGCCCTTTACCCGTCTGACACACTCACTGTCCCACCAATTTCTCCACATCACGTCGCAACTTAGGCCAATAATATCGTTTCTGTACAGCAGATAAGGTCTTATCGCGTCCCAAGTGTCCAGCAAGACCACCGCCATGCAAGTCACGAATTACCTTCTCCCGTAAAGATGAAACTGGAATACAAAATTGATTCTCTCGCATCAAAAACCCATCCTGCAAGTAGAATCCCGACACAGGTACTCCAAATATACACTGTCGCCAAATCTCAGAAAAATCAGGATCATACTCGTACAACTCCTTCAAGTACTCAAAGCCAATTATTTCCTGACTAAGAGTAACGAGTAACGATACACGGCGACTTAAAGCATCTGCCACCTTATTTTGCACCCCTGATTTATACACCAAACGGAAAGGAAACTTCTAAAGGAAAGTACACCACCGGGCATGCATGTCTGAGGTAATCTGTTTCTGACTTCCCAGATACTTTAAAGCTTCATAGTCGGAATACAACGCAAATTCTTTCCCGATCAGGTAGTGCTCCCAATGTTTCAGAGTTCGAACAACTGCGAAAAATTCTTTGGCATAAGTTGACCATTTTTGTCGAGCCGTACACAATTTCTCACTGGAAAATGCTACATGCCTCTTTTCTTGGGATAAAACAGTACCAATACCCACTCCACTAGCATCACAATGTACTTCAAACAACTTATCAAAGTTCGGTAACGCAAGCACAGGGGCAGTACTTAATTTCTCCTTTATCACTGCGAAACTATTATTTGTTGCCTCATCCCAATTAAACTTCCCTTTCTTCAAACACTCCGTAATAGGCGTTGTAATGCTACTGAAATTCTTGATGAACCGCCTATAAAAAGTTGCTAGCCCGTGGAAACTACGAACTTCAGTAACTATCTTTGGGACAGGCCAATCTCGAATTGCCTTCACTTTCTCTTCATCCACCTGTATCCCATCGGAGCTAACTATGAAACCCAGAAAGAACAACTTATCTGTCATAAAGCTGCACTTCTTAAGGTTCACAAATAATTTATTCTGCTGCAAGACTTTTAGTACCTCACACAAATGCAAAAGATGTTCCTCTTCGGATTTACTGTAAATCAGGATATCATCAAAGTAAACAACAAATCGTCCAATAAATGGTCTCAATACCTGATTCATAACACGCATGAAGGTGCTGGGTGCATTGTTTAAACCGAACGACATAACTAACCATTCAAACAACCCATCCCTAGTCTTGAAAGCTATTTTCCACTCATCACCTGGCCGTATACGGATTTGATGGTACCCACTGCGTAAATCAATTTTGGAGAAAACCAATGAACCATGCAACTGATCGAGCATGTCATCCAACCTCGGAATTGGAAACTTGTACCCCACTGTAATTTTGTTGATCGCCCTGCTGTCCACACACATATGCCAACTACCGTCAGCCTTAGGTACCAATAAAGCAGGAACTGCACATGGACTCATGCTCTCCTGTATATGCCCCTTCTTCAGTAACTCTTCCACCTTTTCTCGCAATATCTCATTCTCCTTCGGGCTCATCCTGTAATGAGGCAAATTTGGCAAACTAGCTCCAGGAATTAAATCTATCTGGTGTTGTATGTCTCTCATTGGAGGAAGTTCATCCGGCAGTTCATCTGGCATAAGATCACTAAATTCAGCCAATAAAGGTTTAACTGCATTAGGTACGACAGATTCCTTCGACTTCCCCTTCATCACGTCTTTCACAACCATACAAAATAAGTTTTCCGTCTCTTTCAATTCTGCTAGAAACTCCTTGCGGGTGTGTGCTATTGTCAGGAATGCCTTCCCCTCCACTTTAGAAGCTTTGGGTTAGGTATTTTTTTCCAGCGGCAACTAAGTATACCGTACATCATCTTTCTCAATTCGGTAAATATTTTCTCTTCCTAAATGTTGTGCATTAGTGTCGTACTGCCATGGCCGCCCAAATAAAATATGACAAGCATCCATATCTATGATATCACAATAAACAGTATCTACATACTTGCCAATTGAAAATGGGACCTTACAGCGTTCAGTTACTTTAACTTCGCCAACAGATTTAATCCAACCGATCGAGTAAGGACTAGGATATTTCTCCACAGGTAAGTGTAGCTTCTCAACGACCTCTCTACCAATAATATTTTCTTGGCTACCACTATCAATAATCAAATCAAAAGTCTTACCAAAAATGGCACATCTAGGCTGGAACAGTGTGTGGCGTTGGTTTTCTTCTGTTGGTTTTGGAGACAAAAATAATTTTCTTAGTACATAGACTTGTTCTTCTGCCTCATACTCGTCATATTCACCTTTAGCTTCACAAATATTTTCATACTCCTCATTATCTGCATTCTCCTCATCATGGTTTACGATGTTCACAGTACGCCTCCAACAATCCGCCGATGTATGTCCGGACCTGCCAAACTTATTACACTTATCCCCATAATTTTTGGCATAGGGGTTAGGTGCTTTCTCCTGCACCATCGACTGTTTTCCTTGGGCCTTTTCAGTAATAGCCCGATCACCACATTGAAATTGTCGTCCTTGGTAATTCTGCGGGAAAATGGGGTTCTGTCGATTGTTCCACCCACGAGTCTTATCCCCAGAATTTTGTCCTCCTTCTGAATAATTTCTGCGAACAGGTTCGGGACGAGGTCTCTCCTGCAAAATAATTTCAGCCTTCAAGGCCAAATTTCTAGCGTCTTCAACACTAAGTACGGTCTGCACTCCGATTTTTTCTCTAACCTCACGTTTCAGGCCTTCAAAATACCTAGAAGCTTTCAGAATTTCTGACTCCTGTAATCCGGTATGTTCCGTTAACCTCTGAAACTCTGTTGTGTACTCATGGACGGATTTATTGCCCTGACGACACTTTTGTAATTTTTGAAACATGACATGTTCATAATCCAATAGCAAGAATCGTTCTCTCAGCATCCTTTTCATCCGACTCCATGATGTCACCGGTGTTTTCCCTTGCCTTCTACGAGTGGACTGCACGTTCTCCCACCAGATACCAGCAGCTCCCTTTAGCTTGTACGCCACCAATTTCACTTGTTTTTCCTCTGAGGTTGAAGCAAAATCAAAGAACCTCTCTACTTCGTATAGCCAGTCCAAAAACGACTCAATATCAAGAGTCCCATCAAAAGTGGGAAGATCCACTTTAATTCGAAAATCCTAATTTTGGCCCCTCAGATCGTCTCTAGCCCGGAATTGGTTACCACGCACCATAGCCCTATTATCAGGCTCCTCATATGCACCAAACTCCTCCTCATCATCAGAATCCTCTCTCCTACGTTCCTGTCCATGCCCCCGACGGTTGATACGTAGTCTGTGATCTCCGTCAGTACTACGATCATCATCTTGACGCATGTCGACCCTAACAGCTCTCATCCTTGCATTTAGCTCGTTGACTGCTACTGCTAGATCTCCAGTAACAACGTCCAGCCTATTGATTCTACCAATTAGGGTCCTAGTTGTGGCCTCTAGATTCTGCAACGCAGTCCAGATGACCGCCATCCCCTCGTCATTACAAGGAGGTGGGTTGTCTTGCACACGTTCAGCAGCCATCAATTCACAGGCTAGAATCCTTTCTCTGATGCCAACTGACATAGCGGAAGACGGTAAGAGAATAGAAACAATCACAGGAATTGAATATATGTATTTTGCAATCACAAGAATTCACAAAGTTGGATAAATTGACTAGAAATAGTCACGAAGTTTATAAAATATGAATAATAAGAGTTAACCCTAAACAAATGAAAACATCCTTTAAATACTAAACAATAAGCTGAGAAACCTAAATATGCAAGAAATAATGAAATTACGAAAATATCCAAATAAACCCAAAGTTATGTTCAAAACAATATCAACCCTTCTTGAACTTGGATTTCCTTCCTTTTCCCACTTGGACTCCAAATTGGACCGTGTCATTAATCCACAATGCACAACTGCCCAACAAAATTCTTTGACAACAACATAGCATAGAATAAACAGACAAAGTTCTTATTTCTGAATGGTTTCTCCATTCACAGGCTTCGATTTTGTGTCCGAGACTGCAGTGGATTCTTCTTTATACTTGTACCATTTAGCGCAATAAAGATAGTTTCCAAAGTTAAGGGCACTAAGGATAGCTAGGAACCAGTAAAACAGATTCAAATTGTTGTGGTTTATATCCTGGCCATGTAACCAGCCCTGTTTACTTGGCGTAATTTTCTGGGTTACAGCATTTATGATACTGACAAATGCCGAGCTCAAGAAGTAGCCGAATGACAATGAAATTAGCGCGAATGAAGTAGAGAGAGATCTCATCCCCGAGGGTGCTTCCTTGTAGAAGAACTCCATTAGACCCACCATTGCAAACATATCAGCGATCCCAAACACCCCGTATTGGAAAGCAAGCCAAAAGAGACTAATGGGCTTCGCTGGGTTTTTGAAAAATTGGTCCCTCCTCTTGACCTCAATTAAGCCAGCTATACACATGGAAATAACCGAGAGAATGAGCCCGACTCCAACCCGCTGGAGCTGCGTGATTCCGTTCGGGTGGCCTGTGAACTTTCGGGCAAATGGGACGACTATGAACTCGTAGATGGGAATGAGGATGGACATGAAAAACAGGGGAATTACGGGGATCGAGGCGGTTGGAATTTTCCAATTACCGAGATGGGGATCGGTGAAGTAGCCTTGGAGTACTGAAAATGTCTGCAATTGTGCTAAGCATGTGTTCATTATGATAGTACTGGCTATGATTGGTAACATTCTTGTGAGTATTTTCACTTCTTCCACTTGTGTCACGGTGCAAACTTTCCATGGCTCCGGTGTAATCCCTTCGGGAATAATTGCAGCTTTGTCTAGTAGGCGAAATTGTTCTGTATGTAAAATTTTTACTTCACAATTGTCTCTTTCTTTATCCTCAATCTCGTATAATTCATCCGGGCATTCTGGTAATGGCAAGCTTCTATTTCGTATGGCAATAGCTATGACTTGTGATATCTTAATAATGGGGCTGCTAGCCAGGGGTTGGATGCAATAGAAAGGCTTTCCAAGGGCTAACACAACAAAACCAAGAAACGCGGTCACCAAGCAGATAAAAAATCCCCAGTACCAATCTTTATTCATGCTCACCCAAACGACGCCTGTGACTCCTATGATTGATCCGACGGTTACACTTAGTTGATACCAGCTGAAAAAACTGGCAAGCGATTTTGCTCCTTTGGGATCCTTAGGGTCAAATTGATCTGCACCAAGTGCTGGAAGAGATCCTTTAAGCCCACCTGCACCAAGTGCCAACAGACATAGGGTGGCATAAAACATAAGAGCTTCGCTGCCTTTAATACATGAAGATTTGCCACAAGCATCAGGATGCAACTTATCGGAATATGCTTGGATTGTAAGCAGAGTCAGACCCTGTGCATAAAAAGTACGTATGATTTATCAATGAGTGAAACAAAATCTTTTCAGAACAGAAATCCATTGCGTGACAATTACAATATGACGCTCTCTCACATGTGGTAATATAATTTGAATCTGTTCATGTATTTGAGAGGCTGTAACACAGTGAATGTCACATTGAATATTTTTTTTTACAATGAAATGATACATGTTTCCAATGTAATACCTCCATCCCACAAAATACTCATTTGCTAAACTTTTTCTTTTCAAAAAAATCGATGATAGTAAAAAATAACAAAATCTGCTCAAATTTACCATCACAATTCCAGTATCATGTCTGGGTAAATATGATGGTAAACAAAAACATTCAATTGATTTAGGGTAAACATGACACAAAAACATGTCCTTAAAAATTGTAATTAATTTTTTTTAAATGGAACAGGACTTTTTTGTGACGCGCTAGAAATAATTCATACCAGTAGTTCTAGGAATCCAAAGATTAAGCATGTATAGAGCCGGTTCAGGTAAGTGTCGGAGATGAAACCTCCCAAGATAGTGAGCAAGAAGGTTGAGCCAAGAAAGTTTGTAAGAGTGTTTGCAGAAGTTGACACATCAAAGTTCATCACCAGATGGAAGTAAAGAACCATTGTTGACATGTTGGCAATGAACCCAATATTCTCCAAGGATCCCAACACTAGCAAAATGAACCAAAAGTATAAGCAAGTATATATTAATATTCATAACACTATGCAACTAGATAAAAGCTGTCTGGTTTACCTAAACATAGCATTTATGTGTTATGCAATACAAGTAATCAATAATGGGCTAATGATAAAACTGTCCCCCCAAGTTTGGACGAAAATCAATTTGATACTCAAAGTTTGGGAATATGCAATCAATACCTCTAAGTATTTTAAAACAACAAAAGTGTCCCTTTTGGACGGAAAATTCAATTTTTTGCCGGAAATTTACACGTGTCAGGCGAGAGGAGAGAAAAAATAATAAATAATAAATTTTTTTCTTTTATCAAATTTCTCTCTCCTCCTCCCCTTTCTCTCTCCTCTTTTCTTCTACTTTTCTCTCTCCTCTCCCCTCCCTATTTCTTCCATCTTTTCTCTTTCTCTCTCCTCTTCTCCTCCTTTTTTTTCTCTCTCCTCTTTCTCTCACCTCTTTGTTGGTCTCTCTCTTACTCCATTTTACTTAATTAATTGCTATTTTAATTTTTTAATTATATATTTGTATAAAATCATAATACATGTATGCATACATTTAAAATATATAATACATAAAAAAATATCAATAGTAAAAAAACAAAATTAAAAACAAGATCAAAACTTACTTAAAAAAATTAATTACAAAATCAAAAAATTAAATAGATTCTTTTTCTTTTTTTCTTTATCAAATAGAATAAATTTGATAAAATTTTCCCAAAATGGAGTTGATAAAGAAAAAGAAAAAAAATAAGAAAAAAAATTAAATTTTTTAATTTAATTAAACGGAATCTAATTTTTTAAATTAAAATAAGAAAAAAATTTAATCTTTTTCTTTTTCTTTATCAACTCTGTTTTGAGAAAGTTTTCTCTTTCTCTATTTAATATTTTTTGTTATATATACATGACAAATATAATTATAAATGCAATTTATTATATATAAATTAAAAGTGGATATAAACAACCATATAATTACATATACAATTATATATAATAAATTGCATTTACAATTATATTTGTCATGTATATATAACAAAAAATATTAAATAGAGAAAGAGAAAACTTTCTCAAAACAGAGTTGATAAAGAAAAAGGAAAAGATTAAATTTTTTTCTTATTTTAATTTTAAAAATTAGATTCTGTTTAATTAAATTAAAAATTTTAATTTTAATTTTATTTTTTTTCTTTTTCTTTATCAACTCTGTTTTGGGAAAATTTTATCAAATTTGTTCTATTTGATAAAGAAAAAAAGAAAAAGAATTTATTTAATTTTTTGATTTTGTAATTAATTTTTTTAAGTAAGTTTTGATCTTGTTTTTAATTTTATTTTCTTACTATTGATATTTTTTATGTATTATATATTTTAAATGTATGCATACATGTATTATGATTTTATACAAATATATAATTAAAAAAATTAAAATAACAATTAATTAAGTAAAATGTAGTAAGAGACAGACCAACAAAGAGGTGAGAGAAAGAGGAGAGAGAAAAAAAGGGGGAGAAGAGGAGAGAGAAAGAGAGAAGACGGAAGAAATATGGAGGGGAGAGGAGAGAGAAAAGTAGAAGGAAAGAGGAGAGAGAAAGGGGAGGAGGAGAGAAAAATTTGATAAAAGAAAAAAATTTATTATTTATTATTTTCTCTCTCCTCTCGCCTGACCCGTGTAAATTTTCGGCAAAAAATTGGATTTTCCGGCCAAAAAGGACACTTTTGTTGTTTTAAAATACTTAGAGGTATTGATTGCATATTCCCAAACTTTGAGTATCAAATTGATTTTCGTCTAAACTTGGGGGGACAGTTTTGTCATTAGCCCATCAATAATTTATCTAATTGCCTAGCATTACTTATATTTTTATTAGCATTCGATATCATGACAACAGTTCATTGAAGAGTTCCTACCGTAAACAAACATGGTTGCCCGATATCCGCCTTTTCCATCACTCCTAGTTGAGCTCATGGTCTTGCATGTAACCATTCTTTCCTTCCTCCTGTTCATGTCATAAATTAATAAACCATTAGCATATCTCAGTAAATGAGAAAAAAGAGATAGAAAAGGGAGAAAGTTAATCTCTTAGAATCACCATGGTTTACTAAGAGCTGATCAGGCAGAGAGGACAATTGCTTGTGAGTTGAAGTGGATGATGCAATGAACTGAAGAGTAGATGCTTATTTATATATGAAATGAGTTCGGCTAAACTCAGTCTTTTCTATGCCTATTTGAACACAAATATTCCATATTTTGTGCATGTTAACATTTTTTCTCATTAACCCAAAATCCCTCTTTCCAACATGACGCTGCTAAGACTATTCTTTATTTTGTACTTTTCCACTTGCCCCATCTCTTTTTATAATGTCTATTTTCCCTTTGCTTGTTCACCTCTTCAAATTTATGTACTCCATCTGCTCTAAAATATAAAATAATTACCAACTTTTTGAAATTAATTTGAGATAATTTTTAAATTTAAAATTGAGACAGATTCATTTAATTTTACTTAATACAATAATGAATATTGTAAACTATCTAAAAAAATATTATTAGTTGTAAGATTTATTATTTCGTAATTGTTAATAAACTATTATATCAATTTTGAGTTTGAAATTATTTTAAGTTGACTTTTAAAAGTCTTAATTATAATTTGGAACGGATGGAGTAGTTCCTAAAATTCTCTCTCTCTGCGGAGTCCAAGATTTAGTATATATATTTTCTCAAATAGATAGATAATCTGAAATCCCAAATCCATAACCAAACAAATTATAACTATTTTCAGTTCCATGATGCAGACAACAAAAGCATATATTTCGGTTGAAAGTGACAACATGAGTATATAGGTGTTGAAGTGTAGTACGTGTGTTTCCTTTCTTTAGAGTCAAAAATAAAACTGAAGAAAACAAATTATTTTGTGTCACGCTACTTAATAAAAAAGGCCGCACAGTCCTCTCATGTTTATTTTATAATACTCCTATATTTTATGTTGTCTCATTTTACAATGTTTTCCACCATTAATACGCTTACTTTTATAAGAGTAAACTTTTTCATTTAGGAGTGAAAATGATCCTGAGTCGATCCGAACACCTTAATGCTCAAGCTCGACTCAGATCAAAAAATTTATGTTCAGGTTCGACTCGAATTCGAACTAATAATTTTCAAGGCTGCTCAAGTTCGACTCGATGAATTACTCGATACTACTCGACTCGAAGTTACTCGACTCGTTTTCACAACTAGTAATTCGCGAGCCTTTCTATTCGAGCTCGAGCCCGAGATGGATCACACCAAAATGAGACATAAAAATGAAAAATTAGAAAAACTTCATTTTCATTTATATATAAAAATACTTGTGTCACAAAAATTACAATGATGAATTTACAATATTAATTATATTATGATACAATTCAGTAACATCATTACATCAAGGCAATAACTTTAAGCAGAAGCTGAAAAGCAATTCATGAGCATAGTAGTAGGCCAGTAGCTTGAGCATAGACCATAGTATGCAAATCAATTTGAGCAGCAGTAGTAGCTTGAGCATATTAATTTGAGCAGCAGTAGTAGCTTGAGCAAATCAATTTGAGCAGCAGTAGTAGCTTGAGCAAATATAAAGGATGGGTTAAGTGTTAGCAGAAACCAAAGTGGCAAAGTCTGAAGAGATGAAGAGGGTGTTAGTTTATAATATTGCTAGGTTTTAATGATGACAATTATTTTATCTTTAAATCTATCAATTTTATTGATGCCCATTATCGAGTTTCATGGGGATAATATTTGTGCCAAATTATTTGTTAAATGATATATTAACCATGTGTGTTGACCGGGCAATACATAGATTCCCCCATATAATGCTACACTTTCTTGGGCTAATGCACCCCATTAAGTTAAAATATTCCATCCTACTTCTTTCTATATCTTGGTCAGATTATTGTTTTCTTACCCATCATCGTTGGTTGTGGAATATGCTATGCATTAAAGTATATACTAAACATTTATATTAAATAGTATAATGCATTCCCCTACATAAATATTTTGCATTATCTTGGGAAATACATCGCACTACCTTCCACCATGTCGGCAGAACATCTTGACCATTTGTCTGGCATGATTCGAATTAAAACTGTGACTGGTACATGGTCTCATATGGGAACAATTATTAGCCCTCTTCTCTCTCTCTCTCTCTCTTTAGAATATCTCAGAGAATCTAAGTTGCTCATCATCTCATTCATAGGCATGGTCTAATTAAGTATACACTGACCAATAAACAACCAAACGACTAAACCTTTTCACTTCCTTATCTGATACTAAGGATCAAGTAAGTATCGAACCCCTAAACGAGTAGGGTTCATCGAGTAAGGATCGAGTATGGATCAAATGAAAGAGGCAAGCTCGAACCCTAAAACGAGCGAACGGTATTGTGCTCAGATTCGAGTTCAATATTATAACCCCAAAAACGAGCTTGGCCCATATTCGGCTCAGATGCCTACCGAATTCGAGTCTCAGATCATATTTTTGGGTTGAATCCGAATCAGGTACCGAGCTACTCGGATCGATTTTCAAGAAGTTCTTAATTTACAATATTTAGTATTATATTATTTTGAGTTTAAAAATATCTCAAGTTAATTTTAAGAAATAAATATTAATTTTATATTTCGGAATGGAGTAATATTTTAGTAACTTTTTTGTGCAACTCAATTGTAATTTAGCTCCTTCGTTTCTAAAATTTAGGGGACATTTAGTTTCTTAAAGTCAATCTATAATATTTTGATGTTCAAATTAATATAAATTTATTTAATTCAATTCAATATAATTATAAATATTGTAGTTATAGTAAACTACGTAAAAATACTAATAATTATAGAACTTGTTTACGCCAAGATTCGTCCACGCGCCCAATCACCAAGCTACGCGTCTAATCTTGTACAGAAACGAAACCACACTCAGAGAGCTGACGGCCTTAGCCACCGGGGGATAGCCCCGGTGTGAGAATAAGTACAGGCTGAATAAGGTTTAACAATGGAGGCTTAATGTTTTAGTGCTGAAAAAGATGATTACCTGTGAATTAGGGTCTAACCTTGTATTTATAGTGATCACACCATCAACTGCATACCCATCCCCGTATGGAAATAGAACTCCTCATTAGGTTAGATACCATAATGGAATTAAACTCATTCTCCTTAAAGGAAGAAAGTCAAATTATATCCTGACATTTTTCTTAGGAGTTAGAAATTAAATACAGTTAGGATTCTTTAATATTCTTCCTCTACCCAAACAGACTTCTATGAGGGAACATACCTCTACGTGGACCATGGCCCACCGTATCTATCGGGCACGAGTACACACATCCCAACATTGCCCCTCAGTCTTTCATTACAATGGAACATTTAATGAAAGAGTTCATCATTAAAAGTCCAATAATTAAACCTGAAGACACGAGGCCCAAAATTAGATACCTCGGAAACATACCCAATACGCATCGCCAGACCCCACCATTACTCAATCCCTTCATTACGCCATTTTTGGAAAATCGTGCGGAACCCAAAAGTCAAATAATTCAAAAGCCCCTCACCCCAAATCAACCGCCACATTCTAGATCTGATCTCAATCTCACCCCAATTTTCTTTACAACTCCCCTCCTACAACAACCTTTACTCACTTCGGCATAAAATACTCACCAATCAACCTACTCTACCACTCATTAATGGCTGCCACAAACACCCCAACATCTTCCGTTCCATAATCACCCGAAATCAACACTTCTCCCATCCTAACACCGACTGTAGTTAACCCCCTCATCGCCATCGCCATTACTACTGAAGCCACCACTGTCACCACAACTTCTCCACCAAACCCTCGACTATCAGGTCCAACCAAAGTTGAAATCGACAATCTAAAAATGCTAAAGGAATACTCACATGAGGAATCCTACGCCCACATCAACACCGTCTCTACAATCGCCCCCCAAGACCTCGCCGAAATACATGAGCAATACCGTATTCCGACTACCTACGAAATTCGTGCTCCCTTTCACATCGAACAGATGTACCATCGCCCCGATGGATGGACTGCCATTTCCTTAAGTGCCCTCAGGTACGGTGTTCGCTTCCCCCTTCATGCTTTCATCATTGACCTCTTAAGGTTTATTGGAGTCAGTTTCGCCCAACTGGTGCCGAACTCCTACATCCATATCATCACCTTCTACCACGAGCTCAACATCACCCCCACCATCGACCTCTTCTTTTCCTTATTTTCATGAGCCGATCTAGAGAATTTGGCTTCCGTCAAATAAACAAGCAGAAAAGCAAACAACTCGAGAAACGTCCACTGATGAAGACCCCTTCCAACAACAAAGGATAACACTCGCAATGGTTTTTCATTTAAGGCCCCAACACTCGTGAGCTTCCAGACTGGGTCGAAGCCTCTCGTCCCAACGTAACCCTTGGAGAACTTCCTTGAACCCGTCTTGAAGAACTGGTGAAAATCATTGCAAAGCTACCGGCGAAAGAATGGGACCTTGATCTTCGAGTGACCAGACTTGGTTATATAATCACAAATGTAAGTTCCGATCCGCTTGCTTTATTACTTCAAAATTGATTTTGCAATCTACCATACTGACCCGAACTTCCTATCCTCGCAGTGTCTCTAATCAAGCCGACCCCTAATACCAACATTAGCCAATCAATGCCCCCCAAACACACCGAAGAATCAAACCTTCCACCAAGACCAACCGAAACCCCTCCTTTAATCCAACCTATCTCTGCCATCTCGATGTCACAACCCCCTTTATCCTCTATTATCCCCACACCTGGCTTCACCCAAAGAGTTCCTCGATATGCCTGCTTCTGAAAGAGGCAAAGTCGCCCGAATAAAGAGAAAGTGTCTGGTGAAGACTGTTGATCAGAACCTCCCCCCTAAAACACCTGAAAACATCACAACCAACCCTCTAACCACCGAACCTCCAAAAATTGCCGAACCGAAGTCATCCATCGACCCCACTCTAACCTCTAAAGCCCTTCCGATAGAAAACATTAAACCGAACCCATTACAAACAGAAAAACGAAAAGAACTTAAAAACCCTTCATCCGAACCCCTAGCCAAGAAACATCATACCGAACCCTCCTCCGACCATCAATCACCGCCACCTTTTCAACATCTTTCACCAACTCCCAACCTTACCAAGGAGTCCCTTTCTTTTACAACGCTATGGCTTGAAGAGGCTGAAGACTTCTCGATCAAACTCTTCGAGCATTTTATCCTCCCTAGAGACGATGAAAGGTTCAAAGAAACAAGTCTTCCAGACCTCATAAGATATAACGCCTTGTACCAAAGCCGGGTAAATATTTCTAAGTTTAATTCTTCCTTCAAACTTACATAATAACTCCATTATTTAACATTCCTCTCATCTAATATCAGGCCACTGCCATTACTGGCCGATTGTTGCACCGATTTTCCTAGGCGGACTAGAGAGAAAGAGTACTAGAAGCCGAAATCGAACGCCTTCAGTTTATGCCCTAGACTGCAATGGCGAATGCCGAAAAAGAAAAGAGCTTACGTGCCAATACTGCTTTCCACTGTACAGAGCTCCAAGACGAACTAGAGAAGGTTAAAAAGGAAGCTTCTGAAGGCGAACAAAGCCGAAAAGCAATTCTGGATAACCATGAAGCCTTAAAGAAAGAATGCAATGAACTGAGGAATGATAACGTAGCTCTGGGCAAAAAACTTGAGGGCGTGGAGAGAAAGCTTGAAATAACCCTAGAAGCCCGTTAATCGAAGCGATCAGGCAACAAGTCTGCCAAGAATATAAAAAGTCCCCCGAGCTAATGAAAGAAGTGATTCAACAGTTCAATGACGGCTACCAAAGCGCTTGGGACAAGGACAAAGAAAAGATGCGATCAGTCCATCTTAATGCAGACCTCTTGGACACTTCAGACGACGAAGCCGAAGCCTGAAGAAGATTCCCATCTTCAAAGTAGTATTTTTGTAATAGCTTATTTTGTAGGCAATTTATCCATGTATATACATCAATATATCAATATTAATGAAAAATATTAATTCTTGAGCAAAATTAAAATATTATTCTATTAAATATCAATAAAATTTACTAAGTCATAAGAAACTACTTAACATGCACTACTGATAATACTTTCTAAGTCTCCCAACATGCCAAATGTTTTTGACTTCTATCCCATCCATTGCTCGAAGTCGATAAGTACCTGGCTTCGGCACTCCAATAACCTCATAAGGTCCCCTCCCAGTTGGGCATTAGCTTTATGAGGCATTGGGGCATCGATGCCTCCACCTCTCGGAGGACTAGATCTCCAACTTCAAACCTCCTCAACCTTACTCCTTTATTATAATGTTTGGTCGTTCTCATTTGGTAGACTGCTAGCCTTACCAAGGCCGACTCCCAAACCTCCTCTAACAAGTCAAGATTAAGGCAGAGGCCTTCATCGTTATACAACTCCTTATACTGACTAACCCGAAGCGAAGGAGATCTGATCTCAACTGGAATTAAGGCATCAGTCCCGTAGGCTAGTTTGTATGGCGAATCACCTGTCGTAGTCTGAGGAGTAGTCTGATACGCCTATAGAACACTGAGTAACTCCTCGAGCCACCTCCCTTTTGCTTCATCCAATCTCCTTTTAATTCTATTGAGTAAAGTCCTGTTAGTGACTTCTACTTGACCATTAGATAGAGGATGAACAATTGAAGTCTTTCGATGTTGGATGCCCAAATCCTTTAGGAACTCTACGAACTTCAATCCGAAAAACTGTAATCAATCGCCACTACCACAAAACTGACCTATTATTTCGCCTTCGGCAGTGGTCCCAAAATATCAATTCCCCATATGGCGAATGGGATCGAAGGCAAAACTGATAACAATTCTTCGGGCGGCTGATGAGGAATTGGACTGTTCAACTGACATTTAGGGCACTTCTAAACATATTCCTTAGCTTCTTTAAAGATAATAGGCCAGTAGTAACCCTATCGAAGCACCTTGTATGCCAAAGCCTTTGCTCCTATGTGATCTCTACAAATCCCTTCGTGAATTTCCCGAAGCACGTACTCCGCTTCGGATAGAACCAAACACTTCAGCAAAGGCGAATAGTATGCACGCCTATACAGATCACCATCGATTAATATAAAATTTGAGATCCTATATTTTATCATCTTTGCTAGAATCCGATCCGAAGGTAATTCGCCTTCGGCAAGATAGCTTATGTATGACGTCATCCAACAGTCCAAGTGTTCCACCACCAATACCTTTGATCCTTGAATGCTTGGAAACTCCAAAACCTCCAAATACATTGACCCACTAAAAGAACCTATATCTGAAGCAGCTAACTTGGTCAATGCATCAACAATGGTATTATTGGAATGATCTACCCCTTGAAAAGTAAACAAACTGAAATAATATAGCTGATCCTTAACTTCAGTCAGATACTTGGTCATCTTTGCCCCTCGGGCCTCATACTCTTCTATATTTGTTTGACTACCAGTTAAGAGTCACTGAAGATGATTAGCCTCTACACCTCTAAAAGTTTTGCCAACCGTAGCCCAACCAAAATTGCTTCATACTCGGCCTCGTTGTTGGTCGCCCTGAATCCGAAGCGGATGACTTGCTGAACCTTGAAACCCTCTGGGCTTGTCAAAATCACCCATGCTCCGCTGGTATCCAAAACCGAAGATCCATCAACGTATAACGTCCATGAAGTCTAATCCTGTTGAACCCCAGAGATCGACCCAACCACTTCTGCCTGATTGACAGAGTCAGGCTGGGAGCTGTTGTTTACACTCCAAAATTAAACTTTACTATTACTCTACTAACACAAAAATTAGTATAACGACAAGCAATGATCGTTCTTACAGAGAGTGAATTATTTTATATTTATCCTAATATTTTCTAATACTACTAAATCTAAATTGGGGGGTTTTAAATTTGATTTAACTAACTAGAGCAACATAAAATAATTAATAAGAATAAACAATGAATTGAGGATTTCAGTTCTTTAGTTCAGTATCACATTTTTACAATAATAAAATAATCAACTATAACAATATTTATCCTTCAATGAAACTAATAGTCCTAGATAATAATAAGCTCTGCTATCCGAAATTCTCCTTAAATTATCACTCAATGAAAGAAGCTCTTCACAAGATTCTAACTATCATACAACTTAGAACAAGCTCTCTAGATTTAATACAATAACAATATTAAGAACTTGGGAATTAGACTATTCCAAGCAACAATCACACAAGCTTGAATTATTTAACTTGTCTTCTGATAATATTAGCAATACATGAAAGCTTGACCACAATCAATATTACTAATTACTACTTGTGATTGGGAACAATATCAATTACACGTAATACTATCACTTAATCTCTATCACTTAATCTAGCAGATGATATTAATTAGATTAACTTAATTGGCCATATTAAATCAATCCAAATAAATAACATTCAAACATTAATTCAAATTATAAAGAATGAATTTCATATGAGAAGAAATAAATAAAGTAACCTTGACCAAACCATTAATTATAAATAAGGTTCAACATCCCTTAGAACTGAAATAGAAAACTTAGCCTGACCTGCCTTCAATCTTCAATCTCCAAAACTAGGGTTTGTAATTGTGTGATAGATCAGGAAGAAGTCCCCTAAACTTTGACTAATACAATGTATTTATACCCCTAGGTCAAAGTCTTAAGCTATAAGGATTAATGTTGCAACTTACATTAGAAATCCTAAACAATAGCAACGCATGGAGGAATCTGCCTCACAGCCACGCGCCCATGCTCCCGCACAAAACCCTCGCGCGTCGCAGCTCATCATTTGAGCTTCGCGGCCTAGAGTCCATCCCCGCGGCCCATGATTTTGCGCGTCGCGCCCCACAAGTTTTGTCTACTCTATCTTTTTCTCCTTGCGTGCCCATTTTGATCCCTTTTTCCTCTCTTTTTTGTAGCTCCAATTCCTCCTGAAATCAATAAATACCTTAATAAATTCATATACGCATTAAACATGTATAAAACTAAATATAAAGGAATCAAAATTATTGAATATTATGCACTTATCAAATTCTCCCACACTTAGCCTTTACACGTCCTCGTGTAAACTAAAACAAAGGTCATATTGAAATCAACCAAATTCAATTTAACTAAAATTCCAAAGATTTCAATCCAATTATCAATCATAAATATCAACACTAATCAACAGAAATCTGCTCAACACTTAGTCAACTAATTCACAACAACAACCTCGTCATTCCCCACCGAACATCTCTAAATCAAACTGTATCCACATGAGTATCTTTCCTATGATCTATACACACTCTCAACGTAGTTATCATGGAATAACAGTCGTGTACACTGACTCCAAACTCAGAACCTATTTTCTCTGCTACTCATTTTTTTCACCAGAACCATGAACTTCATTTTTTCAAATGAATGCATTTTATGCTCCATTTCACATTTCTCATCATTTTCCTTCTAAGTGAGTGCATTTTATGCTCCATCTCACTTATCTTCTCACCAACGAGTGCGTTTTACTCTCCTTCTCATTACATGTGTTTATGGGTGAGTGCGTTTTACGCTCCATCTCAACCCACCGCATGTTTCTCTTTTGCATTTTTTTTCAAATTTTCTTCAATTTCTTTCAAATTTCCACATGCTCTAATTTTCTCATGGTACTGCAAACAACATAAGCAGATAAACAGTTCTAAATCATGAAATCAATGCACATAGACAACTCCACAGATAACTCAGCCAAATAAGCATATATCTTATATTCAAGAACTCACGCAAAACAAATTTAATCCAAATCAGTCAACTATGGGTCCTGACTCAATCATCATTATTCATCAATCAATTAAGCATCAAACAAATTCTATCAATCAGAATCAATTTTCATTCTACACCTAAAATCTTTAAAAACTTAGCCAAACAAAATCATCATTTTTTTAGGAATACCAAAAAAAATTAAACTTTTGAAGCAATTGTAAGGTAGTGTATAAACTAAGATGTATAAACTAAGAACGAATTAACCTAAACCTAAACCCCTCCTCCACACTCAAACCTTACATTGTCCCCAATGTAAGACAATTATGCAAAGAAAACGTAACTAACTAAAATGCAACTAAAAAGTAGAAAAGGATAGAAAAGCAAATCTAAAATCTTGGGTTGTCTCCTAAGCAGCGCATTTGCTAACGTCGTTTGCTCAACTCCTATCTTCCTCAATCCTCATAAACCAGATCTACCAAATCCACCATCTCAACATTCTCCCCTTGATGTCCTTCATAATAGGGTTTGAGCCGATGACCGATTACTTTGAAAATCTTCCCTGTGCTAGGACTTCGGATTTCCACTGTACCATGTTGAAAAACATTAGTAACAATAAAAGGTCTAACTTACCCAGAAATAACTTAAGCCTTGAGTGGTAAAGAAGAACTTTTTGTCCCACAACAAAATTCTTTCTCACAATATGTTTATCATGGAAGGCTTTAGTCTTCTCCTTGTAAATCTTAGAACTTTCATAAGCATCATTCCTCAATTCGTCTAGTTCCTGCAACTGCAATTTCCTCTGCTCTCCAACTTGGTCCAAACTCATGTTGCATTGCCTAATTACTAAGAAAGCTTTGTGTTCTAGCTCCACAAGGAGGTGACATGGTTTCCCAAATACAATCCGGTAAGGTGACATACCAATAGGAGTCTTGTATGCAGTTTTATTGGCCCAAAGTGCATCCTCTAACCGAAGACTCCAATCTTTCTTGCTCGGGTTGACTATCTTTTCCAAAATAAACTTGACCTCTCGGTTGGATACCTCAACTTGGCCATTACTTTGTGGATGATAGGATGTAGAAACCTTATGTATCACATTGTATATCTTGAACACTGCCGCTAACACCCTATTGCAAAAGTGTGTTCCTCTATCACTGACAATAGCTCTTGGTGCTCCAAACCTGATAAATATATTAGACTTGACAAAATCTGCAACAACCTTAGAATCATCAGTCCTGGTAGCTGTAGCTTCCACCCATTTAGAAATATAGTTAACAACAAAAAGAATGTAAATATTACCATAAGAAACAGGAAAAGGTCCCATAAAATCAATACCCCAAACATCAAAAATTTCAACAACTAAGATGGGAGTTTGTGGCATTTGATTCCTATGTGATATGTTCCCTGTCTTTTGACAATTCACACATGATTTACAAAACATATAGGAATCTTTAAAGATATTTGGGCAATAGAAACCACATTCTAAAACCTTATGAGTTGTCCTTTTCGATCTAAAGTGACCTCCACAAGCATAAGAGTGACAGAAATTTAGAATCGACAAAAACTCACTATTATACACACATCTTCTAACTATTTGGTCCACACAAAATTTTCATAAATACGGGTCATCCCAAACATAATATTTGGCATCACTCTTAAGTTTCTCTTTTTGGGATTTAGAGAATTCACTAGGAACATAAGCATTCACCAAGTAATTCACAATATTAGCATACCACAGTACAATCTCATCAGTAAAAAATAAATATTTATCTGAAAAAGAATCATGCAATGGTAGTGCCTTTTCATCCTTAATCAGTTTGCTCAAGTGATCCACCATCAAGTTGTCTGCTCTTTTTTTATCTCGAATCTCCAGATCAAATTCTTGTAGCAGTAGAATCCATCGTATGATCCTCGGTTTGGATTCTTTCTTGGTGAGCAAATACCTGAGAGCAACATGGTCAGAATAAACTACAACTTTAGTACCAAGTAGATAAGATCAAAACTTGTCTAAAGCAAATACAACAGATAAAAGTTCTTTTTCAGTAGTAGAGTAGTTAATCTGAATAACATTTAAAGTTCTAGAAGCATAGAAGATGGCATAAATAACTTTATCAACTCTTTGGCCCAAGACCGCGCCTACTGCATAGTTGCTTGTATCACACATGATCTCGAATGGCATTTTCTAATTTGGCGGTTGTATCACTAGTGCTGAGGTTAAAATTTCTTCAACTTATCAAAAGCCTCTTTGCAATCATCATCAAACCAAAATTCCACATCTTTTTGTAGCAACTTACATAATAGCAACGCTATCTTCAAGAAATCCATGATAAATTTGCGATAAAAACCTACATGTCCAAGAAAAGAGCGAATCTCCCGCACACTTGTGGGGTAAGGTAATGCAGAAATAATTTCTATCTTAGCTTTATCAACTTCTAAACCTCTAACTGAAATAACATGTCCAAGTACTATACCTTGCCCTACCATAAAGTGACACTTTTCCCAATTAAGAACAAGATTAGTCTCTAAGTATCTATCTAGCACACGAGTCAAATTATCCAAACTTGCATCCCAAGAATCACCATGAATTGTGAAATCATCTATAAAGACCTCAATGCAATTTTCTAAAAGATCATAAAATATACTTACCATGCATCTCTGAAAAGTACCTGGTGCATTATAAAGTCCAAAAGACATCCTTCGATATACAAATGTACTGAATGGACAAGTGAATGTGGTTTTTTCTTGGTCTTCGGGTGCAATCACAATTTGGTTATAACCTGAAAAACTATCTAGAAAACAGTAATAAGCATGCTCAACTAATCTTTCTAACATCTGATCAATAAAAGGAAGGGGAAAGTGATCTTTTCTAGTTACAACATTTAATTTCCTATAATCAATACACACTCTCCATCTTATTTGCATGCGTGTGGGTACCAACTCATTATTGTCATTCTTGATGACCGTGATTCCAGATTTCTTCGGTACTACCTGCACTGGACTCACCCATTGACTGTCTGAAATGGGGTAGATGATACATGCGTCAAGCAATTTTATAACTTCTTTCTTCACTATCTCCATCATGGGTGGATTTAATCACCTTTGTGCTTCTCTAGTAGGCTTGGCTTCATCCTGCAAAAGAATTCTATGCATGCACATAGCAGGGCTTATACCTTTGATGTCTGCAATCGTCTAACCAAAGACTGTTATGTGGCCCCTTAGAACTCTTAGCAGTTTGTCCTCTTACACCTTTGTTAGATCATTTGTAATGATCACCGGTAATGTGTCATCCTTCCCTAGATATGCATACTTCAACTATGCGGGTAATGGTTTCAATTTTAAGGTTGGAGCCTGCAAAATAGATGACAATAACTTTTGATGAGAATAAGGTAATTGAATAGAATAAACTGTGTACTTATCTGAAATTTTAGGTAAAGAATGAAATGTAGCCACGGTTTCTCTCAATTCCTGATTTTGCTCAATCTCTTTTTCTTTGTCCAATTCCATGTTATTTCTAATGGCAACCTTCAAGCTTTCCTGATGAATATGCTCAAAAGATCCCTGCACTAAAGAGTTAATGATGTCGATAGCAAAAACATGATTAATATCACTAGGGTATCTCATGGCCTCATATATATCGAATCGAATTTTTTCGCCATCAAATTCCTAGTCAAGGTCCCATTGTGCACATCGATCATTGTCCTTGTTATTTTCAAATATGGCCTTCCTAGCAAGATATATGAAGGATTCAGAGATGTATCATATGTCTACAATGTAAAAATCTGCATGAAAGATTAGTTCATTCACCTGCACCAAGACATCTTCAATTACCCCTTGGGGGTAAGTGTTAGTACAATCAGCCAATTGAATAATAACACCAGATTTATTAGATTTAAAGAAGCATAAATAGATAATGACATGATATTAATTGAAGCTCCTAAATCTGGCATAACTTTCTCAAATCTGGTATTACCTATCTTACATGGAATTATGAACATGCTTGGATCTTTACATTTAGGTGGCATTTTTTTTTGGAGCACCGCTGATACATTCTCACCCACATCGACTCTTTCATCATTTTTCAATTTTCTTTTATTAGTGCACAATTCTTTTAAAAACTTTGCATACCTTGGAACTTATTTTATTGCATCCAAAAAAGGGATGTTTACCTCCACTTTACTAAAGGTTTCCAGAATTTCCTTTTCTTGTTCCTCCTTCTTTAAAGTCTTATGGTTCCTGGGGGGAAAAAGTAATGGCTTAGTTAAAATTTGAGAAGATGAGTTAAATTTTACCTTTGATGTCTTAGTCTCTTCCTTAGCTTTCTCTTCCTCAAAATCAACAACTGCTTTGGACACTTCTAGCTCTTTTCTACTCCTTAGTGTAATCGCACTAGCATTCTCCCTTGGATTGACAACTATTTGGGAAGGCAACTTTCCTGAGCCTTGAGATTCCAAAATTCCCACTGTGGTAGCGAGTTGTCCCACTTGATTTCTCAGATCTTGAACAGAAGTTCTTGTTTCCTGCATGAATTGTTGTGTTTGAGTCATGAATTGTTGCGACTGTCCCATAAATGTCTTGAACATATCTTCCATGGATTGTCTATCTTCGGTTGATACTGAGATAGAGCCGGTTGAAAACCTTGTTGCCTAGCTGGGAACGTTCCTTGTGCTAGTGGCCTATTCCCTCTATAGCTGAAGTTCGGATGATCCCTCCAACCTGGATTGTATATGTATTTGAGTATGGATCATACTTCTTTTGAGGTTGTGCCTGATAGTTTCCCATTGTATTGGCTTATTGTGGAGACTCCTCATCTTGCAATGTTGGGCAAACATCTGTGTTGTGATTCGGTTGTAAACAAATCCCACGCGGTTTTGTGACTGACAAGTTTCCTGTAGCTAATTGTCTAACCACAACAGTTAAGTCTGAAATCTATTGCTCCAAATTATTTATGCTTACCTCACTTACCCTTTGTGGTGCATGCTCATTCCTTGTCCCATATTGTTGTGAATTCCCCGCCATGTTTGCAATTAAGTTCTTTGCAGCCTCTGGAGTTTTGTCAACTAGTGCTCCTCCGCTAACAGCATCAATCATACTCCTATCCATGGGTACCAGCCCTTCATAGAAGTATTAGATTAGGTATTGATCGTCAATCTGGTGAGGTGGACAACTAGAGCACAACTTCTTGAACCTTTCCTAATATTCATACAATGTTTATCCGCTAAACTGTCGGATTTCGCATATCTCCTTCCTTGTGTTAGCTATTCTTGAAGCAAGAAAGTACTTCTCTAAGAACAACTTTTTCATGTCACTCCATGACTGTATTGATCCAGAGAGAAGATAATATAACCAATCTTTTGCTAAATCCGCCCGTGAAAAGGGAAATGCTCTTAGCTTGATTTGGTCCTCTGTGATTCCTTGCGGCTTCATGGTTGAACACACCACATGGAACTCTTTTAAATGCTTGTAAGGATCTTCACCTGTAAGACCACGAAAGGTAGGCAAGAGGTGAATTAGTCCGAATTTTAGTTCAAAAGCAGCAGTTAAATTAGGATATTCAATGCACAAAGGTTGTTGGTGCAAATCAGGAGTTGCCAACTCCTTCAAAGTCTTGTTATTGTTTAGCACTGCCATCTCCTCTTTTTCTTCCGATTCGGTGGATGATTTGTTTGACAATAGTTCCAATACTATGTTGAGGCCTGGTAATGGAGCTTCATCAGAGTCTGCAATTATGCTTTTAGATTAACGAGCTTCCTTCCTCAACTTACGTGCAATTTTCTCTATTTTTGGATCCAAATTTAGTTCAAGAGAGTGAGAGGATCGAGTCATAAACTAAAAATAAAAAAAAAATAAAAAAATGAAAACAAAGAATAAATAAAAACAAATAACACTCCCCGGTAACGGCGCTAAAATTTGAGAACTGACGTTTACACTCCAAAATTAAACATTACTATTACTCTACTAACACAAAAATTAGTATAGCAACAAGCAAGGATCGATCCCACATATAGTGAATTATTTTATATTTATCCTAATATTTTCTAATACTACTAAATCTAAATTGGGGGGTTTTGAATTTGATTTAACTAACTAGAGCAACAAAAAATAATTAATAAGAATAAACAATGAATTAAGGATTTAAGTTCTTCAGTTCAGTATCACCTTTTTACAATAATAAAATAATTAAGTATAACAATATTTATCCTTCAATGAAACTAATAGTCCTAGATAACAATAAGCTCTGCTATCCGAAATTCTCCTTAAATTATCACTCAATGAAACAAGCTCTTCACAAGATTCTATCATACAACCTAAAACAAGTTCTCTAGATTTAATACAACAACAGCATTAAGAACTAGGGAATTAGACTATTCTAAGCAACAATCACACAAGCTCGGATTATTTAACTTGTCTTCTGATAATCTTAACAATACATGAAAGCTTGACCACAATCAATATTACTAATTACTACTTGTGATTAAGAACAATATCAATTACACGTAATATTATCCCTTAATATAGCACATGATATTAATTAGATTAACTTAATAGGCCATATTAAATCAATCCAAATAAATAACATTCAAACATTAATTTAGATTATCAAGAATGAATTTCTTATGAGAAGAAATAAATAAAGTAAACTTGATCAAACCATTAATTATAAATAAGGGCCAACATCCCTTAGAACTGAAATAGAAAACTTAGCCTGACATGCCTTCAATCTTCAATTTCCAAAATTAGGGTTTACAATTATGTGATAGATCAGGAAGAAGTCTCCTAAACTTTGACTAATACAATGTATTTATACCCCTAGGTCAAAGTCTTAAACTATAAGGATTAATGTTCCAAATTACATTAACAATCCTCAAAAATAACAACGCAAGGAGGAATCTGCCGCACGGCCATGCGCCCACGCACCTGCGCAAAACCCTCGTGCGCCGTAACTCATCATTTGAGCACCGCAGCCCACAAGTTCTGTCTGCTCTATATTTTTCTCCTTGCGCACCCATTTTGATCCATTTTTCCTCTCCAATTCTTCCTGAAATCAATAAATACCTTAATAAATTCATATACGCATAAAATATGTAACAAAACTAAATATAAAGGAATCAAAATTATCGAATATTATGCACTTATCACAGGCTTAGAGAAAGAGCATTCCACCACGAAGTCAGCCAATGCCTGACCTTTGATCGCTGTCCGAGGATGATATTCCAGCACGAATTGAGTCAACTTCATAGCCCATGCTGCAAGCCGACCCGAAATTTCAGGTTTATTCAAAATCTTCTTCAGAGGCTGATCTGTATATACCACTATTAACCTTCCCTGGAAGTAATGCCGAAGCTAACGACTAGCTATAACCAAAGTATAAGCGAATTTCTCTAGATTCGGGTACCTCGTTTCAACATCCCGAAGAGCGTGATTGGAATAGTAAACGGGGAATTATTTTCCTCCTGCTTCCCGAACCAGTACTGCTCCGACCGCCAATGAGCTTTCTTCCATATACAAATACAAATGATCTGAAGGGACTGGCTTCATCAACAGAGGTGCCAAAGATAAATATTTCTTTATTTCCTGAAAGGCGTCCTCGCACTCCGAAGTCCACTGAAAAGTCTTCTCATTCTTCGACCCCTTCAATGTATCGAAGAATGGCAAACATCTCTCCGCAGATTTAGGCATAAACCTCCTCAAGGCTGCTATCCGACCCGTCAACCGTTGTACATCCTTGAACGTCTGAGGAGACTTCATGTCCAGAATGGCCTTGATCTTCTCCGGATTCACCTTAATGCCCTTTTTGCTCACTAAGTACCCAAGAAACTTCCCAGAACCGAGCCCGAAAGTGCACTTCGCTGGTTTCAGCCTGATGTTATACTCCCTAACTGTCTGAAAGCAGTCCTCCAGGTCATCCAAGTGTTATCTAACTGATAGGCTCTTGACAATCATATCATCCACATAAACCTTCATGCTTCGTCCTAGCTACTTCTTGAACACGTAGTTCATCATCTTCTGGTAAGTGGCTCTGACATTCAGCAATCTGAAGGTCATTTTCTTATAAGCATAGATCGCCCGATGTGTTATAAACACTGTCTTCGAGATATCTTTCTTATGCATGGAGATCTGATTGTACCCCGAAAAGGTATCCATAAAGCTTAGCAATGTGTACCTTGATGTGGCGTCGATCAACTAGTCAATGTGTGGGAGTGGGTAGAAGTCCTTCAGACACGCCTTATTTAAATCAGTATAATCAATACATATTCTCCACTTCCCATTCCGCTTTCGAACCAATACCACGTTTGCCAACCACTTGGGGTAGTCGATCTCATAAATAAAATCAGCCGCCAATAACTTGGCCACCTCATCATCAATGATCTTCTGTCATTTCGAGGCAAAGATCCTCCTATTCTGCCGAATTAGCTTCTTAGTAGGGTCTACATTTAGTTTATGTACAACAACTTTCTCATCAATCCCAGACATGTTACTGAGCTCTTAGGCAAAGATATCTGTATACACCTGAAGCAGCTCGATCAACCTTGTTCGGAAGGGCTCATGCAGACCCAAGCCAATTTTTATTGTCTTGTCCTTCTTCCCCGGAACCAGCTCAATGTCTTCGATCTCTTCAACTGGCAAGGCGAGTTGTTCTGTACTTCCTTTCGGTAAATGGTTCAACCTCATTCGTCATTGTTTGCTTCTGTTTACACCTCCTAACAACCGAAGATATCAACGAATTCTTATAGCACCTCTATGCTATATCCAGATCACCCTTCACTTCACCAACTCCATTCGGCGTGGGAAACTTTATCTTAAAATGAGGGATAGAGGTCACCGCCTGCAAAGCCATCAATGTTGGTCGTCCTAAAATAGCGTTGTAAGCAGAATCTACATGAACAACAAAAAACCTGACATTGACCTCCACTTGTTGAGGAGCCGTTCCAAAAATGACTGGCAATTCGATGGTTCCTGCTACCCGAACCGGATCGTTGCCGAACCCATACAGCGGGGGCTCATGCCCGACTTCCATCTTTCTGCCCCCAAGTCTAGCCTCTGGTAAGCATGGGCATACAGTATATAGACAGAGGAGCTGTTGTTAATCATGATCCGCCTCATATCCATGGATCTGACTTGGGCAGCGATAACCAAAGCTCCCTCATGCGGCTTGATTGATTTCGATGGGTAATCCTCATCGGTGAATGATATCACAGTGCCGGGATAAGGTCGCTCCCTCCTACCAGGTTGTTCAGACACCGCCATAACCGAATCCAACACTCTGCGTATTTTCTTTTCAATCACCTTTCCAACCGAACCGCCTGTTATCACATCTACCACACCTCGAACCGTCGGGACCGGTTCAGATTGAGGCTTTGGGTTCTGTTGAGTATTGTTATTGGTCGTCCTTTCTGAAGCCGCCTGACCCACAACGAACTGAACTAACTCCCCGCTCTGCACATTCTTCTCAATTAAAGCTTTTAGATTTCTGCAATCCTCGGTAGAGTGTCCAGTGGCTTGATGATAGTCGCAATACTTGTTCTGACTTCCCCGATCTCGATGAGTACTGTTCGGGCATGGTTTAAAATACGACTTGTCTCTCATATGCTCCAGCACCGTTGCCCGATCCGTATTGAGACGGGTGAACACTTTACCAATTTTCCTATTCGGGAAAGGTGGACGTCCTCCACCCGAACCTCCATTAAAGTTCCTTTCCGGCAGGTCATCCGTTTTGTTATTGTTATCTGAACTAGGATGATTGTTCCTATCCCGATCCTTCGATTTCTCCGTCCAGATCGGTTTCAGACTACCCATGGCTTCTTCAATTGTAATGAGTTTTTCTGCTTTATCATAAGCTTCAGCCAAATCCTTCAGGACATCGAACATTATATCCTTTACCAACTTCTTCGACTTCACCACATCCAGCCCTGTGGTGAAGTATTCGAGGGCCTGAGTACCATTCAAATCCGTCACTGCTCTAACTGCCTCTCGGAACTGCTTTACATATTGACCCAATGTCTCATTCGAGTACTGCCGAATCTGCATTAAAGAGGTCGTTGGCTTCCCTCTTCTTCTATTACTCCTGAATCGACCGTGAAACCTATCACAGAACTCCTTCCATGAAGATATTGAGTTTGGGGCCAAAGATGTCATCCACTGTCAAGCCTTCTTCCAAAGATGTCATCTCCTGTTTTGTCATAGTTCTCCATGTGCGAGACCTTCTTGCTTGGATTGGCCCGAACCCGATTGATTTCTGGCAAGAATGGTGAATTCGAACTTGTTGAAGCCTCCTTTCGCTGATTAACTATTGCGAGCACCCTCTCCAGCTCTGCAACCCTCTGGGCTAAAGCCTCGGGATCTCCTATTCGAGGGGATGACTCTCGCCTATCCCCATCCTTCCGAGCATGTGCCTCAGGATCTCCTGTTCGAGGGGATGACTCTTGTCTATCCCCGTCCTTCCGGGCTAAAGCCTCGGGTATTTCCCTTCGAGGGGATGGCTCTCGCCTATCCCTATCATGATCCGGAGAGACCCTCCGCCTTCTCCTTTCAGATCTTTCCTTGCTTTCACTGCTTGGTTCCTGAGAGCGGCTTCCGACGCCTGCTCTTGTCGCGGGATCGACTTCGTCGCCTGGTCCTCTCCTGAGAGCGACTCCTAAGCCTGCTCCTTTCATGCCGAGAACCGTCCAAACGATATGTCCTGGATCAGTCCGCTAGCGAAATTTCTCGACGCCGATGTCGACTGGAGGAAACTTCTTCTCCATCTAACAGCGACGCCAACTTTTATCTAACTTTATCTGCTGAAGGCGTATGGCTTCTACGGCGTCTTTTCGCCATTGCATCCTTTTGGCTAGTATTGTCTCCCTTCCATCACGACTCTGACCCGGCCTGGAATTCTAGTCTTCGGCACGACTATCATAACATGGTGTCTTTTGAGTGGTCGAGAACAATTTTCTCCTGACGATCGTCGTCCGTGGATCGGTTGGGCCCACTGAATGACTTTGGGGGCCTAGCCTGTCTGAAATACTCCTTGACGGTCCTAGTCTATCTTTGACCGAACCTCTGGGTTGAGAAAGATCAGCCGTAGATTCACCATGTGCCGACACCGTCTTTGCCTTACTTGATATCATTATTTCTGATAAAAAAGAATACGGCAAAACTAATGAATTACCCACTATAGTTGGCACGTTTTACTGATTACACCATTGAACTTTTAATTTTTCAAATTACCCCATTAAACTAATTATTATTTTAAAATTGGGTCATTCCGTTAAAAGAATTAAACGGACGTTAATTTCTTATCGGCAAAACTAATAAATTACCAGTGTAGTTGACATGTTTTACTGATTACACCATTGAACTTTTAATTTTTCAAATTACCCCAGTAAACTAATTATTATTTTGAAATTAGGTCATTCAGTTATCTCTACCTCACGACTGTTAAATCGTTTTAGTTTTTATCATACGTGGACGTGAAAAAGAAAAAAGAAAAAAAATAAATTTTATTTATTCTCTCTCTTCCTTCCTCCCATCTCTCTCTTCTCCCCCTTCTTCCAGATCAAATAGATATGCGTATTTTCTCTCTAAAATCTATGAAAATTCTGAGATCCGAATACCTAAAACGTTGAATCAAGCTTCAAAATTCAGCATTAGATATAATAATGGAGTCCGAATCCCCAACAACAACAGATGAAGTAAATTGTGTTGCAGTAAGTTTCCTCCCTCTCGCCTCCGACTCTCAGCAGCCTTATATCTCCGAACTCCTTTCCTTCACTCTCAATCACCTCCACAAGGTCCACCCCTTCCCCAATCTATCTCTATATCTATGTGTGTGTATGTATATGTGTATATATATATATATACACACATGTGGTAGTAATATTTCGTTAAATTAATTTTGTTGGGATTGTATTTATGATTTGATAGGAGCCGGAGCTTTTACAGCTGGATGCGAAGAGAATTTAGAGGCAGATGCAAGATGTGGCTGTTGCTGATTACCGTGCTTTCATTTCTGTTGTTAATGCATTACTTTCCATTCACGAGGAAGTTTCTTTTATTGATAAACATCTGAGATCAAAGTACTCAAAATATTTTGATCTTTTTGTTTTCACTTTCAGTTTTTTTATAATTTTTTGCCACATAAGTAATATTTTTTATTTCTATATCTTTACCAGAGCCACCGTAGATAATAAATTAACGTCTGTTTAATTTTTTTAACGAAATGACTCAATTTCAAAATAATAATTAGTTTACTAGGGTAATTTGAAAAATTAAAAGTTTAATGGTGTAATTAGTAAAACGTGTCAACTACAGTGGGTAATTTATTAGTTTTGCTGATAAGAAATTAACGTCCGTTTAATTTTTTTAACGGAATGGCCCAATTTCAAAATAATAATTAGTTTAATGGGGTAATTTGAAAAATTAAAAGTTCAATGGTGTAATCAGTAAAACGTGCCAACTACAATGGGTAATTCTTTAGTTTTGCCAAAAGAATATTGTGTGATTGAAAATTATCAAGCACTAAAGGACCCTCATAGCATCAATGTTAACACTACGATTCGTCCACGCGCCCAATCACCAAACTGTGCGTCTAATCCTGCACAGAAACGAAACCACACTCAGAGAGCCGACGGCCTTAGCCCCCGGGGGATAGTTCCGGTGTGAGAATAAGTACAGATTGAATAAGGTTTAACAATGGAGACTTAATGTTTTAATGCTGAAAAAGATGATTACCTGTGAATTAGGGTTTAGCCTTGTATTTATAGTGATCACATCATTAACTGCATACCCATCCCCATATGGAAATAGAACTCCTCATTAGGTTAGATACCATAATGGAATTAAACTCAATCTCCTTAAAGAAAGAAAGTCGAATTATATTCTGACACTTTCCTTAGGAGTTGGAAATTAAATACAATTAGGATTCTTTAATATTCTCCCTCTACCCAAACAGACTCCTATGAGCGAACATACCTCCACGTGGACCATGGCCCACCGTATCCATCGGGCCCGAGTAAATACATCCCAACAGGACTTATTATTTTGAATACTTAAATAATCAAGCTAATTTTGTATTTAAAATGTCTTAATTTATTGTTTTGGAAGAGGTGTTTAATGGGACCTTCTGGCCATGGTGGAACAGAACCTTCTCGACACATGTTTTTGCCCTTTTGTTTGATATAAGAATGTTTTCACTTTTATTTACGTAACCTATAGGGTCATTTTCATCATTTGTTGTATAGTTTAATGTTTGAGTTGAATTATTTTTTTCAATCCAAACATTAAATTGGACTATTAAGTTTATTCCAAAAATAATGTTCTGAAAAAAAGAAACATAATTCAACTAAATTTATCCAACTTATTTTAGTCCAGGACTTACAGTTCCATTGATCGTATAAAATCCCAAATCAGATGTTTCTTAATTAGTTCTTTAATCATAGTAAGCCCATTTCGGGTTTTCATAGAGAGAGAGATAAAGATTGAATTTTAGAGAGAGAAAATGGATGGATTAATTTAGAGAGAGAAAGAAAGAATTTATAAAAAAATTAGGGAGATAAGTTAAAAAAAGATAAAAAATCAATATATTAAGTAATTTATTTTATTGGGTCATAATAATAGTAAACTTGAAATCTGAAAAATGAGTTGATTTATATTGAACCCATAACCATTTGGTTCCAACCCACCTAACCGGTATTAAAAACAAGTTGTATGATTTTAGTTTTTAATGGAATAACTATTTTTTGTAAACCATAACCAAACCAAATCCACTTTTTGTCAGGTTTAATGTGACATTAGTAACTATAGTGCAAACTATAAAAAAAAAAAATCAATGAGATTTTATGAAATCATTATGATGAATTATAAAGTATGGTATTCACCAATAAATTTCCAAAAATGATAATCTTGAAATAAGCCAGATTATATTATGCAAGATTATTATTCTTCTTATATAAAATATTATTAAAAATAATTTTAAAATGTTAAAAACATATTAAAAAAATATTATTGTTTGACTAAATTTCAATTCTTTGATCTTTAATCCCATGCGAAGCACAGGTGATAAAGAATTATTATCATCACCATCAAGTAAAATCACGCATGGATTAGAAATTGTTGTGTATACATTGAGTATATGCCAATTTGAACATGGGTGATGGGACGTCTGTGTCTATATTTGTTATAATTTCCATATTATTAATGATAATTAAAAAAAATATTACAATTTGTTATCGATATTTTTTAGGTACTACGAAGCTTAAATTTCAAGTGGCGGAGGTAAGCTTAAATTTCAAGCGGGGGAAGGGTTAAATATGCATTTGAAGCACTACTTCTGTAGTGTAATGTTATTTGAGATCTCTTATAAATAGTTAAACTTATTTATAATTAGTTTTTAAAATAAAAAACATTTGATAATATGTTTTTTTGAAAATATTTAATCATTGGTACTTTTTGACCTAATATATTATTAATCTATCCATATTTATTATACTCCTCAACCCCCCCCCCCCCTCCCTCCCTCCCTCTTTTTTTAGTAATTTACACTTGAAATAAGTAATAAATAATGTTTTATAATACCAAACACTAGTTATTTTTTTTAATAGTTTAATTGTTTTTCTTTATCAAAACACAAATTACTTTCTTAAAACTGATTATAAACAAAAATAATAATCAGAATCAATAATCATAATGTTTAAACAATCTCAAACATACTCAATCGTAGAAGTTAATGAAATAAAAGTAAATCATCCACATTTCAAGTACAATGGGTACACAATTTCAAAACTCAAGTCAACCACCGAGTTTCATGCAAACTAGCTAAGCAAATAATTTCTCTGGCTTCCATCAACTACTCTTTTAAGATCGCAAAACTAACCCCGAACAATCAAATTTGCAGACGATAATCCATCAGTTGCTTCCTTTGTCCTTTTTCGTGAACTTTTCCCATTCTGTTGTCTTTTCGCGTTTATGGCGAACTGAAGGCTTCTTCCCCAGAAAGAAAGTGTTAAATGTACTAGTTGGGAATTCCACCTCAGTTCTCGCATTGCAGAAATCAATGTTCTCAAAAGTACGCGCCATAATTTCAAAAAACAGATCATGAATGGTCCTGGCTTCAGAGATTACCTAGACAATGCAGTTAAAGGATATTTAGCCCAAAAAACCAAAACAAAACAAAACAAAAAGAGGAAAAAAAAAAGAGAAAGGGAAGAAGTAGTAATTAACCACACTGAGAACAGTTTTTTCATTATTTGGGTGTTGGGATAAGTTTTTGGAACTAGGGTAGGGGAACGATTGAGCTTCATAAATCATGGTTCTTAGGGTCGGAAAGAATTGATTTGAAGTCTTGTTTTAGAGTTTTAAACTTTTAATTGCATAGAATAAAAAGAGAATTGTTATTTCCACCAGTCTCACTCATATGGATGTGGGTCCATTTACTATTCATGTGAAAGGAACCTTGCATAAATATCAATTTTCCTTGTAGAAATATCAATTCGCAATAAAACTAAGAAACTCCACATTGCGCGTGGGACTTCAGAACCATCAAGCCTAGGTTTACACAGGTGTGTACCAATAACTATCAATAGCATTTCTAATTTAATTTATTTAGGGATTCTGGGTTGGGTAAGGCTTAAACAGTACAAAATTGTACTTTTGCTTTACTCGGATCATCAAAGTATGGCAATCATATGGTTCTTGCACATCACAAAATAGTGCGAATTTGAGCAACATCAGATACAATTTTTCAGAGGTAATCTTACAAAATATAATAATCTAGGAAGAATGAATGAGTGTGATATTTAAATAGGTTAGTATAATCAAGGTAACACAAACAGAAAATTTAACAGAAAACAACATTACCTCAACTGAGAACACAAACTCATCTGCTACACCCTTTAACATACTTTGCACTTCCTTCACAAAATCATGCACACTCTCATAGCCATTCTCATCCAGGCGTTGAGAAATATTTTTGAAGTTCAAGGTACGAAGTCCAGCCCAACTATTTTTGTAGGTAGAATTTTCAACCCTGTTAAAAGTATCAGCAAGAAGGGGAGCAATTTCATCACCCTCGTCCTCCATCTTTTTTTCTATATCACTGATAACATTCTTACACTGCAAGAGATAACAAAGTTGTGACATTATTCTTTTATTTTCTTGTAGAATCAATATTAGTTAATACTGTACAAGAGCATACCTTTACTAGACTGAGTTCAGTCATTTTTAAGTCGATAGAGGCAGGTCCGCTAGAATTCATAGTGTTGCTGCACAAATGTTCTGAAGATTGCTCAGTCCAAACCTTCCTGTAGGATATGGATAAACATGAGCGATAAGGCTATAAATGTACCCTGACTATAGGGCCTTTTATTAGAAGCAACAGGTTGTCATAATCAGATTGTTGTTATTTGCTGGAGCTTCTTTGCATAAATGACTAGCCTACCTTCTTCATTTTCTGTTGAACACGTGTTCTCTACTTTAATATAATAAATAATTATATTACTTTACGTTTAGGGGCCCACAATATCATATACTGTGCACATGCACTATATCCCCGTCTATGTACATGCACAACATTAGTTTGTGTACTATGTTTAAAATATGCTTTACATTTAATTATTTACTCCCCTTGTCCCACAATAAATATCCTAGTTTGACTTTCATTATCAAATTGATCATTTTTAAAATTAATAAATCTTAAAAATTTTAACATATACCACGAGACTATAATCATAATAAACTTTGAAACATTTACTACTAATGTCAAGTTTTGTGATTTAAAAATTTTATGTAAATATTTTTAACTCTCAATTTTAAAAATGGTTAGTTTGACCATTTAAGTGACGTTTATTAAGGGACTGAGAGAGTATTATATAAAATTTGACCAAGAAAAACAAAAGATATTTTACAGATTAGTGTTTACAGATTGAGAAGAGAGGAGGAAAAGGGAGAAAAGAAAAGAAAAGAAAGAAGATGAAAAAGAAAAAGAAAAAGATCGGAGAAGAAGGCTAACCAGGAAGATCTGAGATGAGTCCTTCTCACTCTGTCGGCTTCTCTCTCTCTCTTATATAAAATTTGACCAAGAAAAAAAAAGATATTTTGCAGATTAGTGTTTACAGATTGAGAAGAGAGGAGGAAAAGGGAGAAAAGAAAAGAAAAGAAAGAAGATGAAAAAGAAAAAGATCGGAGAAGAAGGCTAACCAGGAAGATCTGAGATGAGTCCTTCTCGCTCTATCGGCTTCTCTCTCTCTCTTCGTTACTGGAAGAGTGATACGTAGTCTAATATTGTGGCCCCTTTTATATTTATTAATAAAACAACAGTCAAATCCTTTATGTTTTGTACATTTAGATCATAGTCCCATATATTTTTGCACATCAACCCCTACACTTTAGTTATGTACAAATTTAAATATATAATATATAATATTGCAGTACTTTAAGCAACTAGCATAAAAATAATGTAATATTATATTATGTGTAGTATATTTATTTAATAAGTATTAGTTAAATATGTTGTATCCCGCCGCACCCGAATCTCCACTTTTTAAGATTTTATGAATCCATATATCCCCGTATCGCGCACCCGTATCCTTGCTTCTTAGATATTCACTATAATTTATGTCTATAGTTATGTTTAAAATAATAATACCTTATGTTCTTAGTTTATTATATAATAGAAAATAATTCTAAATTAATAATGTAATCATTTTACTATAAATATACCCATAAAGAACAATTTTAGTCTTTATTACAAATATAAAAAATAATAATAAAATTATACCACCTAAGGAATTAGCAGCCTAAAACCCCGCCTACAAGGCCTAGGTGCTCAAAGGACTCTCTACCGCCTAGGTCCTGCACACTTGACTCTTGTTTGAAATATTCTTCCACGGTGTAGTTTACGATCATCTTTCCAGTTTTGAGCAACAAGTAAAGGTCAGTAACTAGGAAACATGGATTTTCATTATCCGGAAAAACTGTCGTATCCTTCCACGAGAGACTCTGCTTCTCAGGAATTTTCTCTCCTCTTTTATAACTTGCGTGTTTTGAATTACCTATGACTATATTGGTTCAGTTTCGCGGGCTCGTCCTATATCACCTTGGCTCTGATATCCCTTTGTTGGAAATTGAGGAGACAATTGGAAGAGAAAGTAGATATATTTGAAGAACACCCAATGACTTGGTTTCCACTGCACTTGATTCCACTTAATCCCACTAAATTTCACTTGTACCAAATGACTCACCTACAAGAATATTGATAGAACTCTTAAAATACACTTTCGAGAGACTCAAATTTTTACTGCTTGAACAATACATGTACCTTACAACAATAAAATACCATGAACCTAACTAACCAAATAACTGTACGATGTATATGGCCACTGATTTGAGACACATACAACATGATATGGATACACCTAACACAATAAATTTTTAAAAGGCAGGGAACGAACACGTGATAACATGTTAATAATGGTATACTCCCAATTGTCGTTATTAGTTCCATTTTTGTTTCAAAGCACTGTCACTCTTTCAAACGCTAAAGGAAATCTTAGTGTTAAGAGACCATATTACCCTTCAAGTCCCACATTGAGGTACTATGTAATATGCTATGTGGCCCACTAGTACAAGCACGTCATTGCTGGAGTTAAAACTAATATAGAAAATTTACTCACAAACTCAAATCCTAGTCAACACAATTTACTTCCTTATGCTGCGGGAAATCACCAGAAGTGTCAAAATTTGTTAAACAAAGTGTATGTATGATAAAGTCAAAGCGTATATAATTTTTTTCCACATAAAGTAAATCTAATAACATATATAAACCATAACAATCTATACAATTATAAACCAACCATCACGAGAGTTGGTATTTCACGTGTACGTGGACAACCCGACTTTAGAGAAACACTTTTCTTTCCTAGTGAACCACCTTGCGCATATATTTTTGAGCTAGTGAGTGGATTCAAGGTGAAAACTAACCAATGCCTAGTACCATAATATTCTCTTATTTTGCAGCCACTTAAAAAGCCTAGTCGCAAACTGCAATTACTAGACTCCACATTTTCAGTTTCTACCGTAGAGATTCCATTTCAATTTAAGGTTGGCAAAATTGTTTATCTTGATATATAATAGTATTGAGTAAATAAATAAACTTACTTGTTATTTAATAGACTTTGATTCCACTCATCATTCTCTGTAAATGTTGTTTTTCCGTTTAGATCCTCTGCAGTGCCAGCAGCTACAATCTTTATTGCTTCTGATAATTCCTAAATGTCAAGGGATATGGAGAAAAAAGCGCCTATTATTTCTCCCGATAATAGAAGAAAGCGGCGTCTTTGGCCTCGTCCCAGTAGTACTTAATACTCCTCCGCCCCCACCTTCCACTGCACCGCTGAAGACGTCTCCCGTAGCAGCAGGAAGCGCCTATCTCACCGACACCGGATCATTCAGAACAAAAAATACTCCATCACTAATTCAATCGGAGGATGATGAATTTGGGGAGGTGGGGATTGAATTTTCTCTTCCGAAGACGAAACCCAAAACTCGACAGAAAAGATTGGAAAAAGGTAGCTGAAGAGGAAAAGGAGTCATTCTACAATTTTGCATCCATGTTCTTTATTATCAAATTCATTCTACAATTCTGGATCTATGTTCTTTATTAATGTTATTATTATCAACTGTATATACATATATATATACACACACATATATATATATATATATATATATATACACACACACATGTTGGTTTTCGGAATTCGGAAGACGAAACGTTAAAGTCATCGATGGAAAGAATCGAAAAAGCCAGCTGAAGAAAAAAAATCGTTATTTTTAATTTAATCGAGATGACTCACCTGTTTTTCAATTTAACTGAGTTAAGTCACTAATAATTATTTTGAATTTAACCAAAATGACTCACCTATTTTTCAAATTAACCGAGTTGATTAACAGATTTTTTAAAGTAAAAGGATGGGATGGGCTTTCGTCCATTTATATATAAGGTATTGATATGGATTTGTGGGACAACTTTTGCAATTCTAGTTGTGGGTAATTGAACTAGTCAAAGTGATTTTTTGTTCTTATTTTGAGGACGATGGGGTATTGTTGAGCTATCCTATTCATTAATATTTTTGAGCTATCCTATTCAAATTAATGAATGAAATAGGGTACTTGATATATGCATTAATTGGGATGGCCAAGAAACACTTCACTCCAATTCAAATGATGTTCATTTGTTGGTGCCAAAGAAAAACCCATTACCCATTACCCATTACCCATTACCTATTATAAGTGAGGGAGACCGGAGTGTCTAAGGAGACTGGGTAATTAATTGGTACTCTAATTGGATGAAAAAAGAACGATAATAATAATTGGATAAAAAAAGAGACTGTATATTGATAAAAGAAAGAACGTTTTAAAGGGTAAAAGTTAAAAATAATGACTGCCTTTATATCTCAGCCTTGCAGTTATATAACTCTTGATCTGTCCAAAACTTTTATATTCCGGAACTTTTATATATATATATATATAGTGTATTTGCTATGGATCATTATAGGGCATATACCATCTATACCATTGAAAAAAGAAGGAACAACCAGAATTAGAAAAAGAAAATCGAAAATTAGCTATACAAATCAAAATTTTCAAATAGAAAAATCCATTTGTTTTCATCTTGATCATTGCATAAGAAAATATAATCAAAGATTATTATATTAGTATACATTCTAGGAATTATGAAATACCAAAGTATATTCCTTTTTGGCATTTCATCAAACATATACTGTGCACATCATACCGATAAGGATAAGCGTACACAAATATCTGCATCAATAGAATCTAATAGCATATATTCAGTTTGCAGCAAGCATCTACACAACAATATATAAGCATACATAATAACATATATACAATTATAAACGTCAGAAGACCAAACCTTGTTACTGTTGTAGAATTCATCCCCATATAGTATCAATTTGGTCTCTTTTAGATGATTAATAGTTAAATACAGAAATCATCAAATTAATCTTCAATTCACTAAATTCAAATTAGAACTACTCATACCAAGTAATTGGATTGAGGAGAAGGCTCTCCTTCCATTTCTTTATCACTGAAACAAAAACCCATTGCAAGTAATGTGAAAATTAGATATACAAATTAAATCAGATAGAGAAATCAAATATGGTGATGGAGAGAAAAAAAATAGTTCACCTGTGTTGTGTTGCTACAATACCCCCAAATGTCTCTCCTTTAATCCCCTGTTTCTTCATCCCTTTTGCCAAGCAGGGTGCAGGAAGAAGCTCTGTTTCAAACTTTTAGAGAGAAAACAAAACAGAGAAAAACAAATAATGTGTAAGTTCCCTGGGACACAATATAGATCTAGAAGAGGGGTTGAATAGATCCTTTAAAACTTTTTCTGTTTATTACGAAAGTCTAACAGTTATGATTAATGGAATCAATTCATACACAACGGGATATACTTTAAGAACCTCGTCTTGGATATAAACATAATCTCAGCTCCATAATCAAATCTACAATATGGCTGATAGCAGATATAACAATTATTGTGTATAATGTAAAAGACATAAAGTAAATGACATAAGAGGTTTTAAGTGGTTCGAAGACTGAACAACTCCTTCTCCACTCTTCTACTTCAACAAGTAGGAAATCCACTAAGAATTTAGTCACTAAGACAAGGACGCTCCGCCCTTCTCAAGTCCAACAGACATGAGTTATTTTTAGCCACTAAGGCAAGGATCCTCTGACCCTCCTCAAGTCCAGCAAACATAAGTTTTCTTTAGCCACTAAGGCAGGGATCCTCTGACCCCCCTCAAGTCCAGCATACATGAGTTTTCTTAAGCCACTAAGGCAAGGATCCTCTGACCCTCCTCAAGTCCAGCATATATGAGGTATTTAGTCATAAGACAAGGACGCAAAGCCCTTCTGCTCTAGGCCCAGTAGACTCTGAAGCTTTAGTTAATTAAGACAAGGACCCAGAAGACCCTCTCTCCAAGCCTAGTAGGCTTGAAAGTTTAGTCATAAGACAAGGACGCAACGCCCTTCCACTCCAAGCCCAGCAGACTCTGAAGCTTTAGTCAATTAAGACAAGGACCCAGAAGACCCTCTTTGGTATGTTGGTAGTTGTGGGGTTGTGCTGCTAAGATGAACTTTGATCTCCTTCATCTTTGGGTACGTAGCAGCTGTTGGTGATCAACTTTTGGATGCCGCTGACGTTGGTCGTTGATGCTTTTCTTCTTCAAATATTCAGCAGATACAGATGATCACCCTTCACGTACTACTTAAGGTTTTCAAATAAGCTTGAAGTTTTCTTGAGCTTAGCAGTCATGAACACTTGTTATCTTGTGTATGGAACTCGTTCAGTTCTTCATCTTGTCAGCTCACAGTGTTCATGATTGATCACAGAGTTGCTCTTCTAGATTTTGCTTTCATCTCTTGTCACTTTTGATTTGGTTTCTTGGTCATTCGACTCTTAGCTCATATGCCAGCACTACGACATACTTAGGTGAAACTTCAGCAGATTTATTCAATCGACGTTCTTACTCCTGTTCACCACACCTATAATCTTGATGCAGTTTCTCATATATAGATTTTGTATTCTTTCCATTTGAAATCATGTCGTTGATAACTTTCCGTTGTAAATTTTCCCGTTGGAGATTCTCTTTCTGCAGACTTCTTTAATGTACCAATGAATATTTTACTCCTTGAAGTCTGCTAGTGATGGATGAGTCAGCTTCCATTAACTGGTACCAAGATGGATGAGTCAGCTTCCATTAACTGGTACCAAGGTAGTGGAGTCATGTAGGCTGTCTTTGACTGCTACAAACATGGTTGTTTGAACCCCACTGAGATTGGTTCCCCATTTATGCCTATTTAAGTAATTAGCCGCTGATCTCGGGATTATTAACTTAAGTGCTCTGATGTCTGCAATCCCTGTTGGCACTTACGTACTCTACGATTGGCTGGGGTGTTGCCTTTTACTTGTGATCGTAGAGTTATTTGCTTGCTCCATAATGTGGCTCTTTGATCATGCTTGTTGCACACTGTCTTAGAACTCGTAGAGTGGCTGCCTACACTTACTCTACGCTTTAATGTGTTTCTTACTATTTTGCAGTTGTGCCTTTTATGCTCTGTGATTTTCATTGAGCTTTACGTTCTGAGAGCATGTGACCCAATTGTGCTTTAGCTACAACTTTCTTATCATAGAGGACTGCTTTATATTCTTCAGGTGCTAGCTCTACAGACTCTTACTTATCATAGAGTACTACTCCATGGTCTTTAGGTGCTAGCTCCATTATTGTAGAGGAATGCTCTATGTTCTTTGGACATTATCTCTGCTGTTATGTTATAAAGGACTGATCTACGATCTTCTGATGCTTTATGATGAGTAGGTTTTAACCTACGCATTTGATATGTCTTTTGGCTCATTCTTTACTTGTTTTTAAGTGTTTTGTAGCTTTTTACTTGTTTTGCATTGGTTTTGTAGGTCATGGCTGGTTGCAGGATTGAAAAGAGGAAAATTGGCTGGGTGCAGGGTATTCTCGCCGGGGCGAGAATTTGTGTGTTATATTTCTCACCGGGGCGAGAACTTATGCCTTGAATTTCTCGCCGGGGCGAGGAAGCGGCAGATGGAAATCCTGATTTTGCTGGAATATAATGCTGTTATGTTGGAAAGATAGAAATGATCAAGGACTCTTGCTATTAAACTTACTGAGGGACTAAAGGAGACTATTAATAGAAGATCAAGACTTGGATTTAGAGACACAGACTTATTCAGAGATTGAATTCCAGAGCTGAGCAAGGAGATTGGAGGACAAGTCAAGCATTGTGAGAAGTTCAGATTGGAGAGTTAGAGATTATACTGAGTTTTCTTTAAATCTTTATCCTCTGATTTGTAATTAATTATGATGTCTTATTTTGATAGTCTAGTCTTTATTGTCAGTATGAACTAAATTCTTAATTAAGGCTACAATTAAACCAGTTATAATTATGAGTTGATTATCTATTTGATTTCAATTGTTCAAATAGATGGAAGTTGTCTATCTTATTTTATGCTTATTGATTAATTGTTTGGCCGACAATTAGCGGTTACTTTAGATGAATTCGGGAGATGAAATCTAGGAGTTAGAACTGGATAAGATAGCATGTATTCTCAATTATTTGCCTGTATTGAATAATTGGATTTGTGAAGTAAATAGGAATATTGCTTGTTGCATGTAACAATTGGGAATTAGAACTTAATGAATTTAATCTTTTAACTTTGCATAGGAATATAGTAGAGTTATTTGGATTAGATAGATTTATTTGATCACTTGGAAAAGGGCTTATAAATGCAATTGAATTTCTGTTAACAACTCCATTGAAGTGAATGATTGGAAGACATAGATAGATTGGTTTCTGATAGATAACTGAGGATATTGTAGTCTTAATCATCTTAAATCTGAATTTCAACCTTTGAATTAATTGTTAGTGTTAGTATTTATTTAGTTATTCTTAATCAAAAATCCCAATTTGTGATTGTTTAATGGAATAGGCATAATTTAGATTGGTAATTGGAGATTAAAAACATAGTAATTCCTGTGAGTTCGACACTCTTTCTTATCACTTTATTACTTGTTGATCGTGTATACTTGCACGTAATTATCGACTGTGAAATCGGGTAACAAGTTTTTGGCGCCGTTGCCGAGGAAATATTTGTGTTTATAATTTTTAATATCAGTTTAGTTAAGTCTGTTTTAGTTAAGCAAACTTATTTTTCTTTTGTTTCTTGTTCAGGTGACTTTTGATTCGTTTATGCAAACGCGATCAAAACAACCGGAACTCGTACAATGTGAGGATAATCTTGAGAACAGGCTTCGTCAGTTGAGAAAATTCTGTCAGGAAACACTTGAGAAAGAGAAAATGGCTAACGAAGAACAGAAATCATTGAGGGAATATGCTATGCCTAAGATAGACGAGATCAAATCGAGCATCACGAGACCAGTCATCACCGCTAATTCCTTCGAAATCAAGCCAGGAACAATTCATATGCTTCAAAATGCGGTACAGTTTGGAGGTTTAGCCAACGATGATCCAAATGAACACTTGGTTAGTTTTCTGGAGATTTGTGATACCTTCAAATATCCCAATGTGACAGATGATGCAGTGAAATTACGTCTATTTTCGTTCACACTGAGAGATAAGGCAAAGAGCTGGTTGCACTCACTTCCACCAGGGTCCATCACAACGTGGGATGATTTAGCTCAGAAATTCCTAGCGAAATTTTTCCCGCCAGCTAAGTCGACTAAGTTGAGAAACGAGATTTCTACATTTTGGCAACAGCATGGAGAGTCACTATACGAGGCTTGGGAAAGGTTCAAGGAGTTATTAAGAAAATGTCCACATCATGGGCTACCCAAGTGGCTACAAGTGCAGACATTCTACAATAGACTGAATAATGACACTCGAACATGCATTGATGCAGCTGCAGGAGGAGCACTTATGGATAAAAAGTTTGATGAAGCTTACACTTTGTTAGAGACTATGGCTGCAAATAATTATCAATGGCCGACTTCCAGACTGAATCAACAAAAGGTAGCTGGAGTTTTGGAAGTAGATACGGTCACAACACTAGCAGCTCAGATGGCAGCCATGTCTAAGAAGATTAAAGCTTTGTCTGAATCGAAAGTCCAGCAAGTAGCCTATGTGTGTGAGCTTTGTGCAGGAGCGCATCCGACAGAGTATTGTGCCATTAATCCGGAATCGGTACAGTTCGTGGGGAGTTATAACCGACAGCAACAGCCATATCAGAATGCATATAATCCAGGGTGGAAGAATCATCCGGGTTTCTCATGGAGCAATAACACTCAGGTTCAAAATCCAGCTCCTAGAACTCAGAATCCCCCGGGTTTTCAAAACCAAGCTCCACAACATGCAGAAAGAAAGCTGAATTTAGAAGAATCGGTGGCAAGGTTTATCACAACATCTGAGAAAAGAATGAATGATCAAGATAATTTTCTAACTCAGGTAGATTTGAATGTGAAGAGCCAAGCAGTGTCAATTAGGAACTTGGAAAATCAGCTGGGACAGTTGGCTCAAGTCTTAAATACTCGACCTCAAGGAGCACTTCCAAGCGATACAGAGGTTAACCCAAGAATGAAAGGAAAGGAACATTGCAAGGCTGTCACCTTAAGAAGTGGTAAAGCGTTGCCAGATGCAGTTAAAGGAAATTCTAAACCAAAAACAGTTGTGGAGAATGAGGATGAGGAAGCCCCGGTGAAAAGTAAGGTGACTGAATCAGAAAAGGTGAAGGATACAGGTTCGGAGGTAAAGTCAAAGGAACTCAAGCCAGACAGAGTAGTACCTCCTGTACCATTCCCTCAAAGATTGCAGAAAGCCAAGCTAGATGAGCAATTTTCCAAATTTTTGGATGTTTTCAAGAAACTACACATTAATATACCGTTTGCAGAAGCCCTGGAACAGATGCCCAGTTACGCAAAGTTTATGAAGGATGTTTTGTCAAAGAAAAGGAAATTGGGTGAATTCGAAACGGTGGCACTTACCGAGGAGTGCAGCGTAATTTTGCAAAACAAGTTGCCACCTAAACTAAAGGATCCAGGAAGCTTCACTATCCCTTGTGTAATTGGTAACCAGTTCTCTAGAATGCAATTGTGTGACTTAGGAGCTAGTATCAATTTAATGCCATTATTAGTTTACACTCAGCTTGGGCTAAGGGCACCAAAACCAACGAACATCAGCTTGCAGTTGGCAGACAAATCAGTGACATATCCGAGGGGTATTGTGGAAGATATTTTGGTTAAAGTTGATAAATTCATCTTCCCGGCTGATTTTATTATTTTGGATTACGAAGAGGATAAAGAGATCCCCATCATACTAGGTCGTCCATTCTTAGCAACAGGGAGAACGTTGATAGATGTGCAAAAAGGTGAATTGACTATGAGAGTGCAAGATCAGGAAGTCACTTTCAACGTTTTTAAATCAATGAAATTCCCGAAGGAAGATGAGGAATGCTTACGGATAGACCTGATTGATGAAATTATGAATGGGCGAACCATCGCAAATTTTTGTGAAGATCCATTAGAAGCTGCCTTGGTTGGAATAGACACTTTCAATGGATTTGATGAGTGGGATTATGTCAAGGTTTTAGATGCGTTACCTATTCCTCGGAAATTCAGCAGGCAGTTTGAAACACTTGACAGGCCAAAGGAAGGAGAAAAGAGGTCCAAACCATCAGTGGAAGAACCACCTGTGCTTGAACTCAAACCCCTACCATCTCATCTAAGGTATGTTTACTTAGGAGACTCGAACACGCTACCAGTAATAGTTTCTACTCATCTGAATGAACACCAAGAAGAAAAACTATTAAGGGTTTTGCGTGAGTATAAAACAGCGATTGGATGGACCATAGCAGATATCAAGGGAATCAGTCCGTCGTTTTGCATGCACAAAATTCTGCTAGAGGAAGGAGCAAAACCGGCCATTGAGCAACAAAGACGTTTGAATCCGATTATGAAGGATGTAGTGAAGAAAGAAATCATTAAGTGGTTAGATGCCGGTATTATCTATCCAATTTCAGGCAATGCTTGGGTAAGTCCCGTACAATGTGTGCCTAAAAAGGGAGGAATGACAGTGGTTGAGAACGAAAACAATGAACTCATTCCGACAAGAACAGTTACAGGTTGGAGAGTGTGTATGGATTACCGCAAGTTGAACAAAGCTACGCGCAAGGATCACTTTCCTTTGCCATTTATCGATCATATGTTGGATAGGTTGTCCGGTCATCAATTCTATTGCCTTCTCGATGGATACTCAGGATATAACCAGATAGTGATAGCTCCGGAGGATCAAGAGAAAACAACTTTTACATGTCCTTATGGAACATTTGCATTCCGGAGAATGTCTTTCGGGTTATGAAATGCACCGGCTACATTCCAGCGATGCATGATGGCTATCTTCTCGGATATGGTTGAGTAGAATTTGGAGGTATTTATGGATGACTTCTCTGCATTCAGTGATAGTTTTGACTTGTGTCTTAATAATCTCATCTTAGTACTGAAGCGTTGTGTGGAAACGAATCTGGTGCTTAATTGGGAAAAGTGCCACTTTATGGTGCGAGAAGGGATTATTCTGGGGCACAAAGTATCCGACGTAGGTCTAGAGGTGGATAGGGCAAAGATCGAAACCATTGAAAAACTACCTCCACCGACATCTGTAAAAGGCGTTAGAAGTTTTCTCGGACATGCTGGATTCTACCGTCGATTCATCAAGGACTTCTCAAAAATTTCAAAACCAGTGTGTTCACTCCTTGAGAAAGATGTTCCCTTCAAGATGGATCAAGCTTGCATCGAAGCCTTTGAAGTGCTGAAACAGAAATTAGTCACAGCCCCAATCATAATTGCCCCAGATTGGATTTTACCTTTTGAATTGATGTGTGACGCAAGTGATTATGCAGTGGGAGCTGTGTTGGGTCAGCGAAGGTACAAAATTTTTCACACCATTTATTACTCAAGTAAGACGCTCACTGATGCTCAATTGAATTACACCACTACAGAAAAAGAGTTACTTGCAGTAATATTTGCGTTTGATAAATTCCGAGCATATTTGATTGGAACCAAGGTGATAGTATACACTGATCATTCAGCCATTAAATACTTGATTGCAAAGAAGGATGTCAAACCACGGTTAATTCGATGGGTCCTCTTATTGCAAGAATTTGACTTGGAAATTCGAGATAGGAAAGGTACGGAGAATCAAGTGGCTGATCATCTTTCAAGGTTAGAGAATGCCGACATGCAGAAAAAGAATGATGTGGTAATCAATGAGTCATTTCCAGATGAACAATTGTTTGGTATCAACACCGAAGTCCCTTGGTATGCTGATTATGTGAACTTTCTAGTCAGTAATGTTCTTCCGCAAGATTTCACTTCTCAGCAAAGAAAGAAATTTCTCCATGATGTCAAGCAATACTTTTGGGATGAGCCATTCCTCTTCAAAACTTGTGCGGATCAAATGATAAGACGTTGTGTGCCACAGGTAGAAATGGAGAGCATCTTGACTCATTGTCATTCGTCAGATTATGGAGGCCATTATGGAGGAGAAAGAACTGCAGCCAAGGTCTTACAGTCGGGATTTTTCTGGCCTTCGTTGTTCAAGGACACCCATCTCTGTGTGCTTAAGTGTGATAGATGTCAACGGGTTGGAAATATCTCGAAGCGGCACGAAATGCCTCTCAACACCATCCTTGAGGTTGAACTATTTGATGTTTGGGGTATGGACTTTATGGGGCCGTTTCCGTCATCGTTCAACAATCAATACATACTTTTGGCAGTGGATTACGTGTCAAAATGGGTCGAAGCACTTGCATTACCCACCAATGATGCCAAAGTGGTTCTACGGGTCCTGCATAAGAATATCTTTACTAGATTCGGTACACCAAGAGCCATAATCAGTGGCGAAGGTACTCATTTTTGTAACAAGCAGTTCACTAAGTTGTTAGCAAAGTACGGAGTCAAACACCGAATTGCTACAGCTTATCATCCCCAAACGAATGGCCAAGCAGAGGTATCGAATCGGGAAATTAAGCAAATTCTGGAGAAAGTGATAAACCCGACTCGTAAGGACTGGGCAATGAAACTAGACGATGATTTATGGGCGTATCGCACTGCTTATAAGAATCCCATCGGAATGTCGCCGTATCATATGGTTTATGGGAAAGCTTGTCATTTACCGGTCGAACTTGAGCATAAGGCCTATTGGGCAATTCAAAAGTTGAACCTTGATCTTCAAGCCGCTGGTGAGAAAAGGTTGCTTCAATTGAACGAGATGGAGGAGTTTCGCCATCATGCCTATGAGAATGCCAAGCTGTATAAAGAAAAAGTCAAAAGGTGGCATGACAAACGGATTGTGGATCGAAAGTTTGAACCGGGACAAGCTGTGTTGTTGTTCAATTCCAGGTTGCGGTTATTTCCTGGGACGCTGAAGTCTAGATGGTTAGGCCCTTTCATTATCACTGCTGTAGGATCTCATGGGGCAATTGAAGTCGAAGAACCGGATTCAAAGCGCACATTCAAAGTCAACGGTCAGCGACTCAAACATTATTGGGGAGGCGATGTGGATCGACAAGTATCAATGATTCACCTTTCTGTTCCCGATCAAGCTGAAGCCTAATACTGCTGAGAAAGTCGGGCTAACGACTATAAACCAAGCGCTTGATGGGAGGCAACCCAATCATGATATTTTATTGCTTTCATAGAATTAGTTTCATTAATTTTTTTTAGGAGTAGTTTATGTGTTTTTGTTGAATTTGGTCTTCAATCTTCCGTGTTTAACTCATTTATGTGATGTTTATTGAAACAGGGATACAATCTATGGGAATGATTTAGAAGGAGGAAACATGTTCATTGGGATGGTACAAGAGAGGACAAGAGGTTCAAGAGGAAAAAGCAGAAAAATTTTCAAGTCTGAGGATTCTCGCCCCGGCGAGAAAATTGCACTAAGGTTTCTCGCCCCGGCGAGAACCTCTCTGTTGAAGCGCGCCCTGGCCTGGATTTTTCTCGCCCCAGCCCCAACCTCTCTGCCACTTCTTGCCCCGGCGAGGTTCACAAGCCTATTTTCTCGCCCCGACGAGAATCGCGGAATTCAGTTTTTAAAATCCAATTCTAATTTGATGTTTAACATTCCAACTCCCATGCAACTTCTCCAAAACACTATTTCCCCTTCTCTAAGACCGACCCAACCCAAATTCTTCATATTTCTCTTCGAATTTCCTTCCAATTTCTTTCCATACTTGAAATCCTACGCAAACCCTAAATCATACCACTATAAAAACAAACCCTAACCTCTGTCTAATCCATCTCTCATTCATTAGACGGAATACTCTATGGTTTTCAAGGTTTCTATTTGCTCTATTGTTGCACGTAAGTATTCTAGGGTTTACTCCTCAGATCTATTCCATTGGATTGTGTTTCTATCACTTCGGAGTTAGAAAAGTTGGAGTTTGGGGGGAATTGTGCTTGCATAACAGATTGTAGTGTTTGGGTTGTTTGTCAAAAGATCAAGCATGGCTCCAAAGAGGCAATGTGGTGAAGGATCATCGTCTACTCCATCCAGGGCCTTTGATAGAAGAAAGTTTGTCAGTGCAGAGGCAACTATCAGATATGAAACGTATACATCGGGTAAAGCTCTAACTCCCGAGCGCGGTCTCACGCCTGACGAGGTGGTTGATGGGGAGATGATGCATCAGATAGTCGAGAGGGGATGGGAGACATTCACTGCCCATCCGGAGCCTGCATGTATAGCTATAGTCAAGGAGTTTTACGCTAATGCAGAGGACGCGGCTGGATGCGAAGTTATAGTCCGAGGGAAGACAATGTCCTTCAGTGCCCAAACGATCAATGAGTATTACAACTTAAGGCATGATTTACGTTACAGATACACTCGATTCCTTGAGGAGGGGCCCAATGTGGAGAAGGTAGTTACTGACTTATGCAGGCCTGGGACGACATGGATATCTAGAGGGCCACGTGCTGCACCTATGTTTCATAGCAAGGACTTGAGTCGGTATGGTAAGGTATGGTATGCCTTCCTTTCGGCTAAACTGATGCCATCACAGCACGTGAGTGATGTTCCCAAGGAGAAGGCATTGTTACTATATTCTATTGTGACGGGGATTGAGATAAATGTGGGTCAGTTGATTGAGGCATCGATTCGCCGCACTATACGGACTTTGCATAGTTAGGGTGGTTTGCCTCACCCTTCGTTGATATGTGGTTTGTGTCTTCGTGCGGGAGTTCGTTGGGGAGCTGAGGAGGCTTTGCAGCAGCCCTTACTACTTTTGGATCACCGTTTGATTGCACGTTATAAGGAATGGGAAGGCAGTGAATCCCATCCTCGTGGTATGGGTTACATAGTTCATTATACTCCCGCTGAAGAAGCACATGAGTCCGATGATGATGCGGGAGAGGGTCCTTCTGCAAGTCCTTCCACTTCTACTGGGCCATGTTCAGCCAAGTTCAGCCTCCAGTTTCGAGAGTTACAGCGTCTTATTGATTCTCATCATAAGACCATATTGAGGCAGAACCAGCGATTAGCGGATCGACAGGAGCATATGTATGCGTACCAGCAGAGTTGTACCCACACCATGGCGAACATGTACTCCAATATGCAGCCAATGATGGATCCTGTTCAGTTTCCCGCAGCCCAGTCATTGCCAATTTTTCCACCACCGTCCCCAAATGACGATGATGAGTTCGAGCCTACTGCTTGAACTGCTAGGGGAGTCCTCTGTTCTTAACTTTCTTTATTTTTTGTACAATGAGGACATTGTTTCGTTTGATTTTGGGGGGGGGGGTGTGTGTGCATATTAGCATGTTTAGCTCATTTGAAGTTGTAGTTTTAGTTGCATGAGTGTCATTGTAATTTTAAAAAAAAAAACTCCAAAAACCCAAAAAAAAAAAAACATTAGTAGCATAGGATCATATGATATTGCATTTAGAGGTATTCAAGCAATATATTGATGGAAGTCATTTAGGGATGGCCATTGATGAAATTTGATTAGTTCTATTATAGTTTAACGGGATGAATACTTATTGCTAAATCTGGAGTTTAACTATTGTAGTTATGGTTATTTGAGACTTTTGGTTTTTACTCGTTCACGAATGTGTATTAAAGTAATTAGGAGTTGGTTCTTCTTTGGTGTATTACATGCTCATATGTAGATATAGACTGTTATCACTTGTTGGATCTAAAAAAAAAGAAAGAAAACTGAGAAAAGATGAAAAATGAAAAAAAATTGAATAAATACTGCTTCGATGTCTGTCTAAGTGCAAGGAAACGTGGAATTAATGAATATAGTCAGATAAGAGCAGGTCTTGACTAAGTTTGTCTTTGTGGCCAGTGTTATTTGAATGAGTATACCCTTAGGAGATGTCTTTACACTCAGCGCCCTAGAATCGTCTGGTTTGGGAGTCGTTGGTTGAAAGTTCGTTACACGGGTGGCACTAAATAGCCTAATAAAGATGAACATTGCACTAGTCGGGATATATGACGAGATGGAGCGTAAAACGCACTCGTTAAAGAAAAAGAGAAAAAAATGAGAAGGCAAATGAATAGCAGTTGAGCTTAAAAGTAAAATCTGTGAATTTGTTTCTTTTTGAGCATTGTGATACCTAGAGTGGATTCGTACCCTGATTGGTTTAATATATGTTGCATACTTTTGGAAGGGTTGAGAGTGATTCATAATTGCTAATAGTTGGCTTTTAGATGGTGTGAGGTTGAAATTCTGTTGAACTGGTAGTTACTGATTTCTGAGACCAGATTTTTATGATGTCTATTGATTAATTGCTTGAGTATGGTTAGTCATGCGTGTGCATTCATGTAGTAGCTAGTTTAGTTGTGGTTTTGCTTTGTTTTGTGTTTTGCTTGAAGGCAAACAAAGTTTTGAGTTTGGGGGTATTTAATGAGTAGGTTTTAACCTACGCATTTGATATGTCTTTTGGCTCATTCTTTACTTGTTTTTAAGTGTTTGGTAGCTTTTTACTTGTTTTGCATTGGTTTTGTAGGTCATGGCTGGTTACAGGATTGAAAAGAGGAAAATTGGCTGGGTGCAGGGTATTCTCGCCGGGGCGAGAATTTGTGTGTTATATTTCTCGCCGGGGCGAGGAAGCGGCAGATGGAAATCCTGATTTTGCTGGAATATAATGTTGTTATGTTGGAAAGATAGAAGTGATCAAGGACTCTTGCTATTAAACTTACTGAGGGACAAAAGGAGACTATTAATAGAAGATCAAGACTTGGATTTAGAGACACAGACTTATTCAGAGATTGAATTCCAGAGCTGAGCAAGGAGATTGGAGGACAAGTCAAGCATTGTGAGAAGTTCAGATTGGAGAGTTAGAGATTATACTGAGTTTTCTTTAAATCTTTATCCTCTGATTTGTAATTAATTATGATGTCTTATTTTGATAGTCTAGTCTTTATTGTCAGTATGAAATAAATTCTTAATTAAGGCTACCAGTTATAATTATGAGTTGATTATCTATTTGATTTCAATTGTTCAAATTGATGGAAGTTGTCTATCTTATTTTATGCTTATTGATTAATTGTTTGGCCGACAATTAGCGGGTTACTTTAGATGAATTCGGGAGATGAAATCTAGGGTTAGAACTGGATAAGATAGCATGTATTCTCAATTATTTGCCTGTGTTGAATAATTGGATTTGTGAAGTAAATAGGAATATTGCTTGCTGCATGTAACAATTGGGAATTGGAACTTAATGAATTTAATCTTTTAACTTTGCATAGGAATATAGTAGAGTTATTTGGATTAGATAGATTTATTTGATCACTTGGAAAAGGGCTTATAAATGCAATTGAATTTCTGTTAACAACTCCATTGAAGTGAATGATTGGAAGACATAGATAGATTGGTTTCTGATAGATAACTGGGGATATTGTAGTCTTAATCATCTTAAATCTGAATTTTAACCTTTGAATTAATTGTAGTGTTAGTATTTATTTAGTTATTCTTAATCAAAAATCCCAATTTGTGATTGTTTAATGGAATAGGCATAATTTAGATTGGTAATTGGAGATTAAAAACATAGTAATTCCTGTGAGTTCGACACTCTTTCTTATCACTTTATTACTTGTTGATCGTGTATACTTGCACGTAATTGTCGATTGTGAAATCGGGCAACACTTTAGCACTTTTATTATAGAGGACTGCTCTACTATTTCCAGACATTATCTTTGTTGTGCTTTGGTGGTGGTAGAGTATCTTTGTTGTCTTTGGCTCAACTCAACAATTACTTGATCAAGTTGTTGCTTACGCACTCTACAATCTTGTCCAACAGAGTCTTGGTGGAATCGTAGAGTATTGGATTAAGCTACTCTATGATCTCTATTGGGACTTGGTGATATGGATGCACTCTGAGATCGTCGTTTATCTTGTCTGATAACTTATGTACAACTCACTTGATAATCTTTATCAGGACTGCTGCCTTAACTTTTGAATGCTCATGTAGAGGTTACTCTACGTTCTTACTTGGTCGTAGACTATTCATGGGAGTTGTAGAGTGACTGACTGTATTAACTCTATGAACCCAAGAATAAGAGCTCTACGATGCCAAATGAGATTTGCGACTGACCGAGCCTTACTCTACGTTTTCCTTGCAGGCTCTGCGATGACATACTTAACTCTACATCTGTTCTTTGGTCATGCCAGAGTTGCTCTACAATGCTGAGATGGAACTCTGCGACTGGTCGAACCTTCCTTTACGTTTGTCTGGCAAGCTCTACGATGCTTTGTTGGCTGAACTCCAAGTTGGTTGACTGCTCTATGATCACTCTTTGTCAAGCTGAAGTTGTTCTCTGATAGAGTTACTCTGCAATAACTCTAGCAGTCTTTTTACATATAACATTTCAGCTCATAAGATCAACCTAACAAGTTTGATATTTTTCTATTCTAAGTCCTTGTACATCAAATTCATTTAAGGACTTTACAATACTTATCATTACAAATATGCTTTGATTAGATAAATAACAGTTTAGCTCGGTTCATCCTAACATACTTGATCTTTTCAATCTAAGTCCTTGTACATATATTTCTTTAAGGACTGTACAAAGCATTATCATTGTGCATGATCTTTTAATCATTTTGTCATCAATCAAATCTCATATAATGAATTATAGAATCTCATGCAGATCTTTTAACAATCTCCCCTATAAGAGGCCTTAAGAGACTCATGCAGATTCTCAACAATCTCCCCCTATTTGATGATGTCAAAAACACTTATAGCATAACATTCACTTCAAGCAATACATGCAAATGTATGAGTGTGAACGTGACTTAAGATACCAAAAGTCACTGTATAGCTAGACCAAGAGATATGAATGAAATGATGTGCATTAAGATTAATCATTCAAATAATACTTATGTTAAGCATGCCATAAATCTTAAAAACATATAGTCCATAAGTTAAAATCAGTTCAACAAGGAGATCCTAGATCTAGAGTAGTTAATTCCTCCTTGCTTGTTAGAAATGTACCTTCTTCTTGTTGATTCATACTTGGATACCTTGTGACTACTTTCAGTTGCTGCTTTCTTCTAGTTCTTCTTCATCTTCCTCTGGCTTCTGCTCCCCCTCAAACGTTGCTAGTTTTTCTTCAATTTCTTCTTCTAGCTCCCCCTCAGTTGTAAACGCCTTATCTTTGTTCTTCAACTTCAGCTTGTTGTCCTTCCTTTTTGTGACAGTTTTTCTGCCCCTCTTTTTATGCTTCATCTTTTTCTCCCCCTTTTTGTCATCAATCATTTGGGAAAGGTACTGAATATGGGTAATGAGTTGTTCAACTAGGTATGAGGTATTTCCAACTTCAATTTTCACCTCCTGCTGGCTGAGTTCCATTTGTTGAGAGAACGACTGGTTGAGATTGTTAATTTTCTCTGAGAGAGACTTAACGGATCTCTCATTTTGCTTCTGAAGTTTTAGGGCTTCTTTCTTCTGCTTCTCAATAGACTTAAGATATATTTGATCTCCTTGATGAAGTTTGATAGACATATCTGTGAATGATGCTTGCAGCTTCTTGTAGAAATCATTCTCTTCACCTCCAGGCATATCCTTTGCTGTAGCAGTAACTGAGGAAATGTTTACAAGCAATTCTTTTAAGTTTTTCAGCAACTCTTGATCACTCAAGGAATCTCCAAGGATTGATGTAGTTGGTTTGGGTTTCTCACTCTTATAGATGTTTTCAAGAGCAATGACTATATCAAAGAAGTTTTTGTTTGATGAAGAAAGAATATCAGAGGGTATTTCAATGGAGGTATTTGACCTTTGAGAGAGTGCGTTATTTTGCTGAGACTGGAATGCTGCAGTCGTAGAGTTTGGGGGCTCTACAACCATTGACTCTATGGTCTTGGTTTTTGCTTTGCCTTTATCAATGCTTTTCAGCATATAGTATGGAATGTAGATACCTTCAGCATATCGGTAGACTTTGAAATGTTGGGAATTCTTGATTAGCATCTTTGGAAAGGATTGAACTCTTGGGAAGTTTTGGGAGATCATCTTTAGATTTAGAAATTTTGAGTAACACCAACTGATGAAGCTCTTATCTTCAAGTGAAATGGCCTTTAACCAGGGCATCCAGAGGTAGAACCATGTCAACTGCTGACTTTCAGGATCATATAGCACAGTACTTCGGTCTAGTTCAATATCATGAAAATTGTTAAGTAAATCCTCTATGATCATTGATACTACTTTGATTTTTTCGTTGCCATGATTTATCCATCTTGTTGGCAACACAGCTCCTGGTTTATCATAAGCCTCCAACACTATCCTTCTTCGAATTCTTGTAGCTGCTGGGAGTGGACCAGAGTTGCTTTCTGACTCATCATTTTCAGAGTTAGAAACCTCTAGTGCTTCATCTTCTTCCATTGCTTCCTTTCCTTTTCCAATGGCAGTCTCTCTAACATTCTTTCTTTTTGAACTTGCTTCCTCTATAGTCATTTTCTTTGACATTTTTACTGGCTCACCAGTCAACTGTTCTTCATAGCTTGTTTCTATATCAGCTCCTGTTGATCCATTAAGAGTCTATTTAGTGGCATAACTTCATCCTCACTTTCTGATTCTGACTCACTTGTGGTTACATCCTTTTTATCAGACCCATCATTTGATGCCATAGGTTCACTGACCTTTACATCCTCTTCACTGTCAACTCCATCATCATCACCAAGATCAATGATCTTAGGTGGAACACCTTTTTCACTCTTATGACCTGAGTGTTTTATCATTTGTCGAAGGCGTGCACTTTGTCTTCTTTTTGTAGTCTTGACAACAGGTATCTCAGATGCTTCTTCCTTGTCTGAAGACTCATTTCTAGGTACTGAGGAGCTCTTCAAGGAGGCTGTTGGAGAGGTTTTCTCAACTTTCAACTTCTTCTTTGTTGATTTTGAAGGAATGGACACAGGGGACAGAGAATCATCAGATTGTGAAGATTCATTCTTCATGGTGCTTACTTTCCTTTTCCCTTTGTTTGCTTTGGAAGCTTCCTTGCTACTGCTACCAGATATCCTCAATCTCTTATTCTCCATAGGGTTCTTTTTCCAGTTGTCAAACAATTTGGGAGATATGATCTTGTGAACATTTAGGGTTTCTCCCTCATTATCCCCAATCTTGCTTTTCAGCTTTTTCTTCAGAATGATGTTTAAGAACCTTCCAAGGTACACTTTTGGGATAGGTTTGTCTGACGCCTTCTTTTTCTTAATCTCTTTGGTTAACCAATCGAACAACATAACACTAAAATTTATCTTCTACTTCATGACAATGGCAGACATGATTCTTAGTTGTAGATTACTTATAGTATCATGAGCGGTATCTTTAAATGGGATATATTTACCCACAATCTCTACTAAGAACTCAAATTCTTTTGGAAATTCCTTTTTCTTCATCCCCTTCAGATGAGGATTCTTCACATACCTCATCAATCTCATGCCTATATCAGTGTCAATTTCTTCCAGAGATGATAGACCTTAACTGGCGAACCCTAGATATTTATTGATTTCTGCAGCACCTATCTTTATATTGGTTCCTCGAACTTTGGTGGACAAAACATTATCTTTGACTGTTGCATTCTGGTAGATTTCTTTCACTAACTCAGAGAGGATTTTGGTGTTGGATTCTAAGCATTCTAAGAATCTTGCTTCCCATACGATTTTGAAAATATCCTTGAACTTTTCTTCTAATTCCCCAAACTTATCGAAACCAAGTTGGATCCCTGATACGACTTGACAGTTTTCCATAACAAGGGTTTTGACAGACGAAGGATATTTGATTGTAGATGGATATATGAAACACTATGAGTTTTGGAGCTTCTGGAAGTTGGTGATCTGGGTTTGCTGAAGGTTTGATGGTTTTAGGGATTTGAGAATTTTGCACGGTTTTGTAAGAGAATAGACTTTGATAGCTGATAGGAAAGAGCAACCGTCAGTATTTGAATTTTGGCCTTTGTTAGTTCCCTCTTATTTTTGCAGGAGACACGTGTAGAAAAGTTATTTATTGATCGTAGCCACAATTGTTGTAACTTCCACAACTATTGCACATCAGTTACCCTGGTTCCTTTTTGTTAAGAGAACGTGGTTATCTCCTTCCTCTTTAACCATTGACTTTGTCTGTTCGTAGAGTGGCTTGATGTCCTCGCTTTTCACTCTACGATCATTTCTTGAGAGTAGAATTTGGTTATTACTACTTGATCACAGATATCACAGTTTGCTAGCCTTGAGGTTTTCATTGAAGCTTCTTCTTTCCTCTTTTGCATGAACTGTGATTAGCACATATCTTGGTGGACGCAATCTTTGATGGAGGTATTCCATTTGTAGCTTTGAAGTAGCTTCCTCCTAGAATGTGTATTTTAAGTGCTCAGAAGAAACCTTGTTTCAGCATGGCTTGGATAATGACTGTCTTCATAACTTGTATGTCGTCCTTTACTGATAGGTGAGCTAGATTTACTATTTGATAAAGACTTTCACTTAATACCAACTTCTTTCTCTTCTAGAGAATCCCATGAGCAAATCTCTTTTATGAGATTGGCTTTTCTCCTTTGTTTGGTTAACACCTTAAGCTTTGGAGAAATTCTAGTAATGCATTCCATTCAGTTTTTTAACAGGGTTAAGGAAGCTGAGAAAGGGCAGGCCTCTTAGTTTGAAACTTAGGACTAGGTTTGTCTCTGAGGCGCTTATATGAGGAAAGACTGCTTTGATGTTGTGGAGAGAATGTTATCACTGTATTCCTATGATTTGGTTCTAGCTTGGAATGAACTATGGGGCTGGTATTTGGCTGTGAGAGAGTTCATAGAAAAGGTGTTTGTATAGGTTGCAATCATAGGATTAGTACACTCTACGATTAGGATGTCAATCGTAGTGACTCTACGTTTTGGGGCAGTATGGGTGACTTGGTCATCAATCGTAGAGTTTAGGGACTCTACGATCAGGGATGAGGTTTCATTTGGTTTTATCAGCTTCTGGTTTCTTCTCCTTAACATGATTTAGCCTGTTTCCCCTCATCTTGTGCATTGCTAGGCTTAAGCTGATGTTGCTCCCCCGTAGTTGATGTCACCATCTTATTACTGAATTTCTTCAGTATTGGGTCGTAGATTACTTTCTTTGACACTCGCCACTTTACGATCCCCTTATCTGACACTGCAATTGTAGAGTTGGTTTGAACTCGATATAGACCTGGTTCTTTTATACCTCTTCAAGAACTGTATTATGCTGAATTGAGCTCTAGCTTCTGAGGGAGTCTCACTGAAGAATCATGATTTTGCAATTTGCCAGAAGCTTGTTGATGAAGATCACAGGTTTCAAGCTTTTCCTTGAATGTACTTGAGTAACAATATATCAATCATGATACCTACAAGATAAGTAAGTTTCTGATTTGGTACCCACCATCATTTGGGTCCTGCGAGGTTAGTGTTTTCGAATGCCTGAGTATTCTCGACTTTGGATTCACAACATATATTGCAGCTTATATATGAGGTGACAGTTAATTATGTTGTTGAGAGTGTGTGTGTGAGAAAACAAGCTTGTGTGGAACTAGTGTGGATCCTCACACCTTTTCTTTAGATAAATCCCTTCTTATTTATATCATGTTCTAAGTTTTTTTTTTGAACTTTAGTAGAGTAGTAGTCAATTCTGTGAGTTGTACCCCGTTGGTTCGTAGAGTTGATTAGTCTCTACAACCCCTCAAAGTACAACAACAGACATAACTAAACTCTACGACTTGTCAAAAACTTAGATCATGGAGTAATGGGCCAATCATCAGAAAAGGTAAGACAAACTAAGGTAGGATGGACATTAAGCATAGTCACCTAATTGAATTCTTTAAATAACAGAGTTAATGAAAAGGAGGTGAATTTATTAATGATGAATTCTATAGAGTTTTCCACATCCAAGTTGAAAGATAGACTCTCAACATCAGGACTAATAAAGACAAGTCTTTTAACAAATGATTAGCTAGCACACACAAAGAGCAATTGCATATCAATAGAATACTACTAAATCTTCTAGCAACAAGATAAGATAAGACTCCATTTTGGATAAACTCCAGATATCTTTATCACGAGTTTTATTTTCAGCCACAAATATGGATAGAGAGTAAAGTGATTTTAGGCCATGATTCTCACTTTCTCTCTTTCTCCTTTTGAGGAGGAAAATGATTCCTTGATATAATGCTGGAATAAATGGAGGTGCAGTCTAATCATGCAATCATGAAAATATAATTCAACGATCAGTAATACTATTTTTTGAGGTGACAGAATTAAATACCTCACTGACGTCCATCTCTTGACAGTCAGTGGTACTGCTTGTGATGGCGCACACCGTCGTTGGTCAATGATTTATAATCCTTCAAGTTACTACCGACATCATCATTTGTTCCTTCATAGTGCTGCATTGACTAACACATCAAGAAAATCTTTGAGTTATGGACATAGTAAGTCATGACATCCCATAATCCTTGATACGCTTGAATGAACCTTCGGGTTCATATTTTGTTAAGTAGGGTTATGTCATATGCAGTTGAGGAGCACATGAAATTATCGTTATGGCGTATTGATGATGGAGCTTTATCATTTAGATATATCCTAGATCATCATTAGTAGGACTCCTCAACCTTCTTTGGTGGAGATGCAGATTCCTTTTGAATTGAGAATTTCTCAGTTCTTGCTGCATCTGTACTATTTCCTCCTAATGAGTTGATTGATCTGCTCGTTGACATCAGCATGCCTGGTGATGATGATATTTTTACTTAAGCACGTGGTTCATCCTAGATAGCCTCAGGTAGTTTTTCATTAGAGTACCTGCACATACAATTTTTAACTTGTAAGCTCATTTTCATTTTGTCTTGAAAACCAATACAGAGATTTTAGAACTGATCTAAATTTGTGTCATGGATCAACTCAAAGCGTAAGCTTTAACATATTCATGAGAACCCGCTTTGATACCAATTGTTAGTTCCCTGGGACACAATATAGATCTAGAAGGGCGATGGGGTTGAATAGATCCTTTAAAAAAATTTCTGTTTATTACGAAATTCTAACAGTTATGATTAATGGAATCAATTCATACACATCGGAATATACTTTAAGAACCCCTTCTTGGATATAAACATAATCTCAGCTCCATGATTAAATCTACGATATGGCTAATAGCATATATAGCAATTATTGTGCATAATGTAAAAGACATAAAGTAAATGACACACGAGGTTTTAAGTGGTTCGGAGACTGAACAACTCTTACTCCACTCTTCTACTTCAATAAGTAGGAAATCCACTAAGAATTTAGTCACTAAGACAAGGTCGCTCTGCCCTCCTCAAGTCCAACAGACATGAGTTATTTTTAGCCACTAAGGTAAGGATCCTCTGAGCCACCTCAAGTCCAGCAGACGTTAATTTTCTTTAGCCCCTAAGACAGGGATCCTCTGACCCCCCCTCAAGTCCAGCAGACATGAGTTTTCTTTAGCCACCAAGGCAAGGATCCTCTGACCCTCCTCAAGTCTAGTAGACATGAGGTATTTAGTCATAAGACAAGGACGCAACGCCCTTCCGCTCCAAGCCCAGACGACTCTGAAGCTTTAGTTAATTAAGACAAGGACCCAAAAGACCCTCTCTCCAAGCCCAGCAGACTTAAAGGTTTAGTCATAAGATAAGGACACAACGCCCTTCCGCTCCAAGCCCAGCAGACTCTGAAGCTTTAGTCAATTAAGAAAAGGACCCAGAAGACCCTCTTTGGTGTGTTGGTAGTTGTGGGGTTGTGCTGCTAAGATGAACTTTGATCTCCTTCATTTTTGGGTACTTAGCAACTGTTGGTGATCAGCTTCTGGATGCTGCTGATGTTGGTCGTTGATGTTTTTCTTCTTCAGGTATTCAGCAGATGCAGATGATCACCCTTCACGTACTACTTAAGCTTTTCAAAAAAGCTTGATGTTTTCTTGAGCTTAACAGTCATGAACACTTGTTATCTTATGTATAGAACCTATTCAGTTCTTCATCTTGTCAGCTCACAGTGTTCATGATTGATCACAGAGTTGCTCTTCTGGATTTTGCTTTCAGCTCTAGTCACTCTTGATCTTGGCTTCTTGGTTATTCGACTCTTAGCTCATATGCCAGCACTACGGCATACTTAGGTGAAGCTTCAGCAGATTTGTTCAATCGGTGTTCTTGCTCATGTTCACCACACATGTAATCTTGATGCAGTTTGCCATATATAGATTTTGTATTCTTTTTGTTTGGAATCCTATCGTTGATAACTTTTCGTTGCAAATATTCTCATTGGAAATTCTCTTTTTGCAGACTTCTTTAATGTACCAATGAATATTTTACTCCTTGAAGTCTGTTAGTGATGGCTGAGTCAGCTTCCATTAACTAGTACCAAGGTGGTGGAGTTATGTAGGCTGTCTTTGATTGCTACAAACATGACTGTTTGAACCCTACTGATATTGGTTCCCCATTTATGCCTATTTAAGTAATTAGTCGCTCATCTCGGGATTATTAACTTAAGTGCTATGATGTCTGCAATCCTTGTTGGCGCTTACGTACTCTACGATTAGTTGGGGTCTTGCCTTTTACTTGTGATCGTAGAGTTATTTGCTTGCTCCATAATGTGGCTCTTTGATTATGCTTGTTGCACACTGCCTTAGAATTCATAGAGTGGCTGCCTGCACTTGCTCTACGCTTTAATGTGTTTCTTACTATTTTGCAGTTGTGCCTTTTATGCTCTGTGATTTTCATTGAGCTTTACGTTCTGAGAGCATGTGACCCAATTGTGCTTTAGTTGCAACTTGCTTATCATAGAGGACTGCTTTATGTTCTTCAGGTGCTAGCTCTACAGACTCTTACTTATCATAGAGTACTACTCCATGGTCTTTAGGTGCTAGCTCCATTATTGTAGAGGAATGCTCTATGTTCTTTGGACATTATCTCTATTGTTATGTTATAAAGGACTGCTCTACGATCTTCTGATGCTTTAGCACTTTTATTATAGAGGACAACTCTACTATTTTCAGACATTATCTTTGTTGTGCTTTGGTGGTGTAGAGTATCTTTGTTGTCTTTGGATCAACTCAGCGATTACTTGATCAAGCTGTTACTTACCCACTCTACGATCTTGTCTAGCAGAGTCTTGGTGGAATCGTACAGTATTGGATTAAGCTACTCTATGATCTATATTGGGATTTGATGATTTGGATGCACTCTGAGATCGTCGTTTATCTTGTCTGATAACTCAAGGACAACTCACTTGATAATCTTTATGAGGACCGTTGCCTTAACTTTTGAATGCTCATGCAGAGGTTACTCTACGTTCTTGCTTGGTCGCAGACTGTTCATGGGAGTTGTAGAGTGACTGACTGTATTAACTCTATGAACCCAAAAATAAGAGCTCTATGATGCCGAATAAGCTTTGCGACTGGCCGAGCCTTACTCTACATTTTCCTTACAGGCTCTGCGATGACATACTTAACTCTACGTCTGTTCTTTGGTCATGCCAGAGTTGCTCTATAACACCAAGACGAAACTCTACGATTGGCCGAGCCTTACTTTACGTTTTCCTGGTAAGCTTTGCGATGCTTTGTTGGCTGAACTCCAAGTTGGCTTACTGCTCTACGATCATTCTCTATCAAGCCGAAGTTGTTCTCTGATAGAGTTGCTCTCTAATAGCTCTAGTAGTCTTTTTACATATAACATTTCAGCTCACAAGATCAACCTAACAAGTTTGATCTTTTTCTATTCTAAGTCCTTGTACATCAAATTCATTTAAGGACTTTACAATACTTATCATTACAAATATGCTTTGATTAGATAAATAACAGTTTTGCTCAGATCATCCTAACATATTTGATCTTTTCAATCTAAGTCCTTATACATATATTTCCTTAAGGACTGTACAAAGCATTATCATTGTGTATGATCTTTTAATCATTTTGTCATCAATCAAATCTCATATAATGAATTATAGAATCTCATGCAGATCTTTTAACAATCTCCCCCTATAAGAGTGGACTTAAGAGACTCATGCAGATTCTCAACATAATGGGTTCATTTGGAGGTGAAATTGCAGCAAAGAATAAGGCAATGTGGCTCTATCCAAAAGTTATGGGCTTTAATCCTTCTGAGAGATGAGGGCATTATGCTTGCTATTCTAATGGTTTTGTTTATGTATTTGGGGTATGTATATTTTCTACCAAATTTAATGGCTTTTTTTTTATTTTGGGGTATGTATATTTTCTACCAAATATTTGTGAACTGGGAGAGTATAAATGTATAATACAAATACATAATATAGATTGAGGGAGATTGGGAAGTGAAATTAATAAACCTGAACTCAATATAACGATGGAAGGAGTCAAGAGCCCAACCCTTATTCCGATCAACAACAATTACCAAGAACGAACTCAAAAAGAAGGCAAATCCAAAAACCCTAAACTCTAACATCGCCTTCTTCACCGCCCCTCCACTTCTCGTTCTTCCTATTGGATTTTTGCTATAAAAATTCCATTTATCTATTTATTTAATGTTTATTTATTTATGTTGGACATTGATTTATTAATAAAAATACATCATTCATCATTCATTAAATGATCGTTTAGTTTGTTTATATATATCTCCATATTATATATGTTATGGTTTATGTGTATAAATAAATGTTATACATAGAAGATATAAATCATATGTAATATATAAATAAAGAAATAATGGTTTATAACCTAGGATGATTTGAAGATATTACCCTGTAAGTTATAGTACTTTAACAGAGATAATTTATCTTGATTATGAAAGTTGGACTTCTAATTAAAGTACTAGTGCATTAACGGTGTGCATTAAACGGATCATGTGATCATATTTTATTTATAAAATATTTTCACATAAATAATAATTTGTAAAATTTCTTAATTTTTAAATAATAGTGGACTTAATATTGTTATATATATTAATTTGATGTTCTAATTAGTGAGAGATTACATCGTGTTAATTAATATCTCGGAATGTCGATTAATATATTTAATTAATATTATGAACATTATTATTGTCAAAAGATATATAAGATTTTTCATAAGATAATTTATCATTGATCATAGAATCTTGACCGAGTCTTTTAATATTTATTATTAAAAGGATTGATTTAATTGTTAAATCAATTTATGATCAAATAAAGATAAATTATGGACTTATGAAATAAGTTTAAATGTATCGGAATTATATATATTAATTGATTCTGAAATATTTATGTACATTTATAGAGGAAATATTTATAGTTTATTAGTAAAAGGTTTATTTATTTAATTCTTGGACTGAAGTGCAATTACAATTATTTAGTGGAATTAATTGTAATTAATATTTATTTTGAATATTATTATTAGATAATAATATCTAGATAAGTATTGAAGTCATAAGAGAAATATCTTAGGTTCCTCTTCTTAGCCTAATATGGACTAGATTCTTAAGAGAGGATAAGGATCAATGTTATTATATATATCGTTGATCAGAAACGTATTTAGTGGACTTTTCTATCAGAAGAAAATACAAAATTTCGTATTCTCTCTTTTAGCGTACGAAAAACAAAGTTAGTGTTTTTTCTAGAAGGGTGCTTTGGAGACCATAATCCAGGTTCAACATAAGGTCATAGGAAGAAAAATCTTGAGGATACAAGAGACTATACGGATATTAAAAACGTGTTAATCTAACAAAGCACTAGATAACAAATTCTTACTTTAGATACATAGTATATATATTTGTTGTTTCGTATAAAATCATAAAGATGATCAGTGTTTTTTTTTAAAAAAACCTATTTTTGAAAAAATTTCTTACACTCTCGATAGTCGAAGAAGCGGTGTCATTGGCCTCGTCCAAGTAGTACTTACTACTCCTCCACTCCCACCTTCCACCGCACCGCTGAAGACGTCTCTCGTAGCAACAGGAAGCGCCTACCTCACCGACACCGGATCATTCGGAACAAAAAAATACTCCATCACTAATTCTATCGGAGGATAATGAATTTGGGGAGGTGGGGATTGAATTTGCTCTTCTGAAGACGAAACCCAAAACTCGACAGCAAAGATTGAAAAAAGGTAGCTGAAGAGGAAAAGGAGTCATTCTACAATTCTGCATCTATGTTCTTTATTATCAAATTCATTCTACAATTCTGGATCTATGTTCTTTATTAATGTTATTATTATCAACTGTATATACACATGTTGGTCTTCAGAATTCGGAAGACAAAATGTTAAAGTCATCGATGGAAAGAATCGGAAAAGCTAGTTGAAAAAAAATCGATTTAATTATTTTTAATTTAATCGAGATGACTCACCTGCTTTTTAAATTAACCGAGTTAACTCACCAATAATTACTTTGAATTTAACCGAAATGACTCACCTGTTTTTCAAATTAACCGAGTTGATTAACAGATTTTTAAATTAAAAGGATGGGCTTTCGTCCATTTATATATAAGGTATTGATATGGATTTGTGGGACAACTTTTGCAATTCTAGTTGTGGGTCATTGAACTAGTCAAAGTCATTTTTTGTTCTTATTAAAGGATGGGCTTTCGTCCATTTATATATAAGGTATTGATATGGATTTGTGGGATAACTTTTGCAATTCTATTTGTGGGTAATTGAACTAGTCAAATTGATTTTTTGTTCTTATTTTGAGGACGATGGAGTATTGTTGAGCTATCCTATTCATTAATATTTTTGAACTATCCTATTCAAATTAATGAATGAAATAGGGTACTTGATGTATACATTAATTGGGATGGCCAAGAAACACTTCACACCAATTCAAATCATGTTCATTTGTTGATGCCAAAGAAAAACCCATTACCCATTACCCATTACCCATTACCTATTATAAGTGAGTGAGACGGGAGTGTTTAAGGAGTCTGGGTAATTAATTGGTACTCTAATTGGATGAAAAAAACGATAATAATAATTGGATAAAAAAAGAGACTGTATATTGATAAAAGAAAGAAAGTTTTAAAGGGTAAAAGTATAAAAATAATGACCGCCTTTATATCTCAGCCTTGCTGTTATATAACTCTTGATCTGTCCAAAACTTTTATATTTCGAAACTTATATATAAATATATATAATGTACTTGTTATGGATCATTATTATATGGTATATATTAGCTATACCGATGAAAAAAGAAGAAACGACCAGAATTAAAAAAAGAAAATCGAGCGGACCGTAAAAAAACACATATCATCCGTTACTAATACTGGCAGACGCTAATTAGAATAAGAATTTTGGTTTATTAACTAAGGTTTAGGGTTTATTAAATAGGATTTAAGGTTTATTAACCAGGATTTAGAGTTTATTAACTATTTTCTTAACTGAGTTTCGGGTTTATTACCCTGTGGTTAATAAATCCTAAACCCTAATTACTAAACTCTAAACCTTAATTAATAAACTATAAACCTTAGTTAATAAACCTAAACTCTAATTAATAAAACTAAAATTAGTGTCCTGATGGTATGCGTTTTTTTTTACCGTCCGCTACTAATAGTTTTCAATGGTATAGATGGTGTATACCCTATAAGAATTCATAGCAAATACATATATATATACACACATATATATATATATATATATATATATATATATATCTCTTTTTACTTCTCGTTATGTGATAGTTTTTTAGGGAACAAATAATGAAGTAAGTATTTATTTTTACCCATCCCTCCCCCTCTTTTTGTTTTTTGCATGAGGGTTAATATATATTGAACTTTTATTTATTAAATTTGTATCAAAATCTGAACTCAGCAGACTGACTCAAACACAAATGAATGAATACACCTTTTTACATTAATGACTATGATATATATGTAGTTTTTCTCATCCAGGGCAAACACCGGAAACTTACGTACAAACTCAATAACTGAATATTGGTGGGGTTTTAGTGATGAATGCGAAAATTATCTGTGTCCATACATTACTATCTTCTAGATTTAAACTAGGGGATTGATAACTTCGTCGGTGGAACTTTCATTACAGTGTTAATAATGCAATGTAAATTTAAATATTCTACATTAATTTACGTTGAAATAAAATTTTCAAGGATAAAAATTTTATATATTCTCCTAAAACTAACTTGGCCGTCTCCATTAGCAACTGTCGGTCCATATCAGTCAATAACTTCTTCGAGGCAGATATTTTTTGGCATAGAGTTTAAATTTCGGAAGAGTGGTCCGACCAGGGGCGGATCTAGGAATAATTCTCAGCAGGGGCGGATTTTAATTTGGCAGGGGCCCCCGAGCCAAATTTTTTAGATAATTTTATGTTTTTTGAATGATTACATATGTAAAATAAGAGTTAATTTAGTTACATAAAACTATAACCCATAAAAATATGTACTCAAAAATATTGAAATTCAACTAAAAATTCTCACCGCAAACAATAGATCAGCCTTTTGTAACTAATGAAATTTTTTTTTTGATGTACCAAGTTTAATTTTTTTATTAATCTGTTCCCCTGAGTTTACTAATTTATAAATTCTGCCCCCTTGAGTTTAAAAAAAAAAAAAAAGCAAAAGAAAAAAAAAAAAAAAAAAGTCAGCATAGGCCTATGCTGCCCTCTAAGTAGATCCGCCCCTGGGTCCGACAAATCTATATATAACAAACACTTATTATAGAAGGGTTGATAATGACTTCATTGATTAAAATGTAGTAAAAAAAAAATTTCGATCAAACATATATTTATTTATTATTTTGGAAAAATCAAGAACACCTTGAGTGAATCTAAATATAAAGCGGGAGCACCCGCTTAATTGGTCTGTGGACTGACCAACTTTATCCCAAAATTCAGTCCTTAAGTTTAAAAGTTTTCGTATTTTATCCTCCAAATTAAATAATATTATTTATATTAATTACATTCTCTAAATTAAAATTTAAAATTAATTACACATGAACTGAATTACACACGCAACGCGTGTGTCCCGGCCTCTGGTAATGTATAACTTATGAGTGTTTGAGATTACTTATAAGCAGTCAAATCAACTTAAAAAAGTAAAAAATATTCGGTAAACTGATTTTAAAACTGCTTGTGATACTTTTTTTGAAAATAATCGAAAGCTCCAATTTGAAGCTTCAATTATTTACCATATCTTAATCAGGGTTGACTAAGTATATTACTAATCAATCCTATTTATTTTAGTAATTCCATCAATTACCCATCTTTACTTCTTAAAACATTTTTTTAATAATTTACACTTGAAATAAATGATTAATAAATATTTTTATACCAATTTTTTTTTTACTTCTTACTAGTTTAAGTGCTTTTAATTACCAAATACAAGCTATTTTTTAAAAACTAATTATAAGCAAAAATAGTAATAAGAATAACTAATAACATTTTTTAAGTAAATACAAACATACTCTAAGAAGTATTTTTATCCTATATAATAATTAAATTGAGGGTATATGCCTGTCAATAATTGCTTGTCTGAAAACATGTACTTGGCTTTGAGAGTTGACAATAAAGTAAATGACACTTTTGTTATTTCAAATTGTCACCAACTGTTACCGTGGTATTTAAAGTACATTTTTCGTTAATTAAGTTCTTAAAAGTAATTAATTGTTATCAATTTTCCTACCTTTCACTTAAATTTGTTCAAATTTTGACCTACCCTGTTTTTAAGGGCAATTTTGTCTTTATTATTATTATTATTATAAGTATTATTAAAATTAGAATTAACATACTAAAAAACTAAATATATAAATTAAACTAAGTACAAAGAAAAAACTTAAAATAATATTGTTTAACAAGACAAAACCGTGAAAAAAGAAAAAATTAGAAGAAAACTTTTCCAATATAATTTGATAGATAAGCTGTTTGATAGCCTCTTTTTATTTCTTTTTGGTCTTGTCTTTTTATTTTCGTACAGAGGCTTGGTTGTTTCATAACAATTTGTACAATTTTTTTTTGCCTTTTTAGAAAAAAAAGAGATAGACAACTCTTTTTAGAAAGAGAAGCTACTCATTACTCTTTTACTTTTACTATCCTAATTTCATTTTGTTAATTTTTCACTTCACTTCTTACCACCACTACCCAGCACCCACCCACCACTACTTGAAATATTTTACTAGTCATACATTGTTGGTGAGTTTATTCATATGAATTAATATTTGATATTTATTATATTATTATATATCTCTACTCTAAGTTTGTATAATCTAATCTAATAGTAAAATAGTAAAATATTGTATTCAGACATACTATATGTTGAGAATTAAGTCAATGCAAAACAAACAATATAAAATAAAGAGGGATAAAACAACACAAGATATACGGATTGACTTAATTTTAAAAAGGGCTTAATACAGTTCCGTTACATCAAGTACCACCATATTCATGATTCAGCCCCCAAAGAAAAAAATTTAAAATTATAAAAAAAAAATTATAAATACAATAAAACTATAAATACAATTTAAAATTATAAAAATTTATAAATAAAATTATAAATACAATTTGTAAAGTTTAAGCTGTGATATAATTTGTAAAATTTAAGACGTAAAATTTATAATTTGTGATATAATTTATAATTTGTAAGATTTAACTTGTAAAATATATACATACAATTTGTTAAATTATAGATACAATTTTAAAATGAATTTTTTTTTATAAATACAATATATATTAACTGTTGTTTGTTTGACGAATAAAACGGAAAACGGACGGAAAGAAAGTGTTGTTGGATAAACTAATTAACTACTGTTTATTTGAAGAATCTTTTAACTAAATAAAAACAACTCACTTTCCAAATGCAAAATATATTACGTATGTCGTCTTATGTACCTTCTCTCTCCTCCTCCTTTTTGCAATTCATTTTTTGCACACCATCTCTCTCCTCCTTCAATGGCGATAATCAGACTTTTTCCGTCAGAAAAGTTTCTGAATTAACATAAAATTTCAGGTTATTTTCTGCTTAAGTCGATCAAAGCTACTGGACATAATCCAAGACGCTGAAATTTCCAAATTTGAAGGAACAGAACAATTTGAAGGATTAGGGAAGAGGGGGAGAGGAGAGAGAGCAAATGGGTCATTTTTTTCTTTTTCAATTTTTTCCTCCTCCTTTTATATGTTCTTCCAATATAAAAGGGTATTATTTAATTAATAAAATTTTGGACACTTTTGTCAATTGTTTAAAAGTTTAATGTTATTCGTGTTAAAAATATAATTTGTATGTTTAAAAGTTTGTTGATTTTTTTGGTAATTAAGTCTTTTTTTTTAATTTTAAAATAAAAAAATTGTATTTGGTAATCTTTGTATTTAATATTTAATTTTAATAATTTAACATATAATAATTATTTATAAGGATTTATACATATTTAATATGTCAAAATAAGTATTTATACAAATTTTATACGAATTAGGTATTTGATGTAGTAAATTGTGAATTTAGTGGTACTTGATGTAACTTAAGTGGTATTAGCTCGTATTTTATACGGTCAAACGTATATAATTCCTATTTGGCCGGAAAATTAGGTATTCCGGCCAATTTTAGCGCCATTCTAAAATTGGGGGCTAAATTGTATACAATGAGGACTTGATGTAGTAAATTGTAAGCCCAAATTCTTTGGGGGCCGAATCATGAATATGGTGGTACTTGGTGTAACGGAAGTGTATTTAGCCCTTATGAAAAACTCTCAAAAGGGAAAAATTATGGGTCAAACTTCGAATCTCCAATATATCAATAATAATGGGCTTACAATATTCGGGGGCAGATTTGCAGGCTCGGGTCAAGAGGATAGTCCGTCGTGGAGCCAGCCGGTCATGAATTATAGATTTACAGGATCTCATCGGAGAAGGCTAGTCTTGGTTCGTAGATTTGCAGGCTTAAATTTCTTTTCTTATCTATCAAAATTTGAGATTTGATTTCTAAAATTTTTATAAATTAATTTCATAATTTCTGGTATAAAATTATTCTGGTGTTGATATGTTTCAAGCTATGTTTGGTCAGATTTTTTTTCATTTTTTTAATTTGGAAATTTCAAAGGAGGATTATGGTAAATCAAATTTATTAGTTATTGTTTTGAAATTTGAATTTATTTATTTTTTATAAAAATTATAATTAGTTTGTTTATATTTTAACTTTTAATATGTATATTCTAACATTGATAAAGTTTTAACAGTAAAAAAGACATAATTGCCCTTTAAAATGGAGCAATTCGAAATTTAGAAAAAGGAACATATTTGACATCAATTCACCACTTTGAATTCAGTTGATGAAAAATGTGCTTTTGAATTGAAAAACTCGGATTAACATTGGATGGTAACTTTGAGGGAAATAAATGATATTTAGCTGTTGATACTAGAAATTAATGGAAATATACTCTATTGGTTCTAAAAAGTAATTAAGAGGATATATAGTGAATCAATGAAAGGGTGATGTGTAAAATACAATTTTTTTTATATTTTAAAACGAAAAAGTGTTATATAATTAACCTTTTTATTTTTATTTTTTTATAGAAATAATTAACTGTGATAACCGAAAAATTTATGAGACTTGTAAATAAGATCTCGAATAATTAAATAAAGGTTTAAAGAATAAAACCTAGATTTAAAAATAGAGGAGTAAAATGAATAGAGATGACTATGCTTTAATTTCGAGGACGAAATTCTTAGAAGAAGGGATGAATGTAATATCCCGGATATTTCAGAAGTTTAATATAAGAATTTAATAAATAAAATTTTTATTAAGAGATAAAGTAGATTTGAACATGTATGTATATATGTGTTTCATATAATGTGAAGTATGTGATTTTGTGTAATGGACTAAATGTGTATATATAGATGTGAAATATATACATATATTGGGAAAAAGAGATTTAATATTTAATTAAATCATTAAAGACAGTGGATGAAATTAATTAATTAATTAATATTAATTGATTGAGATTAAATTAAAATTTTATTATGAAATAATATAATTTGAATATTTAGCCTTGGACGTCGATAGAATTATTATGAACTAAATGTCATATACAAGTTAATTAATTCACTATTTGAAAATTAGTGGTTAAAATATTTGTTTTAATTAATTGAATAAAGAAATTTATTTAGTTAATGATGATAATTTTATTTATATTACAATAATTATATTTATTATGAATAATGGTATGATATTTAATATTATGTCAAATGAATGTGAATTAAGAATAATTAATTTAATTAGTATGAACTAACTAAGAAACGAATAATTGCATATAAGACAAGAATAGTGGTAGAAAACTCGAATTTGAGTTCGGAGTAGAATTTGGAGACGCGGACTGGACGGTTGAGTCCGAAACGTCGAAAATAGTAAGAATAGACTAAAAACACAAAATCTGTCGGGATTGATTTTTTTGGTCAAAAAAGTTAACCTTTGACTTTTCGGTAAAAAGTCGAACTAGGAATTCGGAGATGAATTTGAAGAAACGAATATTCCCATGACGTTGAGAATTTCGAAATTAGTAGCAATCGACTATAAGTTCGAAAAAGTTGATTTTTAGAAGCCAAAATAGTCAAATGGGCGATTAAACGGACAAACAAGTAAATAAAAGAGGAGAGGGAATTTAATTTCTTCTAGAAGTAGCCCATGCGGGCGGCTAAGCATGCTCATTTTTGGTGAAAATGTTGAACACATTTTTCATTTAGTCCAAGCATTTTCTTATTTCCCTTACCAAACTAGCCTATGATTGGTCCATTAAATGAGATGGGACATGGAAGGTTGAATTTATGAATTAGCCTTATACAATGCAATAATCAGCTCTCTCTTTCTCTCATACACTCGTACTCCATCAAATATTCAGAAGATATAGAGAGAGAGAGAGAAAAAAAAAAGTTGCCATAGAAGAGAAGAAAGAAGAATTGAACAAAAACTCAAGCAACGTAATTCTGAACTTAATTCATAAAAAATCTTAGACATCTTTCCTTATGAGAATCTGAAAATACTCACCATGTTAAGGCGTTTTGTATATATCTCAAATGGTATGTAACCATGGAGCATGATAGAAAGAAGCAAAGCTATGAAACAAAAAAAAGGAAGAAAACTAGCTAAAGGTCTTTCATAAGAGATTAAATTAGATTGCGTAGCAGTAATCGACGAACAAGGCAAGTTCCTAACCCTAAACTTCTTACGTTATTGCAAGTTTCCTAACTCAAACTTGAGTTAGTATTTTCAAGCATGCTAGTGGTTTAATTATTGTCAATTATTCCACATCAATGAAATTTATTGTTTAATCGCACTTAGTGCAAGTTGCATATGTTTACCTCGTATGAAAGGCTGATCACTTTGATTACCAAATTTGTTCATGGTCATTGTTGGTCACTCAACGTTATTGACTCAGTTATTCATTTATTAAAATTTGATTATCGTTCTTCCACAATTATTATATATTGTTGAAAATTCGAAAGCTTATTCTTTTTCAATCATGATATATCTTTCTTGTATTTAAACTTGCTAAGCAAAGTAGTTGCTCACTCTTGCTATATCATGATAATATTTCAGTTAAGCTCGAGTGCTTCAGGAAGGACAAAGACAAGAGAAAAAAATTCAAGAGTAACTTAATATGTGTTAACTATTATGTTATCTTATGAAAATGATTATGTAAACCTTTTGAGTTATTAAAGTAGGTATTGAGTTAAGGTTGTAGACCTTGGGAAATACTGTAGAATCATTTGAAATAAATAATGTATAAACTAACGCGAAATATATAAACATACATTGTTTAATTCAAATGATTCTACAGTATTTCCCAAGGTCTACAACCTTAACTCAATACTTACCTTAATAACTCAAAAAGTTTACATAATCATTTTCATAAGATAACATAATAGTTAACACATATTAAGTTACTCTTGAACTTTTTCTCTTGTCTTTGTCCTTCCTGAAGCACTCCAGCTTAAATGTTATCATGATATAACAAGAGTGAGCAACTACTTTGCTCAGCAAGTTTAAATACAAGAAAGATATATCATGATTGAAAAAGTACAAGCTTTCAAATTTTCAACAATATATAATAATTGTGGAAGAACGATAATCAAATTTCAATAAATGAATAACTGAGTCAATAACGTTGAGTGACCAACAATGATCATGAACAAATTTGGTAATCAAGGTGATCAGCCTTTTATACGAGGTAAACATATGCAACTTGCACTAAGTGCGATTAAACAATAAATTCATTGATGTGGAATAATTGACAATAATTAAACCACTAGCATGCTTGAAATACTAACTCAAGTTTAAGTTAGGAAACTTGCAATAACGTAAGAAGTTTAGGGTTAGGAACTTGCCTTGTTCGTCGATTACTGCTACGCAATCTAATTTAATCTCTTATGAAAGACCTTTAGCTAGTTTTCTTCCTTTTTTTTGTTTCATAGCTTTGATTCCTCTATCATGTTCCATGGTTACATACCATTTGAGATATATACAAAACACAACATTTTTAGATTCTCACAAGGAAAGATATCCAATAATTTTTATGGATTAAGTTCAAGAATTACGTTGCTTGAGTTTTTGTTCAATTCTTCTTTCTTCTCTTCTATGGCAACTTTTCTCTCTCTCTCTCTCGCTCTATATATATATATATATATATAGAGAGAGAGAGAGAGAGAGAGAGTCAGCTTCTTAAGCGAAACGGTTCGTTCGCGAACCGGTTCTCTTAAGAAGTTTTCCGTATATATATATATATATATATATATATATATATATATATATATATATATATATATATATATCTTCTGAATATTTGATGGAGTACGGGTGTATGAGAGAAAGGAGAGAGTTGATCATTGCATTGTCTGACACCCCCAAATTCAGGTACCAATACCTCGAATTTGGTGCTCACTATAAAATACATTCATACACCTCTAAACAACGTAAATTAACTAATGCGGAATAAATAAACTTATGTTGTTCATTACAAAAGGTTTACTACGGTCCCAAGGTCTATAACCTTAAATAAATACATCACGGAATACAATAATAATACAAAACGATTCCACGAATTACATAGCGGGATAATACATATAACTATTCCTTAAGCTTTCCTTTGCCTTTGTCCACTTTAGAACTCCTTGGCTTAACTGCAATAGGTTCATGATATAGCAAGAGTGAGCAAGTACTTTGCTCAGCAAGTTTAAAATGAATAAAGAGGATATATCATGAATGAATGAGAATAATAATCGCATAGTTCAACAATTTAAGAACATTGAAGAAATAGCTGACAATATAATCAAAGTTCAAATGAAGTAATGAATATTGATTATTTAATATTGAGTGGTCCAATAGACCATGAACTATTTGGCCAAAGGATCAATCATTCAACTAACGCTTTTAAACGCCTGGCCCGTCAGTAGTACTCGAGGGGATCAACCTCTCGTACCCTATGTATATGCATAACATTTAGCTCTAACTGCATCGAATAATCGACACATTAAAATCTCCTAAATAAGGGTTGCTCTTTTAGTCTAAGAATCCGCACTAACAATCGGTTTTGATAGCTTTTAAAATAATAACATGTACGTGTCTAGCCGAACAAGTGGCGTAGACTATTCCCTTAAACAATTCATGAATGAAGAACTTATGTTTCACAGTCCAACAACAGATTTCGAATTCAAATGCACAATGTACGAATATCAATAATTATCCTTGATGTAGAGTAATTAACAATAATTAAACCACTAACCATAATTGAAAAATGATAACTCGAGTTGAGTTAGGAAACTTGCAACAATATATAATACTTGCTCAAATATAAATTGAGTTAAGTTAAGAAACTTGCAATAATATAGAATGATTGCTCAATTAATAAACAACTCGCACAATAACAAAAGTTACACGGTTGAGGAAACTGGCTCAACAAATAAATTGAGTTAGGATAGGAAACTTGCATAACATACACCTGTTTGCACGAAATAAAGAGAATAGTGTATAAGGTTTAGAAACTTGCCCAACACAAGGGTTAAACAAGGGTTAAAGAAAGAACTTGCAATAATATAGAATGATTGCTCAATCAGTAAATAACTCGCACAATAAATAAAGGTTGTACGTTTGAGAAAACCTGGCCAATATTAAATCGAGCTAGGATAAGGAAACTTGCACAACATAAACCTGTTTGCACGAAATAAAAAAAAATAGCGCATAAGGTTTAGAAACTTGCCCAACACAAGGGTTAGACAAGGGTTAAGAAAGAACTTGCCTGATGCGCTGCTACAATATAACAACACACGCTCCTTAATATCCTACACATGTGAATACATATTCGCATAACAATTAGTCACATAAAGACTAGGTTTAAAATGGACATAGCATCATTAAAACATATTGATTGCTCTACGACTACCCAGTCGGGGGTCTCGCTCCCCGGTGAGCGAGCGGCTGCCCCCTGTAAACCAAATATGAGGTTCATCCAGGTTACTCAATTTACGCCTTAAGACAATACCAATTTGGTTGACATTTAATAAATAATTAAGCAATTAAGGTTAAGGTTTAACAAGGTATAAATAACTAACTTGTTCAATCATTTAGGACAAAAAATATAAGTGTTGGACCCGCTGAAAAGAACTCATTAGGTTCGACCCGACCCAAGCCGGACACGGCACTGGCGCTGCAGCGCCAAGCCTTAGCACTGGACCTCACGTTGCGGCGTGAGTCCCGCGTTTTCTCCATGACAGGGCTTCACGCTGCGGCGTGAGCCTTAGAGCTTGGGCTTCACGCTACGGCGTGAGTCCCGGTCTTTTCCCATATTGCCCTTTGCTACAGCGTGAACTGCAGGGCTTATGAGTGGCACTGCGGCGCCATTCTGCAGTAGCCGGATTCTGGGTTTGATCCCAGTTCGCGACTCCGACCTCCAGCCACTCCAACCTCCATAACTCCTTCAATACACAAGTAAATTGGTCCATTCCGGACTCTATGGACTCCTAACTTATGGGGCTACAACATATCAAAAATTTAGAATTACCCATAAACATTAACATGGCCAAATCTTAAGCCAAAGTGTAAAGTTCATACTCTGTTCTTCGAGTTCTTGACAAGTTTTGCTAAAATCATTACTACGAACTCGTTTTAACTCCTTTTTGGTCCATTCCAACTGTGTTAGCTTCATAACCCATGGAACTACAATACCATAACAACAAATAAAATTAACATACACGAAATTATAGCTTTACAGTCCTCTAAAATGGTCCGAACCTCCAAAGTCAGGTTTTGTCCATTGTTCTTGCTCCATTAAGCCAAGGTAAGGATTTCTTGCGTTTTTTTCCACTTTGATGTTATTAATGGCTTATATAGTCTGTTAACAACATTTACAAATAATCATAACAAACAAAAACACCAAGAATCGCCATAAGTCTGACCCACAAGCTTAAGAGCTCAAAACTAAGAAAAACTTGAAAACCTTAACAAGAAATCGACTCTTCCTCCTTTCTTTTTCCGGCGACTCTTCTTCTTTTTCGGCGACTTCTCCGGTGACCTTCTTTTTCTTTCTTCTTCCTTTTTGCTGTAGATTTTTCCTCTCTCTCTCTATCTGCTGATGGGATGGTTTGATGGAATGCAAGAGAGAAATGGAATGGTTTGAATGGAATGGGAGAGTGGAGGAGTAATTTTGGGAGAATGAAGGGAATGAGTTGGGTGCTCCATGAAGCTTGCCGGATAACCTCTCCCTCCTTGCATTTGATTGGTCTAAAATTGGGGGTTCGTTCCCTCTTGGAGTAACAAGTCAAAATAAATATCCAAATACACAAAAATATATCCGAAAACTCCCACTTTTGTACCAAAACTGGTAAATAACCTTACCCAACATTAAAATGGGTACTCCCATAAAATATTGGGATGCATAAAAATAATTATTATGAGATTTTTTCAAATATTCAGAACACCCATATAACACATTTCGGATATGGATAAAATCACGTATCAGCTCAAATAAAATTTCTGACACTTGGAAAAATTATTCGTACGCATACACGTATTTATGAAATTTATTAAAATAAAAAAAGATACAAAAATATTATGGCGTAAATAGTATTTCGAGAAACGTGCCCCGCGAATAATGATTTAGCGACGCTACGCGAAATCAATTATTCACTTAAACAAAACTATACACGTAAAATTTCATGCATTCACATAATCCAGGTTGTCACACAACCTTTAAACATGCAACACAAAAGTAATATTAATAAAATATAATATATTTATTGATATTCAAAAATTCGAATTACAAGGCAATTTCAGAATTTTCGGTCATTACACATTGTATAAAGCTAATTCATAAATTCAACCTCTCATGTCCCATATCATTTAATGGACCAATCATAGGCTAGTTTGGTGAGCGAAATAAGGAAATGCTTGGACTAAATGAAAAATGTGTTCAACATTTTCACCAAAAATCAACATACTTAGCCGCCCACATGGGCTGCTTCTAGAAGAAATTAATTCCCTCTCCTCTTTTATTTACTCGTTTGTCCGTTTAATCGCCCATTTGACCATTTTGGCTTCTAAAAATCAACTTTTTCGAATTTATATTCGATTCCTACTAATTTCGATATTCTCAACGTCATGGGAATATTCGTTTTTTCAAATTCATCTCTGAATTCTTAGTTCAACTTTTTACTGAAAAGTCAACGGTTAACTTTTTTGACCAAAAAGTTAACCCCGACACATTTTGTGTTTTTAGTTTATTCCTACTATTTTCGACGTTCCGGACTTAACCGTCCAGTCCACGTCTCCAAATTCTACTCCGAACTCAAATTCGAGTTTTCTACCACTATTCGTATTACATATAATTATTGTAATATAAATAAAATTATCATCATTAACTAAATAAATTTATTTATTCAATTAATTAAAACAAATATTTTAACCCACTAATTTTCAAATAGTGAATTAATTAACTCGTATATGACATTTAGTTCATAATAATTATATCGACGTCCAAGGCTAAATATTCAAATTATACTATTTCATAATATAATTTTAATTTAATCTCAATCAATTAATATTAATTAATTAATTAATTAATTTCATCCACTTTCTTTAATGATTTAATTAAATATTAAATCTCCTTTTCCCAATATATGTATATATTTCACATCTATATATACACATTTAATCCATTACACAAAATCACATACTTCACATTATATGAAACACATATATACATATATGATCAAATCTACTTTATCTCTTAATAAGAATTTTATTTATTAAATTCTTATTTTAAACTTCGGAAATATCCGGGATATTACATTAACTATCTCAAATAAAAGAACTTGAAGAGCAACAAAAGGTATGGTAACAAACACATTTTCATTTTCTGATCAAACAAAAGATTATGGAAACGGGAGGTAACATGAAAGATGGAGTCTCGTCCTTCCAAATCAACATCACCAAACCGACTTCGCACAATTAACAAGGCAGTGTGCGACTTTCTTCAACCCCTTTTAACAGACTACACGTACGATCCATTAATTAATGCACTTTTTATTACAATTATAACACTTTATTCCATTAATACTCTTAAAGCGAACAGATAAATTAATTTCATCCTTATATTGGAACAGGATCTACGAGCACCGATGTTATAAAATCTTTGGTCCTAGTTTTTGAGTTTGTGTACCAATCTTCACCGTCGTAGAGAAGATTTATGATGCATACCAAATTATAAATCCTTGCGAGGAGAGGCATTGGGACTTCAGTTGGACGAAGGCACTCTTGATTCATATCTTTCCATGCATTTGTTATTTGTTTCTGAAGTTCTGCATAACATTCTTGCTTTGTAACCCCATGTTGTTTCATGTAACACTCAACGACCGAGGATACGTGTCCTCTCTCCTGCTCAACCTATAATATAGTATTACACAACAACAAATCAATTATAATTAGTGAAGAAAAAAAAAATCAAGAATTATAACTAGATAAATACTTAATTAGTACAAATAACCATACTATTTTGAAACCTGAACATATATTTAAACCTAAACTCCATCGATTTGCATATCTTACTTACATCATGTCCCACCATGTCGTCACTGAGCCTGCAAATAACGGATGCTGCTTTAAGAATTAAAGGATTATTAGACACCCAATCAAAGGCTTCCTTGGTTGCCAAATCCCCCATTCCCACAAAGGAATGAGTTGCCAGCATTTTAAAGCCTCCGGATACCAGTGCCACACGCAGATATTCTTCTAGTGTTGGAACATAGTCTTCTTGAAACCACTTAGCTTCTGCAAGGTATGCCCTAACTAATTCTTTATACTAAAAATGAAAAAATAAAATAATGAATCATTAGGCAATTGTAATCGATAATAATATTCATGAATCTGGTTATGGTGAAGTTAAAAATTGGTCAAAGATTTATCAATCATTATAGAAATATTACTTTTTGTATAGCTTAGAATTAACAGGTGCGCACGTATAACAAATAGGTGAATCATTTGTAACTTTTGTCTACACGCATGCTTAGATTCATAACCAATTTTAAGCTTTACCATTATCAAATTCATTACTAATAAAAATTAAACAATTGTCATCAATGTTACGAAAGAAACTTCACTAGGTTGTATGCCACTTACTGCTTTTTGTGCATAGTGAACACGGTATGATGGCCTTTCTGTCTTTGTCATCTCTTCTTCCATTTCACTGTAAACATCTAAAAGAGCTCGATAGTAAACTCTCATGCATTCCGGTATCTGATCTAAAGTACTCATATGATCCCACCTGAACAATATTAATATCATATAATGTAAGATGATAATTTTACAAATTTAACCTAGATAATGATTCTTCTGTTAATTAGAATAGCTTGCACCACATTTACCTTTCAATTGCATCAGTTAAGATCACAAGTTCTTCGAGGGTACCATACACATCATATATGTCATCAGCAACTGAAGCCATAATAATTATTTTGGTAAGTATTCTTTGGGCCATGAGGTATTGGGGCTCAAAGTAAACCCCTAATATCCAAAAGTAGCACTCCACAACTCTATCTCTTGCAAAAGGAAGTTTCTTTGCAAAATTTAACTCTTTCCACCACCTGAAATTGCAATGTTATAATTACTCTCTCTGTCCAAAATTAGAACTGCATTTGTAAAACAAAAACTTATAGGAAAATTTTACTTTTTCAAACTTATTTCTGATATTTGATGGAAATATAACAATGGTGACATGATAATACTCAATTACCTAATTAAGAATTAAAGTGCTGACATTTAAAATTTTCATGTCACTTTATGGTATCAAAATAGAAATGTACATTTATTTTTGGAACTTATAGAAAAGAAGAATGTATATAGATCTAATTTTTGAATAGAGAATTTGACTTCGTTAATGCCTTACTATATACCTTGTAATATGCCCTAGCTCTCCTTGATACACTTTCTGCAACAGGTTGAAGTCTAATTTTGCGAAATTCAGTAACACTTTATTATGTGAATCATCTTCCTGGTAAATGGAAATGTAATGCCTCGCTTCCAACCTAGTTAAACCCTTGCGGATGGGATACTTAAGTGCACGAACGACTTGCGCTGCAAGAGGATTTGTTAAGTCGGCTTTGAGAAGCTCAAGGTGAGAGGTGGTGAATGTCAGTGCCTCTTCTAGTATATCTTCTCCGTGCACCCTAAGATGTGTTGCTTCATACAAACTTAAAACTCCTCGTGCATCCCTGATCAAGTGCTCCTTGAATTTCCCATTGCTGTCCTTGAATTTGTGGAACACCTCTGTTTTTCATTTTTGAAGGTTACCAATGGCTAAATTGTGAGAAATTTTAACCAGCTAAACAGGTCCCTTTACTCCACTACTAAATTAAAGGTTTGCAATCAAATAAATTAGGATTATGTTTGTTTGCAAGGATTATATTTGGGATAAGACTATTAATTCTAAATGTCTTTGTTTGTTTTTAAATTTAAACTTAGACTATTAGTCCAATGATTATAAAATGCCTTAATATAGGGAATTATTTAATAACATGTTCAACTAGGTATTATAATCCCTACCATTTGAGACTAAAATTTTTTAGACAAAATTAACTTCAACCTTTTTCTAAAATGACCATAATATCCTATTCTATCAATTTATCAGCCTTAATTTAGACTCAGTTGTTATTAATTCTCGTACAATCATACATACATATATATATATACACACATATACATATATATATATATACACACACACACCTATATATATATATATACATATATCAACAGCTCTCTGCAGCGAACCGGTTCGTTCGCGAACCGGCTATAGCGACAGTTTTTTCCGTCGCTATAAGCTAAGACGACGGTTCACTAGCCGGTTCGCGAACGAACCGGTTCGCTGCAGAGAGTTGTTGATGTATATATATATATATATATATATGTGTGTGTGTGTGTGTGTGTGTGAACCATCGTCTTAGCCTATAGCGACAGAAAAAATCGTCACTATAGCCGGTTCGCGAACTAACCGATTTGTCGGAGAGCCTGACTGATATATATATATATATATATATATATATATATATATATATATATATATATATATATATATATATATATTTGTACCTGAGAACAGGGAATGCATCAACCGTTGTGAAGACTTTGATACCGTCAAGATCTCAGAAATCGACGGTTCACTTCTCATGTCACAGCTTCTTGATGAATCACACGTGGAATATTGTGATGATGAGAGATTGTCCAGCGTGATTCGATCCTTAGAAGCTGAGATTGAACCCATTATGATGGATGGGCATGATTCATTTATGGATCTTAGCAATATTTAAAAGTTTATAATTAATTGTTCATCATTTTTTTGATGTATAAACAAGTTTTATTATAGTTTAAAATATGTCATTGTTGGTAAGAGTAAATAGTTCAAGCGATATTTTTTTATCCAATCTTTTAATTAATCCTGAAAAAAACAAACATAACGTGATTATTTTTAAGTTATTCCATGAATAATCCCATAAAAAATAAACATGTGACTAGGACTATTTAATTCTAGGATTAATAGTCTTGAAATTATAATCACGGGATTATAATTCTTGTAAACAAATATGATCGATAATGGACCAGCTAAAAAAGGTGTGGAGGGACTAAAAGATATGCTTCGTCATTAAACAAAATGATGCGTTTGTAGTTTGCTTGCATGTAGGTAAGTGACATAAATTCCAATATGTTTTTTTTAAAAAAAATAAATGTTTACAGTAACTTAAAAAACCATTAAATTGATCCAAGAACTAAAATGAATTACCAGAAGAGACATTATATCCATGTTGTCTAAGCAATCGAAAACAAAGAGCTACGGTGTGAAGGTCATCGTCATGTTGGTGAAAGGTATCAATATTCATGTTGTGTAATGCAGCGTCAATCTCAGCTTCAAAATGGTAAGCCACACCGAGTCGTTGGATATCATCAATTAATTTCAGTTGTTGTTGAGGCTCATCCGCAGCTGCCACTACCATCTTCTTCACTTCTTCTTTTAGTAGTTCATGTTTCTCTGTGTCAGCACCAGTTTTCTACACAAGTATATGTATTTAATTAATTTCACGTATAAAAATTGACCAAAAATACTTTGTTTAATTAATGTGGATAATCTTGATAACCTGAAAAAAAAAGAAATTAAAGAAGAAGATAAGATAATTCTAGTGCATAGTTAGTGGCATTAATTTAATTTTTACCGCAAGATCAGAGCTAGCGTATGCAAGGAAATGGTCTCCCCAAACGCTAGGGTGATAATTTGCTGAGCGACGAGTAATGGTTCTCGGCACAACGGTTGAACAAGCACCAAGTGAAGCCTGAACATAAGAAGCCATTCGAAAGGAAGAATTGAAGAGAAAAATACAATTATAAATTTCTTCACACCTAGCCACTGGTATGGATTTAAAGGCTCGTTTATACGGTATTTATAGTAGAACTCTTTGCTCATGGTGGGCAATTGTCCATATTGACATTAGGATGAAGTATATTTACATTTGCCCCCTACACGTGAGTCACACTTTCGGAGTAGCGACCGTACAAACAATCACCAAAATTCAATCTTGCAAGCCTTGAAAATGAATTCTTCACAAGAGGGAACCCTTATGGAGCCCACGTATAGAACTCTTTGCTCATGGTGGACTATTTGTACACCTATCTTGACATGCCAACAACCACCTATCTTGACATACCAACAACGAGATTTCTAGTGACACGATAATGTCACTGTAAGTGTGTTTTGATTCAGGCTTTTCTAAGTGCAATCAAATGCATGTTTTCTGAACAATACTTGGATATCTTTTGAAGGAAAAAAAGGAAGAAAATTAGGACTTCTGAATTTCGAAAAGAAATTAATGTATGTGCTCATAATTTTAAACTAAATAATGGAGGTAGTGGTATATTTAATTTAGAATGCCAATAGCTATAGACTTTGTATGAAAGGATTTTTTGTTTTTGTCCTTAACTTCCTCTCTTACAAGAATGTAGAATTCCATCCGTTACTATTCCTGTAAGAAAAATTTTGCAAAAATTCAATTATCTTATATGACTTATAATATACATGTAGTATTATGGCGATTGTATCACAATTAGGCTGTTGTGGTAAATGGTAACAATGGTAACGGTATATAACAACGTTGTAGCTTTATATATGAATTCCGGTAGTGACAGTTTTGTCATTGCACTAATTTCACTAATAATAATTTTGAAATTTTACAATTTCATTAATTAAAATTACATCATATTAAACCACGTAAAAGTAAAATTCCTTCTATAATATAGTAACTAAATTAAAAATACTCATATTTAAGTTAATCGCAAAAAGAAATTTCGAACCTTATCTAACAATAGGTTAATATTTTCTTCTCTAGCACGAAAATCCTACTATAGATATATATAGTAGGGTTTAAATGAGTAAATTCAGTATAGAGGTCCACAACTATCGTTTTTGGATGTTCCAAGCCCCTTCGATCATTGGCAGCTTTGCAACTTGAAACTCGGACAGCATTCTCGATCGTCTTTTTCTCTCTCCTTCATTATTTCTTATCTTGATAACAACCACATAACTCTAACCTCAAGTTTCACTATTTCCACCCGCGTCAAAAGAAAAAAGAATATAAATGCTATATTTAAAGACGCCTATAAAGGTAACACAGTAGTAAAAATATTTTTCTTTATTCTCTTTACAATACTTTCTCTCTCCTCTTTCTAATAGATGTCTTTTTTTTTAATAGACGTAACATTAAACGTGCACACAAATATACTTTATTGAAAAAAAAAAAAAAAAAACTACCTAGGCATTTTGAGCCGAGGGACAGCTGTAAATGGCAAACGCGCTCATTAAAGACTTTGGTTGACTTTTATTCTTCTGTGTTTTTTTTGGCAATCATTTCATTGAATTTTTATTTATTTTTTGCGAATCACTTAGAACCAGAACCAGAAACCAGAAACATTCATTCAATCAGGATTTACGTGCTTAATTGGACAGATAAGCAAGATTTTGAACCATAATAGATATTCACATTGGACATACATGAGAAACTAGAATGAATCTCTCATAGTTTCCATTTGCATAATTAAAATGTCAGCTTTTAGCGGCCGTATTGATCTTAACTTCATCACCTTAAACGTGGACTAGAAAATACAAATCAAAGGGCTTGCATGTTTGCTTGTATGTTTGCGAGTTAGATAACAAAAAGAAAGTGACTTTAGCGGTAGACACGCAAGGTATAAAAACACTTTTAAGATGAGCCAATTTATAAAATGAGCCGAAATCTATCTCTTCTTCTAAATTATCTCCATTTAGAAAAGTAGTTTTAGAATTCATTTGATGTATCATTAGGTTGTGCGTAGATGCTAGAGCTAACAATGTTCTAATTGTTGTAGTTCTAGTAATTAGAAAATAAGTATCAAATTAAAATACTAAATTTTTTCTGTGTGTAAAATCCTTAGTTTCTAGCCTAGTTTTGTATTTATTAGCACTCTTATCCAGTTTAAATTTCTTCCTAAACACCCATTTACAACCTATTGATTTATTTTTTTGGAGGTAAATCAGACAACTCCAAATATTGTTTTGTATAATTGACTTATAATGAGAATTTATTGCTTCCTTCCAAAGTGATACATCTAAAAATGACATAATTTTCTTGTAAGTCTTACGTTCACTTTCAACTAAGCATAAAAATTAAGAAACATTTTCTTAAATTCTTTTCCACTCTTCCACTTTTACTTCTTCTGAGTTCAATATGAGCCTCTTGTTCAATCTCTATATTAGTATTAGTAAATGGTAAACTATCACACTGGCTTAATTTCTAAAACAAGATACTCCATCCGTCCCAAATTAATTGCTCAGTTTTGATTTTTTAAAGTCAAATTGACTATTTTTAGAATTCATAATTAAGCATATATAAATATATTTCTAAAATTATAAAAATTGGGGTTAGTAATAAATTGTATATACTTTCTTTTGGTTATAATCTCTTCACCTATATTTTAGCAAAAATAGTAAAAAGATTAGTTTTAAAAATGGTCAATTTGACTTTAAAAAGTCAAAACTGAGCAATTAATTTGGGACGAAGGGAGTAGTTGAGTAATAAAGAATTTTTGTTTTACAAAGGATAAATATTTCTTCTGTAGCTTCTATTATATATAGTACTATTAAAAATTTTACGAATTTCGACTTCATCCAATAAACCTTTTTTTATTATTATTATTTCAAAATAGTGTACTCTTATCTTTTGCATTTCCAATGTCTGCGTTCTTCTTGAAGTAGCCCACGATCTTGTGAGCTCTTCTTTACCATAAAGGCCCAACAGACGCATCATTCTTCTGAAATTTTTTGTGTGCACACTTAGAAGGGAGATTGAATAGGTGTATGTGATTGAATTGATTAACAGTGATAATTTTAAATTTTCTACTACAGAAACTATCCAAACAGGTATGACATGTCTGCTTTGATGTTTATATTAAACTGTTATAAACTATAAAAGTAATCCAGACAGGTAGGACTTGTCTACTTTGATGTTAAACTGTTAAGCTTCTTTATATTACTTTGGTTTCAACGGTGCAGTGTATGCAAATAAATGTATAGTGTTTTAATGCAAAATGAAGCAAGACAAACAAGATAATCAACAAACCATAAACACCAAGATTTTTACGTGGTTCGGCCCCTACCCTCTATTCTAGTGGCCTAATACATGTCCAATACCAATTGATATTGGAGACTCCTTTATTAATAAATTATTCAATCAATTACAAAAATTCCCTATACAAATAAGCTCAGAACTCTGTTGGATATAACTGCCTCCTTTGCACAACTGCAACTCCTTGTACCACTGCAACCTTAGAGTTTCTTTTGTATAGACCTATCCACCACTAAATCAATCACAAACTAATCTAGGCTTGTATACAATTTTTAACAAGAACAAATATGATTACAAGATATGAATTTCCAACAATAAGAATTTAAGAGCAAGGCAAGAACAAATTGCTAGAAAACTTTTCTGCGAAAACACTGAGGTTTTTCTTAATTCGTTATCTGATTAAATTTTAGTCGATAGAAATATATAAAGATGAAGGCAACGATGCAAAACAAGATTCACGTTGGAAGGGAAAACATATCACTGAAAATCAGCAATCCCAACGGAATACAATTTCAAAACTGACAAGGAAAGATTTTGACTTTTGAAAAACTAACAGCTTGAATTAAGGAATAATTAGAGATATGATTTCAGCAAAATCAGCATAGCCAATCTTTTTAGGAAAGATCTTGATTTCGATAAATCTTTTTAGATCATAATTGAAAATATGCTTTTAAACCCATGAAACGATTTTTTAAAAAGATTTTTCCAACAAAGTAAAATTGTCTTGCAATTAAAAGCTTAAGCTAGAAATCCTTACATGGTTTCCTAAGTGATTTCCTAGAGACCTAATCCGGTAGTGTCTCTATGCACTTTTTCTCCACGATGGCCTCTTGAAATTCAGAACTTATTTGGAATCCATATATGATTAGTCCTGTAAAGGACAAAATATATCCATACAAAATATGTTGTCATCATTAAAATAAATCATGTAAACCAATATTCTCCCCCTTTTTGATGATGACAATATATAACTCTCCCTAAATATTGTTGGTTTGTAGAAACATGACATACATACAATCAACATGTACATAACAGCGGAAGCATGACATAAATCATATTTAAAATTTTTCTGCAATCCCAGGAATCACCTTATGCAATATTATTAATTGAAGAAGGATAAAAGATATACCTTATGAAGATGAACAACTCCTTGATGTAATCTTTAAGTTCCAATCCTTAGATCCCCCGCGCTCCTTCCCATCCTCGGATCAAACGCAAGCTACTCAGTGTGTGCAACACTCTAAAGGTGATCCAATAATAGAATATGAGTGAAGAAGTTGATTTTAGGTTTCTCTAAACCATGGGTGACTAGCCCTAATTCTCTCTCTCCTAACTCCTTAGGTTGTAAAGAATTTGTTACGTAGTATCTCTATACTCACAGTAACCTTCACACTTAATCTATCATAAGTACTCTCCTTATATAGATTTCTCCTTTTCCTAAACTCTTTGGGACATAGAGTTTTAATTTAATCCCTAAACTATTTAGGAACTAAATTATTTATCATAATAATAATAATAATAATAAGACTCCTTTTATTAATTTATAATTTAGTATTTCTCCAAATACTTAATTATAAATATTAGTATTTCTCCAAATACTAAATTATTATTATTAAGCCAATTATTTCTAAAATAATATTTTTTTACGGTGTGACCCTTTAGGTTCAATATTATACCCCTAGTAGAAAAAATAAATTAGAATCATTCTAATATTATTTATAATGAATTAAACTCCTTTAATTCAAATATAAATAAATAATATTTATTCTACATCATGAGGGACACCTCTCAGCATATCATGACTATTCAGATAATATGAAATCAATGTTTAATCACAAAGAACCTATTTTGTGAATAGTTACCGTACAATTCAATCCTTCTACTATACAATGTCCCGATTAAACATAAAATATGGAATTACTGATAAGTCTTACTTATTTAATCATATGTATTTCGATTCTAAAATGCATAACTCCAGTTAATGTAAATTAGAAACTACTTTCTAATTTCCATTCACCTTGGCCAAGGATTTCTGAGTTGTCATTTATCGAATCGCATAGGATATACTCTCCCTTTACTGAAAGTGGTAGATCCTTTGTTGATCATTCACCTACCTTCGTGTACACTTTATTATACCTAAACATACCCTTTGATATACCCAAAGAGTCTTAAGAAATATGATAAAGCATAACTCATAATACACAAGGTACTATGATGATCTCACATCCGAGGATCACTTGTACAACTATAACTATAGGAACTCCTATTGTCAGGCAAGTAAAACTCCATTAGGTGTTCCTTAAGCGAGTCACGTTCAGTGAACTTATTCTCTAATAAGCACCTACATACTTACTTTAGTATCTCCACACAAATGATTATGAAATCAATCATCATCTTCAACAGAGCAAGCATAGTATGTACTAATCTATCCGAAATCAGTAACCCCACATTAGTGATTCAACGATTAGGAACATTTTAGTTTTAGAGCTATCTAGAATTTAAATCTCATTAGTATGAACTCTTCATGATTCTAAATTAAAAGCATTGTTCCAAAACTATGTGTTTATCATATTTATTTAATTCAACCAATTAAACATGAATTAATAATGTCTTTAATTAAATAAATTATTTTATTAATAAATGAACAAGATTACAAAGTAAATGTTTATCACATCTAATGTGATTGGCTTGAGGGCATATTACTTTTAGTCTATCATTTGCACTAAAGTCAATCGCCCTGGTATCTCATACTCATCTTCTCTAAGTGGCGATCAAACTATTGCTGAGGTAATGCTTTAGTAAATGGATTTGCAATGTTATTCTGAGAGTCCACTCTCTCTACGGTGACATCTCATCTTTCAATGATTTTTCTAATCAAATGAAAGCACCGCAACACATGTTTGGATTTCTGATGTGACGCCCCCAAATCCGCGATCCTTAACCTCGGATTCGGTGCTCACGATTCATCATCATCATACATATTCTATAAACTATTGCGGAATAATAAACATATATTATTCATTACAATAAAGTCTACAACATAATCCCAAGGTCTTCTTAACCTTAACTTAATACATACCTTTAATATTACAAAATATTAAATAATGATTAAAGAGTGATTAAGAGATTTTAGGTAATAATGATGTAATTACTTAATTACATTAATAAAATAATTATTTATTATTTAATTTAATATTAAATAATAAGTAAGGGTAAACACTAATTAATTATTGTGAGAATGAATAATTAAATATTTATAAAAAAAATAAATTATTTATTTTTCAAGGATAAATAATTGATTAATTATTTATTATTTGATTAATATTAAATAATAAATAAGCTTAAATGCTAATTAACTATTCTTTAATATATATTAAGGAATAATTAAAGACTAATGAAGTAAATAGATGAATTTTTATTTGCGGATAATAAATTAATTGATTATTATTAAATGATAATAATAATTTGATTATTTATTATTTAAATAATAAGAGGATGTAATTAGTTATGGTTTATAATTACTAAAGGTGATTGATTCATTACTATTTAATTATTATTAAATAGTAATTAAATGAGGACAAAGTTAATAAAGTATTAAGTGAATATAATTAGTTGTTATTTATTATTAAATAATAACTAAAGGTAATTAACTAGTTATTGTTTAACTAACATTAAATAGTGATTAAATGCAAATAAAATTAATTCACATTAATTAAACAATGATAATTAATTGGTTAAAAAGTTCTATAAGTGTTTAACACTTAAGAAAAATAGTATTATTTAATTAAATCATTAGCCTAAAGTCTATTAAATATCTAATGGACTTAATGATAGTATACGTACTAACAAGTGTTATGTGATGAATAAATTGCTAGAATATGCTAGAATATAAAATATTCAGTTATACACGCGCAATACTAATTGATAGACCGACATTATCAATACTAGGTCAATCGAAGAATATTAATTAAAGCTAGATTATTGTAGCTCGTCGGGCAGGCAAGTCTCCTAACTTAACTCGAGTTATTACTTTCAAAGCATGTTAGTGAATAATTATTGATGATTATTCACATCTTTAATGATTATTAACATTCGCACTTTGTGCAACTAAATTCATGTTCTATTATTATTGGACTGTGAATTATTTAAAGTTCTTACATTGATGAACTGTTTATGAGCTGGATCTAAGCTAATTGTATCAGCTAGATCAAATATGTTAAATTTGATAAACTCAAATAATTTTTAAAAGTTAATCCAACCAGTTGATTGGTATGGATTCTTCGACTAAGAAAAGGACTATTTTACTAAAGCATTAAATTGAAAAATAATTACTGCTCGTTTATTAAGTATTTATGCATAAATCACCGGGTATGAAAGGCTGATCCCCTTGATTACCAAAACTTATTAAAAGGACCAGTTTAAATACTGACAACCTTCGTATATGTTCATGGTTATTTATGACCACTCAGTATCTATTATTCAATTATCGATTCTTGTTAAATGTTCTTTCACAATTGAATTTCATTGTTAAACATCGATAGATAAATTCCTTTCTAATCATGATATATCTCCTTTGTATTTAAACTTGCTAAGCAAATTAGTTGTTTACTCTTGCTATATCATGATGGTTATTTCAGCTAAACCGAAAAGTTCGACGAAGAAAGATAAAGGAAGAGGAAAAGTACAAGAGCAGTTTATTATAAACTCTTAATTAGATATATATTTGATGTAATTATTTAAGTAAACCTTTTGTAATATTAAATGTATGTATTAAGTTAAGGTTAAGAAAACATTGGGATTATGTTGTAGACTTTATTGTAATGAACAATATATGTTTATTATTCCGCAATAGTTTATAGAATGTGTATGATGATGATGAATCGTGAGCAGCGAATCCGAGGTTAATGATCGCGGATTTGGGGGCGTCACATCTGATGAGACCTAGGTTCCTTGGCCTATGCAACAGCCCCAGTGTTATCACAATATACATGCACTGATCCTCGTATGCTAGGAACCACTCCTAGCTTTGTAATGAACTTTTTCATCCAAATAGTTTCCTTTGCAGCTTCACTAACAGCTATGTACTCTGCCTCTGTCACTGAATCAGCAACAATTTGCTGCTTAGAACTTTTCCAACTCACTGCACCACCGTTTAAGGTAAACACATACTCCGAAATAGATTTGTTGTCGTCTTAATCAGTCTAAAAACTTGAGTCTGTATAGCCCTCTAGTTTCAAATCAGACACACCGTAAATCAGAAAGACATCCTTAGTCCTTCTCAAGTACTTAAGGATGTTTTTCACCACTTTTCAGTGATCTTCTCTAGGATTAGATTGATATCTGTTTGTCACATTTAGTGGATAAGCAACATCAGGTCTCGTACATATCATGCCGTACATGATAGATCCTATCGCCAAAGCATAAAGTATCTTACTCATGCGATCTCTCTCTTTCGGTGCCTTTGGGAGATTTTCTTGGAGAGATGCACTCCCTGGCTCATCGATATGAGTCCTCTCTTGGAATTGGCTATGCTAAACTTCTTTAGCATCAAATTAATGTACGTTCCTTAAGTTAAGTCGAGCATCCTTTTAGATATATCTCTATAAATCTTTATCCCCAAAATATAAGATGTTTCTCCTAAGTCCTTCATGGAGAAGTGTTTAAACAACCATATCTTTACTGATTGTAGTATTGGTATGTCATTCCCGATCAGTAGTATATAATCAACATATAGTAATAGGAATGTCACAACGCTCGCACTGACCTTCTTGTATACACATGGTTCATCTTCATTTTTGATAAAATCAAACTCTTTGATTGTCTCATCAAAACAGATGTTCCATCTTCGAGAAGCTTGCTTTAATCCATAAATAGATCGTTGTAGCTTACATACTTAATTTGCTCCATTTAATCAAACATATCTCTCTAGCTGTATCATATATACATTTTCCTCTAATCTCCCATTGAAGAAGGCCGTTTTCACATCCATTTGCCAGATCTCGTAATCATAGTAAGCTGTAATCGCAAGTAAAATCCAAATGGACTTGAGTATTGCTATCGGTGAGAAGGTTTCATCATATTCAACTCATTGCCTTTGTTTGAAACTTTTTGTCATCAGTCTGGCCTTATAGGTCTCCACCTTACCATCTGTTCTAGTCTTTCTCTTAAAGACCCATTTACACCTTATAAGCTTAATGCCTTCTGGAGGGTCAACCAAAGTCTACACTTGGTTTTCATATATGAAGTCCATTTTGGATTTCATAGTCATATGTTATTTCTCTGAGTCTTTACTACTCATAGCCTCATCGTATGTAACTGGATCATCATCCTCTATGATACATAACCTCATCATCATCATCTATGATGAATCCATACCTTTTAGGTATTTTCGGTACTCTTCTAGATTTACGATTCGGTTATGGTACAATAGGTCTATCTACAGGTTTTTCCCGACTTATAGTCTTTTGTGATTCTTAAACTTCTTCAAGATTTATTTTCCTCCCATTAGCCCCTTCAAGGATAAACTCATTTTCCAAGAAGGTATCGTGTTTCTCAACAAACACCTTTTTCTCAGTAGGATTATAGAAATAATACTCTAAACTTTCTTTACGATATCCCACAAATTTACACTTGTCAGATTTTGTCCCAAGCTTATCATCTTAAAACTTTTTCATATAAGCTGGACAACTCTAAATTTTAACATGCTTAAGACTCGGTTTCTTCCTTGTCTATAACTCATATGGAGTCTCGAGGACAAATTTTAAGGGTACCTTGTTTAAAAGATGTGCAGCCATTTTAGGGCATAACTCCATGTCCAATAAGGTACGATTTCTCCTTTTAGATACACCGTTTAACTGTGGCGTACCAGGAGGCATCTATTGTGAGAGAATACCATTATCTTTGAGATGATCTAAAAACTCATTGCTCAAGTATTTCCCTCCTCGATTCGATCAAAGAATCTTAATATTCTTACCAGTTTGTTTCTCTACTTCACTTTTGAATTCTTTGAACCTATCAAATGATTCGGATTTGTATTTCATCAAATACACATATCCAAATCTTGAGTAATCATCAATGAATGTAATGAAATATGAATACCCTCCTCTAGCATGTGTTGTCATAGGTCCACACACATCTGTGCATACCAACTCTAACAACCCTGTAACTTTCTCTCCATGTCCACTAAATGGAGATTTAGTCATCTTTCCCATGAGACAAGATTCACAAGTTGGATATGATTCATAATCAAATGACTATAAAAGTCCATCTTTATGCAACTTATTTAGTCTTGTTTCATTAATATGACCGAGTTTACAGTACCACATAAAGGTATAATTAACATCATCTCCTTTTCTTTTATTAGTTTGTTCAATTTACAAAATATTTTCATGTAACTCAAGTAAGTAAAGTTCATCAATTAATCTACTAGTTCCTAACAAAACATTATCATTATAAATAGAACAACCATTATTCTTAAATATAATATCAAAACCTTCCTTATCCAACAACGGAATAGAAATAATATTTCTAATAAAAACTGGAACATAGTAACAATTTACTAAATTAATAGACTTGCCCATAAGCAATGTTAAACTATAAGTCCCTACAGCTAATGCAGCAACCTTTGTTCTATTCCCCACACGCAGGGTGACTTCTCCTTTGTTTAGCCTTCTACTTCTACTTAGGCCCTGCATAGAATTGCATATATGAGAACCACAACCGGTATCTAATACCTAAGTAGAACTTTAACTTACAGAAAGATTTATTTCAATCATGAGTAAACCTGTATCTGTAACCGAAGCTTCACCAAACTTCTTCTGCTTAGCCTTTGCAAGATACTCCTTGCAGTTTCTTTTCTAGTGTTCAGACTTATTATAGTGGAAGCAAACTCCTTTATTATCCGCATCAGTTTTTTTTTGTCCTTTGTCTTTGCCTTTCTTTTTGCCTTCTTTGAATTTTTCTTCTTTTCAGAAGATCCTTTGGTCTTCTTCCTTTTTTTAGAAGAATCATCTACCAGTAAGACTTGGTCTTCCTTTGTTGGAAAGTGACTCTCTGTAATTTTCAACATGTTAAGCAATTCGAGTAAGCTGACATCTAGCTTGTTCATGTGAAAATTCATAACAAATTATGAAAAAGAGTCTGGGAGTGACTACAAGATCAAATCTTAGCTCAACTCTCTATCCATGACAAAATCTAGTTATCCTAATTATTCAATCAAATTGATCATGTTGAGAACATGTGTCTATACTATAGTGTCATCGGTCATTCTAGATCGAAAAAACTCCTTAGATATCTCATATATGGCCGCCCTACTCTACTCACCATACAAATCTTGAAGGCGCAGCGAAATGGTAAGTGCATCCATTTTCTCGTGTTGACACTGTAACTTATTACTCATGAGGACAACATGATGCACTGAGCCATCTGTGCATCATCTTGCCACTTTCTAAAAGTAACAATTTTTTCCTCAGAGGCATTATCTGCAACTGTTGTAGGAATTGGCGAGTTAAGGACATAAGATAGATTTTTAGTCGTGAGAACAATTTTCAAATTTCTTAACCAATCCGTATAATTCAGTCTGATTAATTTATTAGCAACCAATATGCTCCACAGTGATAGTGAATTAGACATAGTAAAATTCTGTAAATGAAATTTTGTAATAACATTAGCATGCATTCATTTTATTAATCACCAGATTAATTAGGTCTTTAACAAAATAGCGTCTCCATCTATTTTATTCAAACTATATGACCCTCCATATACAACTCGGAAGATTTAATTAAAAAACCGCTAGTGAGAAAGGATCCTATTTCCATAAATATACAGCCTTGTGTGTGCACAACAAACTATAGATTTATTCAACAGGTAGACAACTTTTGTCAATTACATCTTTATGTAACTCCTTTTCTTTTGCCTCTTAAATTATAATGGTTAAGTGTGTGTACATCCGAACTAATATTTTTTAAGTTAAGTTAGACCTAGCATTTTCATATAAGTGAAGAGAAAAATACAGTCCTTGTGTGAGCACAACAAAACATGTATTGTTCAATTCCTTATAAACATCTAATATAATAAAGCAACATCTTGAATATTTAATACAAGCCTTGTATGTGCATGTTGAGCTAAATTGATACTAGCAAATTTACGTGCAAGTATACACGGTCAATCAAGTAATAAAGTGAAAGTAAAATTATCGATCCCACAATGAGCTATTAATAACCTAATTAATCTAAATTACCAACTAAGCATCAATTTATTTAATCTAGAAAGATGTGATATCAAATGAATTTAATTAATTAAAATTAAGCAAGTAACAAATATGAATTCAACGAATAAAAAGGTTAAGGAATCAATTTCCCTCGATGAATCAGTTACTTAATATTACTCTTCTTCATTAAATTGATTAATTAGAATTGTCAACAGAAAATCACTAATAATTTATATAACCATCTTCCAAATAATTATATAGCATACCTATTATTATTAATTTCACTATATTCCTATGAGAAATAATAGTAATAAATTCATTAGGTATCATTTTCAACACATTGCTTTCGGTATTCAGGTATATTCATATCCCGTCTACAAATTAGTACTCAACCATAAGAAGAATTACTAATCACAAGTTATTATACCCAGACCTTAACTTAGACTTCAACGTCAAAATCCATCTAAATCCGTCTAATAATTGTTGATCAGACAATTATCACAATAAACACGAGATATAATAAACAATTCAATTCATAATCAATTTAAATAAAAGGAAGAGTAAATATTAAACCAAATCATCATCGGGTTCCATTGAATCCCTAACTGAGAAATTTAGTTCATAACGGAAATTAAATACATCACAAGTTTATCAAAAGCCATTCTAGATTACAGAAATAAAGAAGTAAATAGGAAGAATTAAACTCTTTTGAATCCGATCTTCACTCCTTAGGTCCAATTCTGCTTCCTGAATAAAGCTCTGATGAAACCCTTATTCTCCTTTCTGTTCTACGTACTACCTCCCTTTTCGTCATGAATAATAAATGAAATGAATATATTTATTAGTATATTACTAACAATCTGATAAACCTTCTCCCTACAAGATAAGTGTAAATAATAACCCAAATCTTAGCTTTAGGAGTTTAAAAACCTCCCACTTCAAATGTTACGCGTACAACACATCAGGAATAATAATCATTTTAGGCCTATTTTCGCCGATAGCGTCGCGACTTAAGTGAATAAGCGTGGCGGCCCATGTACCCACGTCGCGGCTCTAAAAAATGCGCGTCGCGGCTTCCATCCTACTGCCTATTTTTTTCCCTTTCCTTTGTACGCCAATTTTAATCATTCTTCCACATGAAGTCCTACTAAATGCAATTTAATCCCATCAAGCTTTCACCCAACGAATATTATTACCTTAGTAACTATTAAGGCTAAACTTATAACAAATAACACCATTTACACAATTGTAGGCTGAATTTACCTAAATGCAATAAAATGCTAAAATGCACTAAAAATAACTAAAAATATCTTAAGAAAAAGCAAAATAATTAAGCTGAGATTATCAAATTCATAGATATAAAACTCACTCATCAAATACCCCCAAACTTAAATCTTTGCTTGCCCTCAAGCAAACTAAAACAAAAAAAAATCAAACCTAAAAAAAATCTAAAATGCAACTTACCAATGAAATAAGCAGGAATTAGTATATAGCCTCCAAGATCATACAAAAACAATTCCTAGAAACAATTAAATCATGCATAAGCTCGTCAGTCAAGTAATCGTCAATTCACAATAGATATGATCCCACAGTGTGTGTGTGCAACCTCCACCTCAACTAACCATACTTTAAACAAGATTATACAATGAACACCTAGTATAAGAGAATTATCAATCCCTAGGAACATATCACAATAATAATCTCAGCCAGGGTAACATCATCCAAGTCAAAGGAAATACAATCTTTTATTATTAAGCAATTCTTCCTAGATACAATTTCATTCTAATTTCTGTGGTGAGTGTGTTTTACGCTCCTTCTCACATTCACATGAACGAGTGCATTTTACGCTCCATCTCATCAATAATATTTCAACCAAGGAGTGCACATTAAGCTTATTTATCACTCCACCAAATATTATAACTCTAGGAAGAATGCAACTAATTTATTTATTTATTTTAATTTTTTTAAATCATTTCCCCAAACTTAAACGAATGACTACCCCTGCTTTAATTAGAACCAAAATACACTCCTAAACTCTTGATGACATATAGAACAAGGTTTCAAACTATAATCTCCCTAAGATACAATTACTGCCAGTGGGATATAAATGCTCTAAATATAGGGATCATGACTATGAAAAATCGACAGCTAACTAAATTTACCAAGCTAACACATAACTCAAAAGTTCGCTATTTTTCAAAATAAAGTCAATCATTTCTTATCATTGGCTATTCCCTAATTCACGATTTTTTATTATTATTGATAAATGTGCAAATCCAAACTACATGCAACTATATGCAATATGCTTTTAACAAATCAATCGTGCAAAATAAATAAATAATTAAACAAAACAATAATCAAATCCTAATAAACATGCAAATAACAATTAATTAAAAATAAAACATCCAAGCAAATTAAATTAGTCTTAACCCAAAACAAACCAAATTAAACAAATAGTCTCAATTAATCCCCCAAACTTGACTATTACATTGCCCTCAATGTAATGACTCAAGATATATTTTCCTGAAGAAAATCAGTCGTCCTCATCTGCAAGACTGTCGGATTCCTCCTCCGTCTTGAAGGTCGTATCGGGAAACACCGGTGATTGTGGAAAATGGATCAGATATGGATTGTTCACATTGAACCGAGTTGTAAACCTTGTAATAACGCTGTTTGTGTACTCCATGTACGTGTCAACTCGATTTGCTATCTGATCCACTTGGCGCGCTTACTGACGATTCAAACTCAACAAGTTTTTCTGTCCTCGTTCCAAATTAGTTGTTATCCTTCACAGTTCCCGAATTTCTGTAAGAATTAGATCCAAAGTAGCCTCCGACTGTCGAGAAGAAGAAGCCCCCGCATGTCTAGATGAGCCAGATAGTTGGGATGGTTGGGTTTGCCCCATAGTGCCTCCAGCAGTAGCAGCAGGAACGACCTTAGCCTCGACCTCAGCCTCGGCCTCAGCTCCAATAATAAAACCAGGACCCCTTAGATGAGGAATGCTTCCCTGCCATTCTTTGAATTTGCTGATAACCCTGTTGTCAATCATTGACTTAGGCTGCTCAAATATTTCATCTGCAGCCCATACGACACCAGCGTTCCTACATAACCCACATATCATAGATGGGTGTGGAAGTCCGCTTGTCGAACCACCTTTCAACGCATGGAAAATCGACTCATAAATTAGCTTGCCTGCATCAAAACTTTTCCCAGTGACTATGGTATAGAGGAGAATCGCCCGGGATTTGATCACATCCGAAACGTGAGAATATGGCATCAATTTTACGCAAATGAACTAATACCAAGCCTTTCCAACCTTGCTCAACTCATTCCTCGAGAATGATACCACTTCCTCACCCCGTAAAATCCATTCAGCACCGGGTCAGTATAAGCCCTTGATCACTTGATCATAATCTAGTTCCTCTTGCCTATAGTATGTATACTCGTCATTTTCAATTAGAGTCAATTGATAATACTCATTAATGGTTATACTGTCAAACAACACCGATTTCCCTCTCACAAATGCCACCTTATTATGTGCTTCGACAGCATTAGCATAAAACTCTTTCACTACCGACACCACGACAACCTCTGGTTATGCTGTCAGGATTTGCCATCCACGCTCTGCTATGGTTGTTGTGATCCCTCTCTCGCAATATTCTTGCGGTACTAACCCTCTTTCTGGAATCAATTTTTTGTTGACTAAGAAGGAGTTAAACTGCTCCGATGCAACCTCGCTCACAAAATGAGCTCGGTCATAAGCGCTTGAAGCCCTAGAGGTTGACCCTTCACCACGATGTCTTTTAGGAGCCATTCAGATGTCAAGAAATGCTTAAAAACCACAATAATTGATGAAATTTTTCCTTGGGACAATCCACCAAACACCTTGGGTGCACCATAATTCTTGCCCAAATTCAAAGCTCTTTGAATTCTTCTAATTCCTCCAATTGATGTATCAAACACAAATAACTCCCAACAATTATAATTAATTCCCAAGTATGAAGAAGAAAGCTTGCATGTACCAATTACCTATGATTGAAGAAGATAAACAGTTGGTGCAGTCGTTCAATCCTTCTCCAAATAAAAAACCCTTGATTCCTCCTTGTAATCCTCTAGTATGATAATGTTAGGTCTTGTGTTGCTGAATTTGAATGGAATTGAACTTCTATTGAGGTTGGAATTTAAATGGTTGGATGAATTTAGGTTGTGGGGAGGTTTTGGGGTTGGTTTGTGTGTGTAGTGGGGGGTTTTGGGCGAGGGAAAGGGAAAGGGAAAATGGGGGGAATGGGGTGCGCTAGTACTGCTTTTGATATTGTTGATTCATGCTGCAGCGCCACGGCTTATCCCTTAGAGCGCCGCGACCTATGTTTAGCGTTGCGGCCTAATTGTTTGAGTGCCGCGGCTTTGAACATTCTGTGACTTTTTTTCGGGGCTGCACAAGCATAGGCCAAATCTCCGCTTTTCTTCTTTTTGTTCAACGCCTTTCTTCCTTCTCTCATTTTTTTTACCATGCATTTAACCTTCCCCCAATTTATGTAACATATCTAGTTCCCTTGATTGTTGACTGCTTCCATATATTACCTGAAATTCCAAAATTTTGCATTAATTTGCTATTATGATTAAATTAATTAACTGAAACCACTTGCATACTTACATATTAAACTAAACTTTATTAAAAATAGAATTTAATACTAATTAACGCATGGGTTACCTCCTAGTAGCGCTTGTTTTTAAGTCCTCAACCTAACTTTTTCATTCTATCACTTGGGCATGGATGAAGTGGTTGGAATGCCATCACTTGTGCATTCCACGTCCTCTATTACTTGACTATTTTCTTCCACGTTCTCTTTTCCTTCGAACTTGTTCGTTGAGCTAACTCCACCACCTTTCAAAAAGGCACCCTCTATTCTTTTGTGCGCTAAGTAGCAATCTTCCATCTCATTCGGAAAACTTAGAGTGTCAAATATATTAAACTTAATCTCTTGGTCATGGACCCTCATGGTTAACTCCCAATTCCGTACATCTATTAACGTTCATCCTGTTGCTAGGAATGGTCGTCCCAGAATGAGTGGAACTTCTTAATCCACATCACAGTCAAGAATAACAAAGTCAACTGAAAATATTAACTTGTCCACCTTTGCTAGTACATCCTCAACTACTCCCTTAGGATGTGTGATAGAACGATTTGCCAATTACAACGTTATGTTTGTTGGTATAACCCCTTGCAAACTGAGCTTTTCATAGATAAAGAGAGACATGAGATTGATGCTTGCCCCAAGATCACATAGAGCTTTCCCAATAAATTGTTCCCCGATAGTACATGGTATCGTAAAGCTTCCTGGATCTTTCAGTTACCATCTCTCCTTCACTTATCCTCCTCTTCTTTGACAAAATCTCCTTCATAAATTTTTCATAGCTCGACATTTGTTCCAAAGCCTCTGCAAAAGGTATATTGATATGTAACTTTTTAAAGACCTACAAAAACCTTAAGAATTGATGATCGAGTTTTTGACTCTTCAATCGGTGTGGAGATGGCACTGGAGGTATTTTTTCATCATGCTTACTCTTACCCTACTTCGAATTTGCTTCCTCGTTCTTATTCTCTTTAGACTTGTTCAACTCTTTTTTAACGTCTTCTTCTTTCTCGGTGTTCATTGTTTCTGCTGGCATATTGGTGCTTCTTTGCAAACTCTTTCCACTCCGTAATGAAATTGCCTTACACTGCTCATGACTTTCTTTTCTAAGGTTGACTTCGGTGTCACTTGGAAGTGCTCCTTGTGGAGGGTTACTCACTGCACTTTCCAGTTGGTCTATCTGATTCTCTACATTCCGAAGTGCTCCTTCTAAACTGTTCAATCTTGTGTCATTGTAAGCAATGTACTTAGTCAATAATTCTTCTAAACTTGGTTTTCGTTCTTGCTGTGATTGAGTCTGACCTTGAAAGCCCGGTGGATGAAATTGCCTTAGAGTTGGTGTTTGGTTCTGATTATTGCTCTACGAAAAGTTCAAATGATTTCTCCACCCCGGATTGTACGTGTTTGAGTACATGCCTTTCTTGTTTTCAATAAAATTCATTGTATGCGGATTAATTGCACGTTGATTTTTCTGGTGGTTCCCTGCACACAATTCACACACTACAGCTGCTTGTTGAACTGATGGTGTACCCCATGAGTCAAACTTCTTTATCAAGGATGTTACTTGAGTAGCTAGAGTAGTTAATGCATCAACCTCGTACTTTCTTCCTACCTTGGGTTAGTTTAATCGAGTTGTTGGCCACTGATAATTGTTCGTCGCCATGGTTTATAGCAGTTCATATGCTTCGTCAAAATTTTTACCCATCAAAGCCCCTCCTGCGACTGCATCAATATTATTATGCGTGTTGTTAAACAATCCATTGTAGAAGGTTTGAACCTGTAGCCATTTAGGAAATCCGTGATGTGGGCATTTCCTTAACATGTCCTTAAATCTTTCCCACACCTCATACAACGATTCAGAATCCTGCTATATGAAGGATGTAATTTCACTTCTCATCTTCGCTTTTTTGCTGGTGGGAAAAACTTTGCTAAGAACTTTTGAGCTAGATCATCCCATTTTGTAATTGAACCTGCTGGTAGCGAATGCAACCAGCTCTTTGCCTTGTCTCGCGGTGTAAAAGGAAACAGTATTAATCTCACCGCATCACCTAAAACTCCGTGATATTTGAAAGTATCACAAATATCCAGGAAACCTACAAGATGGTAATTTGGATCATCATTCGGTAGACCTCCAAATTGGACTGAATTTTGTATCATCTGAATTGTCCCTGGTTTAATCTCAAATGTGTTTCCATTAATCGCTGGTCTCCTTATACCCGAATAAATTTCCGTCACCTATGGCATAACGTAGTCCTTCAGAGATTTCTACTCCTCTTCTGCTTCTGCCGCCATTGCTTGTTGTTTAACCGTTTCAGCATAAAATTGTCGTATTTTTCGCAATCTTCTATCAATCACATCATCACGTCAACAATTCTTGCTCCTTCGATCTCGTGTGCATACCAAACTATCTGCGAAAAAAAATAAAATGCGTAAAACAAAAATAAAGTCTAAAATTAAACTAACTGATGAAAATTAATATTAGAAAAATTAAGCTATTAAATTGCTCCCCAGCGGCGCCAAAAACTTGTTGAGCTAAATCTATACTAGCAAATTTACGTGCAAGTATACACGGTCAATCAAGTAATAAAGTGAAACTAGAGTTGTCGATCCCACGAGGCCCGATTAATAACCTAATTAATCTAATTACCAACTAAGCATCAATTAATTTAATCTAGAAATATGTGATATTAAATGAATTTAACTAATGAAAATTAAGTAAGAAACAAATATGAATTCAACGAATAAAAAGGTTAAGGAATCAATTTACCCTGATGAATCAATTACTTAATATTACTCTTCTTCCATTAAATTGATTAATTAGAATTGTCAATAGAAAATCACTAATAATTTATATAATCATCTTCCAAATAATTATATAGCATACCTATTATTATTAATTTCACTATATTCCTATGAGAAATAATAATAATTAATTCATTAAGTATCATTTTCAACACATTGCTTGCGGTATTCAAGTATATTCCTATCCCGTATACAAATTAGCACTCAACCATAAGAAGAATAACTAATAATAAGTTATTATACCCAGACCTTAACTTAGACTTCATCGTCAAAGTCCAGTTACATGCAATTTAATCCCATCAAGCTTTCACCCAACGAACATTATTATCTGTAGCAACTATTAAGGCTAAACTTATAACAAATAACACCATTTACACAATTGTAGGTTGAATTTACCTAAATGTAATAAAATGCTAAAATGCACTAAAAATAACTAAAAATACCTTAAGAAAAAGCAAAATAATTAAGCTGAGATTATCGAATTCATAGATATAAAACCTACTCATCAGTGCACAACAAACTCATATAAAATACTCAATACTCTATTGTTTCACCATGCTAGAAGGTTACGTTCGACATTCCTAATGTCCTTTGAACGTAATCAACTTAACATTTTTTTTGAGGGTTCTTATTATTAATGGTCTCATCTTGTTAAGCACACATGCAAATATATATATAAATACGCGTCATATTATGCGTACATCACTATGTATAATAATATATTAATATATAATTAGTATGCACATATAGAATACTATATTCTACTTTGGATGATTATGGACTTAATTCTAGTTTGATTCACTGGAGTCACCATGAACCAAAAAGTTAAACCTATGGTGCAAGAATTGAATATGAACATAATAATTACATTCATCCCAGGCTCGTTTACAAATGAGTCTTTAGTGCTCTACACCTCGGCTCTAATTTGCTAAGAAATTCATCCTATTACATTCTATTTTGATAAAACAGAAACATTGATTAGCAGTCAAGGGGAAGCACATAGGAGGGAGATAGAATTTACATCAAAAAATTAAATAGGCGAGGTACGCAGACCCTATTTATGAAAACCTCATTCATTCAAGCATCCATCAAAAATTAAATCTAATCTCATTGGTCAATGGTCCATAATCATCCTCCTTTATTATCATACATGTCATCATATGTATTAATAAAACTTTATCATACATGTCATCACATGTATCATCAAAAGATTCATCTTATGAATTTAAGCATTTCATATATATATTGATATCATTTAATGGACAATAAAAGTTTGCATAAAATTCAATTTTGAATCAAAATAAACTCCTTTATATTAATCCAATTTCAAGTCCGAAGCAATTTTAGTTAACATGAAATCTAATTCCAAGTCAAAAAACTACATAACAATTGCTGAAAACATAATATGTGCATGCACCAACGTAGTTGCACCCTGGCCCAACGCAGTTGTGTTAGGATGTAGCGCAGCTGCGCTGCGGCGATTTCCAAATCGCGTTTGGACTTTTCAATTCGCGATTTTTGCTATTTTTCTCCAAAACATGATTTTATACTAACAATTGTGCTCAATTAAATTGTTCTAAACACATATCAATATATATATATATATGAAATCAAAACAATTAATAATTCGTATAAGGATGGCTCTGATACCACTGTTGGTTTGCAGAAACATGACAAACATACAATTAACATGCACATAACGGCGGAAGCATGGCATAAATCATATATATTTAAAAAAATTAAGCAATCCCAGGAATCACCTTATCTAATATTATTAATCGAGGAATGATTAAAGATATACCTTATGAAGATGAATAACTCCTTGATGTAATCTTCAAGTTCCAATCCTTAGATCCTCCACGTTCCTACCAATCCTTGGATCAAATGCAAGCTACTCAGTGTGTGCAGCGCGCTAAAGGTGATCCACCAAGAGAATACGATTGAAGAAGTTGATTTTAAGTTTCTCTAAACCTTGGGTGGCTAGCCCTAATTCTCTCTTTCCTAACTCCTTAGGTTGTAGAGAATTTATTACATAGTATCTCTATACTCACAATAACTTTCAGACTTTATCTATCATAAGGCCTCTCCTTTTATAGACTTCTCCCTTTCCTAAACTCTTTAGGACTTACGGTTTTAATTTAATCCCTAAACTATTTAGGAACTAAATTATTTATCATAATAATAATAAGACTCCTCTTATTAATTTATAATTTAGTATTTCTCTAAATACTAAATTATTATTATTATTGAGCCAATTACTTATAAAATAATATTTCTCTTCTATGGTGTGACCCTTTAGGTTTAATATTATAGCAGTAGTAAAATAAATAAATCAGAATCGTTCTAATATTATTTATAATAAATTAAACTCTTTTAATTCAAATATAAATAAATAATATTTATTTTACATCATGAGGGACACCTCTCAGCATATCATGACTATCCGGATAATATGAAATCAACGTTTAATCACAAAGAACGTATTTCGTGAATAGTTACCGTACAATTTAATCCTTCTACCATATAATGTCCTGATTAAACATAAGACATAGAATTACTGACAAGTCTTATTTATCTAATCATATGCATTTCAATTCAAAAATGCACAACTCTAGTTAATGTAAATTAGAAACTCCTTTCAAATTTCCATTCACTTTCGCCAAGGATTTCGGAGTTGTCATTTATCGAATTGCATAGGACATACTTTTCCTATACTAGAAGTGGTAAATCCTTTATTGATCATTCACCTACCTCCATGTATACTTTATTATACCTAGACATACCCTTTGATATACACAAAGAGTCTTAAAGAATATGATAAAGTATAACTCAGAATACACAATGTACTATGATAATCTCAAGTCCAAAGATCACTTGTACAACTATCACTATAGGAACTCCTATTGCCAAGCAAGTAAAACTCTATTAGGTGTTCCTTAAGCGAGTCACGTTTAGTGAACTTATTCTCCAATAAGCACCTACATACTTGCTTTAGTGTCTCCACACAAATGATTATGAGATCAATCATCCTCTTCAACAGAGCAAGCATAGTATGTATTAATCTATCCGGAATCAGTAACCCCACATTAATGATCCAACGATTAGGAACATTTTAATTTTAAAGCTATCTAAAATTTAGATCTCATTAGCATGAACTCTTCATGATTCTAAAAGCATTGCTCCAAAACTATGGTATTATCACATTTATTTAATTCAACCAATTAAACATAGATAAAGAATGCCTTTAACTAAATAAATTATTTTATTAATAAATGAACATTACAAAGTTAATGCTTATCACATCTAATGTGATTGACTTGAGGGTATACTATTTTCAAATATATGACTCCCCCTAAAATTATGCACATTCACAAAAATAAGGAACTATAAGTAACCTGTTCCTGTTAACCTATTAACATAACCAACATTATACCCAACATGGAAAGAATACAAAACAGGAACAAGCTAAGCAAATTCTGTTAGATAAAAAATAAACAAAGTACCAACATATCAAAGTTCCAATCAAAAACATCATAACCATATTAAGAAACTGAAGTCAAAAATAATTAAGTCAACACCATAATTAAGCCATATCAAAGTACTAAATCCAAAATAATTAAGTCCACATCATAAGCCCAGCCATCCAATCTCTCCCCCTTTGTCATTATCTAAAAGAATTAGCAGCAAGCTTATTAATTCACTATCAACCTCAAAACAGACCGCTTCAAGCTTCTTATCCAAGTCTAGAAGTTTGATGTAAAAAGCTTTGTGACATGCCAAAATTTCACCCATCCTGTCTAATATTGTGTTGACCATATCTGATACTAAGTTGACCCTATCTGATATGGTGTCAACCTTTTCTAGAACACCATCCAGTTTAAAACCCATATCTTGTAGCATGATATCAAGCTCAAAAAGAGTAGGAGACGGAATAGAGACAGAAGGGCCAGGGGAAACAGAATGGATATCAGAAGGTACGGGAGGATTCATAGTAGGAATAAAAATAAAGGGAGGAATAGTAGGTTCCTTTACATCCCAAATAAACTCCCATCATCATAAATCCCAATGTTAAAATTGTGAAAATCTTTTTCATCAATCACTTCATTAATATGAAAAAATTCGTCATGATCAAAGGAAACCTTAAAATGTTCCAAAATAGTCGCGATAAAGCTACCATATGGAAAACACTTTGTTTTATTTTTTTTTAAAACAACTTTCTATGTGTTTAATCATTATCGCGGAAAAATTAAATTTAATCTCTTTAAGGATCATAAATGATAAGACCAAATATTGGATAATCATGTCAAAACGACCACTAGTTCTGGGAATCAGATTTGCACGAATGAGTTTTTGAATGACACTGTTGATTGGAGTGGTTTCAACAACTTTGGGCAAGAAAAAGAATTCAAAAGTTTCACAGTCTTTAACAATCCTCAATTGATCAATAATTTTGAGATTATCAAGTTCATAGGGACCCTTAAGAGTAAATGGACAAACACCAGTATGAGGAGTATTGAATAGAGACCCAAGGATTTCGACATCCACTAAAATGACTCTATCTTGAACTAGAGTTTTTAATTTATCAGATTTAACAGTCATGTTCCCATAAAAGTGTTTAATCAGAACTGGTTAGGCAGAAAGACTGGGAGACAACATTTTGGTTAACCCAACCGCTTCAAGCAGAGTAATAATACCATTCCTTTGAAAAAGCAAAATCAACAAGTTTTTTAAAGACAATTTGTTTATTTATCATAGAGGACTGAAATCACCTAGTAAGTTTAGAGGAGCAAAATTTTAAAAGAGTGGGTGATACCTTCATAATTGGATTTAAAGAAGAAGAGGGGTTTGTATTAAGCGATGATTCAGGTATGACCTCGAGTGCTGTTGAATTCCTCTTTGATCGTGATGAACCTCTCTTTCGTTTCATTTGTTGCTTCGAAGAAATTCCCAAATTGGCAGAAGATCTTCTTTATTGGCGATTCAATCTCCGATCCTCTATTGGGGAGATTTCAGTGGCATCTTTATCTGCTCTAGCCGAGTTTCTTCCCGTTGAAAACACGTGACCTCCTCTTATTCTAGCCATGAAATATTGTGGCCCTCAGAAACCCTAGATTACTAAGGATGAAGGAAAATCCAAAATAGAGATAGAGAGAGAAGTAGAGAGAGAATACCAAATGCTGAAAGGAAACATTGATAAACCCTTGGTCTTCTGGTTCTCGCTAAAACCTTTTTATTAAAATTCCCAAACTAACCCTTATACTTGTAATGTATGTATTTAGAAGGCAATAATAAGTGTTACAAAGTCCATATTAAGCACATAAAACGAATAACATCAATGTCCAATATCATCAAGCAATAAATCCAATATGTTCACATTGATATGTTATGTACATATAGTTATGCCCAATTCTCTTCTTAAAGTGCAAAAACGTTCTTCACTTAAAGGTTTTATAAAAATGTTAGCCAATTGATGCTCAGTGGGGATAAATACTAGATTAATTAATCCTTTAGCAACATTATCTCTCAAAAAGTGATGTCTAACCTCGATGTGTTTAGTACGTGAATGAAGCACATGATTTAATTTTAGAGATATCTATGGTACTAGTATTGTCACAAAAAATAAGCATATTTTCACATATGATATTAAAGTCATGCAGAGTTTGAATCATCAACAAAATTTGTGAACAACTACTTACCGCCAAGTATTCATCTTCTATAGTGGATAAAACAACTGATGTCTGTTTCTTACTATGTTAAGCTACAAGGCTTTGACCTAGAAATTCACAAGCACCACTTGTGCTTTTTTTATCTACTTGACACCATGCATAATCTGCATCTGAGTATCCAATAAGTTTAAAACTAGGAGAAGCAAGAAAAAATAAGCCAAGATTAATTTTTCTAGATAAGTATTTAAAAATCATTTTTACAACTTTAAGATGAGATTCTTTTGGTTGAGCTTGGGATCTTGCACATAAACAAGTACTATATGTTAGAGTTTGCATATTTAATTTGATGATGAATGTGATTAATGTATATTTGTACCAGTAAGTTTTGTAAAGTCCTTAATGATGATTTGATATTTGATGTACAAGGACTTAGATTAGAAAGATCAAATATGTTAGGTTGATCTTATTGAGTTGATTTGATGTATAGTTAGTAGGTTCATATTGATCACTTAGTTACTCTACCAATTTGTAATGTCAAGATGGATCGTAGAGTCAACTTATTTTCGTAAAGCATCAGATGCACGATCGCAGAGCATCTACGTTTGTCGTAAGTTCACCTCAAATCGTAAAGTAAAGATCAGTTTGTAGAGTGAACAAAGAATCACAAAGTCAAGTAGAGTTCGTTGAGTGAAGACTGAACATAAAGCACTCCCTGAAATCGCTGAGTAAAAGCTCAAATCGTAAAGTATCTTAAGGATCGTTCAGTGAAGACAAGATCATAAATTTAGCTCTTGAACCGCAAGATGAATCTTCACAGAGCTGATCGTAGAGTTCATTCGTAGAGTACTATTCCCATCGTAAAGTAATCCTCGTAAAGATCAGGACATAGAGCAAACTTTACGATCCTTCATCTTCGTAGAGCAAAGCCAAGTATGATAATAAGATTGACATGGGAACGTTGCTAATTGAAGGTCTCGATGCATTCACCAAACATCCTTGGTTGAAATCGAAGATCAGAAGATATGTTTACCAGCTAGTTTACTAAAAGCGACAACTCACATGTAGTAGGTGAGGTTGCAGGTTAATGTGACAGGCATGTCAAAAAGCAGCTGACACATAAGTTTAAAATGTCAACATTAAAAATCCCAAAATATCTGAGCATTAAATGCACCAACGAGAACCTAGCAACGGGAAGAATTTTCGGTAGACTATAAAAGACAACAATGATTCAAATTCAAAGAAGGACGAACTCTAATCAAAAAGCCTAAGCTCTGTCAAAGCCAAAAGAACTAACTCTACGATTTTGAACTACTAGTTCAAGCTGCTAAGTACCTGAGAAGAAAAGCTTATTGCTAACTTAGCAACACCTCTCAACATCATTCAAACAATAGTTCTTCATTGTCTCAGTGACAATCTTCCATGTCTAAGTGACTTGAAAAGATCTTAGTGATCTAGGACTAAGTGTCCATATTTTGAGACTTAGTGACTCAAAGAAACCTTAGTGGTTCAGTTGTAAAGGATCTGTGTGATCCATGTCCTTAGTGGATTTCCTACTTGTCGAAGTAAAAGAGTGGACTAAGAGTTATTCAGTTTTCGAACCACTTAAAATTTGCTTGTGTCATTTACTTTTCTGTTCTTTCATTCTGTCTCTAAATTATCTTGCTTGTGTGATTTAAAACTACAAAGACTAAATTTGAAACTGAGATTTTTATTTAATCTTTAAGGGGTTTTCCAAATCATATTCCGCTGTGCATAATTAATCTTGATTAATTTATTATCTGGTAATACATCTTTTATTAATCAAAAATTTTAAAAGATCTATTCAACCCCCCTTCTAGATCTCTTGTGTGCCTCTAGGAAACAATAAGTGGTATCAAAACAGGTTCTCATGAACATAAAGCTTACACTTTGAGTTGATCTATTTCACTAAACAAAATCAGTTCTGAGCTTTGTGGTGGAAATAAACTACCTCTTCTAAATAGGGAAAAGTTTACTAACTAAAAAGTTCATATGCAGGCCTATATGGATGCGATTGATGATGATTTATTTGATGTTATCCTAAATGGCCTATATGTTTCTACCAAGCTGGCTCCAACAACAGATGATCCCAACAAAGTAGCTATCAAGTAGCGAGTGGAGTGGACCGAAAATGAGAAGCTGGTGCAGCTTGATAAGAAGGCCAAGAACATTCTGTTCATGGCTCTAGAAGATGAGCTATTTAAAAATGTTGTTAACTACACCACTGCCAAAGAAGTCTGGGAAGCTCTGCTGGTAATGCATGAGGGCACAGAAGAAGTCAGAGAGAATAAGCAGTCTCTCTTGACTTGGCAATATGAGATGTTCTCTCATATCCCTGGAGAGAATATCACTGCAACATATGAACGATTTAATGTACTCCTCAACTCTTTGAGATCCTATGGCAAGGTCTACCCCAACAAAGACCTGAATATAAAGTTTGTGAGGGCTCTACCAAGCAAGTGGGATGCCAAAACAACTACTATCCATGAATCGAAGAACTTGTATGAGATGACTATGCAAAAGCTCTACGGTAATCTCATTACCTATAAGTTTGAGCTGAATCAGAGAGCAGAGACTCTTTCTAAGAGCAAGAGAAAAGATAAAGGGGTTAGTCTCAAAGCTTCTGAAGCTGGCTCAAAAGTTCCATTTGGAGCTAAAGCAGATGATGATCATGATGAAGCTGGTGAAGATGAAGATATAGCCCTGCTTGCTCGAAGGCTAAGAAAGTTCATAAGGAAAAGCAGCAGCTGGAGGCCAAAAAAAAAATTTCAATAAGGGTAGCAACATCAGAGATCAAGAAAATGATCTATGCTACAACTTCAAGAAGCCAGGCTATTATATCGCAGAGTGCTCCAAACCTCTGCGAGAGGAGCTCAAGAAGGATAAGAAGACATCTCATGCGAAGAAAGAGTATAAAGGCTACAAGAAGCATTACAAGAAAGAAATAGGCTTCGTAGCTGAAGGACCGTGGAGTAATTCTGAAAATGACTCTAGCTCTGACTCTAGTAATGATGAAAAACCTCAAGTAGCAAATCTCTGCTTGATGGCAGTTGAAGAAGATTTCAGTGTAACCACTGATCGTCGAGAGATCGACATCAGTGAGGTATTTGACTTCAACACTCATGATGTTAATACTAATGATCTTAGATTAGCATTGCATGATATAACATCTGATTTACATCAATATATGAAGTGGTTCAGGGTTCTATCAAAGGATCATTCTCTTTTTCAAGAGGAGAAAGAGAAAGTGCAAGTAGAGTTAAAAACTACTCTACGAAACACTGCCTCTCTATCCAAGCTTTAGGCTAAGAATGAAAATTTGAGAAAGATAACGGAGGCCAATGCACTGAGGGAGTCTGCTCTAACCTCTAAGATAGAGGAGTTAGAAAAGACAATATCGATGTAGAATCGTTCTTCCTCATCTATGGATTCACTAATCACCAGTTAGAGAGCCGTCTCTAATAGATCAGGTCTAGGGTTTGGAGATTTATCTTCTACTCTAAGTGTGAAAAAATTAGTGGAGATTAGCAATAATAATGCCTCTTCTTCTAATAGAGGTATTGCATTTGTGAAACCCAAAGAGGTTGTCAAGCCCATTATTCTAAGTTATCCAATCTCTGTTGACCAGGTAGTTGTTCCAAAGAACAACATGTCACATACTGGTCTGAGTTTTGTAAAACCACAGAGTAAATCCAAGTCTACAATCGTGCCTCGAAGGATCGTAGAGTCTGGTAAATTCAACTCTACGAACCAACCAGGCGCAAATCGTAGAACTGGCTTCTACTCTACGAAATCTCAAACAATGTGGAAACAGAAAGAAGATCAGCCAAGAAGAAAGGTATATCCTTCACACAAGTTCCAAATGAGAAGATATCCACACACACACACACCCATACCCATGTAGCATATTAAATATTATAACTGTCATGAGTATGGATATAAAGTTGCATATTATTATTATGGTTATGAGCATATTGCATATTATAGACCCAAAGTCAAGCAGATTTGGGTCTCCAAGGAAACTAACAAAGTAGGACCCAAACAAGTATGGGTATCAAAATAAACTATGATTTTACTCGCACGTACAGAGATCCACAGAGTCAATATGGTATCTCGACAGTGGGTGCTCAAGGCACATGATTGGCAACAAAGCTCTCCTCTCAGATTTCAAAACAGAGGATGGTCCAACTGTTGTCTTTCGAGACAACAACTTTGGAAAAACCAGAGGCTATGGTTCGATAGGCAATGGAGTTGTTTCTTTCAGCAAGGTAGCCTATGTTGATGGACTGAAGCATAACATGCTAAGCATAAGTCAGCTATGCAATAAAGGTCATCAAGTCATCTTCCTCAACAACCAATGTAAAGTTTGAGACTTGGAAACCAACTTTGTTAAGCTAACTGGATCAAGAGAATGCAATGTATATGTGGTCAATCTCACGGAGCTAAGTTCTTCATCAATAGCTTACTTCTTCGCCAAAGCTTTAGAAGATGTTAGCTGGTTGTGGCATAGGAGGTTGTCCCACCTAAATTTCGAGAACATGTCAAAGCTCATGTCAAAGGATCTAGTCAGAGGTCTACCCAAGCTGAGCTTTGTCAAAGAAAGACCATGTAAAGCCTGTTAGCTGGGAAAGTAGACCAAGAACTCATTCAAGAGCATATCAGTCAATTCAAATGAAAGGCCCTTGTAACTTCTTCATATGGATCTTTTTTCACTACAAGAAAACTAGTCATTACCGACGGGAGTAATACCGACGGCCAAAATGCCGTCGTAAATGTACTCAAAGTCAACGGCCCTGCCGTCGTGAATGACACTCGTCGCCAATGTAGTCATTTTCCTTTTCCGCGCCCATATTTTCTTTCCGCGCGCGCGTCAAAAAATATATGTCGACGGTCTAATGTCATTGGCGACGGCATCCACCGTCGAGAAAGACCTCATAGGCGACGGGGGTATTCACGACGGCACTGCCGTCGAGAAAGAGTCTATATTTACTTCCAGTCAGTTTAATTTTTCACTTTTGTTCTTTCACTTTCACCTTTTTGCCGTCGCCGTCATCCTTTTGTCGTCGTCGTCTTCTTGTTGCTGTCACCACCCTTGAAGCTTAAGCTCGCCCTTTCCCTCACCGGCGCCGGTGTCGGCTTCCCCCTCGCCGTCCCTCTGTCTCTCTCAAGCAGGGTAATTTTTCCCCAATTCTATCCAATTTCCCTCTGTCTCTCTGTATGTAAGGATTTAATTCGGCAATCTAAAATGTTAATAACTTATTATGATTTTTGATGCGTCTGCAATGGATTAAGATACTCAATTTATGTTTTTAGAGCGGGTTAAATCTTATTGTAATTTCAAGTTTAGGCCCGAATCTTTACAACGCGTGCATGAGTTTTAAATTTTTTGACCAGTTGGTAGCCGTATAATCTCATTTTGCACCTTTTTGTATCTGGAAATGTTGTTTAGTACCAGCTTCTTTGTTACAATATTTTTAACTTTCCATTGAAATCAACTTGTTGCAAGCTTGAAGATGAAAAAAGGGACTGTTATTGGGTATTGTGTTTGATTTTTTGTGGGCTTTGGAAGTCTATTTCTCCTTTTTTTTTTGGAACAACAATAGGTAATTCATTTTGATTGTTAATCAGAATTGATTGTTTGAAAGGTTTTGTTTACCACAAATGTTTATTATTATTTGCTCCGAGGTCAATGAATTCGTGGGTGTTTCTGAATTCATTCATTTTCCTAGTAATTATCATTGGTTGGTTTGACTTGGGTTTTTGGATTGTGATTTACCAGAGTTGGCTGAATTGGGGTTGCTGTAATATACATGGATGTTTTGGTCTAGTAATGGAAAGTTTAGGTTCTTATTTCGTAGTGTTCAAGTTACTTTGGAAATATTTTATTTCAATTGATTTAGTTGTTAAATTTGTTATTCTTTAAGAATGTTAGTCAAAAGAACGATTTAAAATGATTGTCGCTAATCGTATTGTTAATATAGTTTGAATTTTATACGTAATTTGTGCCTAAGTTAAAGCACAAGTTCATTTAGACCGGTATAGTAGGCAGTTTTGGTTTCTGAACTGAATGTAATTTAGTTTCACATTTTGTTCCTGCTATAGTAATTATTGTGTTTTGATTTTCCATATATATATTAGGATATAGAAGCCCGTTGTTCAAGATGTCTGTTGATCGAAGTTAGATGGGACGTAGGGTAGCCACTGATAAGAGTGGGCTTAGCTCTGAGTACCGTAGTGGGGTTGAACAGTTTCTCAATTTTGCATTTGAGCAAGTCAGCGGCGATGAGATCAGATGTCCTTGTAAGAGGTGTGTGAATGAAGTGTGGAAGGAAAGGAGTGATGTCATGTGCGACTTATTTGCGTATGGGTTCAAGCAGGGTTATACGACATGGATCTATCATGGGGAAACCTGGTTGGATGAACATGAATCCGAACCGGAATCTACAGGTGACGAAATCTTTAACTACACTAACATGATAGTCGAAGCTGCTGGTTCATTCTTTCAGTGGAATACAAGATGACAGTAGCGTTGAGCAAGAGCCGAATGACGGGGCTAAGGGTTTCTATCAGTTATTGCATGAATCAGCGATGCCACTGTATGATAGACACGAAAAACACATCGTGTTATCTGCAGTGATTAAGCTTTTACACTTCAAGAACGAGCATGACTGCAGCGAGAGAGGTTTGAATGAACTGCTCAACATTGTGAAGGAGTTCTTACTGGCAAGCAATAAGTTACCGTAATCGTACTACGATGTGAAGAAACTGGTCAAAAGGCTTAATCTAGGGTATGAGAAGATTGATGCTTGTGAGAATGATTGTATGTTGTATTACGGTGATGATAATAAAGACAAGAGGTCATGTGATATCTGCGGTACAAGTAGATACTATGAACAACGCTTGAAAAAGGGAAAAGACGTGGCGAGAAAGATCTTACGTTACTTTCCCATTGCACCGAGGCTTCAGCGGTTGTTCATGTCAACACATACCGCCTAACTTAAGAAAACTTAGTGAAATAGTCGAAAAAGAGACCAAAACCCGCCTCGGGCGTCAAAATGACGCGCGAACCTAGACATAGCACCTCATAGGTATTAGGCACGCGTTACAACTTACGGGACTTGATTCTGATATCTGGAGGCCGAGTTATCAGTCTGTTCGCTTAACTTAAGAAAACTTAGAACAATAGTCGAAAAAGAGACCAAAACCCGCCTCGGGCGACAAAACGACGCGCGAACCTAGACATAGTACCTCGTAGGTATTAGGCACGTGTTACAACTTACGGGACTCGATTCTGATATCCGGAGGCCGAGTTATCAGTCCGTTCGCCTAACTTAAGAAAACTTAGCGCAATAGTCGAAAAAGAGACCAAAACCCGCCTCGGGCATCAAAATGATGCGCGAACCTAGACATAGGACCTCGTAGATATTAGGCACATGTTACAACTTACGGGACTCGATTCCGATATCCGGAGGCCGAGTTATCAGTCCGTTCGCCTAACTTAAGAAAACTTAGAGCAATAGCCAAAAAAGAGACTAAAACCTGCCTCGGGTGTCAAAACGACACGCGAACCTAGACATAGCACCTCGTAGGTATTAGGCACACGTTACAACTTACAGGACTCGATTCTGATATCCGGAGGCCGAGTTATTAGTCCGTTCGCCTAACTTAAGAAAACTTAGCGCAATAGTCGAAAAAGAGACCAAAACCCGCCTCGGGCGTCAAAACGACGCGTGAACCTAGACATAGCACCTCGTAGGTATTAGGCATGAGTTGTAACGGGACTCGATTCTGATATCCGGAGGCCGAGTTATCAGTCCGTTCGCTTAACTTAAGAAAACTTAGAGCAATAGTCGAAAAAGAGACCAAAACCCGCCTCGGAAGTCAAAATGATACGCGAACCTAGACATAACACCTCGTAGGTATTAGGCACGCGTTACAACTTACGGGACTCAATTCTGATATCCGGAGGCCGAGTTATCAGTCCGTTCGCCTAACTTAAGAAAACTTAGCGCAATAGTCGAAAAAGAGACCAAAACCCGCCTCGGGCGTCAAAACGATGCGCGAACCTAGACATAGTACCTCGTAGGTATTAGGCACGCATTACAACTTACGGGACTCAATTCTGATATCCGGAGGCCGAGTTATCAGTCCGTTCGCCTAACTTAAAAAAACTTAGCGCAATAGTCGAAAAAGAGACCAAAACCAGCCTCGGGCGTCAAAATAATGCGCGAACCTAGACATAGCACCTCGTAGGTATTAGGAACACGTTACAACTTCTGGGACTCGATTCTGATATCCGGAGGCCGAGTTATCAGTCCGTTCGCTTAACTTAAGAAAACTTAGAGCAATAGTCGAAAAAGAGACCAAAACCCGCCTCGGGCATCAAAACGATGCGCGAACCTAGACATAGCACCTCGTAGGTATTAGGCACGCGTTACAACTTACGGGACTCGATTCTGATATCCGGAGGCCGAGTTATCAGTCTGTTTGCCTAACTTAAGAAAACTTAGCGCAATAGTCGAAAAAGAGACCAAAACCCGCCTCGGACGTCAAAACGACGCGCGAACCTAGACATAGTACCTCGTAGGTATTAGGCACGCGTTACAACTTACGGAACTCGATTCTGATATCCGGAGGCCGAGTTATCAGTCCGTTCGCCTAACTTAAAAAAACTTAGCGCAATAGTCGAAAAAAAGACCAAAACCCGCCTCGGGCGTCAAAATGACGCGCGAACCTAGACATAGCACCTCGTAGGTATTAGGCACACGTTACAACTTACGGGACTCGATTCTGATATCCGGAGGCCGAGTTATCAGTCCGTTCGCCTAACTTAAGAAAACTTAGCGCAATAGTCAAAAAGAGACCAAAACCCGCCTCGGGCGTCAAAACGACGCGCGAACCTAGACATAACACCTCGTAGGTATTAGGCACGCGTTACAACTTACGGGACTCAATTCCGATATCCGGAGGCCGAGTTATCAGTCCGTTCGCCTAACTTAAAAAAACTTAGCGCAATAGTCGAAAAAGAGACCAAAACCCGCCTCGGGCGTCAAACGACGCGCGAACCTAGACATAGCACCTCGTAGGTATTAGGCACGCGTTACAACTTACGGGACTCGATTCCAATATCCGTTATTTATATTTTAAATATGCTCTATTTTCGACTTCGTTATTTATATTTTAATTTTGTAGGGTCTTGTTGATGAGACTCGTGGGGGTGGAGGCAGCGGCACAGGCGATGACCGTGGAGGAGATGGTGATGACCGCCGAGCTGATGAGACAATGGAGGGTGGGACCGGCGCTGGGACTGGCGATGGGACCGGATGTACGATAAATGGCAGCGATGATGGTACTGGCACTCCTGATCTGGGGCTGTAGTTAGTTTATGTTATTATTTTGATTTTCATGTATGGATGGTTATACAGTTTTTGAGTTGTACAAACTACAGTTTTGTATATACTTAGGTTGATGGTTTATGTATGTAACTATTTGATTGTTATTGATATCCGTTTGTGAAGAAATATTTATTTTTCATTAGTTTATAACAGGTACAATTATGTATATGTAAATGAACAGGGGAATTTGTAATTTGCAAAAAAAAAAATTTTAAAATGTCATTGTCGACGGCATATGTGTCATTGCCGACGGCAGATCCCCCGTCGCTAATGCCTCATCAATACCCTTATAGTCATTACCGACGGGCTTGCCGTCGCCCATCGCCGTCGCCAATAAGTCATTACCGACGACTCGCTGTTGCCATTGCCGCCGTCGCCATTGACCTTATTATCGACGGTGGCCGACGGGAGCCAGGGGCGACGACCCCTGGGGCGACAGTTATGGCGATGGGATCTTGCCGTCGAGAATGACCCATTGGCGACGGGAATGGGGTCATTGGCGACGGGAGGGGCCTTCAGCAATGACCTTTTTTTTGTAGTGTTGGGCCTGTTCCAACTGCTAGTCTTGGAGGCAAAGATACTCACTGATCATAGTAGATGACTACACTAGGTTTACATGTGTATTCTTCATAAGCTCTAAAGACGAGACAAGCTCTCAGTTGATCAGATTTTTCAAGCTGGTGATGAATAAGAAAGGCGAAAAGAGAAAGACAATAAGGAATGATCATGGTAGAGAATTCGACTATTCTGAAGTAAATAAGTTATGTGAAGAATATGACATTCAACATAATTTCTCAACTCCAAGAACTCCACAGCAAAATGGAGTAGCTGAGAGAAAGAACAGAACATTAATCGAAGTAGAAAGAACTCTTCTAGCAGCAGCTCTTTTACCAGAATAATTTTGGGCAGAAGCTGTCAATACTACTTGCTACACTCAGAATAGGTCCTTGATTCACTCTACGCTCAAGAAGATGACCTACGAGTTGTGGAAAGGAAGAAAGCCAAATATAAGCTACTTTCGTGCTTTTGGTTGTGTATGCTACATCCTCAACAATAACAAAAGATACCTGGTGAAATTTAAGTCAGATGAAGGAATTTTCTTAGATACTCTATGGAAAGCAAAGCCTATAGAGTGTTCAATAAGAACTCCTTGATCGTGGAAGTCTTTATCCATGTCACATTTGATGAGGTTGATCAAGGCGAACCAGGAAAAGCAGCTCAACTTGAAGAAGCCGTAGAGCTGGACCCTCAGATCACAGAGCAAGAGAACCCTACGATCAGTGAAGTTGAAGCCGAAGAGCTAGACCCGATGATTGTAGTACCAGACAAGGAGGTCATAGAGTCTTTAGTTACAAGTATGGGAACTCTACGAAATAATGAAGATGCAGAACCAGAACTCAGTCATGAAGATCTCAGACAACAAGGCACAAGGACAGATGTTCCATCCGGAAGCAAATGGGCAAGAGATTACACTCAGAACCTAATCATTAGAGATCCAAATGTTAGTGTCAGAACAAGATCAGCCACTTAAAACGAATGCTTCTACCTCAACTTTCTCTCTCAGCTTGAGCCTAAGAAGATCGAAGAAGCTTTGGAGGAAAAGAAGGGGCGAATAGAATCACTACACTATTACGGTCAAGTAACAAAAATGTTTTATTTTCCGGTACATCATTATGGATTGGATTAGTCTTTCTGGTGGGTATCCTTAATTCTCTCATCTCTTGAACCTATTCGTCCCGGATCCAAAACCCAAACGACCCCCCCCCCCCGAATTTTTCTCGGTTGTGAGACACGGCAAAATTCAATATAAGTCCCCAAAATGCAAATAAAGAAAAAAAAAATTAGAGGGGGGTCGCACTTCTTGTTCTTGAATTTGAATGAAAAAAATTAAAATGAATAACCTAATTGAACTCACTCTGAAGAGACTCTGTGGCCTGGCACTACACAAATAGGATCCAGGCGTATATCATATATGTGTGGACTTGTTGTGTATCAAGAACGAATAAATGCGGATATAGTCGAGCTGGATTGAAGCTATGCAAGAAGAGCTAAATTAGTTCAAAAGAAGCAAGGTTTGGAGGCTAGTTCCAAGACCAAGAAATCATCCAGTCGTCGGCACCAAATGGGTCTTTAGGAACAAGATGGACGAAGCTGGTGTGATCACAAGGAATAAGGCAAGGCTGGTGGCTAAAGTCTATTCTCAGGAAGAAGGAATCGACTACGACGAGGCCTTCACACCTGTTATAAGATTGGAAGCTATTAGAATGTTCCTAGCTTATACAACTCACATGAAGTTCAAAGTCTTCTAAATGGATGTAAAAAGTGCTTTCCTGAATGGTGAACTTCAAGAAGAGGATTATGTCGAACAACCTCCAGGTTTTATCGATCATACTCACTCTAATTATGTTTATAAATTAGATAAAACACTTTATTGTTTAAAGCAAGCACCTAAAGCATGGTATGAAACACTCACTAACTTTCTTATTGAAAATAGATTCACAAGAGGTAGGGTAGACACAACTCTATTCCTTAGGAAGCACAAAGATAAAATATTATTAGTTCAAATCTATGTATATGATATTATTTTTTGTTCTACTGACGAAAAATTATGTGAGAGGTTTGCCAAGTTAATACAGAACAAATTTGAAATGAGTATGATGGGTGAGCTAAACTACTTCCTTGGACTTCAAGTGAAGTAGACTGATGAAAGGATCTTCATCAACCAAGCCAAGTATATCAAGAATCTACTTAAGAAATATGGTATGGAATCAGCTACTCCTACGAAGACTCCAATGGCTTCTACAACCAAACTTGACAAAGATGAAAATGGTAAGAGTATTGATATTACTTAATACCGAGGTATGCTTGGATCTCTCCTATATTTGACTGCTAATAGGCTAAATATTATGTTCTCTACTTGTATTTATGCTAGATTTCAGGCTAACACCCTAAGGAATCCCATCTTATAGCTGTTAAGAGAATTTTTAGATATCTCAAGAGTATTCTATATTTGGGACTATGGTATCCCAAGGAGTCTCCCTTTGATCTAATAAGATATTCAGATGCAGATTTTGCAGGATGCAATATTGATAGGAAAAGCACAAGTGGGACTTATCAATTTGTAGGCAACAGACTTGTTTCATGGTTCATCAAGAAGCAGAACACAGTGTCAACTTCTACTACAGAAGCTGAGTATATTGTTGCTGGTAGCTGTTGTGCTCAAATCTTATGGATGAAGAACTAGTTGGCTGACTATGAGTTTGATTTCAAGTCTATTCTCATCTTTTGTGATAATACGAGTGCTATTTCAATTACTCATAATCTTATCATGCATTCTAGGACTAAACATATAAACGTCAGATATCACTTTATTAGAGATCATGTGCAAAGCAATAATATATCATTGCATTTTATTTCAACTAAAAATCAGCTAGCAGATGTGTTCGCTAAGCCATTAAACGTATCTAGGTTTAACAAGCTAATAAGTGAGTTAGGAATGCTTAATTTGCATCCTTAGTACTATATTTTTGGAAGTTACTGACAAGTGCAGGAAAGAATCGTGGAACTGTTTAAGAATAGACATATTCGTAGAGTTATTCAACGATCGTAGAATGAAGGCAGTTCGTTGAGTGAGAAACCGATCGTATAATTAAAGAATGTTCGTAGACTGAAAGTTGTTCAGAAAAGATCGTCGAGCTGAAGGAACTTCATAGAGTTATTTGTCTCTTCAAAAGTTACTCTACGAAAGGTAAATTTAAGGCAGTTAGTTCAAAGGCGCGTACAACTCACGCTTAAGAAAAGTGAGTGAAATGTTAAAGTTATTGTATTACAGCTATTAAAAAATGCAAAACTGAAGCAACGTGCAACCAATCTCATCTTGCCACGTGCCCCTCTCAGCAAAAATAGAGGGAAGTGATATAAAATCTTTTTAAACTCATTTTCCGACCTTTACATTTTTTGAGTTTTAGAGCTCTCAAATTTTCAAGAGCCTTCAAACCCTAGTCCCCCAAACTCTCAGAAATCTTAAACATTTGTGTGATCTTTTCAGTGCAAATCTAATCAAATGGAAAGCTTTCAAGTTATTACCGGTATCCGACTTTGCTCTGACAAGTTCATCACTTCAGAGAAGAAGTTCAGAGATATGCTCAAGCTTGTGCAAAAGGCCAGTTTCTCAGAATGTCTGGAAACCAACACCAGAATTTATGCAGAGCTTGTCAAGGAGTTTTATCTCAACGCTGTGTATGATGGCATCGTCTTGGTTACCAAAATCAAAGGAGTAGCGCTGCAAACGGGAGCTACCGAAATCAACCACAATCTAGGCTTTATCAGTCAAGGCCTTACTTATTTCGATGAAGTGGGCTTAGGAAGGACTGAAAATGATGGGTTATAAGAAGAACCCTCAGCTCAAGGGACTCAAGAAGAAGGACTTCCCTCAGGAATACGAATTCCTTGCTGAGATTGTGGGTAAGTGTATCCTCTACAAAGACATTGCTTATGATTCAGTAAGAGAGCTGTAAATGAAGATCATGACTACCATTGTCATGAAGATGCAGATCAATTTTGGTGCCATCCTCATATATTGGCTGGCCAAATGGGTTGAAGACAACAACAAGAAGAAGGCTCTGGGCAAGCTTGCTCCCAAGATATTTCATAGGAGATTGATAAGCATTATTTTGAAGAAGAGGCTGAAGATCAGGATTGGAGAAGATGAGGGAGAACCCTTGAATGTCAACAAGAAGATCACCCCCAAACTGTTTGATAATTGGAAGAGGAACCCTTTGGAAAATCTAAGATCAAAACAGTCTGAAGGTGGAAGTGAACGAACAATTAGTGAAGTTCAGAAGCCCACCAAAGCTAAGGGCAAGCGAAAGGTGGAAGCGATCATAGAAGAAGTTTCTCAAGGGTCGGTCGCCCCCAAAGTTCATAGAGTTCTTGAATCTTTGGTCGACCAACCAGCAAAGAAAAAGAAGAAAGTTGAAAAGGAAATGAAGGAAGTTCCCAAGGACTCTCAGAAAAGTCCTTCAAATTCTGAGAAAAAGGAAGATGAAAAAGACAGCAACACACCTCTTTCTAAGCTAGTACAAAAAAGGAAGAGTGTGAGGCTCCATCGACGGAGAAAGGCGCCTGCTCAGCTTGAAAAACAAGCAGGAGAATCTATGCTTCCTCCGGTCATAGAGCTTGAGGTTGATGATAAAGAAGATGAAGAAGTGTTTGAGCTTATCAGAAAAAATCGAGGGAAGAGCAAATTCAATTCGTCTGAAAAAAGGAATGAAGGAGAATCGGTTGTGAAGCTTAAGGTTTCTATACCCGAGCCACAAATTGATGAAGAAATGGCTGAGATGGTCTTGGTACTTTAGCCTCGAGAAGAATTAGCTGTAAAGGTAGTCACACCTGAGCCTAGTAAAGATGATGAATTAGCTGTGAAGGATGTTACTCCTAAGCTTAGTAAGGATAGTGATTCGGTTGTGAAGGCTTCTACGCCCGAGCCACAAAATGTGGAAGAATTGGCTGTGATGGCTGACGAGCCAGAGCCCCAAGGCAATGATGAAGAACAGGATGTGAAGATTTCAAGTCCTGAGCCTAAAGAGATAAAGAAAAAGAGAAAGTTAAGCAAAATGGTAGAGAAGGAAGATAGGAAAAAGAGAAAAGCAGAAAAGAAGAAAGGCAGAAGAAGAAAGAAGAAAGAAAGCAGAAGAAGAGAGAAGAGAAGAGAAATAGGAAAGAACTAAGGACCAAGTTTAAGCAGGGCGTAGCTCAACGATCGGTCCATTCATCTGATACCTCTTTAAGACTAACCTAAGTCATTGAGAATGCCGTAGAGGATATCAATAAGGGTTTTGACCCAGAGATTGTAAAGCTTAAAGATCCTACCTCTGAGGGGGAGCAGCCCATTGGATATCAAGTCCCTCATCCCTCTCTTCCATCTACTTCTCAGCAAGAGCCTGAAGAAACTTTCATGCCTTAACCAAGGGAGTATCAACCTGGTCTTCGCAGGATAATTCTCACAGGTAGAGAAATTCTAGAAATAATTCATTTTCTTCCAAATGAGTTTGAAGGGATAGGGGCAGGCAGAATGAGTGTGTTGCATTCTACGAATCATTTGTTCACTCTATTCTACGACTTGGAGATAAAAAGAGCCACTATAGTGTATGAGCCTGATGGTGATCAATGATGAGCGGGATTCATACCTGTGAATCGGGTTCCTTATCACTTAAGAAATTGCTTGATTATATTATCTTCTAGCACAAATTAATGTTTTATCTGTTATCTTATGCTTTATTTCTTTTCAGGTGGGAGGTGTTCATTTGAAGCAAATAGGGGCAAAAAAACCTTTGGCTAGCAAAAACACGGAGCCCGCGCCGCAGCACCAAGGCTAGGCCTAGGACTCACGCTGCAGCGTCAACTCACCTTACACTCACGCTGCAGCGACACCATTCCTTCATGGTTTGGCGCTGCAGCGAGCCCACCTTGGCCAGGACATGGAGCTCACGCTGTAACGCCAATGCAAGGCGCAAGGCCCGCGCCGCAGCGCGAGCTCGCCACCTGGCCTTCCTTACTTGACCTAGCTGCTGCTCACTTAAGGATATATCTGACAACTTCGAAACGTCAAAAAAAACTTAGAGAGAAAAAGGAGGCAGCCACACAAGGAGAGCAGCTGAAGAAAGAACACTTCTGCACAGGAGTTTTCTCACTTCAAATTTGTTATCCATTTGTGTAATTCAATTATGTTAAACAGCATGACTGTGTTAATTAGTTCTATAGTTATGAACTAATTACATTTCTAGGATTGCAATGTAACCTAATGCTTAGCTTAGTATGAATTTCTCTCATATTTATATAATGAATCATATTCTGAATGGATTGTTGTATGTTATGCTTATTTATCAATTGCTTGAGATAGGAATTGATTTAGGTATTAACTGATATTGGAAAATTGATGTTATACCTTTCTTTAAGTACAACAACACTTGTTATGACCATTGCCCAAGAGAATGAGTGCATAAATTGCATGATAGAATAGGAATATATCTATTTGCCCTATGTAACCATTGAGATTAATATTCATGACCCTTAGTCTAGTTATTTTCACCATAGGAATATTGTGATTTATCTAGCTAAGGGATATGCATTTGACCATCGGAAGAGGCTTATGTGTACCTTGTGTTCTCGGTTAATCATTCTTGTGATTTGTTAGTTAAATGGAGAGTTAGGAATATTAGGTGAGGCATTAGGGGAGTTCTAATCCTAGGTTGTCATCTTTGTCACAACTCGCTTCCTTATTTCACTGCATTTTACCTTATAGATTAAAACACACAACTCTTATTCACTTGTTTAAATAAGACCGTTGAGACACATTTTAATACTTGAGCGACTACCTAGTACTTTGTCCTCGTGGGTTCGACACTCGACTTTATCTATACTACTTGTTAGGCCGCGTATACTTGCGCGAGTTTATAGGTTGTGAAAAACACCACCAAGTTTTTGGCGCCGTTGTCGGGGACTTAGAATTATTAGTTTTTCAATATTAATACTAATTCAAAATGAACTTAATTTAGACTGATTTATCTGTTTAATCTTTCTCTCAGGTGCTCTAGGCTGTGTATGCCACCTCGCAGGGATCAGGATTTATTACCTCTTGACCTTGAGGTGGACAGAAATTTTAGATAAAAGAGAAGAGAGAGAGCTAGGGAAATACCTATTCCAGTTATAATGGTCGAGGAAATTCAGAAAAATCTGCGGGAGTATGCAATGCCGCGTGTCACAAATTTACATGCAAGTATTCAAAGGCCTGCTATTACAGCAAATAGCTTTGAAATTAAGCCAAGCACGATTCAAATGATCCAAAATAATTTACAGTTTGGGGGAATGCCGAATGATGACCCCAATGATCATGTAGTCAACTTTGTGGAAATTTGTGACACCTTCAGATACACCGGAGTGACCGAAGATGCAATCAGGCTCAGACTGTTTCCTTTTACCCTACGGGATAAGGCTAAAAGTTGGTTGCACTCGCTCCCCTCGTGCTCAATTACCACATGGGCTGATTTGGCCCAGAAATTTGTGGCAAAGTTCTTCCCGCCAGCGAAAACTTCCAAGCTCAGAAATAACATTATGTCTTTCTCACAATTAGATGCTGAGACTTTTTATGAAGCATGGGAAAGATACAAGGATCTGTTAAGAAAGTGTCCGTACCACAGCCTGCTGAATTGGCTATTAGTGGAGACTTTCTATAATGGGGTATCAGGGCGGACCAGAGCAAGTATTGATGCTGCATCTGGAGGAGCATTTATGGGGAGGACATATGACCAGGCTTATGAGCTATTGGAAACTATGGCAGCGAATAATTATCAATGGCCAACGGAGAGGAAAATGTCGGGTAAAGTGGTCGGTATGTATGAGGTAGACACAGTTACTGCACTATCGGCACATGTTGAAAGCCTTGCTAAGCAAGTTCATGCCATGGGGAAACAGCCAGTGCAGAGTGTCATGGCGCCATGTGATTTGTGTGCAGGAAGTCACCCGACTGAACAATGTCCCATTAGCTCGGAATCAGTTCAGTATGTCTCTAACTACGGGCGACAACAGAATTCCAATCTCCCCACACACTACCAACCTGGATTGAGAAATCACCCAAATTTCTCATGGAGTAACAATAATAGCACCCAAGCCCAACCCTCTACCACCAAGCCACCATATTCACACCCTCCTAGGTTTCAATCTCAGAATCAACAGCATTCTCAAGGATCTTACCCACCTCCACAGGACAGGAAACCTAGTGTGGAAGATCTCCTCTCGAGATATATTGCTCAGAATGAAATAAGGAGCCTCAGTCAAGAGGCAGTAATCCGGAATCTGGAAGTCCAATTGGGACAGTTGGCAACTGCTTTGAATAGCCGTCCTGTAGGCACATTACCAAGTGACATGGATGTCAACCCAAAACGGGAGGGCAAGGAGCAATGCAAGGCAGTCACCCTTCGGAGTAGCATAATATTGACTGAAACTGGAGGAGAAACCTCAACAGTGCATCAAGAAGTTGTTGAGAAGGAAAGCATTGTGGAGCTTGATTTTGACAAGTCTGGTGGAGAGGAGAGTGCAAAGGAGAAACCCACAATACCAACCCCAACTGTTAGCAAGCCAAGTCTTGGAGCCCAGCAGCTACCATTTCCCCAACGCCTTCAGAAGCAAAAGCTTGAGAAGCAATTCTCAAAGTTCTTAGAAATCTTCAAGAAATTTCACATCAATATTCCTTTTGCTGAGGCATTGGAACAAATGCCCAGCTATGTGAAATTTATGAAGGACATCTTGTCCAAAAAGAGGAAAATGGGGGACTATGAGACAGTGGCACTTAATGAGGAATGTAGTGCAATCCTTCAGAGCAAGCTTCCAGCCAAGTTGAAAGACCCGGGGAGTTTCACTATCTCGTGCACTATTAGGGATCAGTTTATCGGAAAAGCCCTATGTGACTTAGGAGCTAGCATCAATTTGATGCCCCTTTCTATCTACAAGAAGTTGGGGCTGAATGAGGTAAAACCTACCAGTGTGACTCTACAGTTGGTTGATAGATCCATTACCTATCCAAAGGGAATAGTGAAAGATGTGCTCGTTAAAGTGGACAAGTTCATATTCCCTGCTGATTTTATTATTCTGGATTGCGAGGAGGATAGGGAAGTCCCTATCATTTTGGGCAGACCATTCCTAGCAACAGGCAGGACATTAGTAGATGTACAAAAAGGGGAACTCATTATGAGAGTACAAGACCAGGAAGTAACGTTCAATGTCTTTAAGTCTATGAAGTATCCCAGTGCCTCTGATGATTGCTTCCGAGTCAATGTTATTGATGAGGATGTGCGAGAAGTATTCTATGAAAATTGTTTTCCTGACTCGCTTGAGGCCACTTTGATTGGAGCATGTTATACTGAGGATCCCTCTCATCTCGAGCATGTTCAGTGGTTGGAAGCAGCCCAAGGATCAAATATGTTCAAGCGAAAATTTGAATCTTTGAAAGAGAATGAAGCACCCACATCCCAGTCACACCCATCAGTTATAGAACTACCTGAGCTTGATCTTAAGCCCTTACCAAGCAACTTGTGATATGCCTATCTAGGAGATGCTTCTACCTTGCCAGTTATAGTTTCTGCATCGCTAGATGAGGTACAGGAGGAGAAGCTCCTCGCAGTCCTCAAGACATATAAAATAGCTTTGGGGTGGTCTATCTCAGATATAAAGGGCATCAGTCCCTCTGTATGCATGCACAAAATCCTCCTTGAGGAGGGGGCTAAACCTTCTATTGAGCATCAGAGACGGTTGAACCCCATCATGAAGGAGGTTGTCAGAGCTGAAATTATTAAGTTAATGGATGCGGGCATTATCTACCCTATATCCGACAGTCCATGGGTTAGTCCAATACAATGTGTGCCGAAAAAGGGCGGCATGACAGTGGTATCTAATGAGAATAATGAGTTTATCCCAACACGGACTGTGACTGGATGGAGGGTATGTATGGACTGTAGGAAACTGAACAAGTCCACTTGCAAGGATCATTTTGCTTTGCCATTCATTGACCAAATGCTTGATAGACTCGCTGGGCATGAATTCTATTGCCTTCTGGATGGATACTCGGGTTACAATCAAATTGCTATAGCACTTGATGATCAGGAGAAAACAACCTTTATATGTCCATATGGGACCTTTGCCTTCCGAAAAATGTCCTTCAAGTTATGTAACGCTTCTGCTACATTTCAACGTTGCATGATGTCTATCTTTTCTGATATGGTGGAACAGACGCTTGAAGTGTTTATGGATGATTTCTCTATTTTCGGGAGTTCTTTTAATGCTTGTCTAAAAATTTGACCGCGGTTCTGAAAAGATATGTTGAGACGAACCTGGTTCTGAATTGGGAGAAATGTCACTTCATGGTTAGAGAAGGGATTATTCTGGGACACAGAGTGTTTGCTAGTGGGATTAAAGTAGACAGAGCAAAGGTTGATATTATTGATAATCTACCTCTGCCTTCATCTGTGAAAGGAGTTAGGAGTTTTCTGGGGCACGCAGGATTTTACAGGCGGTTCATCAAGGACTTCTCTAAAATCACCAAGCCGTTGTGTAGCCTATTGGAAAAGGACATGCCATTCAAGATTGATGAGGCCTGCCTAGAAGCTTTTAATCTGTTGAAAAAGAAACTTGTCTCAGCTCCTATTGTAGTGGTTCCTGACTGGACATTGCCTTTTGAACTCATGTACGACGCCAGCGATTATGCTATAGGGGCAGTGTTGGGGCAACAGAGAGATAAGGTGTTTCACACTATTTACTACGCTAGTAAAACCTTGAAAGATGCTCAGCTTAATTACACAACCACTGAGAAAGAGCTTCTGGCTGTAGTATATGCCTTTGACAAGTTCCGTCCATATCTTATCGGAAATAAAGTCATTGTGTATACTGACCATTCGGCGATCAAATATCTAATTTCAAAGAAAGATACAAAGCCGAGGTTGATTCGTTGGGTTCTTCTCCTCCAAGAATTCGATTTGGAGATTCGTGATAAAAAGGGAACTGAAAACCAAGTGGCGGATCACCTATCGAGATTGGAGAATCCAAATAACTCGAAAGAAAATGAGCTTGATATCGATGATTTCTTCCCGGATGAACAGTTATATGAGGTCAAGAGTGTAGCACAATGGTTTGCAGATTTTGCTAATTATGTTGCTTGTGATGTGCTACCACCTAACATAAACTATCACCAGAGGAAGAAATTCCTGCATGATGCTACGCAGTATCTCTGGGATGAGCCGTTCTTGTTCAAACTATATGCAGACCAGATTTTGAGACGGTGTCTGCCTGAAGGGGAGATTGAGGGTGTGCTCCACCATTGTCATTCGTCTAATTATGGAGGGCACTTTGGGGGGCAACGAACTGCAGCAAAGGTGCTTCAATCTGATTTCTACTGGCCAACCCTGTTTCAGGACGCTCATTCCTATGTATCGCGGTGCGATAAGTGCCAAAGGGTAGGAACCATTTCGAGGAGGCATGAAATGCCACTACAAAACATCCTTGAGGTTGAGTTATTTGATGTCTGGGGAATAGACTTTATGGGTCCATTTCCATCCTCTTACAATAACCTGTACATTATAGTCGTTGTGGATTATGTCTCCAAGTGGGTGGAAGCTGTAGCTCTGCCTACTAACGATGCTAAGGTTGCGTTAAACTTTCTGAGAAAGAATATTTTTACTCAGTTTGGCACACCTCGGGCCATCATTAGTGATGAGGGCACGCACTTCTGCAACAAGTACTTTGAAGCCCTTCTTGCAAAATATGGGGTTTCCCATAAGATAGCCACCACTTACCACCCACAAACTAGTGGTCAAGCGGAGGTGTCCAATAGGGAGGTTAAACAAATCTTGGAAAAGATAGTGAACCCTAACCGCAAAGACTGGTCCAAAAAGCTAGATGATGCATTATGGGCGTACCGCACTGCCTACAAAACGCCTATCGGAATGTCTCCGTATAGGCTTGTATATGGAAAGGCATGTCATCTCCCAGTCGAGTTGGAGCACAATGCCTATTGGGCAATTCGAAAGCTAAACTTCGATATGGATGCAGCTGGTGAAAAAAGGCTGCTACAACTGAATGAGTCAGACGAGTTCCGTCTCTAAGCGTATGAAAACGCTAAGTTATATAAGGAAAAAACAAAGTGGTGGCATGACAAGAAGATTGTTGTGAGAGAATTTGAACCGGGGCAAAAAGTGCTCCTCTTTAACTCCTATCTGAAGTTATTTCCTGGGAAATTGAATTTCCGATAGTCAGGACCTTTCACAATAGCTAAGGTATATCCTTATGGTGCAATTGAGGTGGAGGATCCTAACTCCGAAAGAACATTCAAGGTGAACGGTCAGCGTTTGAAGCATTACTGGGGCGGCGAAGTCGACCGCCAAATGACTTCAATCACCCTTGGTGACCCGGCATGAATTGGGCGGATAGTCAAGCCGACGACTATAAAACAAGCGCTTGGTGGGGAGGCAACCCCACCCGAGTATCGAGTTCTATCCTTTTTACGCTTTCTGTGTCATTTCAATAGTTTTATTGTTTATACTTTACAGTTCGTGTAGCCACTAGTCATGTTTGCATTAGTGTAAATCTGTTTTTAGTTTTTATACAATTTAGATTAATTTCTGTTGTTGGTAGTTTCGCATGTGTTAAAGTCGCGGTTGTACAGTCGGCATATTTTTAACCGTTGTTGCATGTTTGCGAGTGTAAATAGTATGATAGTGCATTTTATTAATTAGAATTTTTTTTGGTCCATGAGTATCTTGCATTTATGCTAGTGTTGATTCATGGTAGTTTGTGTCAAATCTTTAGGGTCCATATGCTCTATGAACTAGCATGCTAATTCAGTCTAGAAAAAAAAATTTCGAAATTGCTAACAGGTATCCCTTGTGTTAACGCAGAAACTACATTAATTTTCTGAGCCAAGCCGGGACTCACGCTGCAGTGTGAGGCTATGCTCCATTTTTCACGCTGCAGCGGCACCAGGTTACAAAGCTACCGGAGAGTTGCGCTGCAGCGTGGCCAATTTTGCCTATGGTCCACGCTGCAGCGAGCCGGTCTTGTTAGTTCAAATGGCTCACGCCGCAGCGTGAGGTTACAATGCATTAGTTACGCCGCAGCGCGAACACCGTGTCTTCCCAAGCCAGGAGCTCACGCTGCAGCGGCGCCAATCCACGCTGCAGTGTCAACACCTTTGAGGCTACTGGAGAGTTGCGCTGCAGCGTGACCAATTTTGCCTATGGCTCATGCTGCAGCGAGCCGTTGAATTCAATTCAAGGATCTCACGTCGCAGCATAAGTTTACAAAGGATTCCTCACGTTGTAGCGCCAATACCGAGATTTTGTTTTTAAAAAGACCCTGGATGCTCGGCATCTCCACCCATTCCAGCCATAACTGCCGAGGCCAAGCACCAAACCAACCCAAATTCTCTCTCAAGCCCCAAATTCACTCTACAATATTGCCTTCACCACTCACCAATTCCATAAGTGTGTAAGTCGTGTACCAAGGATCCACACTCTAAGGGCTCAGATTGGTTCTCCAATTTCTCTTCAAGTAAGGTTTTCAGTTGTTTTGCAATTTTGATTCTTTCCTTCTCTGTGCATTGGGGTGATAGCCTAGAATCAACCAATTAATCTGTAATAGTCTATTGATTGTGTGTACCACGCTAAGCATCATTGTTGGGGTGAGAATTGTTTCATACCTTGGCTATTGAAAACTAGGGTTAGGCAATGCACACCAAGTGTTTGATAAAAGGTGTCAACGAGGTTGTCTTGTGGAGGTGTCAGTTGTGGGTTGATTTGTGGGTTATTTGTCATTGGCTTAACTTGTTGCTTGAATCTTGTGATGGCACCAAAGCGTCAATGCCTTAGCATAGGAGGTTCCTCCTCCTCATCAGCCCCACAATGGGACCAATCAAAGTTCGTAAGTGTTGAGGCGTGGAATAGTTACCACAAATCCTTTGCTAAAAGAAACCTTCTGCCTGAGCGTGGGTTTAGGCCGGACCACAATAAGGATGGAAAATTAACTGAGATGATTATGAAAAGGAAGTGGATCCACTTCACTAAGCCACCCGAATCTGCAGTTATTTCAGTGGTACGTGAGTTTTACGCCAATGTCAGTGTTGAGGGGCCAGCCGAGGTCACTGTCCGAGGCAAATTGGTGAAGTATGACAGTAAGACCATAAATGCTATGTTTGACATGCCAACTTTAATGGCAAGGATTTCCAGGAGCAGGGCTACCGCAGTTACAGCCAGGATGATATCATTGCGCGGCTCTGCCAGCACGGCACAGCCTGGAAAGTGAACGAGTTTTAGGGGGAAAAGACGAGTTTCCCACAGCTAGCCCTCAGTCGCTATGGGAAGGCTTGGTATGCCTTTATCTGCTCCAACATCATGCCTACTCGTCAACTCAGCGATATCACCCAAGAACGGGTTGTGCTTCTTTTTGCCATCATCACTGGGATGGACGTCGATATCGGGGTGATCATTCAGGAGTCCATCAGAAAGGCAATCAAGAGTAACATTGGTTCAGGCCCTCCACACCCTTCTCTCATCACCCGTCTCTGCAAGCGAGCCAAAGTTCAGTGGGGACTAGATGACCCAACTCAGGCGCCCATGTCAGTCATCGATCACCATGTCATTCAGAGGTTTACTGTTTGGCTCGGGGGTATTTCTCATGAGTGTGGCGAGGGGTACCTACCAGGTTCTGATCCGCCCCTTACCATTGAGGGCGAGACTTCTACCCAGACTCCAGATCTTGGCTCCACCTCTGCTGGTCCACTTGTTGCGCTGATGGCTTCAATGGACCTCATGCATCAAAAGATAGACACAATCAACAGCAGGATGGGCTCGTTCAGCCGAAGACAGGACACTATTGCCCAGAGGCAGAACATATTTGCACAGTATCATGCTGAGTTCGCCAACACGGTGGCCAGTATCTATGCAGCCTCAGGAGGTGACGACGTGGACTCTATACCGTACCAGTTTCCAGAGCTTCCTGTCTTCCCACCGTACCCGCCACCATCTCCTCTAGAGGGCGATCAGGCTAAGGATGAGGAGGGGGATGATGATGATGATGCTGAGGGCGATACTGCAGCGGATGTGGGTGCAACACCAACTTCTACTACACATTTCAGCCATTGAGGGCATTGGCTAGTTCTAGTTTGGGGGAGCTTTTAGCATATTTCTGTTTATTTATTTATTTATGCACAGTGACATGCTTGAACTGCTATAGTTAGATGGTTTATTTTGGATATTTTGGACTTTGGTAGCATGTTGGAACTGCATATTTTGGTTTATTTTGAACTTAAGGTATTATTATCTATTATCTATGGATGCCTATTTCTGGTTTTATCTGCATGAATATATGAATGCATGAGTAACCTATGGTGTTCTTCCAGTTTTGATTTTTACCCTTCTTTTGGGACTTTCACAGGTTTTCATTACCCTATTTTGTGTTGTAGCTATCTTGGGGTAAAAGAAAAGAAATTTTTTGATTGTGGCCAGTGATATGATTGAGGTATTGCTTTGTCAATGATGTTAAACATTTAGAGATAGAGTCTTAGATCATTTTGTTTAGTTAGCACTGCTGTTGATCCTATCTATCCTATCGTGCACATACCAAATGTTAGAACTATTTTTATTTCGACCAAGCCTAAGTGGTTATTTGCTATGGAAATTGTTGTGATTATCTCGTTCTATCATAAGTGAATCAATGATTGTAAGAAACAGATTCTTAGGCAGATTCGAAAATATTTATATATAAAAAAATAGAGATATTAATTAACACTAATCCCCAGTTAATCACGCCTATTTACGTGGCCTTTGTTACTTGAGTTAGTAGATCCTTTGGGGTGTTTTCACACCCATTGCCCTAAAGTCACCTGACTTGGGAGTCCTTGATCAAACACTCGTTACACGGGTAACTTTGAAGAGCCAAAGGTATTCAGGCACTGCACGGTCATTCTTGAGATTAGGTTAATGCGTTGGCAATGAATAAAACTATAGTTTGACTCAAATCTAATTACGTGGCCTTTGTTACTCGAGTTAGTAAATTCTTGGGGGTGTTTTACACCTAATGCCCTAAAGCCTTCAAGCTTGGGAGTCATTGTTCTAAAGCTCGTTACAGGAGTAACTCTGCATAGCCTAATGTAATTAAACTTCTGCACAAGTCTCACTGAGTTTCGTTGTTAACATATTAATGCTTGTTAGTATGTTCTTACACTTGATGTCTTGTTCTAAATGCTTGATGTAGCATGAGTGATTGAGTCAACAATTTCATTTTTGTAATTGTGTTTGTGTTTGAGATGTAAATGGTTATAACAGTTGGTATTCACACACACACGGATTTGGATCAGTAGCAGTCTACGCTAGAGTTTTGAGCTAGATTTTATTAATGAGTTTGTTTCTACTTTGAAATTGTAATTCTGACCCTTGAGGCCACAATGCAGGTATATAGTAATTTAGATCACTTCTAGCCTAAGCTTGAGGCTGGAGTTTTAATTTTATTTAAATATTTTTGTTTGCTTAGGGACAAGCAAAAGCTTAAGTTTGGGGGTATTTGATGAGCGGGATTCATACCTGCGAATCGGGTTCCTAATCACTTAAGAAATTGCTTGATTATATTATCTTCTAGCGCAAATTTATGTTTTATCTGTTATCTTATGCTTTATTGCTTTTCAGGTGGGAGGTGTTCATTTGAAGCAAATAGGGGCAAAAAGACCCTTCGCTATAAAAACACGGAGCCCGTGCCGCAGCACCAAGGCTAGGCCTAGGACTCACGCTGCAGCACCAGCTCACCTTACACTCACGCTGTAGCGGCAACATTCCTTCATGGTTTGGCGCTACAGCGAGCCCACCTTGGCCAGGACACGGAGCTCACGCCGCAGCGCCAATGCAAGGCGCAAGGCCCGCGCCGCAGCGCGAGCTCCGGTTCCCAGCCACCTGGCCTTCCTTACTTGACCTAGCTGCTGCTCACTTAAGGATATATCTGATAACTTAGAAACGTCGGAAAAAACTTAGAGAGGAAAAGGAGGTAGCCACATAAGGAGAGCAACTGAAGCAAGAACACTTCCGCACAGGAGTTTTCTCACTTCAAATTTGTTATCCATTTGTGTAATTCGATTATATTGAACAACATGACTGTGTTAATTAGTTTTATAGTTATGAACTAATTACATTTCTAGGATTGCAATGTAACCTAATGCTTAGCTTAATATGAATTTCTCTCATATTTATATAATGAATCATGTTCTGAATGGATTGTTGTATGTTATGCTTATTTATCAATTGCTTGAGATAGGAATTTATTTAAGTATTAACTGATATTGGAAAATTGATGTTATACCTTTTTTTAAGTACAACAACACTTGTTATGACCATTGCCCAAGGGAATGAGTGCATAAATTGCATGATATAATAGGAATATGTCTATTTGCCCTGTGTAACCATTGAGATTAATATTCATGACCCTTAGTCTAGTTATTTTCACCATAGGAATATTGTGATTTATCTAGCTAAGGGATATGCATTTGACCATCGGAAGAGGCTTATGTGTACCTTGTGTTCTCGGTTAACCATTCTTGTGATTTGTTAGTTAAATGGAGAGTTAGGAATATTAGGTGAGGCATTAGGGGAGTTGTAATCCTAGTTTGTCATCTTTGTCACAACTCGCTTCCTTATTTCACTGCATTTTACCTTATAGATTAAGACACACAACTCGTATTCACTTGTTTAAATAAAACCGTTGAGACACATTTTAATACTAGAGCGACTACCTAGTACTTTGTCCTCGTGGGTTCGACACTCGACTTTAGCTATACTACTTGTTAGGCCGCGTATACTTGCGCGAGTTTATAGGTTGTGAAAAACACCACCAATCAACTGTTCTACTTTATGTCTCTCATGCCTCTAGTCAGAGCAATCATGCAAAGAGATTAGAGTTTCATCAGATGGAACTACTGCTAGTATCCAAATTTGAAGTTGGTGGCTCAAAATTTTTCGAGAGTTCTCAACTATGCCACCAAGTTGTTATTCTTTGAGCCCTTTGTATCTTCTTCTATGTATCAGAAGGTAACTTGTATTCCTTTTACCATTCGTTTACCTTTTTACTTATTTATCTCTGGTGATGGGTACGTAGAGTCTTCCTCTACGTTCGCTAAACCACCTCTCACTCCTGATTTCTATATACAATCTTATCCTAACCCTCTGGTCATAAAATCTCAACACTCTACGGACGATGTCAATAATACTGTTCTCCCAGTCGTAGAGTCTCAACACTCTACTAACCATGTAAATATTCCTAACTCTGTGTTCGTAGAGCCTCCACACTCTACGAATGATGAATAGAAAATAAATTCCCCGATAGTAGAGTCTCAAAATCCTAGATGCACAAAATATTAACTCTCCTATACACACACCTATACTGATACATACAGATTCCCCATCTCCCATTCAAATATCTTCTATACTAACTACACCTCAAACATCTCCTATCCATTCTATTTCTTCCTCCCGATGGTCTTCTCCAAACGTAGAGTCTCACAATCCTATGTTTAATAAAACTAAAGCATTTATTCTTGTTCCATCCAAAGACTCACCTATACATTCCCCGTCCCTCATACAAACAATAAAACAGGAATTCAACCCATCTATTCCTTCAGATATCCCTTCCTCCTCGGGAAATGAATTCTTTGATCTACCCCTTGCTCTTTTAAATCTGTCTCAAGGCAATAAGGGAAGCTTTGAAGCCACTTTCGCTCAAATCTTAGAGCGTCTTGTAGTCATCCCAATAAGTGAGCAACTGACAGCTCTCACAGCTCATATGACTCAAGACATTGATGAGAAGCTTGAACAAAACTCAACTGAGCTTCGTGATCGAATGGACAAAATTACCACTGCTATGAGTCATCTTCCTAGTGATATGGGTAGAGAGCTGAACAAGCAATTGAAATCTTTTTTCAAAGATGTGTCTCATCGTCTTCATGATCAAGATCAAATTTTTCTTAAGACGATTGAAGAACATAAGCAGGTTGTCCTAGCTCTCCAGAAGCAAAATGAAAGCTCTGTCAAATCTCTGACTAACAAAGTCTTTGAGCTCAGTTCTACACTATCTGAGTTTAAGAATGTTATAACTGTTCGAACTGACAACACAATAGCTCTGATCCATCAGAAAAGTGACCAAGCTGTTGTTCGTCAATAAGAGATTAAAGCTGATATTGCTCTGTCTTCCTCCCAGATTCAAGAACTCATCGATACTGTCAAGCACTTCTCAGGAGTGACTGATGACAAAAAGGGGGAGAAGGAGAAGGGAAAGCAGTAGCAGACTTAGGGGGAGAAAAGAAAAAGAAATCAAAGGTAAATATCAATAACTCCTCTGATCTACAGATCTAGATCGCCTCCTCCTCCTCCAGCAGCAATTCCTACTGATCATGTTCGTTCCTCCTCACAACATGAATCGTCGAGTAAAGTTACTCCAATTGGCTCACGAATTCCATTTGGTGATCCTGCTTATCTTAATAGAAATCTTCAAAGGATTAATATCGTGGGAGAAGAAAGAATAAATATACCTGATCTTGGTCCAAAAGATTCAGCTGAGGAGATCAGAAGAAAAGAAGCAGAAGACAAGGCTAGAAATGATCGTAAAGTAGAAAGCGAAAAGAGATGGTTGTCAAAAGAGAATAGGAACAGAAGGTAGAAAATATTAGCATAGTAAGTATAGATATATTTCTTTTTCTATAAGTTTGTAAATTTTTCATATGTTGTAAAAGTTATCATATACATCAATAAATTCATTATTTTTTCTCTAGCAATACAGTGGTTTACTGTATTTTAAGTCATAACTATATTTTAAGCAACTGCATTGTAGAATTGTTGAATGTTATGAAACTGCTGGTTTTGTCATCATCAAATAGCGAGAGAATGTTAAAGTTTGCATATTTAATTTGATGATGAATGTGATTAATATATATTTGTACCAATAAGTTTTGTAAAGTCCTTAATGATGATTTGATATTTGAAGTACAAGGACTTAGATTAGAAAGATTAAATATGTTAGGTTGATTTTATTGAGTTGATCTGATGTATAATCAATAGGTTCATATTGATCACTTAGTTACTCTGCCAATTCGTAATGTCAAGATGGATTGCAGAGTTAACTTATTTTCGTAAAGCATCAGATGAACGATTGTAGAGCATTTACGTTTGTCATAAAGTTCACCTCAAATAGTAAAGTAAAGATCAGTTTAAACCTTTCGAGACAGAGATGGATTCTGATGTTTTGACCATTTTATCAGGTGATGTTCGAACCTTTCGAGCTCGAAGTCGGGTTCGAGGACCAATCTACAGACAAAACAGGACGTAGTTTAGTTCTGGAAAAATCGACAAATGCAGATGCATGTTGATGCATTATATGTTTTGGGATTTTTTAATCTTTTCCTGCAAAACAAGGTTAGTGGTTTTTGAGATAACATGATATTAGATGATTTAATTTACAATGAGATGGATGACATTTTACATATAAGGAGTAATCAGGCATAAAGAGACTTCCCGTAACATTGGGTTTATCTGAGGCTGACCTACCCTAGGGTTACTCTCGCGGGCTTTTCAACAATAAAGGTCCCCAGATCTTCGTAACCTACTCGATGGGAATGAATTCGATCTTTTAATTGGAGCAAATTTGAGTGGTGTCTTTCTTGAGCCTCGCGGGGGAACGCCCCCTTGAGTCCAGTAATCAGCATTCGACGGGTTTGCCTCCTAGAGGAGGAATCACACAACATACATTCGCATACATTCATCATGCCTTACTGCATGCATATGAAGACAATTGTGCAAAGCACTATAAATAAAGCATTTGAAAATATAAGGCATTCATCACACATACATTCGAATCATTCACACGACGCACAGATAAAAGGAAAACAACAAGATTGAATGCGGCCTAAGCCCTCTAATTTCCCCAGCAGAGTCACCAGCTATCGACACCGGAGAAAATTTGATTTTCCTAATTTTGTGGTTTCTACCGTTTTTTAAGATTTTGATTTATTTATTTCGCTTAAAGGGTGATTTTTAGGGAAAAGACCGACATAAATGTAGACGGGGGTTTTGAAAGTTTGATTTTTACTGATTGGGCAGAATTAGATAGAGTCGTCAGTTGGTATAAGTTTAAATGGATGTACCAACTCATCCAGATTTTGACGTTTTCGCAATATAGCCAATATGTGACTCTGTTAAATTGGTCTTGAACCCGAGATTCATAGAGTTCGGGGGCTTACTTAAGCGAAGGGAAGGTGTTAGGCACCCTCGACTTCCGTGAAAACACGGTTACCGCATCTTGTTATTTTCCTAAGTGAAGTGTGTGTGTGTGTATGTGTGATTTTGAAGGAAATCGCTATCTAGTTTTGAAATCGTGAGAGATGCGCTGCTTTTAATCTAAGGTCGTCTTGCTAACCGAACAATTTTATTTTAAAAATATCTTTGACGTTGTGTTTTGAAGTCGTTTTTGATGATAAACGGGAAATGAAACATCAAAATAGGGTCGGGGCGATCCATGGGCATGAAAGCCATCTCGATAACCCCGAACACCCGCAATTGTAATTTTTCACTATCATGGGGCCTTAAATCCAATTTTCATTGGATGAAACCCTCGATACCGTTTTAAGGTCCAAATTTACATTTACAATGATTGGATAATATTTTTATAACCGAAATAACGTCCATTGTGGGAATTAGGCCGAGATCCGATTCAGGGATTCCGTCCCCAACATTCCTAGGCTCACATCGTGATAAATAATACATAACTAATAAAAGGAGATCTTGGAAAGGGCTCCCGTAACCCTATCTGGTAAATCTCACAACCGAGGCCGACATGGCGAGGGACTATATGTATTGATGAGATCCATTAATGAGATTTAGAATCGTGGGAATAAATTCGTAGATCTAAGATTCCCTAGATCTATACAATGACATAATCGGGATTTAACTCAAGAAATATATCCCAAACTGGCTATCAGGTGATTCAATTGTTAGAATCCCTTGACGACGGGTAGGTGGGACCCTCTTGTCACTAGATGTAAATCTAGGACTTTACGAGGTAAATCAAAATCGATTCAAAACACAAAGACGACTAGATCCAAACTAGATCCAAGCCAAATCTAGCGTAGAGATTAAAGTTTTGAACTTTGAAACCATCGATACGCTAGATTCGAGCTAGATCTAGGGTGGATTTAGTGAAAAGATTCAAACTTTAATAATTTAAAAGCAAAACGAATGGTAAAATGACTTGGATCTACGAGAAATTTGAGAAATCAATACGACAATCGAAAAAAGAAACGAACTTTGAACACTAAAAACAGATAAAACGCAAGAGATCTAATAGATCTACATTGAATCTATTAAAAGATCAAATCTTTCACCTTGGGATGAAGGGAGGATGCCTCCTTAAGCTTGAATATATCTAGATTTAACTATTTTATCACAAAATTTGAGTAAATCTAATATATCTAGAAGGATTTTCGAGCTTCTCTCTCTAGAAATTCTATACCTTCTCTCTCTAAAATTGCTTCCAAGTTGCTCTCTCTCAAAATCTGTTGAAAATCTTCATTTATAGGCTTTCCCCGGGTAGCGACTGGCCCCAGGTGCACCTACGGCTGGCCCAAGTGGGGCCTATACACCTCAGTTTTCGTGTTATGCAGTCAGTTTTTTGTCTCGCTTGCGGAAATGTTTGTAACTTTCAATCCGGGCGTAGTTGGGAGACGTGTCATACCATTCCGGAAAGCTCTTTCTGAAGGCTACGTAATGACATAAAGTTTGGTCAATTCTGGGTCCGGGAGGATGGAGCAAAATGTAGAAATGTATCTTCCCACATACGCTGACTGGGCCACCGTCATGCCTCATGTAGTTCCATACTTAACGTTTGTCGTGCTTGCTTTGTGTATTTTATTCTGAACCCCAAAATTCTCTACTCGGGTGTCCCATCATCTAACTGAAATAACTCTTTTACCCTCCTGTATGGGTTAACAATTCGGTTATAACCGAATCGAATAAGTTATTCGGTTATAACCGAAAATCAAAATTTCATTGATTCCATTATCCGAACAAGTAACCAAATTTAGCAATAACCGAATTACCAAAAATCGAATAACCGAACTTATAATTCGGTTATTTCGGTTAATAACCGAACTTGAGTTCCATTTTGTCAAACAAAAAAATCATTTCAAATTGGCAATACTAGAGTTTTCAATCAATAATTAACAATGATAAACAACCATAATAATTCATAACCATAACAAAGTTTAATGGTTTAAAATTAATAATACATAATCCAAATTATGACTTAACAAAGTCTAATGAATCTAGATACAAATAGCAATAGCCAACATGCAGCAGCACTGCAGAAGGTAGCAGCCACCAGCCAGCACCCAGCAGGTCAGCAAATTCAGCACTCAACATTCAGCAACAATATCTAACCATGCAACATCCAGCAGCAGATTAGCAGCAACAAAAGCGCACAGGCACAACAAAATGCAACAGGCCAGCAACAGCATGCAACAGCCAGCAGCAAAGATTAGCAGCAACACAAGCACACGACAACACCAACATTTACACTAATCTTCGCCAAAAGTTCATGACGAGCTGTACAAATTATTTAAAACTTACTATTACATACTATTACATACTTGACATACTTGACAGCAACCAACTAAAACATAGTACTAATAAAAGAATAAAGAAATTACTCGTGGGAAAATAATGTAAAGGCCAACCCGAGTATACTTGTGAGAATTAAAGCAGATCATGGGAAGATACATTTTAACTTTAAGTAGGCAAGCATGAGTGATCTTTCAAATTTTTTGGAATTAAGATGTCTTGCTAGGTAACTAAAGAAGAGTTGTTTAGAAAAGAGATATGATTATATCAAACACTTGAACTTGCACTTATAGCAATTAAAGTAGTTTATGCATGTTAATGTTAATTGAACACCTATCTTGATATGCCAAATAAAATTATGTAAAAGAGAAAGATGTGTATAAAACTTTTGAATTTTGATTGTATAACTATTTTCAATCATTTACAGGAGTCTATGGGACAAAATTGTATTGGGGTGATAACTGAGGTAGTCATCAAGAGCACGATTTTTTCATGATCATCTTACCAAAAAAAACTTTATTTTGCTTTACTTACTGTTAAGTATGTAATAGTATGAAGAACAGAGAAGGGATAATCATACCTTTTACAAGTTTGTTCTTATTATCCTTCAAATGCCCAAAATTACTCTAGAATGAAGCAAAAAAATTGTGAATTCAAAGCAACCAAATTTTTGCACCCAAAACCCAGATAAAATGCAACAACAAATCAGTCAAACATTTCAAAAAAATATAACTTGCACTTAACAAGTAATTACTTTGATAATGTACACTTTATATTTACCTCATTAATCAAGTTGAGTCACATAAACATTGGCATCGTTAGTAGTAAGGCTCAACTTGGACATTGCTGAAAATGAGAAAACATATTATAAACACATTATATTTACAAATTGCTTTATTAATTCAATAAATACAACAACAAAAACTATTACCACTCTCAAGTTTATCGAAAAAGTTTCTATCTTCCTCCACATTAATACGATTCTTCATTTTAATCCAATCTTGAGCACATATGAGAGCTTCGACCATATTAGGAGACAATGAACTCCTAAATGCATCAAGAATGTGCCCTCCCGTGCTAAATACGGACTCCGAAGCAACGGTAGAAATGGGAATAGCCAACACGTCACGGGCAATACGTACAACGATAGGGAATCTTGCATTATTAACTTTCCACCACCCTAAAATGTCAAAAGTATTATCGGGATCTTTTACATCTTCAGTTAGGTACTTGTCCAATTCCGATTTGTCTCCAAGTACCCCTCCAGTTCTTTGTTTTTCGAACTTATCCATAATTCTCTTTGTATGTTGTGATTACATTGCAATAGAACATTGGGATGACATATTACTTAAACTTGATTTTCCACTTTCTTAATTAGAAAATTTTCTTTTGTACTCATTAAAAAAAATCCTCTATTGCTCTTTTGACACCATCGACAATCTCCATCCCCGTGGCCGTGTTAATTACTTGATATTCTAAATCTCTATCTTCATTATCAATGTCAAAATGAAGATCTACTTCCATGCCCTCCGAGGGATCTTCAACTTGACTCTCACCTCCATACATTTGTTCTAAACCAAATTGAACAAAACTCAACTTATACTGAGGATCAAGCACAATGGGAATATACAACAACATGTTCATCTTTGTAACATTTTTCCAATACTTATCATATTTTCTTTTCATTACTTTGGCCATTTTTTGTAATTCTCTATCATTACTTCTTTCTCACTCACCCAGAATAACATAAGTGTCACATATTTCACGAAATGCATTATTTGATGTGACATAAGATGACCCTGAAATACGAACAGTTAGATTATAAAAGTGTTCTAAGAATCTCACATACAATTTAGCCATATTCTAATTCGAGTCCGTTGGAATGTCCCCCCCCCCCCCCCCGGTCTCTATTTCAAAGCCACGATCTTCAAATCCAAACCGATCAAAAGCTTCTTTATACTTTAAGGTCCAACTTGACATCAAGTAAGTAGAGTTCCATCTAGTTGGACAATCTAGACTTAACCTTTTCTTGTCTTTAAGACCACAATAATTAATATAATCTCTAAATGACTTAAGCCTAGCCGGAGATTGTTTTGCATACTTCACTACACGTCTAATTGTCTTAACAGATTTCTCAATCAACTTCAACCCATCATTCATAACAAGATTAATAATGTGAGCTATACATCTCATGTGAATGAATTTACCACTCAAGACATTGGTTTTCCAAGATGTACATTTATCTCTCAAGTAAGCTGTTGCGGTATCATTTGAGCTATCATTGTCTACAGTGAGTGTCATAACCTTAGAAAGTCCCCACTCTTTTAGACAACACTCAACCATTTCCCCAATGTCCTTCCCCTTATGACTTGTGATGGTTTAAAAAATTAAGATTTTCTTATGCAATTTCCAATTTTCATCAATAAAATGGGCAGTAACACACATATAATTCAAACGTTGATTGGAAGTCCAAGAATCAGTAGTGAGGCAAACATGTTCACAATTTTTTCTAAAGATTGTTTTCAGCTTAATTTTTTTTATTATCATACAAACAAATGCAATCTCTAACAAATGTAAAACGTGAAGGCAACTGAAACCTAGGACATGCAACTTGCATAAGTCGTTTAAAACCCTCATTCTCAACATGTTTGAAATGAAGCTCATCTACAATAAGATGGTAAGTTACTGCTGCCCTAATAGCTTCTTGGTCAAACCTCCAAGCAGTGAGTGTACCCTCACCTGCCCCTCCCTCCCTCTTTAATCCCTACAAGTTGGGGTTGAGCTTCATCCATGTTGTTAGGATTTGTTTACAAGTTCTAAAGTGATTTCTTAAAGAAATAGTGCCATTTGAAGGTGAATCAACAGCTAATTCTTTTCCACAATAAGTACATTTACCTTTGATGACATTACCATCCTTATCTTTAATTAGAATAAAGTGTCCCTCAGTCCACACCTTGGATCTAGGTGCCATCCTTTTTCTTTGCATCTTTACACTTTCTGACTGTCCCGTAGTCTTTGTACTTGTCGAGGTTTCTTTTGAACAGAGCTCTATATTGGTGGGAACACTGCCACCTGACTTTTTCCCATGTCCAATTGCATCAAGGTTATCAAGGTTAGGCTCATCTGTATCCACCATTTGCAAATCATTTAAAACACTTCTTCATCTGAAAATTTCAAACAAACCAAATTAGATTAACAAAGAAAGTTTAAAACTATCAAACTTTTACAGTCAAATGAGAAAACTTTAGTTATACTTTAGAAATAAAAAAATCAGGCTCTTCAAACTTTTACAGTCAGCTATTCAACTATTTAGTAAATTGATTGCTTTCAAAACAATTGGGAACCATCTCTGATACATAGTATACAACAATTTTTATAGCTCCAATAAGTGAATATAGTCCCTAACATTGCAACACGTATCAAATTGGAGCCATCAAGTTAGTAGAATCATGGTCTTAAATTTATTCTTTAACTTGAAATTAGTTTACAGCTTATAATCAAGAAACAATATGATCATATTTCAACTGGAAATCCCAGTTCATCTAATCTTGGCAAGCATAAAAATACAAGTTTTTTCAGTTATTCAAAGTATTTTCTCTTTATTTAGCACATCTACTTAGGAGTCGAAGACCTTTCAAAAATCATCATTCAACAAGCTTGAAATGGATGTGATATGATAGACAACAAATGATTCCACACTAGGCTTGATGAGGACATCCTTAGCTCAGGAATGAACGACAACCATGGATCGAATCCGGTGCAAGTTCCAGTTAGACCAGTGACGAGGGCTAGAGCTAAGCGTTTCAAAGATGGATTACTTGTTATTATTCAAGCCGCTTGGAAAGAGAAAGGAACGAGTTCGGGATCATTGGAGGTGTCATCTAAGCTTGTGAATATGATAGGAGTGATAGGCCAAAGTAATCCAAACGATGTACCAGACCAAAGCCAGGAAATTTAGAATCCAGGAAACTCTCCCCGGCGAGCTCAGCAGGCCTATTGATCTCGCCCCAGCGAGATCGTCTCTATCCATCTCTGCCCCGGCAAGATCCTTAGTTCATTTTTCTCGCCCCGGCAAGATCAGCCAATACTTGTTGGCGCATTTTTCGAGGTAGACACGTTTTGACAATTTGGGATGCGAATTTCCATAATTAATTAGATATTTTCAGTATATTTTTGAATTTCTAATGTAACTAGGATAGTTCTAGATTAGAGTTGGATTCTAAATAGATTGTTGATTCCTTATTTGATTTTAGGATTTCATAGCTAGTATAAATAAGCTTTATGGATGTAATTCATACAACAATTCAATAATATTCAGAATTAATATACTCGTGAGATTATTCTCTACTTTTGGTTCTTTGAAGAATTTCTAAGTATTTCTTAGTTTTCTTTGAGATTCAATCTTAACTTATCATACAACCATTCATAGTTGTGTGTGGCGTTATTCTACCGAATCATTCGATTGTGCCGAGATTACCGCTTAAATTTAAGCGAGGGGTTTAGGTGTCATTGGTGTTCATCCATCGTATATCTCATCACTTGATCGATTGTGCCAAGGTTCTCGTCTCGTTATAGACGTTGGGTTAAGGTGTCGAAAGAGTTCCATCAATTTACTTACTAGAAACGATTCGGACGACGACCACCTCACGCAAGCGTGCCGTGGAATCTATCATTTGGTATCAAAGCTACATTTTCTAGATAAGTATCTATCTTTAGTTTATTGTTGAATTTGTGAGTAAAAAAAAGTATACAAAGTTTTATTTCAGTATTTCAATTTGTTAGTAGATTTCATCTTCAGTTCGGTACCTGTGATTGTTGAAAATTCGTATCCACGGATACTATATTTATTCTTGATAAGTTATTTGAGAATTGATTAGTAAAACTGAGAATTTGCTAAGGAAGTTCAAAAAGAGCCTATTAGAGAGAATAATTAGAGGTAAAAGGCTTAGTTACGAGATCATTCGAGGGAAAAAGCCTATTGAATGATACATGAGCGGAACATTATTCGAGCGAAACACGTAAGGGAGTGGTGAGGAAAATATTTTGTTACTAACCTTGTTTTGCAGCTAATCATGTCTGGAATGAAGGATAAGGGGTTGTTTGGAGAAGTATCTTCAACAAAAGATCAAAAAGGTGAATCAAAAATAGACACGAACGTTCTACTATAACAAGTAATTTGGAAGTTGGATCACTTTGATGATAGGTTTAAGAGGATGGAAAGTATTCAAAGGGAGCATTCACAAATTATTATGGGCTCTCAAAAGAAGGAGAAAGTACAGAAAAAGGAGAATAGGGACAACGAAGAGGAGTCCTACAAAGAGGATTTTGATCCAGATCTTCGAAGGCGATTTGAGGCCAAGGATAGAAGATATAGGGATGATAGAGGCGATAGGAGGGATAGAGAATATAGGAATCGGGTAGATGATAACTTGGAAAGCATTAAATTAAAGATTTTGTCTTTCCAAGGGAGGAATGATCCTGAGGCTTATTTGGAATTAGAAAAGAAGGTAGAATAGGTTTTTGAGTACCACAACTATTTGGAGCGCAAAAAGGTACAGTTGGCATACAGAATTTACAGATTATGCAGTCACTTGGTGGGATCAATTGAAAACTAGTAGGAGGAGGTGTGACGAGAAGTAAATTGAGACTTAGGGGGAGATGAAGGCGGTAATGAAGAAGAGGTATGTCCCAAATCACTACCATCGGGAGCAATATCGGAACTTACAAACTCTTAAGCAAGGCAGTCGGAGCATGGAAGATTACTACGAGGATATGGAGGTTATAATGGTCCGAGCCAATGTGATGGAGGACTGCAAGGAGACTATGGATAGATTTGCAGTGGGATTAAATTGGGAGATCTCAGATTTAGTGGAAAGGTAGTATTATGTGTTGTTTAAGGATATGGTACACATGGCCATCAAGATTGAGAAATAGCTTAAGAGGAGAGGTAGCCAGCGGTCTTTGCCTAATTCGGGTTCTTCTTGGAAGTCTAATGTGGCAAAGCGAGAGGAGAAACCAGCCGTAAATAAACCAAAAGTGGAATTTAAGCAGGATTCAACTAGCCGATGGATACAAGGAAAAGTTGAACAACCATCTTTTAATCGTAATCGGGATATTAAATGCTTCAAGTGTCAAGGAAAGGGTCATATTGCAAGTTAGTGCCCAAATCAAAGGACGATGATATTACTTGACAATGGAGAGGTGGAAACCGAATAGGAAAATAGTGGCACCGACTCTATACCACCGTTGGAGGGGGTAGATAATAGGGAGGTTGCTATGCATGGTGAGATGTTGGTTATGAAGCGAGCACTTAGTACGCAAGTGAAAGAGGAAAGTGTGGAATAATGAGAAAATCTTTTTCATACGAGGTGCCTTATGAATGGTAAGGTTTGTTGTGTGGTGATAGATGGAGGAAGTTGCACGAATGTGGCTAGCACGATCATGGTGGAGAAGTTGGGAATGTCCACAACCTTACAAATTGCAGTGGCTTAATGACAGTGGGGACATCAAAGTATCCAAATAGGTGTTGGTTCCATTCACGATTGGAAAGTATGTTGATGAGGTATTGTGTGACGTTGTTCCAATACAGGTGGGTCATTTATTACTTGGTCGCCTATGGCAGTTTGGTCGGCGGGTGAAACATGATGGTTTCACAAACGAGTACTATTTCGTTCATAATCAGAGGAAGGTTACATTATGTCCTATGTCACCAAAACAGGTGCATGAGGATCAATTATACTTGCAAAAAGATCATGAACACAGAAAAGAAAGTGGAAAAAAAGAAAATGAGGGAAAAAATAAGAGAGAAAAAGAAATGAAGAGAGGAAAGCAAACATTTATGCAAAAAAGAGCGATGTGAGGAGAGCATTAGTTTCTAAACAGCCGATGATTATACTTCGGTATAAGGAGGCGCTTTTGAATACTAATGCTAACAATTCTTCTTTACCTAGTGTTGTTTCATCTATTTTGCAGGATTATGCGGATGTGTTTCCCGAGGAGCTTCCACAAGGTTTACCACCTATTCGAGGAATTGAGCATCAGATTGACTTCGTACCATGTGCTGCCATTCCAAACTGTCCAGCCTATTGAAGTAATCCCGAGGAGACGAAGGAGTTACAACGACAAGTTGACGAACTAATAGAGAAAGGGTTCGTGAGGGAGAGCATGAGTCCATGTGCAGTTCCAGTGATTTTAGTGCCAAAAAAGGATGGGAAATGGCGGATGTCCATCGATTGTCGAGCTGTAAATAACATTACGGTAAAATATCGACATCTCATTCCTCGTTTAGATGATATGTTAGATGAATTGCATGGTTCATGTGTGTTTTCTAAAATTGACTTGAAAAGTAGATATCATCAAATTAGAATGCAAGAGGGTGATGAATGGAAACGTTTAACAAAATATGGTCTTTATGAGTGGTTAGTGTTACCTTTTGGGTTAACTAATGTACCTAGTACTTTCATGCGTTTAATGAATCATGTTTTGCGTCCATTCATTGGGAAATGTGTCATGGTATATTTTGATGATATTTTGATTTATAGCAAAAACTTGGGTGAACATGCATTGCATCTAAAATCTGTTTTAGATATTCTTAGAAAAGAAAAGTTATTTGCTAACATGGATAAGTGTACATTTTGCACGGATAGAGTTGTGTTTCTTGGCTTTGTTGTGAGTTCACAGGGAGTCCAAGTAGATGAGGAGAAAATACGTGCAATCCAGGAATAGCCGAGTCCAACAAATGTGAGTCAAGTGCAAAGCTTTCATGGACTGGCAAGTTTTTACCGACGCTTCGTGAAGAACTTCAATGACATCATAGCACCATAGACGGAAGTTATCAAGAATAATGTGGGATTTAAGTGGGGTAATGAACAGGAAAAGACATTTAATTTGATTAAAGATAAATTGACTAATGCTCATTTACTTATTTTGCCTAACTTTGCTAAAACCTTTGAAATTGAGTGTGATGCTTCAGGGTTAGGAATTGGAGCTGTTTTGATGCAAAAAGGGAAGCCGGTGGCGTACTTCAGCAAAAAGTTAAGTGGGGCCACTTTAAACTATCCTACTTATGATCAGTGTTCTAAAAAGCGGCCTAGGCGGCCGCCTAGGCGCTAGGCCCCCCCCCCCCCCCCCGGGCGCCTCGCCTAGGCTCAAGGCGGCAAAAAAAACGCTCCAGGAAATTAGGCGGCGCCTAGGCGGGCTAGGCGGGCGCCTAGGCGGACTAGGCGGGCTAGGCGGCTAGGCGACTAGGCGGGGCTAGGCGGGGCTAGGCGGGAAAGGCGGGGCCTAGGCGGGCAAAGCGGGGCCTAGGCGGAGATTTTTTTAAAAAAATTTTTAATAACTACGCAAACCAAATGTTGATATATTTATTTTTCTAATGATTTACATATTCATAATGTAGGTTGTATCATATTAAATCACAACAAAAAGTGAACAAGATCAAGTCAAAATGGATAATTTTATTATAGTTGTAATTTTTTGAACTTGTATCAACTTCAAATTTTTTGAACTTGTATTAAATTTTATTATTTAATAGCAATCTTGTTTATGAATAAAACTAATAGGTTAAAGATATGTTAACCATATTTAGCATATGGTATTTGTCATTTTCTTTAAGTGCTCAATTTTGAAGATTACACAAATAAAAATAATTTCATAATTAATAATATCAAATGTCTCATTCAATAAACTTCACACTAATTTTTAAAAATAACATTTATTTAAATTTTTTAGAGAGAAGAAGTACATATATATGTGAAGATACTAGTAACACTAATTCTATAATTTAATTATTTCAAGTAATGGATATATATATATATATATATATATATATATATAGTTTGCTTTAATTCATTGAAGCAATTGTTTTCATTGAAGCATGATGATACAAGAATACTCTTAAAAATTCAATTTCAAACTCAAAATTCACATGAATATTAGAAATTACTTAAAAATACATTTATTATTTTTAAAAATTAAACAAATTATGTGTTTGAACTTTGGCATTGGCAATATGGATGTTTTGTTTGGATAAATGTAAGATAAAATATTAAAATTGGCTTAAAATAAAAAATCCCGCCTAGGCCCCGCCTAGGCCCCCTAGGCGCTAGGCCCCCCCGGCCGCCCGCCTCCCGCCTAGCGCCTTTTAGAACATTGCTTATGATAAGGAGATGTACGCGCTGGTTCGAGCGTTGGAGACATGGCAGCATTACCTTTGGCCTAAAAAGTTCGTGATTCACACCGATCATGAGTCATTAAAGTACTTGAAAGGTTAACATAAATTGAACAAAAGGCATGCACGGTGGATGGATTTATCGAGACGTTTCCATATGTCATTTGGTATAAGCAAGGTAAAGAAAATGTTGTTGCAGATGCTTTATCGCGTAGATATGTGTTGTTAAATACTTTTGATACGAAATTACTTGGTTTTGAGCGAATCAAAGAATTATATGTTAATAACCATGATTTCTGTGAAGAGTTTAAAACTTGTGAAAAGAATATTGTAGGTAAATACTTTAAAGTTGATGGGTTTCTTTTTCATACCCGCATGTTCTTTACGTGAGCTATTGGTTAAAGAGTCACATGGGGGAGGTTTGATAGGTCATTTTGGTTTTGACAAAACTTTATCTATTTTAAAAGAACATTTTTATTTGCCTCATATGAAACGAGATGTGGAGAGAATTTGTGATAGATGCATTACGTGTCGTCAAGCTAAATCTCGTGTTCAACCCCATGGATTGTATACACCATTGCCTATATCTAGTGAACCTTGGATTGATTTGTCTATGGATTTTGTATTGGGTTTACCTAGGTCTAAGCGTGGTCATGATTCTATATTTGTGGTCCTAGATAGGTTTTCAAAAATGACACATTTTATTCCATGTCACAAAACAGATGATGCATCCCATGTTGCTAATTTATTCTTTAAAGAAATTATGCGTTTGCATGGCATGCATAGAACAATTGTTTCAGATAGAGATACTAAATTTTTGAGCTATTTTTGGAAGACTTTGTGATGTAAATTGGGTACTAAACTATTATTCTCAACAACTTGTCATCCACAAACTGATGGTCAAACTGAAGTAGTAAATAGGACTTTATCTGCATTGTTACGAGCAATCATTAAAAAGAATATTAAGCATTGGGAGGAGTGTTTACCGCATGTTGAGTTTGTATATAATAGATATGTTCATTATGCTACTCATTTTTCGCCATTCGAGATTGTATATGGTTTTAATCCTTTAACACCATTGGATTTATCACCATTACCTGTTTTTGAATTTACTAACATGGGTAGAAAGAAAAAGGCTGAATTTGTTAAGCAGATACATGAGAAGGCGATACTCAACATTGAAAGGAAGACGGAGCAATATGCAAAACAGGCCAACAAGGGTCGACGTCAAGTTATCTTTGAACCGGTAGATTGGGTTTGGTTACACATGTGAAAAGAGAGATTTCCGGCTCAAAGGAGATCTAAATTGCTTCCTAGAGGAGATGGACCATTTCAAGTTCTTGAGCGCATTAATACAATGCCTACAAATTAGATTTACCTGGTGAGTATAATGTTAGTGCAACATTCAATGTTACTGATCTAAGTCCATTTGATGTAGGTGATGATTTGAGGACAAATCATTTTCAAGAGGAGAGGTATGATGAGGACATCCTTAGCTCAGGAATGAACGGCAACCATGGATCGGATCCGGTGCAAGTTCCAGTTGGACTAGTGACGAAGGCTAGATCTAAGCATTTCAAGGATGGATTACTTGTTATTATTCAAGCCGCTTGGAAAGAGTAAGGAACGAGTTCGGGAGCTTTGGAGGTGTCATCTAAGCTTGTGAATATGATAGGAGTGATGGGCCAAAGTAATCCAAACGATGTACCAGACCAAAGCCAGGAAATTTGGAATCTAGGAAGCTCGCCCCGGCGAGCTCAGCAGGCCTATTGATATCGCCCTAGCGAGATCGTCTTTGTCCATTTTCGCCCCAACAAGTTCTGAAGCCGCCCCAGCCCATTCGGCTCTGTCCATCTTTGCCCCAGCGAGATCCTCAGTTCATTTTTCTCGCTCCGGCGACATTAGCCAATTCTTGTTGGCATGTTTTTCAAGGCAGACGCGTTTTAACAAGTTGGTATGCGGATTTCCTTAATTAATTAGATATTTTTAGTATATTTTTGGATTTCTAATGTAACTAGGATAGTTCTAGATTAGAGTTGGATTCTAAATAGATTGTTGATTCCTTATTTTATTTTAGGGTTTCATAGCTAGTATAAATAAGCTTTAGAAATGTAATTCATATAACTATTCAATAATATTCAGATTTAATATACTCGTGAGATAATTCTCTACTTTTGGTTCTTTGAAGAATTTCTAAGTATTTCTTAGTTTTCTTTGAGATTCAATCTTAACTTATCATATAACCATTCATAGTTGTGTGTGGCATTATTTTACCGCATCATTCGATTGTGTTGAGATTACCGCTTAAATATAAGCGAGGGGTTTAGGTGTCGTTGGTGTTCATCCATCATATATCTCATCACTTGATCGATTGTACCAAGGTTCTCGTCTTGTTATAGACGTTAGATTAAGGTGTCGAAAGAGTTCCATCAATTTGCTTACTAGAAACGATCCGGGCGACTACCACCTCACGCAAGCATATCGTGGAGTATATCAAGGCTTCTTAATAGGAAGAAATTGAACTAGCTCATATATATAATAAGCATAGAAACCGGCCGAGAAATTAGAAGTTAGGTAGCAAGAGGAGATGAAAAATGAAAATGCAGAACAAAATATGAAAAATAAGATAAGAGAGCAATCATAAGTTTTCATAAATATCTTTTATTGGATATTGAAAAAACAAGTAACAAAATCCCATTATTGCATCATTTTATTTTTCATAACCAATGATGATCAAGTATTCAAGTACTAGCAAACCATGCAACAGGTGATTATTGTGTTTATATTTATTTGCTCATCACAAAACCAAAAAGAATGTTTGTTACTTGTCCAAACTGGAAGTTGCAACAATCAAAGTTCATAATATTTCACTTTCAGGACTGCTGACTCATGTTAGATTTTATATATATATATATATATATATATATATATATATATATCACAGGTTTGAATAATAAAACTATTTTAGTGAAACAAAATGGAGCAATCCACATTTTATCTACCAAGCTTCTCCTGAATTTCACTTATGGAGTACATGCAAAGGTATAAATAACAAAATACAAAGGATATGGCATTTTAAGGCTGGATCAAAACAAAATAATAGAGAAATTAGAAGTTTTAATCAAAATGCAGACTGTATACACACAAATAGAGAAAATTTGAAAAATGAACAAAATATGGCACTTTATTTGGGTAAAACATTATACATACATAAAGCTAGAAATCTTCAACTCCTAGTTCATGATACTAAAAAACTAAAAATGTATGCAACAAATATTGGATTTGGAAATAAGTAAATAACAATCAACAAATATTGATTTCCTGACTCCATGTCTCCATCTTAAAAAACAGAGTACAGAAAAATTACCTGCTTGCTTGCTTGAGTGTTGTATAGATTGTAGTTGTAACTGAAGTTGGAACTCGGAAGACTAGAGAGGTCGAGCCGTCGAGGTCGAGGAAGAGAGTCGCCATGTCGCAGGGAGAGAGACCAAGGCGCAGAGCCGCAGAGAGTGAGACGGTGAGACCGTGAGAGGCGGAGGCCGGAGACTGAGACGGAGAGAGGCGGACGCCGGCGAGGCTGTGAGATCTGAGGTAAGAGTAACATGTTGTTCGACTAGTCGACGAAACTGAGAGCCGAGAGGCGAGAGGCAAAAGGAATTAGGATCTGGGATTTGGGAATGGAAATTAGGGGCTAAGGCATGCAGACTCGAATATACCATTATAAAATTATTATTTTTTATTAATAAGTTCGGTTATTCGGGTATCAGAATAACCTATTTTTTATTACCGAATCTGAAACCGAATACCGAGCATTAAATTGGATATAACCGAAATTTGAAAAAAAAACCGAAAAATCAAAATAATTCGGTTAAAAAAATTCGATTATGTTCGATAATTCGATTTTACCCGTTTTTTGCTCACCCCTACCCTCCTGCCAAGGTTAGGAAAGATATGCACAATTTTAGGTGTCTATGTGATAACCCGAATTTTCTGTAATTATTAAATAAGAATTTAATAAATAAAATTATTACTATGAGTGGTGTCGGTTTCGAATAAATATATATATATATATATATATATATGTGTGTGTGTGTGTGTGTGTGTGTGTGTGTGTGTTGTATATTTTGAAATATGTGATTTAGTGTGAAGAGATTAAGTGTGAATGTAGAAGAGAAATATATATTTACATATTGAAAAAATGAGGTTTAGTAATTAATTAAACTATTGAAAAAAGTAAATGATATTGTTACGAAAAAAAATTGACTGAATATTATTAGTTAATTTAATTAAGTTAAAAATTATATTATGAAATAATATAATTTGATTATTATGCCTTGTTGGCGATGAAATTGTTATGAATTAAGTTTCATAAATAATGAGAGTAATTCACTTAATTAAAGTAGTGAATTAATGAAAATATGTATTTGTTAAAATAAAATGAGAAAGCAATGTGTTACATATAAATATAATATATTAATGTAATACGATTGTGAATTTCGTAAATAGTTAAAATATTTATCGAATAAAATAAATATTTTAGTTGAGATATTTATTAAACAAAATAAATATTTGATGGAAATTGTTATGGGATAATTTATGTAAGTGTGGTAATATTGATTAAATTAAATGATTTTATAATCAGCACGTATTTTATTACGCTAATAGAATGGTAATATTCTAATTTAATTAAATAATTAAATTAGGGGATTAATGATTTGTTAAATAAAGTTATAATTTTATTGGCTAAGTAAATATGGTGTTGACTAGATAAAGAGTATGATTTAATTAAATTTAAGTGAGACAAATATATATCATATAATAAGAAGATTAATAAAATAAATTAAAATGGATGTTTTAGAGGGTTAGCCAAACATGGCCTTGTGACCCTTGGTATTTGCAACTGCTGAAACCTTTTGTTTGGTAATTGTTAGCCAAATTAAAATATACGTATTATGTTGTCAGTTTAGTTTCAAAGCAGAGAGAAGAGGAAAGAGGGTTTTAAGAGAGAAAGAGAGATTTTCTCTGAATTTGAGAGGAATTCTGATAATCAAAGAAGGAGGAATAAGCAAGCAATTCTTATCATCTAGCTAGGTCTAAGAAGAAATCAAAAGGTATAAACTAACTCTAAATTTCTTTATCTTTGTTTCTCTAAACTTTTCATTGAAAATGGATTTTTGGTGGATGAATAATTGAGATGTTGTTTATGTGGGTTTATAAGCATGCTTAATTTGGTATATTGTATCTATAATTGATTTTGGAGTTATCAAATCCATGAAAGCATATTTGAAAGTGAAGAATTTGAGTTTTGGTATAATTGTATATTATATGGTCTATTTTGGAGTCAAAATTGGCTTTGAATTTGTGCTCTAAACTGTAAATTGATGATGGATTATATTAGTATTTTGAAAAATGAAAACAATGCAATTGGAATGAATCAAAATTGTTTAGAAACGAATTCGTAGTGAATGATTCCGCTAAATATGTAAAAATATGAAAATTAGCATGAATATGGAATTTGAGTCCTTAATTTGGGATGTTTGAAGTTTCTAAGATGTTAAAAGGTTGGGTAGATGTTAGTTTAGGTGATTAGCATGTGTATAACATCTGGGTATGTTTAATTTAGACTTTAATTGATGAATATTTGGAGTTTTTGGGTTTGGAACTGTGTAATTCGTGAACTGCAGAATCTGGGTCTGATGAACGACGCTGCTTGCCCAGTTCATTCTGACGCCGCAACGCCTCTCTATAAAATAAAAAATATAAAAGACTGGCGCCGCAGCGCCGGTAGTCAGTTTGGCCCAAAAACGAGATATTAATTATATGATTCTATGAATGTTTATGTAACCCTAATGAATGATTGTAATGAAATGTAAAACATGTTATAAGACTTAATAACATGTTGCAATCACGCAAATGATAATTTAAAGGTTGTGCTTTAGTAAGTTATATAAGACTTAAGCTTAATTTCGTGAGGTATAGTAATGTTGTTTAAGTGCTAAGCCTTATGTTATATGCTAGGTAAGGTTCCTAATTGAATTGAATAAGGCTAATATACATATAATGCAATGTGAAGGTAAACTTTAATTACTTAACTAAATGTTAAGTGTCAATTAAAGTGGAACGTAATGAGAAGGAAAAGGAAGTTTAACGTAAATAAACCGAATGGACAATGAGGAGCCCCAACAGAACTTAAACACTAAATTAAACATTGTGTATCGATTAAAAGGAAGGATTATGGAATGTATAGTAGAGTTATTTAAATGATTACCAAGCGTTGTTATATGGCTAATAGTTAATGTGCATGATCATATGTTGTGTAGGAAGTCTATAAGGACAAAAAAACTGTAATTGGTAATCTACGAACCAGGCAAGTCTTCCAGTTCCTATTTGCTATATGAATTTGATAATTGATTAGTGGAATTGTGTACTGCTATAAGATTGTTGAGTTACATATGAAATGCATATGACATATATATGAAATGTAAAAGTCAATCTATGACTATGTTGATTGAGTAAAGAACTCAGTCTTAATGTATGTTATGTGAGATACAACATGTATGACATGTTGGAATATTTATGATTGTACAAGTTGAATGTGATATTATGTGTTATGTGATGCATGAAAACTGTTTGATTTGTTGAGCTGTCGAGCCCAATCTTACAAAAAAATAAACTTTTTGCAGGTTAAGGATGCAATGTGACATTATCTGTCATCTGGATGATAAGGATCAGAAGACGTGCAAGAAAATAAATTTTTTTTATCTAGAAATTGTTTTGAACCTCGCTGAGGGTGTTCAACGTATGTAGTTGGCAATTTATGATGTGTATTTAATGTCAGGATGTAAATATTGAATTATCCGATATATGAAGGATATTGTACTGAGACGTGAAATCTTATATAATAAGTCTGATAAAGTGAATCATTAAATAAATATGATTCTAAGATATGTAATCGTAAAGGTTGTGATTTAGAGAAATAAAGAAAGAAGACAGAAAAGTTTAAAATTTATTCCGCAATTTTATTGATTATATCACCGTTTAATGATGTAAAGGAAGATTGTAAATGTATTGTTAACGAGCAAAGTCGGAAATGAAATTGTCCAGATTTTAGGGTCGTTACAGTCTACACATACTTGTACACAAATATTAAAGCTGTGGGCCCAAGTGCATATTAGGGTTTACATGACCTAATTGAGTTAAATGTATAAATTAGGGTTCATGTGACCTAATTAAATGTACAAATTAGGGTTTACAAAAACCTAATTAAATGTGCTAGACCCGGGGAAGTCTCCACGTGTTCCAAGGCAGAAGACTCGTGGATGCGACCCATTTTGGGAATTGATTGAGGGATTGGATTGGTGGCTAGAAGAACAGGGCAATTTGGACATTACTTTGATGATTAAAGGACATTTCTGGAATTTTCCCTATAAAACATGACTAAAGGGTATTTTTGGAATTCTCCTTAAAACATGTGTCTGGCATGTGACTATTTCTCAGGCAAGCTCTATAAATAGTCCCTCTATTCTAAGAAAAGGGGATGACTCTGAAGACATTACATTTAGACTCTTGGAAGCTCTAAGCACTTGAAACTCTCTCTCTCTCTCAACTCGAAGACTCAAGAAGGCTCTTGGAATCCCTGCTACCCTAACCCGGTTTCCGGATTCTAGGAGTTCTGCCACACGTCATTGGAGTAATCGTCCACCTGTTCTTCTCCCTTCTTCAATCAATCAATCAATTCCGTGCTCTTCGTGGATTTCTCTCCTCTCCAGCCAATACGAAACCCTAACCCTAGCAAAGTGTAATTTCTTTACCTACAAATGCATAGATAAAAAATATATGTACTCCTTCACTCTCCTTAATTTCTTTCTTTTTGTACAACTAATTTGGCATTGCAATGTGACTTGTGATGGTACTTAATACGGGTATGATGGAATGCCACAAAAACTACGTGTATAATGGAATGCCACAAAAACAATTAATATTGATTTGTACCTTCTTCTTTTTTTTTTTAATATTTTTGAGTTTTGGGTTCTACAATTTTTAAGAAATGCAGTTATTTTATATAGCCTATAGGTTTACTAAAAGTGACTCTAAAATTTTGATATTAGATAGAGGCTTAATAAGATGAAGTACAAAAAAAAATATTTTTGAAATTGTTTTGAAAACTAGTCGTACCTGGTACGAATTACAAGCTTGCTTAAATTTGATTAACCCAGCCTCCAATTGCCTTTGTTATCTTCCGTAGCTGCTCTTAGTCCTGGAAGAGCTCCAACATCAAGTGAAGGGCCTGCATACATGGCCGGTCCAACCATTAAGCGAGTTAAGCAATGACTTAAGGCCCCCAAATTAAAAAGGCCCCCAAAATTTTAATAACTCATATTTAGATCTACTAAGTAGTCATTTTATAAGAAAAAATTTCTTGAATTTTTATCAACTAACCAATGTGGGACTTAAAGACTTTTTATAAAGAAAACTTATTTCAACTTTTATCATCTAACCAATGTGGGATTTAGAGACAATAACAATAACAAAGACATTTTAATGTATTTTTTGGTTCAAATGTCCCACATCGACACCACAAGAAACTTAAGTTTAACAATAAGTTATAAGAATGAGAAGCCTTTTGGCTATAAGAATGAGAGGCCTTTTAGTTCAAATGTAATTTTGTTTCAAAGTCCCATAAGAAACCTAAGTTTAACAAATAAGCTATAAGAATATGAGGCCTTTTGGCTACTAAAATGAGAGACATTTTAGTTCAAATGTATTAATAAACTATAAGAATGAGAGGCCTTTTGACTATAAGAATGAGAGGCATTTTGGTTCAAATGTATTTTTATTTTAAAGTTCCATAAGAAAGTTTAACAATAAGCTATAAGAATGAGAGGCCTTTTGGTTCAAAGTCCCACAAGAAACGTAAGTTTAACAATAAGCTATAAGTTAAGAGGCATTTTGGCTATAAGAATGAGAGGCCTTTTGGTTCAAATGTATTTTTATTTCAAAGTCTCATTTCATCTAATATACATCTATTGTCTTACCTTGGTTTTTTAAGTAGAAGAGAATTCAAGATTAATATAACCAATGTGGGACTTAGAAACAATTAAACCTTCATTTGATATTCCTTTTATAAAAAAAATTTCCTTTAACTTTTATCATCTAACCAATGTGGGACTTAAAACAATAACAAAGACATTTTACACATGTATTTTTTGTTTCAAATGTCCCACATCGACACCACAAGAAACATAAGTTTAACAATAAGCTATAAGAATGAGAGGTCTTTTGGTTCAAATGTATTTTTGTTTCAAAGTCCCACATCGTCTAATATACATCTCTTGTTTTATCTTTGTTTTATAAGTAGAAGAGAGATCAAAATTAATTTTTGTAAGTAAGTATATTGGCTTGGGTCTAGTCTTTGTTGGCTTCGGTCCGAAAGCTTTAACAAGCCACATTATTGTACCAAGTTTGGCCTACCAATTGAATGGTTAAAAAAAGGCCCCAATTTAAAATTTGGCTTGAGGCCTCCAAAAAGTTTGGACCGGCCCTGCCTGCATATTCACCATGCAATAAAATATCTTTACCTTAACTTTTGTTTCTGATATTTGTGGACAACTGGCTAAAGTTTTGAAGTACACTTTTCTCTTAAATCTTAACTAATGAGCCTCAATGGTTTAAATTTTTTTAAAAAATAAATTTCAAAATCTGACAGATTATGTGATAGAACAAGATAAAAGCTAAATTTTATTTTCGATATTTTTGGACAACTGGCTAAATATTTGAAGGGCACTTTCTCTCAACTAATGATGCTCAAAGCTTTAGATCTATAAAAAGAAATATTGAAAAAAATGACAGATTATATATATATTTTTGGCTGTGCGATAATTTTGTCTCTCTAAAGTGTCACAGAGTGCCAAAGTCATCTATAAAGTTTTTTTTTTCGTCAATTGAGTCCTCTGACTCATTTTTAAGGGCAATTTTGTCTTTATTTTGTCTTTATAAGTATCCAGATATATTACATATATTATTATAATACAAAATCAAATAAAATTCTAAACAATATACTCCATCTGTTCCTAAAAGGATGACTAAATGTACAAAAAAATCACAAAAGGATGAGAGACGATACATAAAGTGAAATGGTAAATATGTTATTTGGCGAGATCTATTTGTATGAAAAAATAAATGTACTAATCACTTTATATAATCTTGTGGAGTCATTAAGAATAAATTTAAAACTTTTTTATTCTCTTCCCTCCATTTTTTCTTTTTGTGCAAATTATATTTTGTTCATCTTTTTGAAAAGAGTGAAAGTATATTAACATTCAAACAAACTATATATATATGGAGCGGTATTTTCTTCACCTCTTCTTCTCAGTCGCTTACTACCTCCTCCACCGTTAGTGCGACAAGATCCGCTTCTCCACCTATGACACCCCCACGTCCGTGTACTTTTAAACACGGAATATAGTGTTCATGATACTACTTCATCCACACACATCTATCTAAGAAATCTTAAAAATATAAATGTAATTACTATATCATTACAAAATGTTTCTGTCTAATCCCAGGTTCTAAGACATTTACATATCCAAAACATAAATATTATCTAGACTATTACATCCATACTAATTATTACAATTAATACATAAAATCCTATACTCGTTCATTTTTCTTTTTCCTTTTCCTTTATCTTTACCAGATCCTTCAGATCGCTCGAGCTTAGCTGAAAATATTTAATTTTAAGCAATAGTGAACAACTAATTGCTCAACTTTTCTAAAAGTTAAACAATATTATAATTGTTAACTGACACTCTTCGAGCATGTTAAGGGATCAATCAATTATACTAAATATTGTACACAACATTACATCTTAAACGATTATATACGTTTATTTTTACACGTCGTGTGTTTGTCAAATTTTTTGACTAAAATACCGCTAATATTATCCATGATAATATTAAACTAACTGCTTAGAATATTAATGAATAATCAAATAAATCATACAAAACTGTAGTTGTTAATTCTTTCTTGGATATTTTTTTTTGTTGCTAATTTATTTGTATATTAAATTACAAAAATAAAGATAACACATTGCAGATCATTACATTAGTCCCTCCTCCCGTGAAACTAAAGACACCAAGACAAATCTAGAAAACAAAATCCTAACCAACAAATAAAGTCTCACATCCCGAGGTTAGGATAATTAGCATAGCCAAACAAGCCTTAAAGCTCAAAGAGCTCCTAAACTAAGTTCAGAATTTTGAATTTTGAACATCTGTGGGCCCCAATGCAATGAGAGCTTAATCCCATAACATTGGTCTAAGCAAACAAGGCATCAGCAAATTTGAATTAAGCGTGGGCCCCAATTACATAACGGAAGACAGCAGCGCACTGCCCAATACCAAGATAGCCCTGCTGCCCCAACATGCAGAACCGGCGAACATGGAGGAAATCAGTCCAGAAAATGTCCAGCCGTCCCAAACCAAGAGCTGCCAGCGACACTTCCGGCAAGGACAGTCGTGGGTCACCGATGAAGCAGCAAAGGACCCAGACCCAAACATAATCTGCGACGGAAGGAACACACCAACAGATCGGATTCCAACTGAACAATAAACAATCGGAGAAAGGGAATCAGACATGGAGGAAAGCAAGTCTCCGAAACCCTTGCCAACCCAGATCAAATACCAGCACACGCCATGGTCGCCGGCGAAGATGGAGAGCAGAGGTTTAAACAAACAAAATCCAATTAATAAGTTCCAATCCATAACAATGAAAAACTGAAAATTGGAGCACAACCCAAGATTTCGAATCTAAAACTAGATCAGATCTAAACCAAATCACGGGAAGTCAGCAACCCAAATCGGTACCATGAAAAAAAAAACCAATCTGATCATGAACAAAGAAAATCAGTAAACAAAACATGAACCCAGATCGGGAAAGAACATGGATCAACCGGAGTAAGCCATAAGACACAGAACCCAGAATCCATAACCATCAATCAGATCCTAAGCAAAAGCAATTAAAATCTGATAACGTGGAACACATCCCAAGATTTCGAAGCCAAGGCTAGATCAGATCAAGTTAAACCGAAATCAAGAGAAGACCCAGCACCAGATCAAATCGTCAGACGGACCAGAATCCGGCGAGAGCAGCCATTAAATCACCAGCAGAGAGGGATTTAAAGAACGAATTGGTTAGACCCATTAAAGCAAGCTTCAATTTAAACCAATTTCAACACCACCACAACAAACCCACAACATAATCTGCCAAATCAGAGGCTCAACCCGGTAACACAGAGGAGTTAAGGGCTCCAAACCAGATCCAAACATTGTAACCACAATAGATACTCCCCTCCTAACTTGAAACACATGAAAATCAGCTATGCAGCCACCGGACTATGCCAAAACAATAGCAAGAAAGAAAGTTCGGGTTAATTCACACTTGGGAGTTGCCGGAGAGACTCCAAATAGAAATCAAGTGCTCATTGATAACTTTCTCCCTCTAACTTTTGTTTGTCTCATTCCATTTTATTCTTTATTTTATTCCTTGTCAATTTCATTCTTCTTATTCAAACATAACACAAGTTCCTCTAAATAATCCGGGCAGTCTAAATTTTTCCTTTAATTAAAAATTATTTCATTTCATGTATTAACTCGATCAAAATAGTCATATTAGTTAGCAATTAACACAGGGTAGGTGGGGATTCAGGGTTGCGTACCGGAACATGCCAGTTGGCGCGCATGTAGCATGTGTGAAACAAAGAAGAAAATGCCTTTATCATCCCAGCGCAAGGCCAGGAAGGCAAATTTAATACAAGTTCGGTGGTAGGTGCAACGCTAATTAATTTGGGCTGCATAAAGTTTTTGAACAACCTTTTCTCTACTCCAGTTGAACTTAGCTTTATATAAACAACCATATGCATCACCCCTAATTCTCATATCCCATTATTATCCCCCTTATTTTACTCTCAACAAAATACTTCATCCAAACACACCCTCTTAACATGACGACCAGCAGCGCAATTGTCACATGTGCATTCATTGCGGCATCCATGTTTATTACTATGCTTCCGAGCACTATTGCACAGGCGCGGACACCGACGCCACTCGAAGTGCCTGTACCTGCGGCGACGCCGGAGCCGCTTGGAGTGCCAGTGCCGGTACCGGCGGCGGCGCCAGGGCCGGCAGTGGATTGCCAGACAGCTTTGTTTGGTATGTCAGATTGTTTGGGTTTTGTTATGACAGGAAGCAATGAAACAAAGCCTGATCCGGCCTGCTGTCCGGAGCTTTCTGGGTTGTTAGATAATCAGCCCATTTGTCTGTGCCTGCTGCTTGGGGATACTGAAGCAACCTTTGGAATTCAAATTGATCTCTCCAAGGCACTCACGCTTCCTTCTACTTGTGGGCTTAAAATTCCATCTCTTAGCATGTGTCCAGGTTCTTCTCTTGATTCTTAATACTCCATCTCCATTTGTCTGTGTGTTTTTTTCTTTTTTCAAATAAATGTTTGAATGCAAAAATATAAAATATGGTGAGAAAATATGGGAGAAATTTTAAAAATAAAAGATGGGAGAAAGAAAGAAAGTTAAAGGTGGAGAAAGTTGCAACGAACTTGCAATTATTTAGTGGTTATGGTATTTTCTGCTTACACAAAAAGTTGTCACGTATTTTCTGCATTTGTAGGATAACTTCTTTTTAGTCGAAAGGAGGTGTCTTAATTTCCTTAAAATATCTTTATTATTAGTTATTTTATTCCTTTCGATTCTTTTTAATTGACATTTAATTAGAAAATACAAAAAATACGAAACGTAATTAGTAGTTTATCTGATTCATTAAAGTGTATATAAAATTTCAAATTTACCCTTCTAAAATATATTAAAAAAGATTAACAAAGTAGTATTTAATGTAAGGATAATATGAAAAATTAAATTATTAATACTTATTTAAAATATACAAACGATAAATAAAAATGAATAAATTTCACTCTAAAAATACAAATAAAAATGAATAGAGGGAATATCATTAAAAATAATAAACAAGTCGATTACAGAACGATATGAAACTGTAGAGGTGAGCATATGTTTGGACACGCTTTCTGAAAAGGATAAATTTATGTACACTATTCCAAACACTACATTTTATATTACATTGCGCATTCAACCATTAAAAAGTGGGACCTGGCACGGAAATCTACGTCAGGTCCTACTTTTTAATGGTTGGATGTGCAATATAGTGTAAAATGTAGTGTTTGGAGTAGTGTATGTAGACTTATCCTTCTGAAAATGTTTTAATTAATTATAAAATGAATACGTAATATTTTATTTTAATTTTTTGTTCTGAGTTACTTTTGTTAATTATTGAAAGAAATATTTTTCGAGATTTTATTTGCACAATAGCTTTTGCTGGACAGCCTGGACTAGATAGTGTTTCCTCCTAATAAGAAAATAAAAATTATCAAGAAATCTATTTTGGATTACAATAAATTTATGTTGAAATAAAATTATAAAATTTATTAATAAATAAAATTAGTAAAAATTAAAAAAAAAATTCATTTATACACATCTTTTTTTAAAAAAAAAATATTATTAATATTTATTTACGTAACTAACAAAAAAAATCAATGTAAACATTCGATATCATTTTTTCGTATAAACCTTCGGACAATAGACAAAAAAGATATTGCAAGTTGTACTGCATTTCTTTTTTCTATTTTCACGCACTTTGAGACGACTGCCCCCTATTTAAGTAAGCAGGACAACCACTAACCAGAGTTTCTTACATGTCCACAATTTAATACTCCCGCCTATCCGAATTATAAAATGAATATTAATTTGTTAAAAGTTAATTTAAAATATTTTAAAATTTAAAATTTACATTTACAGTAATATTGACATAAATTAAATAAATTCTATTGATGTTGAATTTAAAAATATTTGAAATTAATTTTTAAAAAATTAATATTAATATAATAATTTGAAACAGATATAGCATGATTTTTTTCCTAAGTTGGCGCCAATTTGTATAAAAATGGCTGGATAATAATATACTCCCTCGGTTCTATATTAAGTGTCGTTTTAACTTCATGCACATGAATTAAGAAAGTCATTTAATACTATCATTTAATAATTAAAATTTGTATGAAATTTCATCACTACCCCTTTATGGGAAGTTGAAAACTATTGATACAAGAAAGAAAATTTCTTGGGACAATGAGAGAAGTTAGGGGTGATATTGGAAAGTAAATAATTTATTCTCCTAGAAAGTTGTAAACGACAAATAAATTGGAACAAATTTTTTCTTCTAAAAAGTCACTTATTATGGAATGGAGGTAGTAATAAACTTTGTGCTAATAAATTGACTACGGTTGTGAATGTGCTTAGCTAAAATTACTTATAAATTATAAATATTATTAAATGAATGCAAAAGAAAGTTTACGGTTAGTCAAATTTATCTATTTTAAAATAACTTATAAGGTATTTTTAGAGAAGTCAAAAATTATTACTTTCTAAAATTACTTATAAATTAATTTATAATTAAAAAAGGTCACATAGAGCACTCAAAAAAAAAAACAAAACACTACATATAAGTTGGTTTGATGAACTTATAATAAGTAGTTGTCAAACAAGCTAGAACATTTTTGGCTTTTCTTTTGAATTAAGTTATGTATTGTTCTTAATTACCAACAAGTTCGAATGCAAGCTCGCATTTCCAACTGGTTTGTACCTGTCTCACCAAACCAATAATCTCAGTGATCTCTCTCCCTCATCCTGAAAACAATTTTTAATTTTACAAATTAACTCACTTGGTTTTAAAATATATTTTATGATTAATATTTGAAAGTTAATTTAAAACACTTTTAAACTTAAAATTAATAGTATTTATTAGAAACTACGAAAGAATAAATAATATATTTCATTCATTTCAAATTATAAGTTGATTGTTAATTTTTGAAAGTCAATTTAAAACATTGTCAAACTCATAATTGATTAGATTTACGAAAAAAAAAGATACAAAACAATAATCATTATAGTTATTAGCACTTTTTATATAGCTTATAATATTCGTCAGTTTATTTACGAAAATTAAAGAATTTTAAGTCAATTCTAGGTTTAAATTTGTCTCATGTTAACCTCAAAAAGTCAATAATAACATCATATTTAAAACAGAAAGAGTAATTAGTACTTTTAGATAGTTATAATATTCATAATTAAATTGATTAAAATTAAATAAATTTATTAATTATGAGTTTAAAAATATCTCAAATTAATAATAATTTTTTATTTTGAAAGAAATGAAATATAATTTTTAATTCTTAAGTTTTAATTTTTGTTTCTCCTCCCGAACGTGCCATGACCATTGTCTCTCAAGTTTTCAGTGATACTATATGCTTAAAGTTCTTATGTAAACTGATTTATATTATCTATTAAAAATACTTATAAAATATAGAGATGGTCAGCACTACCATCCTCCAAACCTCATAAAATAAAATAAAATTACGACTTTTTGAAATTCATATTTAATATTTAGGCTTGAATTATAAATGTTCCTATGTTATGTTAATGATCTTTTATCAATAGTGTTTTCAAATGCGTGTTATTTTTTATGGCAATTTAGGTATTACCATCCTTTACTCTCTTTTTTTTGTTAAGTTTGAGTGTACATTACTACAAACTAATATTAAAGATGAATAAATTATTATCGGGAATTGGTTTTTGCCCAACAAAAATTTGTTATTCTCATAAAACTTTACTCACATAAATGTGAATTTGTATACTATTACTATTCATATAAGTGGCGTTTTGCATACCTATCAAATTCTTTTGTAAAACTATTAATTCCCATTGTAAAATATTAAGGTATCACGTATTAAATCTCGTATTCTAGGCAAGGTTTTCAGACCTGGATCGGTTATCGAATCGAAAAAGGTACCGGGTAAATGTGTTACTGGTCCAATCAGTGGTCGAACCGTTATGGACCTAGTGACGTCATTAATATATAAAAATATATATTATTAGTAATTAATAAAATTTTAAAAAATCTTATTTTTTATGAATTAAAGCATAATAAAGTTGAGTTAGAATATTACTAAAAGTTGAGTTACAATATTACTAAAAGTGGTTAATTTTTTTATATAATTTTTATTCTAAATAATTTGTGAAAGTTTAAAGTTTAAATTGTTAATTGTAAACTAAATTAATATTGTAAACTTAATATTGTAAACTACTTAATTAATAAGTGAAAAAAATATTATTTTTAAATTAAAATAAATTCACATCACAATTTAAATTTTAAACTTTCACAAATTATTTAGAATAAAAATTAAATATTAATATTTTTGTGAAATGAAGGGAATAATTGAATAATAAATATTATAATTAAAAAGAATTTAAGAGTTAGGACAAATATCCCAAATTCCCAATTAAGAGCAATAACTAAAAAGCAAAAGTAATATAAATTACAAGATAATCTGAATGTGATCAACACTTGTGGTCCCCGTGGACTTTGGGCAAGAGAACAATGACATTTGAGACCAATTTGCAGAGAGTGAGAAAAAAGAGTCACATATGTAGCAAGTTCTTGTATGTATATAAAACTTGACTGACCGTCTTTCCTACGGCCAGTCGCACGAAGGAGGTGCGGCTAAGGTAAAAAAGAAATAAAATTTAGGGGTAATTTGATAATTGGTTTGGCCGCAAGAAGGAGTTGCACCTATCGTAGGAAAGAGGTGTGGTCGGGCCTCGGCCAAATTAAATCTTAGCGCTTAATTCATTAAATGGATGACCACAGATCTGTTAGCTGAAATAATGCTCACAGCTAACGTCAACTCTCTCTCTCTCTCTCTCTCTCTCTATATATATATATATATATATATATATATATATATATATATATATATAAAAGAGGAACTTACAACTGAATTATTTTGATAAACAAAAAATATGTAAGAAAGTTAAGTCAAGAGGCCATTCAATTTTCAATTGAATTAAATTAATTTGATTGGTCGAGCTGACTCAAATGAGTTGACTCAAATTAAATTAATTAATTATTATTCATTGTTTCATTTTCCATTCCATTCACTTCATTCCATTTCACTTCCTCTCTCCCTACCATATTAATTCTTTCTCTTCCTCCTCCCTTTTTTATTAGATAGCAAATTCAAAAGTTCGTACCTTTAACTTTGTCAATCAACTTTAATAACATACGTATTGAATAAAAGAAATATTATTATTTACATTTTTAAATTCATGTAAGTACATATTTTCCTTTACACTATTTATACATATTCACCACAAATTTTTTTACATGTATTCAAAATTCCTCAGCAGCATACTTGTACACAAAGATATTAAACCATTGATAAAAAATATATGTACTCCTTCACTCTCCTTAATTTATTTCTTTTTGTACAACTAATTTGGCATTGCAACGTGACTTGTGGTGGTACTTAGTACGTGTAAGATGGAATGCCACAAAAACAATTAATATTGATTCCTCACTTCTTTTTAATTTTTTTTTTAATATTTCTGAGTTTTGGGTTCTACAATTTTTAAGAAATGCAGTTGTTTTATATAGCCTATAGGTTTACCAAAAGTGACTCTAAAAATTTGATATTAGAGAGAGGCTTAATAAGATGAAGTACAAAAATATATTTTTGAAATTGTTTTGAAAACTAACCGTACCTGGTACGGGTTACAAGTTTGCTTAAATTTGATTAACCCAACCTCCAATTGCCTTTGTTATCTTCCGCAGCTGCTCCTAGTCCTGGAGGAGCTCCAACATCAAGTGAAGGGCCTGCATATTCACCAGGTAATAAAATATCTTTACCTTAACTTTTGTTTCCGATATTTGTGGACAACTTGCTAAACTTTTGAAGTACATTTTTCTATTAAATCTTAACTAATGAGATTCAAAGGTTTAAATTTCTTTAAAAAATAAACTTTTAAAATCTGACAGATTATGTGATAGAACAAGATAAAAGCTAAATTTTATTTTCGATATTTTTGGACAACTGGCTAAATATTTGAAGGGCACTTTCTCTTAACTAATGATGCTCAAAGCTTCAGATCTATAAAAAAATATTGAAAAAAATGACAGATTATATATATTTTTTTGGCTGCGCGACAATTCTGTCTCTCTAAAGTGCCACCGAGTGTCAAAAGCATCTATAAAGTTTCTTTTTCGTCAATTGAGTCCTTTAACTCATTTTTAAGGGCAATTTTGGCTTTATAAGTATCCAAATATATTACATATATTAATACAAAACCGAATAAAATTCTAAACAATATATTGTCTCTGTTCCCAAAAGGATGATTAAATGTACAATTTTTTTTTCACAAAAGGATGAGATACAATACATAAAGTAAATTGTAAATATGTCATTTAGTGGATCTATTAGTATAAAAAAATAAAAGTACTAATCACTTTATATAATCTTGTGGAGTAATTAAGGATAAATTTAAAACTTTTTTACTCTCTTCCCTCTATTTTTTCTTTTTGTGCAAATTGTACTTTGTTCATCCTTTTGAGAAGAATGAAAGTATATTAATATTCAAACAGACTATATATATATATATATATATATATATATATATATGGAGCGGTATTTTCTGCACCTCTTCTTCTTAGTCGCCTACTACCTCCTCCACCGTTAGTGCGACAAGATCCGCAACTCCACCTATGACACCCCCATGTTCGTGTACTTTCAAACACATGATATGGTGCTCATAATAATACTTCATCTACACACATTTATCTAAGAAATCTTAAAAATATAAATGTAATTACTATATTATTACAAAATGCCTCAGTTTAATCTCAGGTTCTAAGAGCTTTACATATCCAAAATATAATATTATCTAGAATATTACATCCATACTAATTATTATAATTAATACATAACATCCTCTACTCTTTCATTTTTTATTTTCCTTTATCTATACTAGATCCTTCACATCGCTCGGGCTTAACTGAAAATATTTAATTTTAAGCAAGAGTGAGCAACTAATTGCCCAGCAAGTATAAACAGTTGAAAAAATAATAACATCATAAATAAAATCATCTTTCTTTGAAATCTTCTATAATTGGTCAATAATTGTGAAACAATTCGAATAAATAGGAATAACAATTTTTCTTTACTTTAACATCTTAATATTCATTCTGAGAGGTCATTAAGACCGAGAACTTTTCTTTTTTCTAAAGGTTAAACAGTATTATAATTGTAAACTAACATTCTTCGAGCATGTTAAGAGTCAGCCTGTTATACTCAATATTGTGCACAACATTACATCTTAAACTACTATATGCATTTATTTTAACACCTCGTGTGTATGCCGGAATTTTCGACAAAAATACCCCTAATATTTGGGTTGTTCATCTCAGACTTAACATCGGAATCTGCACAAAAATAATTTGGTTTAGGCACATCAATAATCTTGGCATAATTTTTATCAATTCAATACATCATTTTAATATCTGTCTAGTCGAAACAAATGACATCGACATACTTCTTAAACAGTTCTTGGATAGACAAAACTTTAAAACTTTAATAGTTTAATAACTTAGCATAGTTGGAAAACTTGTATAAATATATAAGATTTGCATGAGTTTAGAATTTGCAGCAAGTCAAAATAAAACTTGTACAAAGGCAGAAAATACTTGTCTGATGCGCTCTTTATACAATACGTTAAATCTTTCCTCAATTGACCTACATATTTATTTAAGGTCGACGTACCAATTAGCCATATAATGACCCCACAAATTGGTTTACTTTAACTTAATTCTTATTCTTGAATTAATTTACATTGAATCGAAAACATCTTAACAAACATGACACGACGTTGCGGCACTCGGAAGTCAGCACACTATGCATGACTACTAAGGTCAACGCCTAAGCCTGCCTTGCCTTACCCTGCCGCATGCCAGTGCCAAGCCCCTGCCCGCACATTCCCGCACAGCCTCGCACGCCGCACGCGCCCAGCAACCCCCAGCACCCGCGCCCAGCAGCGCGCGCACTGGCCACCCAGTGCTGCGGCGCCCTGGCCAGTGCTGCGTCGCTAACTCTCTGCGAGTCCAGCGCTGCGGCGGTGCCAGCCAGCACCGAGACGCTCCACCTGTAGAAACAAAGCCCTAGCTTGTTTCATGCTCTCTCACTTTTGCAATTTTGACATACCTACTTCAAAGCTTCATAACTCGGTCATCCGAAATCGGAATGAGTTCGTTCTTGAGCTTATGGCTCACTAATTCAACATATTAACATAATCCCAGAAAAACAAAATTTTTTGAAAGCATTAACTAGCCAAAATAATTTCCCGAAAGTCATACTTGACCTAGGGTTTTCAAATTAACATCCTTTACTAGAAAAATTGCCATAAATTACTTATAACGGATTTTAACTTCATTCCAATTGGTTTATCTTCATACCTCATAGGAGCATCTACCCATCTTTCCGAAACTCAAAAACAAGCTACGGTTCATGAGTTATGCTAGTCCAGAAAAACAGTATATAAACAAGTTTACTATTTTTCATTCTTAGGTTCATGTTTTTATCTTACTTTCATTTTTCATGCATATTTCCATGGATTATCACATATAATCTCCATTAACACCACCTTATACCTTCGGATCCATCATGATCCTCATCAAACAACAACAACCACAACCAAATAAGCAAAAACATAAAGCTTTTAAAGATGGTTTAGAGTTAGGGTTTAAGTGTTACCTTCTTGGTTCTTCTTCTTTCTTGCTTAAGCTTTGTTAAAGTTTGTTAGCTTGCTCTTTCTTCCTTCTTAGCCAATCTGAAATGCTTTCTCTTCTCTATCTCTCAAGCTCTCTTGTTCTCTTAATTTCCTTACTTATATGAAATGAATAAAAGGATAGAAAAAATGATAATTTAGGTATATATATAATAACTTTTGCAAGCATTCTAACTTAGCCACTCTACTTTGGTCTTCTCATGGTTAATCCCCTTATCTCTCATAATCATACTAACCCCCCTCCCCAAAGTAAATTAATCATCATCTAATTAAGCTACTCAAGGTTAAGAAAAGTAAACCAAATGATTCAAAACAAGACTTGTTTAGCTTGGGATGGGATGTGGAGTTAATAGGTTGATAATTGGGTTGCTTGCAAAAATACCATAAGTAGAAAGTTTAGCCCCCCTTTTGTCCCTCCCTTTGCCTTGGTCGGTCCCCCCTTCTCATCACTTTTTAATTTTTGTTTTATCTTCATTTTTGCCAACACATAGACCAAGCTTGACTTTTTAAGTTTGGGCTTGATTTGGCCTTCACTTTGGGCCTCTATTAATAAATACTTGGGCCTCAATTAAATTATACTTGGGCTCCCTACATTTTCTTCTCTTGGACTTTCCCAATAACTTAATACTTGGGCTTTTCCATTAGCTTAATTACTTAGCTTGCATTACCAGATAACTACATAACCCACATACTTAACAACTAAATATATAACACACATATATTTATTCAACTCAAATTATTTGCACAAAATAATTTCTATAAAAATTTATTTTTATTAAATAAATATTCATAAACCTAATTACAAGGCTATAAACTTTACACAATCGTTACATTCTTCTTCTCTTATGAGAATTCTGTTCCCGGAATCATAATTACAAGGTTAATAAAAAATATGGGGATAATTTTTCTTCATCTTTTCTTCGAGTTCCCACGTAGTTTCTTCAACATAGTGGTTCTTCTATACTACATTTACAGAAGGTATTACTTTATTTATTAAAACTTGCTATTTCCTATCAATTATCTGAATAGGAATTTTTTTCATATGTTAAGTCTTTTCCAACCTGAATAGGTTCATATTCTATTACGTGCTTATAATCCTGCTTATAAGGTTTCAAAACTAACACGTGGAACACATTATGAATATGTTCCAGCTCAGGATATAAGGCTACTTCGTAAGCCACATTTCCTACTATCTTTAACACTTCAAAAGGTCCTATAAATCTCGGACTCAACTTTCCTTTTTTTCCAAATCTTATCTTCCCTTTCCAGGGAGATACCTTTAAAAATACATAACTACCGACGTTGAAATCTCTCTTCTGCCTATGCTGATAGGCATACTTCTTCTGTCGGTCTTAAGCAGCTATTAACCTTGCTCTTATTACTCTAACGATTTTCGCATTTTGCTGAACCAATTCTGGTCCTAGTAGTCGACGTTCCTCTACCTCATCTCAGCACAGTGGCGTTCTGCACTTTCTCCCATATAAAGCTTCGTAAGGCGGCATGCCTATACTCACATGATAACAATTATTATACGTAAATTCTACTAAAGGTAGGTGGTCGTCCCAATTTCCCTTAAAGTCCATAACACATGCTCTTAACATATCTTCTAAGGTCTGAATCGTTCTCTCGCTCTGCTCGTCTGTTTGAGGAAGATACGCCGTGCTCAACCTCAACTGCGTTCTTATACGCTCTTGCAAACTATTCTAGAAATTCTATGTGAAACGCGGATCTTGGTCCGATACAATCGAAACTGGCACTCCATGTCTTAAAAATAATTTTTTTGACATAAAACTTAGCTATTTGGTCTAAATTATACCTTATCTTTATCAGCAAGAAATGCGGTGGCTTAGTTAAACGATCCACTATAACTCATATAGTGTCGTATCCTTTCTGTGTAGCTAGAAGTCATACGACGAAATCGATCGTGATATGCTCTCACTTCCATTCTGGAATCTCTAAGGGTTGTAGCAAACCGCTTGGTCTCTGATGTTCGACCTTAACTCTTTGACAAGTCAGGCACCTGCTGACGCACTCTACGACTTCTCACTTTATATTCGACCACCAAAAATGTTGTCAGAGGTCTTGATACATCTTCGTATTTTCCGAATGAATCGAGTACCTCGAACTATGGGCCTCTTGCAAAATTTTCTCTCTTAACTCTGGTACTAACGATATCCATACTCTCTCTTCAAATCTCAATAATCCCTCATTATCGAATTTAAACTTAATCTCTCCCCCTTCTAAAACTCTCATCCTTATCTTCTCACACTCCTCATCTTTGAGTTGTGCGTCTTTTACTCTGTCCAATAAAGTTGGATGAGTTTCCATAGTAAACAATTTCTCCTTCGAATATTTCGGATACCTTACTTCTAATTCCATTCTTGCCATCTCTTTTATTAGCTCTTCTTGAGCCGCCAACATGGACAACTTCTCCTGACCTTTTATACTTAAAGTGTTGGTAACTACATTCGCTTTCCCCGGGTGATATAATATATCATAATCATAATCTTTGATTAATTCTAACCATCTCCTCTGTCTCATGTTCAACTCCTTCTATGTTAAGATATATTTCAGACTTTTGTGGTACGTATATATCTCACATTTTTCACCATATAAATAGTGCCTCCAAATCTTCAGGGCAAAAACTACTGCTGCCAATTCTAGGTCATGAGTAGGGTACCCCCTCTCATAATCCTTTAACTGTTGTGACGCGTACGTAATGACCTTATCGTGCTGCATAAGCACGCATCCCAGTCCCTTATGTGATGCATCACTATAAACTACAAAATCACATGTATTATTTGGTAAAGATAATATAGGTGCCTCACTTAATCTTTTCTTGAGCTATTGAAAGCTTTTCTTGCACTTTTCTAACCATACAAACTTTACTATCTTCCTCGTCAAATTAGTTAATGGAGTCGCTATCTTGGAAAAATCTTGAATAAATCTTCGATAGTAGCTCGCTAACCCTAAGAAACTTCCCACCTCTGTTTACGTCTTTGGCTGCCCCTAGTTAATCACCGCCTCCACCTTCGCTGGATCTACATATATTCCATCCTTATCAATTACGTGCCCCAAGAATTGGACCCTCTCTAACCAAAATTCGCACTTCGAGAATTTTACATACAACTTCTCCTTCTTTAGTGTTTCCAATACTATCCTTAAATGTTCAGCACGATCTTCTTGCGTCTTAGAATAGATTAGATTATCATCTATGAAGACCACTGCAAATTTATCTAAATACTGCTTGAACACCCTATTCATCATATCCATAAATGCTGCCGGAGCATTCATTAATCCAAATGACATAACTAAGAACTTGTAATGGCCATAACGAGTCTTGAATGTCGTCTTAGGTACGTCCTCTCTTCTCACCTTCAGCTGGTGATACCCGGTCCATAAATCTATCTTAGAAAAATACTTTGCGCCCTTCAACTGATCAAAGAGATCATCGATCCTGGGCAATGGGTATTTATTCTTGATCGTTACTTTGTTCAACTCTCAATAGTCGATACAAAGACTTAACGATCCGTCCTTCTTCTTAACAAATAACACTGGTTGGATATACTTCTTATCTGATAATTCTTGCAGTTGAACCATCGACTCCTTCATCTCCACCGGTGCTATCCTATATGGGGCTCTCGAAATCGGCGTCGTCCCGGGCACTATATTTATGACAAACTCGATCTCCCTATCTGGCGGAAGACCTAGCAACTCCTCCGAAAATATATCCGTAAATTCTCTTACTACAAGTATCTGTCCCATTTCTACTCTCACTCCCTGGGTATCAACAACGTGGGCCAAATAACCTACACATGCTTTTCTTAATAGCCTCTTGGCTTGCATTCTCGTCAGACAACAAGAGTGTCTAGGCGATTTACTACCGTAAAACACTACCTTAGACTGCTTCAAAGTCTGAAGGTTTATACCTTTCTTCTAGCAATCTATCATTGCCCCATGGTTAAACAACCAGTCCATTCCCAAAATTACGTCGAACTCTCCCAATTTAATTGGAATTAAATCTACAGGCAACTTATGACTCCTTATTTCAACGCAACAATTTCTTTGAATATTACTAACGAGAATTACTTCCTTATTCGCAACTTCTATGTTCAAGGGAGACTCTAGTTTCTCTAGAGGTAAATTTAAGCGTTTAGCAAAATCACATGATACGAAAGAACAGGTCGCACCCGAATCAAACAATATCTATGCATTTATATCATTGATCAGAATGATACATGAGACAATGTCTCTGAATGCCACTGCATCTTGGACTGTCATGTTGAAGGTCCTTGCGGTCGGTCTATTTGGTGGAGCTGGACCAGTTATAGTCAGCTTGCCACTGCTATTTTCCTTGCCTCCGCTTCCCCCGTCTGCCCCTTTCTTCGGACAATTCCTCGCTAGGTGATCTACTCCTCCACAGGTAAAACATGCATTCTTCTTTAATTTGGATTGGGGCAATTAGGAGAAATGTGACCCTCTTGCCTATAATTATAACATTCTGTCTTTCCCTTCAAACATACTCTCGTATGATTCTTCCCACAATTCATACAAGCTTTGATCCTCTTCTTCGGGTCTCCTTGCTTATTTTCGGTACTCCCAAAATTATTTTATTTTCTTTTATTACCTCCTCCATTTCCACCGCTCCCCTCAGCTTTGCCTTCTCCTTCATTCTTCTTATTCTTCTTCTCTCCGTTATATTGGCTCAACGCCTCGCTTCCTCCTTCGGCTATAATAGCCTTCTCCAGAATCATTCCAAATGAATCAATTTGAAACACATATATATCTTTTTGTAGAGCTAGGGTTTCAACCCTTGCTCAAACCTTCTCTCCTTCCTCTCTTTAATATCCACCTGATGTGGAGCAAATATCGCCAATTCATTAAATTTGGTTGCGTACTGGGGTACTGACATGTCCCCCTGCTTCAACTCTAGAAATCTCATTTCCATCCTACTTTGCATACTCCTAGGAAAGTAGTGCTCAAAGTACAACTCCTTAAACCATTCTCAGGCTATTACTCCCTCTCCAGCTCTATTTTGGTTTGCCTCCCACTAGAAGATGACTTCTCCCTTTAGCATATAGGTAGCAAAAGCCGTCTTTTGTTCCTCTCCTATTCGTGCGATAATAAACGCTTTCTCGATTTCATTTATCCAGGATTAAGCCTCTATAGGCTCAGTGGTCCCCTTAAACTCAAGTAGTCCCACACTCTTAAAATCCTTAAAGCTTGTGACGTGCAAAGCTAGAAGATTTACGTTCACCTCGGTGGGGTTTCCATTTAAAGCCCCTACTAAAAGGTCTATTAATTACTGCATTAGATTTACTTGATCTCTATTCTCGTTTTCATTTTCTTCTTGTGTTCTTTCCGCTTGAGATCTTCTTTGTGGCGGCATTTTTTATTTAATAAAATATGTTATTATTAACTCATTCTTTATTTTAAAGCATTCATAATTTATGCCTAAAATTTACTCATCACAAAGCACATTTAATAGACATTTTTATATTAATATGCTTCTCGTAGTTCATACTACTTACATCATATAGTGTTATGCTATTTACATACATATCCCTCTATTACTTTTAAAAAAGTTGGGATTTATAAAAGTTATCCCGCAACTTATACAAAAATTGGGATTTACTAATACCTATCCCATATTCTATACAAAAGTTGGGATTTACATTTTTTTTACACTAATATATTTACATACTTCTAAACATAAACTCACAAATCCCTATTAATAGCATCTGCACGCTCTTCTGCTGCAATAGTCATCACTTAACCCCTATTGATGGTGTGTCGAGTTTGACCTTCATTCGGAGCGAAGTAGTATATCCTGTCCTGAACTCACCCAATTGAAGTGTCATACGCACAGTTCATTCTATCTATCTTTCTTTTCTTAACTCTTACTTCTTCTTCCAAATCGTTAACTTGATCCTCGACCCTCAGCCGATCAATAATCTCTTCCTCCCAGTAGGCCTCTATTGCCTATCTCCGTCTAGAGATCCTGCGCTCTATTTTCTGCTTAATGCAGTTTGATATTCAGTTCAACATTCCGGTCTACAAGGTGATTAATTAACACCCCTAACTAGGTCAAAGCTTCCTGAATCTCCTAGTCAATAAAATCACCCTTAGATTCCTCCATAGAAGGTATAACATCAGATGCTGCACCGTTAGCCTCGTCTACTGGATCTTCCTCCTCAATATCTTCCTCAGGGTCACTCTTTGGATCACTATCAGATGACACCTCAGCTATTGGCTCGGGTGGAGCGATCAACTCCTCGCTCACGATATGTATATCTCTAATCTTTTCTTCGCCAGACATCCTACAATCACATTTTAATAACTCGAATAGTATATCACAATAACATATATTTATTATCATCAAATGATAATATTTTTAATGTTATTTTTACTTCTGTCGATGAATTTCCTTAATCCATCTCTTAGAAACTCTATCTAAGTTTATCTTTTTACTATCTTCGTTTATTTCTCTAAGGTTATCCTAAGGTAATCTCATCTAAGGTTTATAACTTACAGCTCTGATACCAACTTGTGACACCCCACGACCGTGTATTTTCAAACACAAGATATAGTGCTCATGATACTACTTCATCTACACACATCTATATAAGAAATCTTAAAAATATAAATGTAATTACTATATTATTACAAAATGTCTCAGTCTAATCTCAGGTTCTAAGAACTTTACATATCCAAAACATAATATTATCTAGAATATTACATCCATACTAATTATTACAATTAATACATAACATCCTCTACTCGTTCATTTTTCCTTTTCTTTTATTTTTACCAAATCTTTCAGATCGCTCGGGCTTAGCTGAAAATATTTAATTTTAAGATCAACTAATTGCTCAGTAAGTATAAATAGTTGAAGAAACAATAACATTATCAATTAAATCATCTTTCTCTGAAATCTTCTATAATTGATCAATAATTGTGAAGCAATTCAAATAAATAGGAATAACAATTTTCCTTTACTTTAATACTTAATTTTCATGTTGAGCGGTCATTAAGACCGATAACGTTTCTTTTCATAATTAAAGGTTAAACAATATTATAACTGTAAACCGACATTCTTCGAGCACGTTAGGGGAATAACCTATTGTACTCAATATTGTGCACAACATTACATCTTAAACGACTATATACGTTTATTTTGACACCTCGTGTGTCTGTTGGAATTTTTGACTAAAATATCCCTAATATTAGGGTTGTTCATCTCAGACTTAACATCGAAATCCATACCAAAACAATTTACTTTAGGCACATCAATAATATTGTCAATTTTTTTATCAATTCAATACATCATTTTAACATCTGTCTAGCCGAAACAAATAACATCGACATACTTCTTAAACAGTTCGTGGATAAACATAACTTTAAAACTCTAGAAAACTTGTAGAAATATATAAGATTTGTGTTAGTTTAAAATTCGCAACACGTCAAAATAAAACTTGTACAAAGCCAGAAAATACTTGTCTGATGAGCTCTGTATACAATACGTTAAATCTTTCCTCAATTGACCTACATATTTATTTATAGTCAACATACCAATTAGCCACGTAATGACCCCACAAATTGGTTTACTTTAACTTAATTCTTATTCTTTAATTAAATTTACAATGTTCATATTTTAAGAATCGAAAATATCTTAACAAACATTACACGACGTTGTGGCACTCGGAAGTCAGTATATTGTGCATGACTGCAAAGAACAACGCCTAAGACTACCTTGCCTTGCCCTGCCGCAGACCAATGCCAAGCCCCTACCCGCACAACCTCGCATGTCGCGCCCCCAACAGCCCCCAGCACCAGCGCGTCTGCGCCCAGCTGCGCGCGCACTGGCCGCCCAACGCTGCAACCCCCTGGCCAGCATTGCGGCGCTGACTCTCTGCGAGTCCAGCGTTGTGGCACTGCCAACCAACGCTAAGGCGCTCCACTTGCAGAAACAAAGCCCCAGCTTGTTTCATGCTCTCCCACTTTTGCAATTTTGACGTACCTATTTTAAAACTTCATAACTCACTCATCTGAAGTCAGAATGAGTTTGTTCTTAAGCCTACAACTCACTAATTCAACATACTAACAAAACTCCTGAAAATTTTCTAAAAGCATTAACTATCCAAACTAAGGCCCGAAAGTCATATTTGACCTAGGGTTTTCAAATTAACATCATTTACTAGAAAAATCGCCATAAATTACTTATAACGGATTTTAACTTCGTTCCAATTGGGTTGTCTTTGTAATTTACAGGAGCATTTACCCATCTTTCCAGAACTCAAAAATAAGCTACAGTTCATGAGTTATGCTAGTCCGAAAAATAGTATATATAAACAAGTTTACTATTTTTCATTCTTAGGTTCATGTTTTCATCTTACTTTCATTTTTCATGCATATTACCATGAATTATCACATATAATCTATATCAATACCACCTTATACCTTCAGATCCATCATGATCCTCATCAAACAATAACCACAACCAAACAAGCATAAACATAAAACTTTTAAAGATGGTTTAGAGTTAGGGTTTAAGTGTTACCTTCTTGGTTCTTCTTCTTTCTTGCTTAAGCTTTGTTAAAGTTTGTTAGCTTGCTCTTTCTTCCTTCTTAGCCAATCTGAAATGCTCTTTCTTCTCTATCTCTCAAGCTCTCTTGCTCTCTTAATTTCCTTACTTATATGAAATGGAATAAAAGGATGGAGAAGATAATAACTTGGGTATATATAGAATAACTTTTGCAAGCATTCTAACTTAGCCACTCTACTTTGGTCTTCTCATGGTTAATCCCCTTATCTCTCATAATCGTACTAACCCTTCCCTAGAGTAACTTAATCATCATCTAATTAAGCTAATCAAGGTTAAGAAAAGTAGACCAAAAGATTCAAAACAAGAATTATTTGGCTTGGGATGGGATGGGGAGTTACTAGGTTTACAATTGGGTTGCTTGCAAAAATAACTTTCCATAAATAGAAAGTTTAGCCCCCTCCCAACCTTGTCCAGTCCCCCCTTCTCCTTTCTTTTTAATTTTTATCTTATTTTCATTTTTGCCAACACATGGACCAAACTTGACTTTTAAGTTTGGACTTAGTTCAGGCTTCACTTTGGGCCTCTTAATAAATACTTGCGCCTCAATTAAATTATACTTGGGCTCCCTACATTTCCTTCTCTTGGACTTTCCCAATAGCTTAACACTTGGACTTTGACATTAGCTTAATTACTTAGCTCGCATTACCAGATAACTACATAACCCACATATTTAACAAATAAATATATAACACACATACATATATTTATTCAACTCAAATTATTTGCACAAAATAATTTCTATAAAAATTTATTTTATTAAATAAATATTCATAAACCTAATTTACAAGGTTATAAACTTTTACACAATCGTTACACCACCCTCTCCATGTCATCACTATGACCAAACTCACTATCATTGTGTCCCTTATCGCCTCCTTCATCAACCTCCTTGGCTTCAGTTTCCCAGATCTGGAATTGATATGATGAACAGGTGGATAGTTCATAATAGGATGGACAGGGATATAATTGGTATTGGTAATTGACAGATTTCATAAGTTTAATGAATTTTAATTGAAACCTTTTTCCTTTAATTTGATATATACAAACTTTGGATTTTAGTCTTTCATTATTTAATAATAATAATAATAATAATAATAATTCTTGTTATTATTATTATTATACAAACTAATTTTCAAATTAAAAATAATAATTAAAATTTGAAATTAAAAATACTAGTTAATGTTCAAAATTTTTGTTATTAATTTGAAATTTGAATTATTATTATTACTATTGTTGTTGTTATTGTTGTTGTTGTTGTTGTTGTTGTTATTATTATTATTATAATTATTATTATTTATTATTATTATTATTATTATTATTACTGTTATTATTTTGTATTTCTTTTGACATTTTTGCCCTTATTAAAACTACAAACGCTGAGTACATGCCTCAAATTTAGGTAAATTTTGGTTTGTGTAACAGAATTAACATCAATTGACCATTTTAAGAATTCAATTGGCGAAAAATGAATTTTAAGGACAACTTTGACATTTGATGACAACTTGGAAGAACAAAATTGTCATTCAGCCATCTTTTTTTTGAAGCTCCATTTGGGGGAGTACAATATATCTCATAATTATATATATCATCACTATTACAATATCAATAATTAAACAAGTTTCATATAGACGAACAAGAAATAAATTCACAATCAAGTGTCATACGAAGGAGGAAACACACTTCACATAAATAAAAAAATAAATTCACACAAGTAAAATCAAACCTAAGACTTAAAGGTCACATGACCTCAATCATAACTATCAGCCTAAAAATTTATTGCCTTAATTTGATGTGTTGTTTCTCAGATGCACTTTGATCTAGAAGAGGAGGTTGAATAGATCATTTCAAAACTTTGATTAATTAAAGAGGTAGCATTTTGTGCATCGATCGTAAAGTTTTGGGACTCTACGATCGGAGAGTTTGATTTATGTACATGGTCAATAGAGTGTGGGGACTCTACGACTGAAACAATAGTATTATCTACATCATCTATAGAGTGTTGAGACTCTACGTATGAAGAGTTAGAGTAAGATTCTTCAAAACAAATTGGAGTAGAGGGTTGTTCAGGAAATGTAGAGGGAGACTCTACGAAACCATCATTACAAGAGTATTAACGCTTGATTCTGTCCGCGCGTCCAATCAACTCGCCGGACGTGTACCTTTACAAAAGCCCCAACGGCTTGGGCCGTGTGTGGACTCCTCCGGTGTAAGAGCAAGTAATAGGTTTAAGATATGTTAACAATGGAGGTCAAATATTTAGTAGGGTAAATTATCTCGTACCTTGCCTTCATTGTTATTTGGGTATTTATAGGATTCACTTGGCTACTTACTACCCCTATTAGGAGTGTTCAACCTAGAATCCTTATCGGACCCGGATTCAATTACCTTGATCCAATGGGAGTATTAACCCGGTAAGGAACCACAAGTATTTAGAACTCTTATCCAAGCCTTTTCGGACTAGAGAGTTCTCTTATAATTCACTAAGCATGATGGGCCTTTGGGCCGAGCCCAGAATGAGAAACCCGATCAGGCCCATGAGAATATATATCCGACCATTGCCCCCACTCCCTTAGTATGAGACATGTACTGGGGGAGTAAGCTGGAGGGTCTAGCAGTCCGTAAACTCGGATTACTGAAAGGAAATCGATCTCCTCGGGATCCCGAAGGCGTCAAACCGAGGGCACTTCCTCTTCAGGTGCCCGAAAGCGTTGACCCGAAGAGAGATGCTCCTAAGGACTCTTGAAGGCGTCAGACCGAGGGTATTCCCTCTTCAAGTGCTTTTTTGTATTTGAGTCGAAGAGGGATGCTCCTTGGGATCCTTAAGGGTGTCTTCGTTGTGATCGTGAAGTCGTCATGTGAATTGTTTTGATTAAAAACAGAGATTACTACTAAAAGGGCCCTCCTTCTAGCGCCAATGTTAACGCTTGATTCTATCCGCGCGTCCAATCAACTCGCCAGACGTGTACCTACACAAAAACCCCAACGGCTTGGGCCGTGTGTGGACTCCTCCGGTGTAAGAGTAAGTAATAGGTTCAAGATATGTTAACAATGGAGGTCAAATATTTAGTAGGATAAATTATCTCGTACCTTGCTTTCATTGTTATTTGGGCATTTATAGGATTCACTTGCTACTTACTACCCCTATTAGGAGTGTTCAACCTAAAATCCTTATCGGACCCGGATTCAATTATCTTGATCCAATAGGAGTATTAACCCGGTAAGGAACCACAAGGATTTAAAACTCTTATCCAAGCCTTTTCTGACTAGAGAGTCCTCTTATAATTCGATAAGCATGATGGGCCTTTGGGCCGAGCCTAGGATGAGAAACCCGATCAGGCCCATGAGAATATATACCCGAAATGTAGAGGGAGACTCTACGAAATCATCATTACAAGAGAAAAATGAATGAAAAAGTAAACGAATTGTGAAAGGGATGTAAATTACCTTATGAGATATATATATATATATATATATATATTTAAAAAATAATAATAGTACAGAGAAGAAGTGTATGCAAAAATTTAAAAAGAATATAAAATTTTATTAAATTCAAAATTGTGGAGCACCATTATTATAACCATGAAAATAGGTAAATTTTTGATAATTCAAATTTATTTATTTTCATAAGTATAAAATCATTAATACACGTCACCAAATAATGTAAATTTGTATGTTTTTACATTCATACGATTGAGTTTATCCAAAAAGAAAAACCCATAAGACGACAATGCTAAACCTATGAGGAATATAAGTTTAAAACATATTGTTACTTTCAAAAATAAAATTACTAAAAAAGTGATAAATGCAATTTAAATTTCTCTATTTGCGCTCGAGTAAAAGTTACAAGTTGAACTTTTGTTTTATAATATATAGTGCAAATGAAGAATAGTAAAACACAAATATCATACAAACTATTATAACCTTGCAAAAAGCACAATCCACTTATAAGCTTAATTTCCCAAAGCTCAAGGTTTAATGGACAAATACAATGCTCCTATACCAAGCATTCTTAGTAAACAAATTTGCAAAACACCTTCTCACTTGCAATTAATTAAAATTTCGGATAGTTAATTTAACGTTGCTAAATTAACTAACAAATTCTGTTTGGCAAAATAATTTAGCAAAGTAAACTACTATTGCCTTTGATATTTAATAATGAATTCTTTGATTTCTTTGAAAAAAAGGTGGCACGCCCCCGGGAGTAGCAGCCAGCCCAGGATCTGCAGCAAACGGTGACAATGGAGCGACAACTGTTGCAGCCTCGGGGCTAACCTTCACTGTCTGCTTAGCAATTGCATTTTCTACAACATTGTTCTGATTTATTTATTTATATATTTTTTCCTGTTTACTTTTTTAGTCATCCATTAATTTCTCCATTGATCATATATTGTACTAAGATATTTTACCCATGTAACACCAAATAATATTTTAAAAGTTTATCTATTTATTCATTTCATAAAGAAAGGACTTTATATGTTATTACTTGATTAAAATGCAAAATGAACCCTCCAGTTATCATGTACGTTGAGAGAATGTAAAATAGACCCTCTAGTTATCAACCTTCAGATGAAATTTTTGTTCAAATTGTACTCAGATTTCAATAAACGGCGATTGTGAGACCATGAGCGCCGTGCAGGCGGTAGCAGAGAAGCTTTTTGGCTGTGAAGCTTTGCCTTTGAGGTAGGGCGGCCCTACATTGGGGGGCAATGGGGGCCGTGCCCCAGGGACTTTCGTGAAATTTTCACTTATATATGAGTACCTAGTTGCATGTTTATAGAAAATACTTCAACCATTTCACAAAAGAGCTTCATTTTGACTTCTTAAAATTGACTTCTAAGATTTTTAAATTTAAGAAAGAAAATATTAAGTTAATTACGTTCAAGAACATTAAGAATGTCGAGCGTAACCTTCTAGCATGGTGAAGTAATAGAGTATCAAGTATTTAATATGAGTTTGTTGTGCACACACATGACTTATATTAAGTATTTGAGATATTGATTTTATTACATTAGATGTTTATAAGGAACTGTACAATACATGTTTTGTTGTGTACACACAAGCACTATATTTTTCTCTTCACTTATATGAAAATGCTAGTATTGACTTAACTTATATTATTTTAGTTCGGATATGCACACATTTGATCATCATAATCTAAGAGGCAAAATTAAAAGGAGTTACATGGAGATGTAATTGATAAAAGTTGTCTACCTATTGAATAAAGTTATAGTTTGTTGTGCACACACACAAGGCTATATATTTATGGAAGTAGGATCCTTTCTCACTAAGCGGATTTTAACAAAGTCATTTAAACAAGATCTGTCGAACTATATATGGAAGATCATTTAGTTTGAAAAAAATAGTGGGAAACATCATCTTAATAAAGACTTGATTAAATTAATTTGATGATTAATAAAATGAATGCATGCACAGGTTGTTACTAAAATTTCATTTATAAAGTTTTACAATGTCTAATTTACTATCACTGCGGAGCATATTGAATGCTAATAAGTTAACCGGACCGAATTATACGGATTGGTTAAGAAATTTGAGAATAGTTCTCACTGTTGAAAAGCTATCTTATGTCCTAAATTCGTCAGTCCCTACAACTTTTGTTGAAAATGCCTCTGAGGAAGAGATTGCTACTTTTAAAAAGTGGCAAGGTGATGCACAATGGGCTCAGTGCGTCATGTTGGCTTCCATGAGTAACGATTTAAAGCATCAACACGAGAAAATGGATGCACCTACCAATGTTACTTCACCTTCTAGATTTGTATGGTAAGCAGAGTAGGTCTACCAGATATGAGATATCTAAGAAGTTCTTTTGATCTAGAATGACCGATGACACTACAGTACAGACACATGTCCTCAAAATGATCAGTTTAATTGAATAATTAGGACAATTAGGTTTTGTAATGGATGGAGAGTTGAGCCAAGATTTGATCTTGTAGTCATTCCCAGACTTCTTCTCACATTTTTTTGTGAATTTTCACATGAACAAGCTAGATGTCAACCTGCTTGAATTGCTTAACATGTTGCAAACTGCGGAGAGTCACTTTCCAGCTAAGAAAGATCAAGTCTTACTTATAGATGATTCTTCTAAAAAAAGAAAAAGGACCAAAAGTTCTTCTGAAAAGAAGAAAAGGAAGAAGGCAAAAGGAAAAACACAAACTAAGGAAAATAAGAAGAAACATAATGCGGATAGCAAAGGAGTTTGCTTCCACTACAATAAGCTTGGACACTAGAAAAAAAACCGCGAGGAGTATCTTGTAGAGGCTAATCAAAAAAAGCTTGGTGAAACTTCGGCTACAGATACAAGTTTGTTCATGATTGAAATAAATCTTTCTGTAAGTCAAAGTTTTACTTGAGTATTAGATACCGGCTGTGGTTATCACATATGTAATTCTATGTAGGGACTAAGTAGAAGTAGAAATGTAACGCCCCCAAATCCGGATCTACCTTCAAACCCGAGTCCGGTGCGTCACGGTACTACCCATTTAACATAACCTTAACGACATGAATGTAATTATTATATTATTACAACATAACTCATTCTAATTTAAGGTTCTAAGACTTTTACATTTTCAAATCATAATATTAATGAATATTATATCATTAGAAATATTACAATTAAAAGACATTGTATACATCTATACAATTAATTCATTTTCCTCAACGTATTCCTTTCTCTTAACCTCTTCTGACCATTCAGGTCCTTCTACTTTAGCTACAAAAAGTTTTAGAATTTGCAAGAGTAAACATTTAATTGATTAGCAAGTCATAAACAATTGAATAAACAAAAAAAAATCAAGAATCATATCACTTTTCTTTAAAAACTTCAATAACTACACAATAGTTATGAAGCAGCTCGAATAAATAGGAATAAATTAGATTCCTTTCATTTAAATACCAACAACATTTCTGTTAAGCAGTCCTAAAGACCTTAATCTTTTTCTTTCTTCCTTCTTAGGTTTGACATCACCCGTGTCTACTTCATTATTATGACACAACCTGTGTCTACTTCATTATTATGACACAACCTATGTCTATTCAACTCTTGGTTCTTAACTCCCCTATATTAGGATTTCTCCTCTCATAATTATACCATAATTTGCACTGATTTAATCTAGTTTGGATTAGCTTTTCTTAACTTCAGTGAATTTTCAATAATTCAATTTAGCACTTTAACATTTGTCTAGCCGAAACAATTAACATAAACACATTCTTAACGCAGTTCATGAATAAAAAAAACTTGGAAAACTTAAACAGTTCAATAATAAAACAGTTCATCTCAATAACACATGAGTGCAGATATTGGCACACAACACAATCAATAGCTAAACATCTTGCACAATCATAAAACAATTGCACAAAGATAGAAAACTTGCTCAACACCGGAATATTTGTATTCAAAACATAAATTGAATAAAAGTTAAAATACTTGCTCAATTACAAAATTTGAGTAAGTTTAGAAAACTTGTCTGACACGCTCCTTACAATTTACGCTAAATTGCTCTTCAAACGACCTACATAATAATTTTAAGGTCGACATACCAATTAGTCACAAATTTGACGTTCATTTTTGGTTTACGTTAACTTACTTCTTATATTAAGTTGCTCGCATTTTATAATTTAAATAACGCGCAAAAACTTCAAAAACGTCTTTTGGCGTCGCGGTGTTCGAAAATGACACGACCCTCTATGATGATTTACTTTTATTTTACATCATTTTATAATGTTCGCATTTTATAACTTGAAATATTTTAGATCAACGTCAAAAAACTTGTACAGCGTCGCGAAACGGCACGATGACACGCCCGTGCATAGCCCCTTGACTGCACAACCCATGCGCCTAGCTGCTGCACAACAGCGCCCCATGCGCGTGCCCAACAACGCCCCACGCTACCCAACAGAAAGCCCTGTGCCGCGTGCCACACGTCGTGCACGTGCGCTGCCCGGGCTGCCAAAGCAGTGTTGTTTTCCAGCATTTACAGTTTTGACACCACTACTTCTGAGCTCCATAACTCGCTCATCCCAAGTCGGTAGTCCGTTCTTGAGCCATTTTCTTGCTGGGATTATACTCTACAAAACCCCCAAGAAACCTTAATTTTTCAATATCTTTAACAAGCCAAAACAGTAGCTCAAAAATCAGGCTTTACCTAGTTTTCAGTTTTTTTCCAGCTTTATTAGGCAGTTTAATGCACCTACTTCAAATCTTCATACTTGCTCATCCGACATCGGAATGAGCTCGTTTTTGAGCCTACGATTTCCTTCTACGCACTACACAACCCCCAAAAAATCAAAATTTTCCAGAAGCTTTAACTAGCCATGAAAATGGCCTAAAAGTCAGTACACACACTAGTTTTCTACCTTTTATATATTTTACTAGAAAATTCGCCATGACTTCGTTAAAACGAATTTCACCATCGTTCTAATTGGAGTATTTTCATAACTCATAAGAGCACAACCCATCTTTTCAGAACATAGTTTTAAGCTATAGACAATTATTTATTTTAGTCCCAAAACAGTCCGCTCATAATAAGCTCTTTTGTTCATCCATTATGCTTAGGTCTTAGGTCATTTTCTTTCATTTTCTTGCATTATTACATGGTTTAATCATACTACCATCATCATACTCTCCTTATCACTTTCGGATCCACCATGATCTCTATAAACAACAACAACCACAATAACCATCCACCAAGCAAAATAAAAACTTGGAAATGATGAATAAGAGTTAGGTTTTAGTATTACCTCTTCTTGGTTCTTCTTCTTTTTGTTAGAGCCTTGCTACTTGGTAGCTTCTTGCTCTTTTTCTTCTTCTTCTAGCTCCACCCGAGCTCTCTCTCCTTTCTTTCTATTCTCTCTTGCTCTCAAGCTTTCTCTCTTGCTTTCTTTCTTTACTTAGTTGATTTCAAGTTAAAATGAAATGGATGATGGATTTGGCCTATATAAAATGTACTTTGCAATGCTTGCAAGTTGATCATCCAACTTAAGTCTTCATAAGTCAATCCTCTTGACTAACATAACTCACTAATCACCCCCTAGTTTAACCTAACCATTTATCAAGTTAACTTAACCTAGGTTAACCATTATGGTTAGTTAATGGGGAAAATGATGATAACTTATAAAGTGAAACTTACCATAAATGGTAAGTTGGCTCTTGGCTCCTCCAAAGGCCAGTTGCCCCTTGGGTAGCCGGGTAACTCATTTGATTAGCTTCTAGTTAGCTTTCGTAACTCGTCCGATTAGTAAAAAGTTAATTTTTTCCTTTCGTAAATTTTATTAGAGAATACATTTCTAACCCCCGAAAACGCTATTGCGTAATTCGAAAAGTTGAAAAAATGAAAAAGCGTTTTTTCCATGAATAGTATTTTTATGTCTTTTCTCGGAAAAATTTTATTTTCATATTACGAACGAAAACACACATATTCACTTATATACATATAATCTTTGTCATAATATTGACCTTTAATCACATAACACATAATAATATCTATAAAAACTCATTTCATAAACCTATTTACAAGGCTAATCGATTTCTCGGGTCGTCACATTCTCCCCCCTTATAAGGATTCTGTCCCCGGAATCACTACTATAAGGTTACACCAAAAAGACGGATATAATTCCCATTATCTTTTCCTTCGAGTTCCCACACAGCTTCTTCGGTATTGCAGTTACTCCATATTACCTTCACCGAAGGTATTAATCTATTTCTTTAAAAAATTGGCTATTCAAACAATTTCTTGCTTGATGATCCAACGATCAACAAGTATAACACCCATTTTGCTTTGGATTGGGGCAATTATGAGAGATGTGTCCCTCTTGCCCACGATTATACCACGCCTTCTTAGCTTTCCTACATACCCCCGTATGATTCTTTCTGCTGTTCTCACATTTTTCAACCCTTTTCTTCGGGTATCCTTGCTTATCTTCAGAATGGTTGTTATTCCATTTCCGCTTATGGCTTCCTTCAGCTTTACCTCATTCCTCATCTTTCTTGCTATTTCTCTCCTGACTTAATTGGCTTAACGACTTTCTTCCTCCCTCAGCTATTATAGCTTTCTCTAAGAACGTCCCAAATGAGTTGATCTGAAACACCAATAATTTATTGTAGAGTGAGGGCTTTAATCCCTGCTCAAATCTACGCGCCTTCCTCTCTTCAGTGTTCACTTGGTGTGGAGCAAACCTCGCCAGCTCATTAAATTTGGCTGCATACTGGGGAACCGACATGTCCCCCTGCTTCAGCTCTAGGAATCTTTTTTCCATTTTACTCTGGATACTCCTGGGAAAGTAGTTCTCAAAGTATATCTCCTTAAACCATTCCCATGCTATCACTCCCTCTTTAGCTCTATTCTAAGAACATACAATGATGTGTCTAGTTGCGAACCTTACCATACCCATGAGCTCGCTCTAATCTGTGATTCTTCCCTAGAGGTGAAAAATTCAAGTGACTAATCTAACTCAACACTACTGTCCCAAAAAAACAGTCAGGTACTTGACGTTTCTCTAATTTCCTATTGAATTGTCTAGTTATCCTTCGATAACGATGTTCAATTGGCAAAAACTATCTAGAAGTTACAAAGAAAGTAATTTTCCCCCCATGTTTCAGCCGCATAGCTTTAACTGACCCCATGCACACGAGACATGACAAGCTCCTGTGAGTTGACCATCCACTAATCGTTCCCAACACCGGGAAGTCATTTATGGTCCATAGTAAAGTTGCTCTCGTGTTAAAGTTCTCTTTAAGATATACGTCATACATTTGAAACCCTTTATCCCACAACATCTTCAACTCATCAACTAATGGCCTGAGGTAGACATTGATGTCTTTACCTAGACTCTTATTACCTGGAATTAGTAAAGGCATGAACACGTAAGGATCTTTCATACACATCGAAGGTGGGAGGTTATACACAACAATAATCACTGGCCAGGTTAAGTAGGGCTTGGTGTAAGGCCCATTAAACGGATTAAAGCCATCCGTAGCAAGTCCAAGCCTAATATTATGAACCTCTTTGGCAAATGAGAGGTGCTTTCTGTCAAATGTTTTCCACTCAAGCCCATCTGTCGGGTGCGTTAGTTGACCTTCAACTATGTCCTGGGCTGAGTGCCACCTCATATATTCGGCAGTATGTGTTGACATGAACAACCGCTGAAGTCTCGGTGCAATAGGAAAGTAACATAAGATCTTTCTCGGTACGTCTTTCCCTTTTTTCTTGCGCTGTTTATAGTATCTACTTGTGTCGCAGATATTACAAGCATCAATCTTCTCATACCCTAGATTGAGCCTTTTGACCAGTTTCTTCACATCATAGTACGATTCCGGTAACTTATTGTCTTCCGATAAGAACTCCTTCACAATGTTGAGTAGTTCATTAAAATCTCTCTCGCTGCAGTCATGCTCGTTTTTGAAGTATAAAAGCTTAGTCACTACGGATAAGACATTGTGCTTTTCGTGTCCGTCATAGTGGCGTCGTTGATTCATGCAATAACTGATAGAAACCCTTAGCACCGTCATTCGACTCTTGCTCTCTACTACCGTTATCCTTATTTGTATTCCACTGAAAGAATGAACTAGTAGCTTCGACTATCATGTTAGTACAGTCAAAGGTTTTGTCACCTCTAGATTTCAGTTCAAATTCATGTTCATTTAACCAGGTTTCCCTATGATAGATCCATGTGCTACAACCCTGCTTGAACCCATACGCAAATAGGTCACACATGACATCACTCCTTTCTTTCCACACTTTATTCACACATCTCTTACAAGGACATCTAATCTCACTGTCATTGACTTGCTCAAATACAAAATTGAGAAATTGGTCAACCCCATTACGGTACTCAGAGCTAAATCCACTCTTAATAATGGCTACCATACGTTCCTAGATGTGTCGCCCCATTGATGCCAACAACTTGAACACATCTTTAAATTTTCAAGAAATTTCGTCAGCACCTCCCCATGGTCTTCAAGTACACAAAATAGACTAATACATCGTAGTCTAAATATGCACCCGAAGAATATTAAGAGATATATAGTGACCAAAAATTCTCAAAATATAAAGACGTGCTCAAGTCGTTAACACCGACCTAAATGAGATCGAAACATACAGGAGCAGTCCCAAAACGGGGACTATTTGAGATTCACTCATACGAAGTGAATCTCAAACGGGTTTCTAAGCTTCCTAAACTATATGAAAATGTGCACATGTCAAGTCACAAGGAATAACTGCTATTTGTCAATGAAAAATGTTAAGTCTTTACATTCATTTCAAAACTATTAAAGTGATAAACTCAAACATTTAACTTTACACGATAAAAAGATATTAAAAATAAACTCGAACATTTAAAATAATTTAATTATCACTAAATAAATTTATGTTAAAAGTCAATAATAATCGTATAGGAAGAAAGTACATAGTTTCAAAACTAATTTGCAGAACTACAATGTTACTAAAAGTTCGACAATAATTTTTTAAAAATTTAAAGCTAGACAAATACATTTATAATATCAATACAAAACATATATATGTAGCATAACTAGTGACTGAACTGCTTAATGTTATTGACTTGTTTTTTGTTTAAAGACATGCATGTTGGTTTCCGAATTACATCCATATACCTTAACAGTGTTGTATGATTCGTTAGAAATTAATTTATCTTTGGATTAACTAATTAAGGTCCTTAATGGCAATTTCACTCCACAAAAATAAGAAGTTGTGTAACTTGCAACATTCAAATGTGATAAAAAAGGAATAAGGAAAATGAAATAAAGCTCCTCTAATGATCAACCTTACTTTTACTCCATACAAGATATCTCAAGTCTTAAGATACGAGTTGCTTTTGAAACAAAAAACAACAGGATATCTAAAAACTAAAATTGCTCTCACCTATTTTTAAAAATAAAAAAAATAAGAAGAAAGCTATCCAAATTTCTTAGCATCTCAAATAAATTAGGCATAATAACTAATCAAATTACTACCATAAGACCAGTGGCAAATGTAATTAACATCAATCTAACCTGACACTGCAGCTTCTTTTATGTTTTAACTCCTCTTTGTATAAGCCTTTTCCGTCTTTTATTATCTTTTGGTGATCTTTCTAGAGCTTTAGTAAATGTAAGCCTACAACAAACAAGAATACTAAGTAATATGATGTTATTAACGCTAATGCATTATAAAATCTTTGACTGTGATTTAGAGAAATTTATCATGATAAAGACTTCTATTATCCCCATATATATATATATACATATACAATACCGAAGAAAATCAAATAAATACCGAAGAAAAGTATCATCAACACCCAACTGAAAGTCGTAACCAATTTCAAGTTGTGACAAGAAAATAAACACCATTATCAGTATTTCATTCACACCATATTTTACTAGGAGAATACCCTTTCATCTTGAACTACAGAGTAATGCTAAATTAAACCCATTTTTTGCAAAATTAGCCCAATCCCAAGTATGCATTTGAGCTTTGAGTTATGTAATTAAGAAGAACACAACACATACACAATCAATATATACAATTGAATTAAGAATTGAGCATAGACCATCACATCTATGGAAACAAAAGAAAACATAATTTAACAATCCAATATTCCCATCAAGGCCAATCAAATCTAAGCAAATCAATCTAAGAAATTTCTATTTGGGGGAAAATAGAGTGTAATTGTAGTGATGATGTTTAACTTGAATAAAACAAGGATATAAAACTACATTATAATTATTATAACAATCTTAATGGGTATAAACCTCTGTTAAGGGAAAAATGAGTAGCAAACAACCTAAAGAAACTGTTTAGTGGGTTTATATATTGAGGATGACAATGTCCATCAAGAATTAGAACAAGACACAATAGGATGGAGTTTTTTCCTGGTGCTATGCGATCAAAGAAGGTCTTATCAGAAAAGGAATACCAATAAGGGGAAGGCCACAAGACAAACATAGTGAACACTGTCAGAAAATGCAGACAAGTTAGGATTACATGTAAGACCTCAACTTATATTCAATAAAATTTAATGTTCTTATAATTATTATGCTAAATAGTAAGGTGTTGATTTAATAAATGTTATAGTTATGGGTGATATGTACAAATTATAAGAAGTAAACAATCTGTCGGGGAATATTCCTTTTGTCGGGGAATATTCGTACGACGGCGCCGAAATAACCAATCATTGGTGGACCCCACAATAGAATAACTGTCGGATATAGAAAGCGATAGAAATAACCTCTTTTTTTTCAAAAATTGGCGGCATAACTTTTACCATTAACTGTTGAAATACCCGGTAATAAAAGAACAGTAACACACGTTATTCCACAGTAGCACGCAGTACTCCACAATAGTACACAATATTCCACAGTAACACATGGTATAGTACAATATTTCTGATTATTGATTCAATAATTACTACAGTAGTAACCACTCAGTATTTCATTCAATAATTGCTACAGTAACAACCGCATAATATTTATATTATTGATTCAATAATTGTCAGAGTAGTAACTGCATAGTATTTCATATTATTGATTCAATAATTGTCACAGTAGTAACTACATAGTATTTCATATTATTGATTTAATAATTGTCACAATGACAATTGCATAGTATTACATATTATTGACTCAATAATTATCGCAGTAACAATTGCAAAATATTTCACATTATTAAGTCAATAATTATCACAGTACAATAATTTTTATTATTTGAAATGATATTATTAGGCTAGTTAGCATTATTGACAATGTCTAGAAGTTTTGTCGAGGAAAGCTGTTATTTAATTACGCGTCGTTTATACGGAAGACCCCCTCTCTCTTAGAAACGATATGGTTGCCAGTATTGCGAGTCTATGATATATGTGATATTAATATATTAATAAAATAATATAGAAAATAGATTTATAATAATAAAGGTGAGTAATAAAGAATAATAGTCCTAAAATGTGTAACGTGTGTCCTGAAGTGTGAAACGTGTGTAAGAATAGTCCTGAAGTGTGTAACGTGTGTTTTGAAAATGCGTAACGTGTGGATAGGTGATGAATGGTGTAGATTAAAAGTTATCTAAAATGTGTAACGTGCGGATTGGTGATGAAAGGTATAGATTAAAAGTGTTCTAAAATGTGTAACGTGTGGTGATGTTGATGTGGGTTAAGTTTTTGCTATAAATAGGGGGTTAAGCATAAGGATTTTCATAACTTTCTTGTTTAATCTTTCCTTCACTCTCTAAATCGTTAGTGTAAGTGTCATTAAAGTGCTAAGGTTGTCTTAAGTTTTGGTGCAACAATTGTTAAGGTGAGTTTTTATAATAGTTGCATAAGTATCCACACACATCACACGGTTTTTACAAACTCTTCCTTTAGAAGATTTATTTTGAAAGGCTTCCTCTGGAAGATTGTTTTGAAATATTACTTATTTCTTTCAAAAGTTATTTTGAAATACTTTGTTTTGTACACTACACAAATTTATACTACCAAGTCTATTTTGACAATTTCATAATAAACGAGTTTGTGTACACCATGAAACTTATATGTGGTAGTTACTAATTAAATTATAAATATACATATAGGTTGATCAAAAAAGTATTTGATGACGTGCTAAGGTAAGAGATATCCTTTTCTTTCATACTCCTAAATCTAAACTTACTATAGTAAGTATTGCTTCTATAATTCCTGAAATGATTAGAAATTCCTTTGAGGTTTGCACTTCATCTTGTATCATTTCACTTGAACTTTTTGTTTACCTGAACATTCTTGTTAAATTTTAATTGTTATCTTTGAAATACGAATCTTGAATATCATTCTTGAATTTGACTCCACATTTTGGACATCATGTTGACAATTTGGACTTTATCGGACTCTAGACAAATTAAATGTCAAATCTCGAACATTTATTCTTTTATCCTATTATTCTTAAAATTTTCGTTCCTTCCTTATATCACTGTTATTTGTATTAATCATCAAAGAATCAAGTTATGGTGAATGTTTTTGGCCTAGGTGCAAAGACAATATAATTGTTGGGTGTCTTTGGTCTGTATGGCAAGGACACGTGGTGAAAGTTCTCTTTGGCCCGTAGTGCAAAGATAAACTGTTGATTGGCATGATCATGACCATTAGTGTTATAAATGAATATCTTTGGCCCGTAGTGCAAAGATAAACTGTTGATTGGTGTTACAATTAAATATCTTTGGTCCGTAGTGCAAAGATAAACTGTTGATTTGCATGATTATGATTAGGAACTGTTGATTGGTGTTACAGGGATAAAATATTAATGAACTTTTAATTTGGAGAAGATAGTAGACATTACGGTCTACTTGACTCTTTTAATGGATTGCTTATTCCGCAGCAGTTGTTGATCTAAAACTTGTTGTCTACTATATTCTACTTGATGTATCACTGTTGAAGGCTAAAGATAATTTATTCTTTATTATCTTAGTCATGATATTCTATATTGGGCTATTTAAGCTCACCCTTTTTGTGACGCCCCCAAATTCAGGTCTCAAACACCCGGATTTGGTCATCACGATCCAATACAACATCCACCTATAAACAACATAAAATGACTAAATGCGGAAAATAATAAACATATGTTGTTCATTCAAAAGGTGTTACTAGTCCCAAGATACGAAAACCTTAATACATAAGTCAATAGATACCCTACTATTAAGCAGGGTTCAAATTTCATTGACAAATAAATCTAACTAAGCATATAACAAAGTCGACTACTTGAAGTCTATTACTTCATCTTTTCCTTGACCTTGTCCTTGATTGAAGTCTCGGGCTTAACTGCAATAAGGTTCATGATATACAAGGGTGAGCAACTAGTTTGCCCAGCAAGTTTAAATACAACAATAAAGGATATATCATGATAAACGGAATATGAAGAGAGGATTTCCACAATATGAATATCGGAAGCAAGAATAATAATTGCTTTTAGAACGAATGATAGTCAAATAGACTTTGAACAATAAACTTCCAATGGAATCAATAGCTAATTGACCCTTTGGTTACTGGCTCAGAAATAACTACTCGAGGGGATCGCCTCTAGTACCCTATGTGTATGCATAACATTTAATTTCTGTTCTTTGTATCTTATATCCGATACGTGGGGTACTCTCCTATATTGAAGGAGTGTTCATAAAGTCCAAGATTCCGCACCATCAATTGGTTTGGATAGTTTTTAAAATCTATACCGCAAATGTCTAGCCGGACAATGGCTAAGACTTAACTATGGCAGTTCATCCATATTAGAACTTTAAATAAAATACAAGTCAACGTCTGCGCGAAAACAATTGCACAATATGCGAGTGCCAATAACAACGATGTGGAATAATTGTTAAGTAATTAAACCATTTAGAGCATGCTTGAGGAATTAAAGGTTCAAGCTTAAATATTAACTTGCAATAATTAATACAAGAATGGGTTCAGGGAACTTGCAACAATTAAGGTTTCAGGGTAGAGAACTTGCATAGTACACCACATCCTACTTGAATGTAAATTGAGTAGGTTTAAAGGAAACTTTCCTGATAGCTCAACTACAATAATCTAGCTTTTAAAGTAAATTGCGTTAAATGACCTATCATTAGTAAGTCGATTCCTTAGTTAGCACGGTATAACTAGTATGAGTTTACACTTACAAGAGATTACATACCAAGTAATCCTATCACATAGACACGTAGATGTAATCCATCTTTACTAAGTCTATAAACATTACTTCCCGTCTTAGATAAATGAGTTAACAAGCCTAGAATAGCTTGGTTCTATGCATCTATGTAAGCTTGAACATATAGCACATCAATTAAGTCATGCATTACAGCTTGAGACCTACATACATACATGCTACAAGACTTTGTTCATAACTTAAAGCAACAAGGCAAAACTGGTGACCGGCGCGGCTGCACTTATTTTTACCTTAGGAGTGGCGCGGCCGCGCCACTCACTGGACAGACCAAGAATGGATTTCATTCTGCAAGAATCCGGACTTACTAGCTAGCATGTAGGCAACTGATACAAATCAAACATTCACGCTCATATTATTATCAACTTGGTTTCCAAACCTTGCATGCTCATTCTAAATCCATATCAAGGTATATGTTCGAAATTTCCATGCGTTAAGCTAATCAAGTCCGTTTAGCAAGGAAACCGCTACTATGGTTACAATACCACATAATGAGGCTATACAAGACTTAATATGCATGCTCGTACGAAATCAACATGCGAACACATTAACACATAGCTTATACTTGAAATCTCCATTTCTTAGACATGCTAGCATATATCAGAATCATGTTTAGCTAAATGATGATCACGACAATCATGCCTAGAGGCATATTGAGTCCTAACATTCATGCTTGTATGGTCAGAACACAACTTATACGGGGATGGAGGACATCCGTCTTCAAACACGATGTTTTCCTTAGAAAAATCATATTAAGACAACTCACGCAACTTAGCCTATGCAAGACAACTTGGAAATCATAACTCATATGCATTTGAACACATATTTAAGCCATATATACATGCTCACATGGTCAGAATGTAAAAGACATAGGTTTTGTCAAGCTATTTCAAAGTCCAAGCTTTCTTTAAGAAATACATACATAGAAAAATCTATATACAACTCATGGTATTTACAGAGACCCTAGACACATGAAAACCCTAGTTGTATACATGAATGAACTAACTAACATGCTGCAACATAACAGAACAACACAACCAAAATTGACGGCGCGACCGCGCTTGATTTGGCCTTGGGAGTGGCGCGACCGCGCCACACCTGCTGAAGCACAAGATCGGCTCTGTATCTGCAGAATTCGACCATACATATAATTTAATCATTCTAAAGGCAATTTAGAGTATTCCCAGAAAGTTCATTATACTCATACGCAACCAAGATAGCAACATGGCAATCAATTATAAACTAATTAACAAGAATCATGGATTTTTTTAGAGTTCATCAACTAATAAATGAAGAACTCAGTGTACCTTTTTGATACTGAATTGATGTTCCTTAAATGCGCAAATGCAGAGTGTTAGCACTTCTTAAACTACTCACTCACTATGTGACTTAGCAGAAAATCTAGCAACTAGAACTGTGAAGGCAAAGCTCCAATTTATGGAGAATTCAATATCCAGACAGTGAAATGGTCCAATTTGGTTAACCAACGGGAATGGGAAAAAGATGAAGGGTAATGCAGAAAATTAAATCCACCCAAATCTTCAGCTAGGATTTCTTCTTCTGATACAAGCAATAGCAATAGGCTAGGCGCGGCTGGGAAAAGGAGGAAAAGAGGGGATTGGACTCCCACTGTTCACAATCAGTTATATTCAAATTTCATTTCTCTATCTCTCTTCCCAAACACGACTGATGAAGGGATTTTGTCCCATAATTTGTGTATTCTTCTATTGCTATTAGTTAATTAAATAAGCCATACCATATAAACCCAATTACCCTAGTATACCTTTATTACCCAATTCGTAATTACATAAAAGATAGAATTAATAACTTAATCTAGTCCACTAAGTATTAACCCACTAAATGGACTATTAAATATTAATATCTATGTTGCACACATTAATTAATAATTATATTAATTAATCTATGCACATTAAATTCCTCCACTATATTCAAGTAAATTGAATATTTAATTTAATAGACAACTTTATCCATTCTTCTGATATTAAACCTTAGGGCTAGTCTACTAATCTAATTAACTCATTAGTGACCCCCCTTTAATAAATTCTGGCAGTTACGCAAAAGCACATAATCACATAACCCATTAATCACACAAGATTTAAATAAGCATACAAAGCTAACTCATTAAAAATTAAAATTTATATTTAATTAATAATGGAGTTTAAAATTCACGATCATTACACTTTTTCTTATTGTACCATTGTTCTTCTCAGGAAATTAGAGCATAGTTGGGACTAGCCGGGGTGTGGAGTGATGGTCCGAGATAGTTATTATAGTAGTCTTCACTATGTTGTAAAATAGTGTGGCAATAATTGTAGTGAAAACTTAGAGTGATTTGTTGTATTTGGTACTGTGTTGTAATAAGTTGATTGTTTGTCTTTTGGCGACTCAAAATGGGTTGTGTGGACCCTATTTTGGGGGCGTCACAGTTGGTATCAGAGCTTAGGGATATGATCTCTGATTGAGATCTGGGGTTAGAACTAGGAGAAGAGAGATGAATAAAATCAGTCACTAGTGTGTCCTATATAAGTTAAATTTCGTTATTTAATTAGTTGGCTTGGATATGGGGACGAGAAGTGATGTGTCAGTTTGTTTAAACTAATCTTTGTTTTGTGACCGCATTTCAGAATGGCATCTGAAAAATAAGAAGTGAACTATGAGGCAAATGTAGCTGAGAATCAGGAAGCTATGAATAATCCTGTTACGAACTCAGAAAATAATGTTGCTGATAGCATGATAAATGATGGGTTTTTTAGGAACTTTTCATCCAATTAATGCAGAACCAGGCTAGAGGAGCTCATGCCTATAATAACGGTGGAAACGTTGGTAACTTATACGAATGGTCACAACCAAGCAGTTCAAGGACTTAGGACCACCTGAATTTGTAGGAAAGCTGTATCCACTCAAGGCAGAGGCGTGACGCAAATAAATGACGAAGATATTTGATGCATTGCGCTGCGCTGATGATCAAAAGGTTCCCTTCGCCGCCTTTATGCTACGAAGAGAGGCAGATCACTGGTAGGAATCAGTGAAGCCTACACATCACTCAACACTTGAAATGTCTTGGGCGGAGTTTCAAGAGCTGTTTAATGAAAAGTATTTTCCAGAGAGCATTCACCACATGAAGGAAGTGGAATTTATAAAGTTGGAGCAGAACAATATGGCTGTCTCGCAGTACGATGCTAAATTTGCTGAGTTATCCCTATTTACGCCCCACTTGGTGGACAATGAAGAGCACATGACTCGAATGTTCTTGCAAGATTTAAAATTTGAGATTCGTCAACATCTTATTTCTCATAAACTTCGTTTATAGTCAGATATCGTGGATAAGGCTCAATTAGTAGAACGAGAGAAAGAGACATTATAACCAGGAGACAACTACCGACAACGAGAAAGAAATTACGATAATAATCGTAACAGTGGCAATAACTATCGGAACAATGAGAACCAGCGAGGAGGAAATCATCATGCTAGAAATAGTAACCACTTCGGTAGTAATCCTGGCCCAGATAATAGAAGAAGTGAGTCGAGTGGAAACAACTTCAAGAAGACAAGATTTAACAATGACTATGGAAAGGCACCGACATTAGTACCAGCACTAGTTTCAAGAGAAGGAGAAACGACCACCAGTCAGATGTTACAAGTGCGGATAGGAGGGACATATTAGTCCAAACTGTACACATCTATCGAAGGTGTGTTTCAGTTGTGGAAATGAAAGCCACATAGCTCAATTTTGTCCTGTAGCAAAATCAAGTCCAGCTGTAATGATGACACCAAAGGTTGTCACGAACAAGTTAAAGCCTGTGGTTCAGGGGAGAGCTTTTGTCGTGATGTCCCAAAAAGCGTGGAACTCGAACGAAGTTATCATGGGTAAACTACTTATCAACTATTGTGAAGTCTATGCATTGTTAGATACTAGAGCTACCTACTCTTTTATTTTACTAGCATGTGCTCGACGTTTAAACTTGACTCCTAAAAAATTAGATTTTGACTTATCAGTTGAAACCCCATTATGAGAAATAACAATTACATCTATTGTCTATAAATCCTGTTTGGTCAAAATAACAACCTCACATTACCCGTTGACCTTATCTTTTTGGAAATGTATGAATTTGATGTGATTTTAGGAATTAATTGGTTAACTACCCATCGTGGTAAAATTGATTGCTTTTGTAAGGTCGTTAGTTTTCATATTCCTAATCAACCTGTTATGCAAATTTAAGCAACCAAGCCGTTGAAATTAATAACTATCATTTCTAGCCATAAAGTCATTCGTTTATTGAAAAACGGATGTCAAGATTTCTTAGTCCATGTCACTGATTTAAACAAAAATACGTCAGATTTGAATGATATTTCTGTTGTTAATGAATTCCTTAACGTATTTCCCAAAGAACTTCCTGGCCTACCCTCAGACCGTGAAATCGAATTTTGTATTGACCTTGAACTCAGTACAAAACCCATTTCCAAGACCCCATATCGAATAGCTCCTATTGAACTTTAGGAGTTAAAAGTTCAACTATAGGAATTATTAGATACTGGTTTCATACGTCCGAGTACATCGCCTTGGGGTGCTCCTGTTCTATTTGTGAAGAAGAAAGACGGGAGTATGAGACTATGTATTGATTATCGAAAGTTAAACCAAGTCACCATCAAAAATAGGTATCCATTACCTTGAATTAATGACATGTTTGATCAATTACAAGGTGCTTAATATTTTTCAAAGATTGATCTCCGTTCTGGGTATCATTAGTTGAAGGTTAAAGCTGATGACATTCCTAAGACTGCCTTCAGAACTTGCTACGGGCATTACGAGTTCTTAGTCATGCCTTTTGGATTAACCGTCAATCACCAAATTTTTTACGCAAAATAAATTTTCTCTTTGTAACGCACTAAGGCATCACTTATGGATATACCCTTTTCGTGACTGCATTTAAGCTATCATCAATATTTTAATGAAAAAAATAATCAAAACATTATTTTATGACGGTTATAACAATCATTAAAAAAAGATAGATTTTTGTGATGACTTATTTACAATTACAAAAAGAAGGTATTTTGTGATGAAATTTTTTAGCCATCACAAAACAATAAAATATATAATAGCTCTCAGTGATGATTAATTTTACCATCATTATAGAGTATTTGTGACTGTCATTACAATCACCAAATCTTATGTGGGACTAATTTTGTTTAGAAAGTCAACTCACATATGTTTTGTTTTATATTTTGTTTTAAAATTACAATCATGATCTGGGCTTTGATGTAGTGGTAATACTTGTTATTTAGTTTGCAAATGGGGGGAGGGTTCGAATCCTACAAGTATCATTTGATACAATTAATATAGTGAAATAAATTATTCGTAAAAAGAGATTCACGTTCTTATCTTTGATCTCTAAAGTCGTATATTTTTGTGATGGCTTTGACAATCTTAATAGATTACGTGTTAACGTGATTGTATTAATCATCACAAAAGTACTAAGCATTTGGATGGTTGCCAAAACCATCACAAAAAGACTTTCATGATGGAGGTATACAAGATGGCCTTCGTGGCGACTAAAGTCATCACAAAAACCTTTTGTGATGATTTTTTAAATTTATATGATGGATTTGAGCCATCACAAGAGGCTATTTTTTGTAGTGTCTCTTTTAAACAGCGACCTTTTATTAGCCTTTAAGTCGGGCCTGACTGGTTCAGGCTTTTGACCAGGCACGGCCAAGGCCGGACCAAGGCCAAGCCACAGGCCGGACCAAGGCCAAGCCACAGGCCTTGGGCCTTTTGTGCACCTCTAGTGTGTAGCACTCTAAAGGTGATCCATCAAGAGATAATTATTGAAGAATCAAATTTAGGTTTCTCCAAACCTTGGGTGGATAACCTTAATTCTCTCACTCTCTCCTAACCATAGATTGTAGAGAATTGTAGAATCCCAATTGCAATTAGAATTGTCTAACCCCAATCTACCATAAGGTGTCTCCTTATATAGACTAATCTTCATCCTACACCCTATAGGACTTGGGGTTTTAATTTAATCTCTAAACTATTTAGGAACTAAATTATTTATAATAATAATAATAATAATAATAATAATAATAATAATAATAATAAGACTCCTCTTATTAATTTATAATTAGTATTTCTCTAAATACTTAATTATAAATATTAGTATTTCTCCAAATACTAAATTATTATTATTAAGCCAATTATTTATAATAATAATAATAATAAGACTATTCTTATTAATTTATAATTGGTATTTCTTCAAATACTTAATTATAAATATTAGTATTTCTCTAAATACTAAATTATTATTATTATTAAGCCAATTACTTCTAAAATAATATTTCTCTTTTATAGTGTGACCTTTACGTTCAATATTATACCAGTAGTAGAATAAATAAATTAGAACCATTCTAATATTATTTATAATGAACTAAACTCTTTTAATTCAAATATAAATAAATAATATTTATTTACATCATGAGGGACACCTCTTAGCATATCATGATTATCCGGATAATATGAAATTAACGTTTAATCACAAAGAACCTATTCCATAAATAGTTACCGTACAATTTAATCATTCTACCACACAATGTCTCAATCAATTTGCACTTGTCTCAATCAAGATGAGTTGTAGGGTGGCTGATCACGAGTTCCACTCCTCAATATCAAACATGAAATTTTTGACGAATTTTATTTATTTGATCATATGTATTTCAATTCACAAAATGCAGAACTCTGATTAATGTAAATTAGAAACTCCTTTCTAATTTTTATTCACCTTCGCCAAGGATTTCTGAGTTATCACTTATCAAATCGCATAGGACATTCTCTCCCTTTACTAGAAGTAGTAGATCATTTGTTGATCATTCACCTACCTCTATGTACACTTTATTATACCCGAATATACCCTATTATTTACTCTAAGAGTTTTAAAGAATATAACAAAGTATAACTCAGAATACACAAGGTACTATGATGATCTCAAGTCCAACGATCACTTGTACTACTATCACTATAGGAACTCTTATTGTGAGGCAAGTAAAACTCCATTAAGTGTTCCTTAAGCGAGCCACGTTAAATGAACTTATTCTTCAATAAGCACCTACATACTTGTTTTATTGTCTTGACACAAATGATTATGAGATCAATCATCATCTTCAATAGAGCAAACATAATATGTACTAATCTATCCGGAATCAGTAACCCTACATTAGTGATCTGACGATTAGGAACATTTTAGTTTTTTTGAGCTATCTAGAATTTAGATCATATTAGCATGAACTCTTCATGATTCTAAAAGTATTGCTCTAAAACTACGGGTTTATCACATTAATTTAATTCAACCAATTAAACATAGATAAAGAATGCATTTAATTAAATGAATTCTTATTATTAATAAATGAACAAGATTACAAAGTAAGTGCTTATCACATCCAATATGCGACGCTCCCAAATTCTGGGGTCCAAACCACCACCCAAAATCTGGGTCGCTAAAAATAACACTACCGACAAACATTACACGAACTTTCCTATTTACGACTATTATTACAACGATAATATTCACACTCAAATTCAAATATACTCTATATATAAGTACAATCAATAACTGTTTTAGGAATTAAAATCCTTAGAAAATGATTGAGGAAACCTTCGTATATTGGAGGCCATATTTCTAAGTTATAGTACTAAGATATCGTAGGCCTTAATAATTAACCTTGGTTGACCCAATAGACCCCAAAGGAACACAAGAAGATTGAAGTCCTCTTCATTCCAATGGTAAGCATTTTCTTGCATTATAATTATTTCCATTGAGTCAGACAGAGGATTATGTTACTCCTAGATTATATAGATAGTGCTCATAGATATAGTCAGCAAATGGATGCGCACAACCATATCTTATGGTAACAGGACTTTGTATATGGTTGGACATCTTGTATGATAGGTACTGGTGACACTCCCAAACTCGGGTCTACACAGCCCTATTTGGTTCACCAACATCAATTATTAAAATATCGTGTAAATACGACATCAACACTTTGAGTTCTCAGCACAATTATTGCCACACTATTTTATAACTTGATGAGGACAACCACTAACTCGGACCATTACGACATTCCCCTATTCTTCCCACTAGACCTAGCTATACTCTTATTGCCTGAAAGGAATTGTGAAACAAAAGGGTGAGCTTAAATAACTCAGTAAAGTATATCATGACTAAGATAATAGAGAATAAAATTATCTTTAGCTTTCAACAGTGATAAATCAGATATTTAAATATAATTTTTCAACAACAACTGCAGCAGAAGAAATAATCCATTAAAAGAGTCAAGTAGACTATAATGTCCACTATCTTCTTTAATTTAGAAGTTCACCATCAATAGTTTAACCCTGTAACACCAATCAACAGTTCCTATTCATAATCATGCCAATTAACAGCTTTTAGTCATAATTATGCTGATCAAATCGTCTTTGCACTACAGGCCAAAGATATTCAATTGTAACACCAATGGCCATGATTATACCAATCAATAGGTTTTGGTCATAATCATACTGATCAATTCATCTTTGCACTTAAGCCAAGGATATTCAACTGTAATACTAGTGGTCATGATCATACCAATTAACAACTTTTGGTCATAATCATGCTGAGCAATTCATCTTTGCATTACAGACCAAAGATATTCAATTGTAACACTAATGGTCATGATGATCATATCAATCAACAGTTTTTGGTCATAATCATGCCAGTTAACAGTTCTTCTTTGCATTCAGGGCAAAGAGAAATTTCACTACAATGATTATGACAATGATATAATAGATGAATAGAAATAATAAGAACAATAAGATCAAGAATAAACATTAGAGATTTGTAATTTAATTTTGCCCAGCATCCAATAATGTCCAAACTGCCAACACGATGACCAATTTGTGGAGTCAAATTCAAGAATGATATTCAAGATTCATATTTCAAATATAACGATCAAAGTTTAATAAGAAGATTCAGGTAAATAAAATGGTTCAAGTGAAATGATACTAGATGAAATGCGAACCTTAAAGGAATTACTAATCATTTCAGGAATTATAGAAGCAATACCTACCATAGTAAGTTTAGATTTAGGAGTATGAAAGAAAGTGATATCTCTTACGAGTATGAAAGATAATGACACCCCTTACCTCGATATTGTGAAACAAAATTAATAGCCGAATAAATCCTTCCTTGTTCGTCTTTGTAGCAGTAAAGAATCTGACTTTTGGGTCTTCTAGGGTTTTAAAATCTCTTTATGTTTTCACGAAGATGTAGCTCTCGAAAATATACACGAAATAGACTCAAGAATCACTCCATTCAAAGTTAATATGACTGAGTTATGAACTTTTTAAATTTAGGCTGAAATTAGTCATTAAAATTAAGATATGAAGATAATATCAGATGACTTTGCTTCCTTCACAAAGTTGTAGAGGACGAAAAACTGATGAAAACAAGCTTTTGAATCACTCAATTCTAACAAAGTATGAATTTTCTATGATTTTTCTAAGAAACTATTGTATATAAGAAAATTCCACTGGGGAATTCAAAGAAGAATGCAAAAAATTTCAAGCTAGGAATGACTTTGAATATAAAGGTAATACTCTAACTGATATTTACTAACACTTAAGGTAGTCTATCATACTTAGAGATGAACTTACACAAAGCAATCTTTAGAGAGTGGAAGAAAACATAAGTAAGGAAGTTATGAATTTTCTTATGTTAAGCCTTCCTATTTATTGTTAAAATTCACCACATTTAATAAATATATTATTCATCCATTATCATTATTTATTCAAAAGATTATTCCATTTCAAAAAGATTATTTCATTATCATTATTTATTCAAAAAAGATTATTCCATTATCATTATTTATAAAAAGATTAATCTATTATCATTATTTATAAAAAGATTAATCCATTATCATTATTTATAAAAAGATTAATCCATTATCATTATTTATAAAAATATTAATCCATTATTATTATTTATTCAAAAAGATTTACATATTTTAATCCATCATCATTATCTTTAATTTCTACCATTCATAAAAAAAATTATTTTTAATCTACCACATAGTAATTATTCATAATTATTATTATATCATCCATCTTCTTCATTATTGACTTAATGTATTACTATCATAGATATTAGTGTTCTTCAAATAATGAGTATGTCTAACGGTTTAATATCTGTGACTTTTAATCACGTAACTTTTCATTACTACCCTTATTACAATGTCAGTTATTGGTTTAATAATATGAGATGCTATGACAATTATTGTGACAATAGTATGAAATATAGTGACAATCTCAATCCATGTATTTGCTACAGTGGACTGGTGTTCACTATCCAACACTAAATCTTTTTAAGTATAAATATTATAGACGCACAATACTGACAACCAGAGCGTTCACAAGAAAGAGGGGGTCTGCCGTATAAACGACACGCAATTAAATAACCTTTTTGCTTGACAGAACTTCTAGACATTGCCAATAATATTGGTCTAATAATATCATATCAAATATATATGAGTTATTGTGTCGTGACAATTATTGATGAAATATTGTGTTGTGACAATTATTGATTTAATAATATAAAATATTGTGCAATTACTACTGTAACAATTATTGAGTTAAAATATTATGCAATTGCTACTATAACAATTATTGAATCAATAATTATGAAATACTGTTCAATACCATGTATTACTGTGGAATATCGTGTGCTACTGTGAAATAGCGCGTGCAACTATTTTTTTACTACCGGGTATTTAAATAGTTAACGGTGATAGTACCGTTGACAATTTTTATTAAAAAATTATTTATGTCGTTTTTTATATCCGATAATTACGTCATTATGGGGACCACCAATAATTGGTTGTTTTGGCCCCGTTGTACTTTACCGAATGTTCCTCGACAGAAGGATTATTCCCCGACATACTGAATATTTCATAATTTGCACATATCACTCTTTAACTTCATTATTTTAATTATCAATTTAACACCTTACTATTTGGGATAATAAAAAAAATTAAATCCTCTTTATTAAAATTCGAGGTCTTACGCAATGTGATTGGCTTGAGGGCATACTACTTTCATTAAGCGGGTAATAAGAGAGGAAGTAATAGTAAAAGAAGTGAAAAAGAAATGAAGATTATAAGCAGAAATAAAATGATGATAATAATAATAACAATAAGAAAGAATAAAGAAGAAAGAAGAAAATTGAGGTATGGAAGAAATGTGGAAAGCATCACAAAGGAATGTGATTAAGAAAGATGAATGATTACTACAATTATGGTAAAGAATGATAATTTTGAAGAAGAACAATAGTTTATGTGCGATATTTAGATTACTAAGTAAGAACTGTTCCAAAGAAAGGATGAGGATAGAAGGAGGAAATAAAAATAATGATAATAACAAGTTACTAATGATTGAAGTTGGTTCGAACAATAAGAATGAATGTTGACAAATGAAAAATAAGATCGACAGAAAAACATGATTATGGATATGCTGGTGATTTTGGAGACAAAATTTTTATAAGGAGGGGAGAATGTAATATCCCAGAATTTTCAAAAAATGGAATAAGAATTTTAAATGAGCAATGAGAATTGAGGTTTTAATGTAAATTGAATTATCAATGAGAAATGTAAGCAATGAAAGGAAGGTAATGTATGAAAATATAAATGAGAATGAAGGAACTATATAGTTCAAATGTACGATAATTAACAAACGATAACGTGTACAAATGGAAGCGTGTGTAAAGATATTATAAATATAATTAGGAAGCTATGGAGTACAAGAGAATATTAGCAAATCAGTTGGTTAAAGTTTCGAATAAACATAGCAAATATATAATAATAATAATAATAATAATAATTAAAATCTAAGTCAAACTTGGAAGGCTTGACCAAGTATTGTAAAAAAAAATGATTTTAGTACATGATAAGGAGGCTAAGTCGGCTGCTAGTATGTGATAAGCATCAAGGAAAGTTTTTTTATTCATTTAGAAGAATGCAGGTTGATAACTTTAAAAGGTGATAAGGATTAAGTATATTTTATTATTTTGAAGGACCAGGAAGGCTAGTTATCTAGTGTGTGTGTATATATATATATATAGAGAGAACGGATCAAGAGCATACCTTTTTATCTGATATACCAAGCATGCTTTCTTTAGCGACGGACCAAAGCGTCGCCCGGTCCGTCGCTAAAGGGGGTATGCTCTTGATCCGTTCTATATATATATATATATATATATGTATATATATACCAAAAGGAAAATAATAACACACCCCACCCACCCCAAATGCTCAGCGTAAATAAGGGAAGAAACGAAGGAGAAATAGAGCAGCCCCACGACAGAGAGAAAGAGAGAGAGGATGTAACGATTCAAATTCTCGGATTAATAATAAAATAAGGATTTAATAAAATAATTTTTTTTATTTTATATGATACTGCATATGTATATACGTGCAGTATAATGGATAGTTGTGATGTGATGAATATATATTACGCGAGAATAAATTGTTAAGAAACGATTTTTATAACGAAACAAAATAAGTGGTTTAAGTATATAAATTTTTATACTTTAACTAAGGATATTAAAACAAATTCTGGTACGAAATGATTTTAATAAAGAAAAAATATTATATTAAATATAATGTCTTAGCTAATTGAGTAAATTTCCATTTATATGGGAATAATCTGTAACATATACATTTTTGCAAATACAAGGTAAAAACATATTACATTTATAAATGTTATGTTTTTATAATGGGTGATACATAATGTATATTATAACAATTATATATTTTATGTATTACGAAAGGAAGCTAAGTTAATTTAAAAGCTAAGCCAGTGGAAATAAAACTATTTGGCTAACAATTCGGTACTGTAGTAAGATTGAAGGCCAAGCCTTTTGCGTGAAGAGCTGAGAAGAGGATGGGTGGAGTGCAAGAAAAATACGTAAGAAGCAAGAGAGGGGTTTTATAAAAGTAATTGAGCAAACCCAGTCTTCGTTTTCTCTTCCTCCCAACCGGCCGAACCTCCCATTCCCTTCCCCCGTACTGCCGAGCTCCTCCCCTGCCAAAACAGCCCAACCGAACTCTCTCCAAATTGAGATTAAAATCAAGCTAACAAAGAGGTATATATTGAATTATGTATATTTTCTTTTATTTATATGGAATTAATGTATGAATATGTGATTTAGTTTGTAATCACTAATTACACAATAATTGACTAAGGAGAAGAATTAACTTGATTAGTATTGGTAATTGAGGCTATGGGTAATTGTTATAAGTATGGGAATTACCGTATTGCATGTTGGTTGCATTAGAATCAAGAAACTAAGAAATGGCAAAGTTAACTTAGTAGTAAACTAACTTATATAAATGTGTATACATGTATGGTATATGTTGTGAATTGATCCTTGTGGACTAAATTAGAGCCTTGGTGTATAGTTATTGTGCGAAGTAATAAGGTTAGCGAAAATGGTTTGATTAAGTAGCCCCAACCTATAGAAATCAGTCCACAAATAGGACGCACGCGTGATGTTCGTATAAAAGCTCAAAAGAGCCATTTTGGCTAAAATCGCATTATTTGATGGAACCAAAACCTGAGATAGCTTCATATAACCTAAATAAGGATAACTTAAGTGCCTCGTAATATTAAACCAAGCTGAGAGGCGTTGTAACAAAAAATGAGAAACTTAAAAATTAGTACGCGCGGTCACTTTTAACGCACTGTTAAGGCTGCTTAACGAACTGAATGCAAGGTTGATATTTTTTAAAAATAGCCTAGTATGCAACTAAAAACATATTAAAAATTGAGAGTAATTCGTTAAGCAAGCAAGGAATTAAAATTGTGCGAAATGGTTGGCTCGTTAAGGAACAACATCAGGGCAGCAGAACAACAGCAGCACTTCCTTTCAATTTCACTTTTCATTTCCCTTTCTCTTTCCTTTTCCTTTTCAGCCTTGACCGAACCCCAACTTCATATTTGTCCGATCGATCCCAACAAAATCAGTTATAATACTATCAAATATCATTCATTCATTCATTCCTTTAAATTCAAGCAAAGATCAAAACCCATCTCATTCTCTCTCCTCTTTCTGAAACAAAGACAAAAAAGCTTACAAACCCACGGATACACCTCCATTAGGCCATTACCACATTAAACACTCGAGTTTTTTTAAGCTTTTCATTAAATATAATTACATACATACATACATATATTGGAGTATAAAACAAAAGCAGCATACTAGTAGCATTAATATCATATATCTCCATGGACACAACAACACTAGCAAAATCAAATGTCATGGTATCAACAACTGATACTAATAATATCAATAGCCCCCAAATTTATTCTTTCGATTCGGACCTATCCAACCCGTTTGGTGAACTAGGTGTAGACTTATCGGATGCGAAGCTTTGAGAAACCGCCTACGAGATCATCATCGGGGCTTGCCGGAGCTCCGGGGGAAGCAGGTCGTTGACTTATGTTTTTTCGTCTAAGAGGACCATGGAGAGGCAGCCATCCATGTCATCGGCGCCGTCGTTGTAGAGGGCAGTGGCGTCGACGACGGGGAGCAAGGTGAAGAAGGCATTGGGATTGAAATTGACGAGTGGTTATTTTATCATAATTTTAGTACCTTTGACTTGATAGTATTTCTTGTTTTTGGGTTTATTATGTTGCTTTCTTATATGTTTATTATGTTTTTGTAGGATTAGCAGTTAGGAGATGATTATGTTAAAATGATGTTATATCAGTTAATTCTCGGTGGTTTTCGTGCATGACTAAAGCAAAAGTAGTTTGAGCATGGTCGGCATTCGATCGTGTGCAAGTAGACATGGCCATGGGGGCAAATATGTGCAATTATGGTGCTTTGGACTCAAGCTAGGCAAGAATTGGACAAGAAAAGGAAGAAAATCAAAAAAGGATCAAATCTGTCGAGGCTGCGCAGCTGCGCATGAGATTAAGAGTTGTTGCGCCTGAATACAAAGAGCAGCGCAACTACACATGAAAATGAAGCGCAACCGCGCTTGACATGGAAAAGACCGGGCGCGTGGTTTACAGGCGCGGTAGAGGCAGAAGCTTGTTTTGCTGCAGAGTTGATTTCTAATACAACAAAGGAACTACCAAAGGAGTTGGAGTTGCAATTGAAGTTTGTGTAGCTGATATTTTTTTTATATACCTATGTTTTAGAGAGTAAAAGGGGACAATAAGATAGGTTAGCATAATATAGAATAGCGTTGTATAAAGTAGAAAATAGTTAGGGCTCCAGGAAGCACTTAAAAATTCCAAGGATTGAAGGAAAGAGCGAAGATTAAGTATGACAGAGTTCATTCTTTACTCTTAACTTTTATCTCTTATACTTTAATGATGTTCTCCGGATTTATTATATTGTTTGTTTTATTATTTAATATGAATTAATTTTTTCATTAAGGATTCAATGGAACACGATGATAGTTTAATTTAGTATTTATTCTCTCTTTCTATTAAGTTGATTGTTGCATGAATCGTTTATTATATTTTGTGTGTAAAGTTATAATTGCCTAGCTAACAATTATTTGATACAGTCTTAGATGAAATTAGAAAATGAATTCTAGGGTTAGATCTGGATATGATAACTTGTGATTAGTTATTCTTCCTCGGAGTGAATGCTAATTTGTATATGGGATAGGAATATACCCGTAGATCGTAAGCAATGTGTTGAAAATGATACTTAATGAATTTATTATTATGGTTTCTCATAAGAATATAGTGAAATTAATAATAATAATAATAATAATAATAATAATAATAATAAGTGTGCTATATAATTAGTTGAAAAATGATTATATAAACTATTAGTGATTTTCTGTTGGCAATTCTAAATAATCGATTTAAAGAAAGAAGATTAATATTAATTAAATAATTCATTGGGGGAAATTGAGTTCTTAATATTTTTGTTTATTGAATTCATATTTCTTTAGTTGTTTTATATTACTAATTAGCTTACATAAGATTTCAATTGTTTAAATAAATTTGAATTGATTATGGATTAGTAATTGGATTGATAAATTATTGTTATTCCTCGTGGGATCAACAACTATGCTTACATTATTTTACTTGTAGACCGTGTATACTTGCACGTAAATTGCTAGTATAGATTTAGCTCAAGTTTTTGGCGTCGTTGTCGGGGAATAGTTAATATTTATTGTTCCGATATTAATTTCCATCAATTTGATTTTAGTTTAAACGTGTATAATTTATTTTATTTGTCTATTTTAATCTTTTATCATGGCAACAGGTTATTATGAAGTTAATTCAGTTTCTACCTTGGTGGCACAGATTTCGAGACTTGTTGAGAAAATGAACGCTGTTGTGGATCAATTAATTCAGCAAGAGACGGAAAAATGTGAGTTGTGTGGTGGGAATCATCCCAAAGAGCAATGCTCTATCAGTTGGAAGTCGGCTCATGATTTTTACCCTCAAGGATTTCAGACTCAAGCTTCACCAAGGCTTGAGAATGAATCGAAATTGGAGGAGTTATTTTTTAGATACATAATGCAAAATGAGACGAAAGTGAATAGCTTAGAGGAGTCTATTTGGAATCTTGAAAGCCAAATGGGACAACTCGCCAGTGCTATTAGTAATCATCCGCAAGGCACTCCATTTAGTGATATTGAGATCGACCATGGGATAGATCGTAATGTTAAACAACCTTCAGTTGTGCTCCTTATGCCTGTTCAACGAATCTCGGTGCTACCTGTAAACAGCTATATACCGTCCACCATAGTATTAGATCAAACACCTAGCTTCATGGAGTTCATGGAGTATAGTTTATTGAAAAAGAGCAAGCTGGGTGAATTGCAATATTGACTCGTTCAAAGGAGAAGCATACAAATGTTATTTTGCTACCGATGGATGTGTCAATCACTTCTCGATTGAGAATTGGATAGAAAATGAAGAAGTCGGACTGACGACTATAACTCAAGCGCTTATTGGGAGGTAACCCAAAAGTTTAAGTTTATTATTAGCTTGCATGTTAAAATTTTAGTTCACTTTATTAAATTATATTTAGTTTTTAAATTCAGTAATAATAGAAGTAGGTTGCATGTTAATTAGATATTATTTGAATTATTCAATTATTTTGTGTTTTAGTTTCTAATAATGAAATAATATTTTTCAGGTACGAAGTTGGGAGATTGAACGTTGAAGGAATGTCGGGATTGTGAACGCCGATGAACGCCAAGGGCACTTGACCCAAGCACAACGCGCACACAAGCTTGAAAGCAGAACTTCAAGCGCCGCGACGCCAGGGGCATGCGCAACGGCTCAACAAGGAAGTGCAGCAGTGCTTAAAAAGCTAGAAGTTCCTGCACACCTTGTGCAGCAGCGCATGACAGATGCGCAGTAGCGCTTGAAGTTTACACTGAGATGCGCAATAGCGAAATCAGGCGTGCACAGCAGCGCATGGGTATTAGCTAGTTTTAATCAGGCAAGTCAGCAGACAGATTCAGAAGGCTCAACTTCAATACCCAACAGAAGCTCGGTATCCTCACACCCAAACTTGAATTTTCGCCTAGAAGCTTTGTCAACCAAAATCAAAGGCCAATTCCATCAAGCATTTGGGTTCGTTCACATTGATAAGCAACAATCAACATTGGGAATTCAAGCATTCAAGGAATTGTTTTTTTCAAGTTCATGCTTTTTTAAGGATTTCTTCACCATTCTTCGGTGCCAACTCTACCAAGTAAGAGGAAAGTTTAATTTTGGTTTATTGTTATTGTGGTGATCTGCATTGGATTATTGGTGGCTTGTTCTTGTTATTGGGACAAATTTGGGGAAACTTGAGAAACAAAAGTTGTTGTTTGTAGGGAAATTTAAGGGCGCATGCTAGGTGTTCGACAAATTACCTAAACAAAAATTGTTGGTGATTTTGGGCTGTTTTGCTTGGTGATTCTATCCTACATTGTACCTTGAGGCTTCATATACACTCATTCAACCATGGCACCCAAAAGACGTAGAGGTGAAAGCTCCAAAACTCAAGTGTCAAAACAATATGATACGAGCCGATTCGTGAGCTTGGAGGCTTTGGAACGTTGTCATTCAGTTATGGTGGGTAAGAAACTCCTTCAGGAGCGTGGATTATAGGTCGAGGGTAATAAAACAGGACAACTAGCAGCAATGATTCATGAACGAAAATGGGGCAAATTTGTTAAACAACCAGAGCCGACGGTGATGTCCATTGTCAAAGAGTTTTATGCAAACGCTAAAGAGGCAATGGATTATGTGGTTTAAGTTCGAGGAAAACCAGTCTCATTCACCTCAGCAAGCATTAATGAGTATTATTAGTTGGAAGGAATAGATGACGACGATGACGAATTCACGGACTATTACAACCGTGACCTCAACTTGACCGAGGTGATTAAGCACCTTTGCAGACTAGAAGCAAAATGGAAGAGTAGGGACCAACAGGGTGTTGTGACCTTTCCACACTAGGAACTTAGCATATATGGAAAGGCATGGTAAACGTTCATTTGCGCAAAGTTGATGCCTTCCATGCATTTGACTGATGTGACCCATGAGAGAGTCGTACTGTTATATGCTATTGTGTTTGGGAAGTCGATTGATGCTGGGCAAGTGATAAATAGATCTATCTGGCATGCACTCCAAGGTGGTTCTCTACTAGCGGTCTACTTCATCTATCCCTCGTTACAGGATTGTGTAAGAAGGCGAAAGTTACATGCGATGAGGATGCGATATTGCAACCACCAAAGGCGGTAATAGATCTTGCTACAATTACAAGGTTCAAGACTTGGGACGGAGGTGAGTCTCATCCACGAGGAGCAAGGTTTATCATTGGGGGCAGTACACTGGTTAGTGAAGCACATAGTCAGCCTCCACAGCCTGAGTCTTATTTTGAGCAGCCGGTGTGGGCTTAGTCTTCGCGACAAGGAGCTTCTTCTTATTCGTCTCAGTCGTAGTTGGATTTTTTAATCTCAGAGATTAGAGAGCTTAGATATGTTTCTAAGTTTGGGGGTATTTGATATGTTTGAATGTTTGGTACTTGGAATTTATTTATGCATTTTAGTTCGTGTAGTTATTTTATTTTATTTCATTGTTAGTTTGCATATTAGTTTACATATTAATATAAAACAAATAATAATAATAAAAAGTTTTTAACTTTTGAGCAATATTTTAATTGAATCTGTGAAAGCCAATGATATGAATGGATTGAAAAGTGGGTATTTCTGGTTACTTTTGGATCGTGCTACTTAAGAGTCCAACATAGGAATCGGTTTTATTGTATTTTGTGATTCTAGACGCTTTGATAATCCTGTTATTCAAGTTAGTTGACGTTAGAGAGTTTATATAGTTGAATATGTGTGAAAGATATGATTGAAACTCTATTAGATTATTTGATCATCAGTTGATGTAAAGATAGGCATTCATTTAAGTTTGGAGGAAAATTTGAGAAAAGAAATTGAAATATTGAAAGAATGTTGAATTTTGTTGAATTTGAATTGTTGGTGGATTGAGATGGAGCGCAAAACGCACTCATCCACAAACGGATGTAAGATGGAGCGTAAAACGCACTTGTTTGCAATAAACTGAGAGCGAGCATAAAATGCACTCACGGGTTGAAAATTATAAATGAAATTCTTTGTTAATCCTTTCCCCCGAATTAATGTGATGTTGTCTTTGCTAAAATTTGATGTGATACATAGGATTTTGGAGTTGATGTCAGGTATCTTTTATACGGTACTTGATATATAATGTTATCTATTTTCGATTGATTTGAGTAGTAGGATAATCATATGTTGGGGATTGCGAATTGTTATGAAATTGATGATCATGTTGAATCTTTAGACTATGCATGTTTCGAATTTGGTTGGAAATTGTTATATGCAAGTCTTTAAGGCTATGGTTCAGATTTATCTTAAATTGTTGCTCATAAGTCAACTATTTATTGCATGTTAGAGTAGTTTCTAGTTTTTAGTTAGGGTTTTCTTGATGGCAAGCAAAGAGTTAACTTTGGGGGTATTTGATTAGCGGTTTTTATATCATAATTTTAGTACCTTTGACTTGATAGTATTGCTTGTTTTTGGGTTTATTATGTTGCTCTCTTATATGTTTATTATGTTTTTGCAGGATTAGCAGTTAGGAGAGGATTATGTGAAAATTATGCTATATCAGTTAATTCTTAGTGGTTTCCATGCACGACTAAAGTAAAAGTGGTTTGAGCATGGTCGACATTCAATCGTGTGCAAGCAGACATGGCCATGGGGGGGGGGCAAATATGTGCAATTGTGGTGCTTTGGACTCAAGCTAGGTAAGAATTGGATAAGAAAAGGAAGAAAATCAAGAAAAGATCAAACATGTTGAGGCTGCAAAACTGCGCCTGAATACAAAGAGCAGCGCAGCTGCGCATGCAGATGAAGCGCAGCAGCACTTGACATGGAAAAAACCGGGTGCGTGGTTTACACGCGTGGTAGAGGCAGAAGCTTGTTTTGCTGTAAAGTTGATTTCTAATGTAACAAGGAAACTACCAAAGGAGTTGAAGTTGCAATTGAAGTCTGTGTAGCTGATATTTTTATATAGACCTCTATTTTAAAGAGTAGAAGGGGACAAGAAGATAGGTTAGCATAATATAGAATAGCTTAGCATAGAGTAGAAAATAGTTAGGGTTCTAGGAAGCACTTGAAGATTCCAAAGATTGAAGGAAGGAGCGAAGATTAACTGTAACAGAGTTCATTCTTTACTCTTAACTTCTATCTCTTATACTTTAATGATGTTCTCTGGATTTATTATATTGTTTATTTTATTATTTAATATGAATTAGTATTTTCATTAAGGATTCAATGGAACCCGATGATAGTTTAATTCAGTATTTATTCTCTTTCTATTAAGTTGATTATTGCATGAATCATTTATTATATTTTGTGTTTAAAGTTATAATTGCCTAGCTAACAATTATTGGATACAGTCCTAGATGAAATTAGAAAATGAATGAATTCTAGGGTTAGATCTGGATATGATAACTTGTGATTAGTTATTCTTCCTCGGAGTGAATGCTAATTTGTATATGGGATATGAATATACCCGTAGACCGCAAGCAACGTGTTGAAAATGATACTTAATGAATTCATTATTATTGTTTCTCATAGGAATATAGTGAAATTAATAATAATAAGTATGTTATATAATTAGTTGGAAAATGATTATATAAACTATTAGTGATTTTTTGTTGGCAATTCTAAATAATCAATTTAAAGAAAGAAGATTAATATTAATTAAATGATTCATCGAGGGAAATTGAGCTCTTACTATTTTTGTTTATTGAATTCATATTTCTTTAGTTGTTTTTTCTTACTAATTAGCTTACATAAGATTTCAATTGTTTAAATAAAATTGAATTAATTATGGATTAGTAATTGGATTGATAAATTATTATTATTCTTTGTGGGATCGACAACTCTACTTACATTATATTACTTGTGGATCGTGTATACTTGCACGTAAATTGCTATTATAGATTTAGCTCAATAAGTTTCTGGCGTCGTTGCTGGGGAATAGTTAATATTTATTGTTCCGATATTAGTTTCCATCAATTTGATTTTAGTTTAAGCGTGTATGTTTTATTTTATTTTTCTATTTTAATCTTTTATCATGGTGACAGGTTATTATGAAGCCAATTCAGTTTCTACCTTGGTGGCACAAATTTCAAGGCTTGTTGAAAAATGAACGTTGTTGTGGATCAATTAATTTAGCAAGAGACGACGAAATGTGAGTTGTGTGCTGGGAATCATCCCAAGGAGCAATGCGCTATCAGTTGGGAGTTAGCTCATAATTTTTACCTTCAAGGATTTCAGGCTCAAGCTTCACCAAGGCTTGAGAATGAATTAAAATTGGAGGAGTTGTTTTTTAGATACGTAATGCAAAGTGAGACGAAAGTGAATAGCTTAGAGGAGTCTATTTAGAATCTTGAAAACCAAATGGGACAACTTGCCAGTGCTATCAGTAATCATCCGCAAGGCACTCCATTTAGTGATATTAAGATCGACCTTGGGATAGATTGTAATGTTAAACAACCTTTAGTTGTGCTCCTTATGCCTGTTCAACAAATCCCGGTGCTACCTGTAAACAACTATATACCGTCTGCCATGGTATGAGATCAAACACCTAGCTTTATGGAGTTCATGGAGTATAGTTTATTGAAAAAGAGCAAGCTAGGCGAATTTGCAATATTGACTCGTTCGAAGGAGAAGCATATAAATGTTATTTTGCTACCGATGGACGTGTCAATCACTTCTCTATTGGGAATTGGATAGAAATTGAGGAAGTCGGGTTGACGACTATAACCCAAGCGCTTATTGGGAGGCAACCCAAAAGTTTAAGTTTATTATTAGCTTGCATGTTAAAATTTTAGTTCATTTTGTTAAACTATATTTAGTTTTTAAATTTAGTAATAATAGAAGTAGGTTGCATGTTAATTAGATATTATTTGAATTATTTAGTTATTTTGTGTTTTAGTTTCTAATAATGTAATAATATTTTTCAAGTACGAAGTTGGGAGATTGAACGTTGAAGGAATGTCGGGATTGTGAACGCCGATGAACGCCAAGGGCACTTAACCCAAGCACAACGCACGCACAAGTTCAACTTCAATACCCAGCAGAAGCTTGGTATCCTCACACCCAAACTTTGAATTTTGGCCCAGAAGCTTTGCCAACCAAAATCAAAGCCAATTCCATCAAGCATTTGGGTTCGTTCACATTGATAAGCAATAATTAACATTGGGAATTCAAGCATTCAAGGAATTGTTTTTCTTCAAGTTCATGCTTTTTTAAGGATTTCTTCACCATTCTTCAGTGCCAACTCTACCAAGTAAGAGGAAAGTTTAATTTTTGTTTATTGTTATTGTGGTGATCTGCATTGGATTATTGGTGACTTGTTCTTGTTATTGTGATAAATCTGGGGAAACTTGAGAAATAAAAGTTGTTGATTGTAAGGAAATTTAAGGGCGCACGCTAGGTGTTCGACAAATTACCTGAACGAAAATTGTTGGTGATTTTGGGTTGTTTTGCTTGGTGATTCTATCCTACATTATTCCTTGAGGCTTCATATACACTCATTTAACCATGGCACCTAAAAGACGTAGAGGTGAAAGCTCCAAAACTCAAGCGTCAAAACAATATGATATGAGGATTGTGAGCTTGGAGGCTTCAGAACGTTATCATTCAGTCATGGTGGGTAAAAAACTCATTCAGGAGCGTGGATTACAGGCCGAAGGAAATAAAATAAGACAGTTAACAGCAATGATTCATGAACGAAAATGGGGCAAATTTGTTAAACAACTAGAGCCGGCAGTGGTGTCCATGGTCAAAGAGTGTTACGCAGATGCTAAAGAGGCAATGGATTGTGTGGTTTAAGTTCGAGGAAAACCAATCTCATTCACCTCAACAAGCATTAATGAGTATTATCAATTGGAGGGAATAGAGGACGATGATGACGAATTCACGGACTATTACAACCGTGACCTCAACTTGACCGAGGTGATTACGCACCTTTGCAGCAGGAGCAAAATGGAAGAGTAGGGACCAACAGGGTGCTGTGACCTTTCCACACAAGGAACTTAACAGATATGGAAAGGCATGGTACACGTTTATTTGCGCAAAGTTGATGCCTTACACGCATTTGACTGATGTGACCCAGGAGAGAGTCGTACTGTTATATGCTATTGTGTCTGGGAAGTCGATTGATGTCGGGCAAGTGATAAATAACTCTATCTGGTATGCACTCCAAGGCGGTTGTTTGTCAAATATCGTACTAGCAAAAGCACGCAAGTATACGTGGTCAATAAGTAATATAATATAAGTAGAGTGTCGAACCCACGAGGAATAGTAACAATTTATTATCCCAATTACTAATTCTTAATCAACTCAGTTTTATTTAAACAATCGAATAAAATATCATGCAATGAATAAACACAAACTAAGCAATTAACAAAAATATCAATATATTAAAAGACTAATATTACAATTTCCCCAATAGTTCACTTACATCTCTTCACACACACTCTCTCTCTCTCTCTTGATTAATCACTTATTAACAATTTGCCAAAAGATAATTCATAAATGGTTTATAAAATCCTTGTCCAAGAATTGTATAAAAATATCATTCAATCCAATCAATCTACTATATTCCTATGTAAATTAATTAAGATCAAATGAATTAGCACCAATTCTCCAACCAAGTTGCATGTGGTATATAGGTATATTTCTATCCTATATACAAATTAAGTATTCGTCCTAAGAAAAATACATAATCACATGTTATCATAATCAGATCTAACCCTAGAGTCCATCTTCCGATTCATCTAAGATTTATCAGATAATTGGTAGCTAAGCAATTATTAAATTAACACAAATTATGATAAAAAAAATCATCAATAATCAATTATATCAGAAGATAGTGAATTAACATAAGCTTCCCATTGGGTTCCATTGCAACCTTAATAAAGGAATTAGCTACTCATATTCATAAAAAATACTCACTAAATTAATTCCAGAAAACATCTTAAAGAATACAAAGAAAATAAAGTAAAGAGTAAGAGAAAACTCTGTCACAGTTGTGCCCTTCCTCTTGCTCCAATTCCTTAGACTCTTCAAGTGGTTTTTGCTAACCTTAACTACTAATAATATCTAACTAAAACTACTGCTGAATAATTATGATACTCCCCCTTCTATCTTTTTTCTAACCCTAATCAGAGATATATACAATAACTAGCCATACAATATTTAATTTCTCCCCCACTTCATTTGGTAGTTCCCATCTTCCTTTAAAAACCAAATCTTCAGCCAAATAATCAACAGAAGGCTTTTCTTTATCAAGCGTGTGAGCCCACGCGCCCGGTCTCTGTCCCAACCTAGCGCTGTTGTGCTTAATCTCCCTGCGCTGCTGCGCAACTCTTCATAATTCAGCGCTGATGCGCTTCATGACTTAGCGTTGCTGTACAGCTTCGGGAATTCTAAATCCTTACTTTCCTCTTTGCAGCTTGCTCCGCCAGGCACTTAGCTTGATTCACCCAACCAACTTGGTCAAATTACATTCCGCTGTAACTGCTCGCGAAACTACCATACATGCACTACATTAGCTCGATTATCATAAATTCCTCTGCTACTCAACAATCCTACAAAACAAAATAAAACAAATCAAAAGTAACAAAATAATACCCAAGAACAGCAAAATAATCAGGTTAAAGGTACTAAAATCATGATATAAAAATCACTCATTAGCGGTTCTACTAGCGGTCTACTTCATCCATCCTTCATTACGAGATTATGTAAGAAGGCGAAAGTTACATGGGATAAGGTATTGCAACCACCAAAGGCGGTAATAGATCTAGCTACAATTACAAGGTTCAAGACTTGGGACGAAGGTGAGTCTCATCCACGAGGAGCAGGGTTTATCATTGGGGGCAGTACACCAGTTAGTGAAGCACAAAGTCAGCCTCCACAGCCTGAGTCCTATTTTGAGCAGCCGATGCGGGCTCAGTCTTCGCGTCAAGGAGCTTTTTCTTCTTCATCTCAGTCGCAGTTGGATTTTTTAATCACAACGATGAGAGAGCTTAGGAAGGAAAATGTCATTCTTCGTCAAGGCCAGGAGGAGATGCTTTGGGTAACTAGGCGACCGTTTCGTCAGGTGGACCAGGTAGCTGCTCGGTGGGACACGTTCGTGGACTATTCAACGGATTTTAACTCCACGATCTCAACTGTTTTCAATGCTCCAGGAGTTAGCTTCAATCAAGGACCATTTCAGTTCCCGGCTCCACCGATGTTTCTCGACTACACCCCTGACACGAAGGAGGAAAGTGATGACGATTACTTGGCTGACGAAGATGATAATGATGATGGTGCTGCTTGATTTGTCAGGGAAGTTTCTTTTATTTTCCTGTTTTTGACTTTATTTCAAACATTGAGGACAATGTAAATTCTAAGTTTGGGGGTATTTGCTATGTTTGAATGTTTGGTACTTGGAATTTATTTATGAATTTTAGTTCGTGTATTTATTTTATTTTATTTCATTGTTAGTTTGCATATTAGTTTGCATATTAATATAAAAAAATAATAATATAAAAAAAAGTTTTTAACTTTTGAGCAATCTTTTAATTAAATCTGTGAAGGCCAATGATATGAATGGATTGAAAAGTGGGTATTTCTGGTTAATTTTGGATCATGCTAGTTTAGAGTCTAACATAGGAATCAGTTTTATAGTATTTTGTGATTCTAGACGCTTTGATAATCCTGTTATTCAAGTTAGTTGCCGTTAATTGTTTATATAGTTGAATATGTGTGAAAGATATGATTGAAACTTTATTAGATTATTTGATCATCAGTTGACGAAAAGATAGGCATTCATTTAAGTTTGGGGGAAAATTTGAGAAAAGAAATTGAAATATTGAAAGAATGTTGAATTTTGTTGAATTTGAATTGTTGGTGGATTGAGATAGAGCGTAAAATGCACTCATCCATAAACGCATGTAAGATGGAGCGTAAAACACACTTGTTTGTAATGAAGTGAGAGGGGACATAAAATGCACTCACGGGTTGAAAATTATAAATGAAATTCTTTGTTACTCCTTTCCCCCGAATTGATGTGATGTTGTCTTTTCTGAAATTTGATGTGATAGATAGGATAGTGGAGTTGATGTCAGGTATCTTTTATACGGTATTTGATTATATAATCTTATCTATTTTCGATTGATTTGAGTAGTAGGATGATCATATGTTGGGGATTGTGAATTGTTATGAAATTGATGATCATGTTGAATCTTAAACTATGCATGTTTTGAATTTGGTTGGAAATTGTTATATGCAAGTCTTTGAGGTTGTGGTTCAGATTTATCTTAAATTGTTGCACATAAGTCAACTATTTATTGCATGTTAGAGTAGTTTCTAGTTTTTAGTTAAGGTTTGCTTGATGGCAAGCAAAGAGTTAACTCTGGGGGTATTTGATCAGCGGTTTTTATATCATAATTTTAGTACATTTGACTTGATAGTATTGCTTGTTTTTGGGTTTATTATGTTGCTTTCTTATATGTTTATTATGTTTTTGCAGGATTAGCAGTTAGGAGAGGATTATGTGAAAATGATGCTATATTAGTTAACTCTTGGTGGTTTTCGTGCACGACTAAAGTAAAAGTGGTTTGAGCATGGTCGACATTCAATCGTGAGCAAGCAGACATGGTTGTGGGGGGGGGGAATATGTGCAATTGTGGTGCTTTGGACTCAATTAGGCAAGAATTGGACAAGAAAAGGAAGAAAATAAGAAAGGATCAAATTTGTCGAGGCTGCGCAGCTGCGGATGAGATCAAGAGCTGTTGCGCCTGAATACGAAGAGCAACGCAGCTGCGCATGAAGATAAAGCGCAGCAGCGCTTGACATGGAAAAGACCGGGCGCTTAGTTTACACGCGCGGTAGAGGCAAAAGCTTGTATTGCTGCAGAGTTGATTTCTAATGCAACAAGGGAACTACCAAAGGAGTTGGAGTTGCAATTAAAATCTGTGTAGCTGATATTTTTTATATAGACCAATGTTTTAAAGAGTAGAAGGGGACAATAAGATAGGTTAGCGTAATATAGAATATCGTAGTATAGAGTAGAAAATGGTTTAATTTAGTATTTACTCTCTCTTTCTATTAAGTTGATTATTGCATGAATCGTTTATTATATTTTGTGTTTAAAGTTATAATTGTCTAGCTAACAATTATTCGATACAGTCCTAGATGAAATTGGAAAATGAATTCTAGGGTTAGATCTGGATATGATAACTTGTGATTAGTTATTCTTCCTCGGAGTGAATGCTAAGTTGTATATGGGATAGGAATATACCCGTAGACCGCAAACAATGTGTTGAAAATGATACTTAATGAATTTATTATTATGGTTTCTCATAGGAATATAGTGAAATTAATAATAATAAGTGTGTTATATAATTAGTTGGAAAATGATTATATAAACTATTAGTGATTTTTTGTTGGTAATTCTAAATAATCAATTTAAAGAAAGAAGATTAATATTAATTAAATGATTCATCGGGGGAAATTAAGTTCTTAATATTTTTGTTTATTGAATTCATATTTCTTTAGTTATTTTATATTACTAATTAGCTTACACAAGATTTTAATTGTTTAAATAAAATTGAATTGATTATGAATTAGTAATTGGATTGATAAATTATTGTTATTCCTCGTGGGATTGACAACTTTACTTACATTATATTACTTGTGGACCGTATATACTTGCACGCAGATTGCTAGTATAGATTTAGGCAAACAGAAATCGTCCAAGAAATCGGTGGTGAGTCAGCAGAACTCAGTGAGTTCAAGCGAGTTGTGACGATTGGAGAGCTGATGAGGGTCCAGATGAGGATTTTAGCGCAAATTGATTCCAGGGTTAGAGGTGCGTTGGTGAGAATTTCTGCTGGCCAGGGGAAAGGGGTATGCCACTAGGGCGGGAAAGGCTACAAGGCAACAATTGTTTTTTTTTTGTTTTTTTAAGTCAAACCGTATCTTATAGGGTCAAATCGTATACAATACCTGTTTGCCCGGAAATTTAGGTATTCCGACCAATTTTGGCCAGATTCTGAAATTGGGGGCTACATGGTATCAAATTAGGCATTTTATATAGTAATTTGTAAATCCAAATTCTTTGGGGGTCGAATTATGAATATAGTGGTACTTGATGTAACAGAAGTGTATTTAGCCCAAATTTAAGTAAAGTTTAATAAAATATAGATTCAAAATAATTAAATAAGAAAATAAAACTTTATTTTCAAAAAAAAGTAGATTTTTTTCATTTTTTATGTAAACTTTATTTTCAGGAAAAAAAATTATGTCTTTACCATTATTATTTGTATTCTTAATATTCGAATTTTTAAAAACAAAAAGAAAAAATTAAAATTAAAATACAAAAAATAGTAAAAGATAAATAAAAAATTGATTCAATTTTTTTAAAAAAAGAAGAAATTAAAAAGTTTTAAAAATAATTATTATTATTATTAAAAAAAATTAGAATTTTTTTCATTTTTTATAAAAATGAGTAAAGTTTTATAAAATATAGATTCAAAAAAATAAAACTTTATTCTTAGAAAAAAATAGAAAATTTTATTTTTAAAAAATGAGTAAAGTTTCATAAAATATAGATTTAAAAAAAGTAAATAAAAAAAACTTTATTTTCATAAAACAAATTTAGAAATTTTTTATTTTTGAAAAGAAGTGTAAATTTTCATAAAAATTATTAAGAATTAGAAAATTTAAACTTTAATTTTTTGAATCTATATTTTATGAAACTTTACTCATTTTTGAAAAAAATAAAATTTTCTACTATTTTTTCCTAAAAATAGTAATTATTTTTAAAACTTTTTAACAATAATATTATATTTTAAAATATAAAAATTAATTATTATTTTTAAAGTAATATTTTATTTTAAAATATTTGAAATAATTATTATTTGAAAAATAATATTTTATTTTAAAATATTAAAAGTAATTATTATTTTAAAATAATTTTAAAACTTTTTAGTTTTTCTTTAAAAAAAATAATTTGTGAAATTGAGGTCGAGTCAAATTGGGTCGGGTTGGGTTAAAATGGGTCGGGTTATGGTCAAATCAGGTAAAAGGAACGAAAACGCTAAAAAATGTCACTTTAAGGACTTAATTGGTGAAAAATAAATCTTAGGCACAACTTTAAAAGTGGTGACAACTTGAAGGAACAGAAGTGTCATTCAGTCATAAAATAATAGTGCATCCATATAGCTCAGAATTAGTAGGTGCGTATAACTAATGAGTAAATCGTTTGTAACTTTTGTCTACGCACATGCTTAGATCCTTAACCAATTTGAAGCTTTACCATTGTCAAATTCATTACTAATAAAAATTAAGCAATTGTCATCAATATTACGGAAGAAACTTTACTAGTTTGTATGCCACTTACTGCTTTTTGTGCATAGTGAATACGGTATGATGGTCTTCCTATCTTTGTCATCTCTTCTTCCATTTCACTGTAAACATCTAAACGAGCTCTATAGTAAACTCTCATGCATTTCGGTATCTGATCAGAAGCACTCATATCCCACCTGAACAATATTAATATCATATACTCTTAATTGCATCAGTTAATATCACAAATTCTTCGAAGGTACCATACACATCATATATGTCATCAGCAACTAAAGTCATAATAATTATTTTGGTAAGTATTCTTTGAGCCATGAGGTATTGGGGCTCAAAGCAAACCTCTAATATCCAAAAGTAGCACTCCACCACTCTATCTCTTGCAAAAGGAAGTTTCTTTGCAAAATTTAACTCTTTCCACCACCTGAAATTGCAATTGTTATATTTATTTTCTTTGTCCAAAATTAGAGATGTATTTGTACCTGTAAAACGAAGACTTTAAAAAAAATTACTTTTTCAAACTTATTTCTAATAGAGTTAATTGCATATTGAACTCCGAAGTATACACCATTTTACCATTCGTACCATAATATTTAAACGTTTTCATTCCGCTATCCAAAATACCGTTAAGTAACCACGATGGACCCTAATGGAACAATCCGGTCAATTTGTTCGCCGAAAAATGGCCACGTGTCATAATTTAGTATTTAAATATTGTTTACCGTATAGATACCATAATTGACTCGTATTTGGTGTTTTAAATTTATATTAATGCATATATATCTAGCACAAATTATTTATTCAATTAATTAACCTAATTATCTCAAATACATTAATTTCAGAGAGAGATTGAGATTCTTCTTAATCTTTCTTTCTCTTCCCCCTCTTCCTCACCCTCTTGCTGCGAAATATCAAACTAATTTCCTCCACTAGAGAAAATTTTGAAGTGATTTCAGATGGCGATTTGGGTTTGAGAATTCTTTCCCAATTGTTGCAATCTTCTTCACTTGTCACTTTCTCCCCCAACTTGTGTTTTAGAGAGAGAACATGATAGATTTCTTCCCAAATTTGTGTTTCAGATTTGGGTTTCATGATAGAACATGATTTTGAGAGTTTTGATAGAACATAATTTTCAGATTTGGGCTTCATGTTTTAGGAAGAGAACATGCTTTAGATTTATATTTCTTCCCCAATTTGTGTTTCAGATTTGGGTTATATGATAGAACATGGTTTTGGGAGTTTTGATTGAACATAGTTTTCAGATTTGGGTTTCATGTTTTAGAGAGAGAACATACTTCAGATTTAGATTTCTTCCCCAATTTGTGTTTCAGATTTGGGTTTCATGATAGAACATGGTTTTGGAAGTTTTGATAGAACATAGTTTTCAGATTTGGGCTTCATGTTTTAGAGAGAGAACGTGCTTCAAATTTAGATTTCTTCCCCAATTTGTGTTTCAGATTTGGGTTTTATGAATAATTTGAGTATTTTGAATTTTGAAATTTTTTAGTTTAATAGTAGATGGGGAAGACAATGAAGAAGAGAAAAAAGAAATTACATTATTTTTAGGTATTTGAAGATGATTGGTATTTTATTTGAATAAGATTAATATAAAATTATTTTTAAGTTGATTTTATACGGTCAAGTGTAAAAATATACGGTCAAACCGTACTTATACTCCTTCTACCGGAACACGTGGCAGTTCCGGATATTTTTTTGGCCGGAAATTACAAAAGGGTCAGTTATACTTACTTAACGATACTTTGGCTAGCGGGATGAGAGCATTTAAACATCGGGGTACGAATGGTAGTCAGGTAAGAGAAATGTTACTGGCCATGGACAGGAAAGGATGTATACTTCGGGGTTTAATATGCAATTAACCCTATTAAAAATGAAGTGTTCATGTCGCAAATGTAAAGGATTTTCCTTCACTGTCCTTCATATGTTGATGTCTTTTTGCACACATCTATCTTGTGATTGTTAAATAAATTATATCGGAACGTGCTATTGCATAGAATAAAATAAAATCAATTAATCATAATATAAGTACTTACATGAATTGAGAGAAGACATTTTATATGTATTACACTTCCGCTGCGCTTAAGGGTGAAAGCCTTCAATTGCCTTTCTCAATCTTAGGATGGATGTATAGGCATTCATATGGTCCAAACATAACTGCTTGCTCACAAATTCTCAAGTGTGCACAATAAGGAGAATAGCAAACCATAAACGTAATGTGAAGTTCAAAACAACGAGCTCAAAAATATTGTCTTACATCAAAATAACTCACTAATTAAGACTACCAGTTAAACCCATGCTAGCAACATGCTCTAAAACGAGCTTGGGTGGTAAGCCTTTCGTAAGTGGATCCGCTAACATATCATGTGTACTTATATACTTAATGACAACGCTTTGATCTTCAATTCTTTCCCTGACAAATAAATATTTTGTGTCGAGGTATAGTCCAGCACCACTCGAACTGGTGTTGTTGGAAAAACTAACAACAGAATCATTATCACAAAATATTTTCAACGACCTTGAAATGGAATCTACAACCTTAAGTCCTGAAATAAGATTCCTCAATAATACAGCGTGACAAGTAGCATGGTAACAAGCCACATATTCTGCCATCATCGTGGAAGTGGTAGTTAATTCTTGCTTGTGACTTCTCTACGAAATAGGGCCTCCTGAAAGCAAAAAGATGTACCCTGATGTAGATTTCTTTTCGTCTTTACACTTAGCAAAATCAGAATCAGAATAACCAACAACTCTAGGTTATCTTTTTTCCTGAATGTAAGCATAAAATCCTTAGTACCCTATAAGTAGCGTAAAACCTTTTTGGCTGCTTTCCAATGATCTAAACCTGGATTTGACTGGTAACGTCCAAGCATACCAGTTACATACGCTATATTTGGACGTGTACAAACTTGAGCGTATATAAGACTCCTAACCACAGAAGCATAGAGAATAAGATTCATTTGGTCACGTTCCAACTGATTCTTAGGGCATTGATATGAGCCAAATTTGTCACCCTTAACAACATGGGCGACAGTAGGAGAACAAATTTTGCATGTTGTATTTGTTAAGAACTTTATCAATATAAGCTCTTTGGGATAATCCTAATATCCCACGAGACCTATCTCGATGAATTTCAATACCTATGACATAAGAGGCTTCACCGAGATCCTTCATATCAAAATTTCCAGAAAGGAAACGTTTGGTCTCATGCAACATGTCTAAGTTATTACTTGCAAGCAGTATATCATCAACATACAAAATAAGAATAACAAATTTACTCCCACTGACCTTCAAGTGTATGTATTGATCCACTATATTCTTCTTAAAATCAAAATTACTCATCACCTCATGAAACTTAAGATACCATTATCGAGAAGCCTGCTTTAACCCATAGATGGACTTCTTTACTCTACATACCATATGTTCCTTGCCTTTAACCAGAAAACCTTCTGGTTGTGCCATATAGACATTCTCATGCAAGTTACCATTAAGGAATGCAGTTTTAACATCCATCTGATGTAACTCTAAATCATAATGAGCTACTAGAGCCATGACTATTCTAAATGAATCTTTCTTGGATACTGGAGAGAAAGTTTCATTATAATTCACACCTTCCTTTTTAGTAAAACCCTTAGCAACCACTCGAGCTTTATACCTTTCAATGTTCCCTTTAGGATCTAATTTGGTCTTATAGAACTATTTGCAACCAACAGGTTTAACACCTTTTGGTAACTCTTCAAGATCTCAAACGTTATTAAGCTCCATTGATTTCAATTCATCATTCATGGCTTTAAGCCATTGAGTTGATTGAGCACTCGTAATGACCTCTTTATAGGAGATAGGATCATTAATTTTACTTGAATCATGGTCAATCTCATTAAGATAGGTTATAAAATCATCAAAATTAATAGGTTTTCTAGGTATGTCGGACCTACGTAAAGGCTGCACAATTTCAGGAATATGATTTTCAATAATGTAGGGTTCAACATTAGGTAGTGGCTCAGCTATCTCAGGGGCATCATTCGCCTCAATAGGAGGTTGTTGTGCCTCACCCTCTTGAATTATAGGATTAGGAACATAAATCATGTTTTCTTCAAGATTAATTTTTCTAGGCTCACCACTCCCACTTAAATCATCATTCTATAAAAACTCTGCATACCTAGTCTCAACAATTCTAGTGGTATGTGAGGGACAGTAAAATCGAAAACCCTTAGATCAATCCGGATATCCAATGAAATGGCAACTAATGGTTTTAGAGTCAAGTTTCTTTATTTGTGGATTAAAAAACTTAGCCTCGACTGGACAACCCCACACCCGTAAGTATTTTAAACTAGTTTTTCTACCTGTCCAAATTTCATAAGGAGTGTTAGGGACAGATTTACTAGGAACCCGGTTTAAAATATGAATAGTTGTCTTTAATGCCTCTGTCCACAAAAATATGGGTAAGTTAGAATTGCATAACATACTACGTACCATATCCATAAGGGTACGATTTTGCCCCTCAGCTACACCATTCTGCTGCAGTGTACCATGCATTGTATACTGAGTGACGATGCCATTTTCTTGACAAAATAAGGCAAATGGACCAGGACTATGACCTGTGTCGGAGTGTTTACCATAATACTCTTCGCCTCTAACTGATCTCACTATTTTAATTTTTCGGTCAAGTTGATTTTCAACTTCAGCCTTAAAAATTTTAAACATATTTAGTGATTCAGATTTTTCATTAATCAGGTAGACATAAGTATAACGAGAATAGTCATCAATGAACGTAATGAAAGATTTGTGTCCACCAATTCTAGGAGAAAATGGTCCACAAATATTAGTGTGAATCACCTCAAGACCTGCACCACTTCTAGTGGCTCCTTTCTTACTTCCTTTCACAAATTTTTCTTTTATACATTCAATACAATGTTCAAGATCATAAAAATCTAGTGAATGAAAAATTCCATCTTTTATAAGACGTTGCATTTTATCTTTTGAAATATGGCCTAAACGTTTATGCCACAATTTTGAAGAATTCTCATTGTCTAGTTTTCTCTTATTTCCACTTTTAGAGGTACTTTCTGTCACATTCATTGTTAACAAGGATTCAACAAAGACATTATCTAAATTTATCTTATAGAGATTTCCCTCTAAAGAGCCAGAACCAATAACATGGGAGTAATGATAAATAATTATTTTATTATTCCCAAACTTAAACGAAAAACCATCAACGTCAAGTTTAGATACAGAAATTAAATTTCGTGTCATACTGGGAACATAAAGAGTATCATATAAATACAAAGTGAAACCACTCTCCAAAACTAAAGGAAGAGTTCCTACAACTTCAACTTGTATAGACTCTCCATTGCCAACTTTAATGGTTTTTCCCCCTTTTGGAGTGTCTTCTTTGAAAGGAATCTCTGCAATGAATTAGTAATGTGAACCATAGCACCAGTGTCAAGCTACCATGTATTAGAAGGAACATCAATTAGAAAGGATTCATAAGTCATATAATTGAAGGACATACCTTTCTTTTCAAGCCATTCTCTGAACTTAGGACATTCCTTCTGAATATGTTCTTGCTTCTTACAAAAGCGACATTTAGGACCTGCCTCAGAGTTGTTACTTGAATAATTTTCCTTGTTTGTTTTGTTAGAAATTGGCTTATCCTTATTCTTAAAACCTTTGCCATTCTTATAAGCCTTCTTATTATGGGATCCAGTGGTAGTCAAATGAGCAACATTAGGTTTTTCAACCTTAAGTCTTTCTTCCTCTTGGACGCACATGGTGATTAACTCGCTCATCTTCCAGTTTTCTTTTTGTGTGTTATAATTGATCTTAAATGGATCAAACTGTGCAGGAAGAGAAGTCATAATGAAGTGAACAAGAAAACCCTCAAAAATCGCCATGTCCATACCCTTTAATTTAAAGGCCATGTCGTTCATCATCATAATGTGCTCGCGCACTCCACTAACCCCATCATACCTACTAGTGAGCATTTTCAAAATAAGGGTACTTGCATGAGTTTTAGAAGAACCCTTAAATTGTTCCTCGACTGAAGCTAAGTACTCTTTAGCATTCTTAGAGTCAGGAATGGCTCCTCGAATGGCTGTCGTGATAGAGTTTTTCATAATCATAAGGGACATGCGGTTGGATCGCTCCCACTTTTCGTAATAGCCTTTTGCTCAATTGAGCTTGTAGCTGTAAGTGGAGCAAGAGGATCCACTCGTAATGCATAGTCCAAATCCATAACGCCGAGAACAATTTTCACTTGCTCTTTCCAAGTAGTAAAATTAGTACCATTCAAGGCTTCAATTCCAAAGAGATACCCAGAAATACTAGTTGGAGTCCATGCTGAAACATAATCAAGCCCATAAGCATGCTTACAAAAAACTAAAAGAAATCCGCAATGTACAACAATAATTAATAATTAATCATAATAAAACCAACTGTAGGGTAATCAGTTAGTTACATAAAATCTATTTACAACACCCAAAAAATAGATTTTAATGAGATGTTCGTGCATAATTATCAATCTTTCGCTGGTCCAATTAATAATATGCTAATAACATCCCTATAAAATAATGCACAACACATTTATCCACGAATCATCGTTGGACAAAAACGAAATAAAATTAAAATCTTCATTTATTAAATGTAACATTATGTGACTTTTCTTAATCTTTAATCGTTTCAATTAATAACCCTCCGTTGGGCTGATTATTAATTTTTTAACAATAAAAGAGTCACGCATATATGTAAATTATTATGATCAAACTCATTTTTCTTTAAACGACATATTAATCAAGTTTGAAAATTAACACTATTTATAATTTACATGTAACAACTTAAAAGCCCTAATAATATATGACATCATGTTCTAGAATCTTAAATTAAGATATATAATTATGAACATGAATTGATTATAAAATAATCACATTAATTTTAACTTGAATACATGAGGGCATAAGAATATCATAATATTATCTAGACATAATAACTAATAAATCTAACATATATTATTTTAATATTTATGTCCAAGATGTTCAGCATAACATTATATTAAAGCATCAACTTGATGCTTTAATCAAGATCAGTATGAACAGTGCATATACAGGTGGGAACATATATATATATATATATATATATATATATATATATATATATGTAGAACACATGAAGTTTAATCCATAAAACATGATTTTGTTTAATCGAAACGTATAGAAGACTTAGTAAGAAAAAGTGAATCATGATGTACCAGAATAATTAATTGAGAGATGTAAGTATCCATGATTTACATCAAAATACATAATAATAAAAAATTGAAACAGATTGAAGTTATAATCGGCAAAGCTTTTTCTCTCCGAAACACCATGATTAAATTATTCTACGACATTAAAATTTTTTTAACATAACAACACAATTAATTTATTCTATACAATAGCGTAACCATGCTCTTGATCCAAATGTTAGATAAATTATACCAGAACGTGCTATTGCATAGAATAAAATAAAATCAATTAATCATAATATTAAGTACTTAGATGAATTGAGAGAAGATATCTTGTATGTATCACACTGCCGCTGCGCTTAAGGGTGAAAGCCTTCAATTGTCTTTCTCAATCTTAGGATGGATGTATAGGTGTGTATAAAAAATTCTTGAGACGACAATTGGGACCAAACCCTAACTGTTTTATTTATAGAATAACTAAGGGTCAAAATCGTCCATCAAGATTATGAAACCCTAAGACCCATTATGTCGAATACTATTAGTAATATTATTTATAGGCCGCATAATTAATTACCAAACCCATAAATAAAGTGATTAAATTAATACAATATGTAAGCCCAATAATTATATAAATAGTAGAGGTCACATAAAGAAATAAAATATTCTAATAGTGATTACACACATCCACCTAAAAATGCAAAGGGCGGCTTATGAGCTGTAGAGTCAGCAAGACCAAAAAGAATCACAGGGCGACTTATGAGATTTTCCCTTGTTTTAGTTTCATGTTTCTCTTACAAATTACGGTTTATACTGGAAATTGTCAGCATCGGCCCTGGGCTAAAAGCCCAAGGTGCCCAGACTTTAGGCCCACTAAAATTGATAAATTTTTAGGGCCCCAAGAGGTATTTGTGTTATGTATATATATACCCAAACAAAAGAGCCCAGCCCACGTCAGTTTAAATTTAAAGGCCCACAAAAAATTTATCCAATGAAATAGGCCCAAATTTTAATAACAATTCGCAAAAGGTCCATTTTTTTTGTTGTCGCTTTAAGCCCTTAAAAACTCAGGATCGGCCCTAGAAATTGTACCAGGGAATTATTTAATTGGCTTGCGCAGGCAAATTAAAGAAGGCGTGCAAATTAATTTGGAGGAAACGATTGAGATTGTTTTTTTAATACATATATTGATATAACTTTTCTTTTCTTTTTTTTATCAATTAAAAGGCACATTTTTTTTATAAATATTTTTTTAAAATGAGTAAAATGAAGTTAGCGAAACAAATTAATAATGTTAAAAGTATTTTTATTATATACCATATACCATGTGACATGCCACCTCATCATTGGTGAACCATGGTTCATCTCTAGTTGGCTTTAGGGGTATATTTGGCCAATTATTAAAGTTAAAAGGTTTTTTGTGAAAAAAAATAAGCTCGTAGGTTTAATTGATAAAAAGTGTCAAGTTCAAAGGTTTTTTGGGTGGTTAAGTCTTTTCATTTCATTCATTCATTCCTACATTCTATAATTTCTATTCCTTCAATCCAAACGTAGCATAAAGAAATTCGTGTCAAAAATTAACGAAACACATAAATTTAAAAAAAACTAGTACATATTAACATAGAAAAGTCAAATTTAATTTTATATTTTAATATTAACATAAAAAAGTTAAATTTAATTTTATATTTTAAAATCTATAACAATATATAACAGGACAAGTATCGAGTCACTTTTGTTGGTCCTGAGTCAACTTAGTAGTTCAACTTTAATGACTTGGTAACTCAAAAGACTTCTTTTTAGTTGATTTTCATGTCTTCTAATTAGTAACAAATTTTGATATTCCCAAAAGTCAACTCAAAAGTTCAAAAGTTATGTTTTTTTACAAAATTTTAGTATACATTTATTATTAAAAATATAATTTATCATTTGTCATTAAGAATTGAGTAAAGATAAATATAAAATAAAATAAAAGAAATTTTTTTTAAGCTATTAAGTCACCAAATTTGGATTACTGAATTAACTTGAAATCAATTAAAATATTGTTTAAAAATATTATACATAAAATTTACTTAATTAATTATTTTTAAATTTACCCGTTGTTTGTAGGAGTCATTAAGCTTGTAAGTAAATAATAATATAGTTTTAGTTTTGTCATAATATAAGATGATAAGATCACTATTACAACATTTTTTTTTAATATTTTATGTTATTTCACCCGAGAATGGAGTGAATCTTACCTCGATGTCAAACGGGAGCTTGTAAAAATATTGTCCCGTATCCAACAGCAGTACCAACCAAAACACGCGTAACGGACCACAGTAATCGGAACCGATCGGCCTATTTGGTCGGATGGAGCAGAACCAGGCTCGTAGGCAGACCGGATCGAGCATCAAGGATCAACCCTTGCGTTTTCAGGTCTCAGCTTCAGCCTTCTTTACTTGTTACAATTTCATATCAATCGAATTGGATACATTTACAAGTTCTGCACAACTGTTAGTGATATTTATGATCTGTTTGTAATTTTAGGTATTCTTATTATGATGATAATGATATTTTGATTTGGATTCTTATAATGAATTGAAGTAGTTTGCTTAGTTTCTGGAAATTATTTGATCTGATATGTGTGATCCATTTTTGGTGCGTTGCAGTTTGATCCCCAATTGAGTCCCAAAAGCTGTGTGTATGTGTTAAATAAGATGCGGTTGAAATAAGTTGTTATTAGACGAACTAGATATTCATGTTTGTTCGGACTTCCAAAGGATCTAAACGCACAAAATACTCTAAACGCGGTGTAACCAAATATGCACATTAAAGTTTTCTGTTTTAGCAGTTGGATACTATATAATTCTGCTATCGTGGCCCTGAATTAGAAGGATGCTTATTTGTCTGTGTCTGTATATATGCTCAATTTTAGATCACGTCAATACCACTACTTTGATAAATATGACAATAATAATTACCCAAAGTTCACTTTTAACCTCAATCTTTTGTGTAAATATCAAATCAATCTCTGTGCGGAGTATACATGTATAGGGAAGTGATTCATAGCAAATGTTTGCTATGACACTATTTAGGTAAACGCATCTCTGATTGTTCATAGGAGAAACGGACACACCAGATTAAATTTTTTTTTTAACCCTTATGCACTATTAATAGTGTATAACACTATTTCCCTCCCCCCCCCCCCCCCCTAAATGTGGGCCGACTGTTTATAGACGACCACATATGGGTTTGTACATATAGTGCCATAGCAAACGTTAAAATATATGTTTGGAACTTTTAGCTTTCCTTTAGTAACTTATTTGCTTATTTCTTTACCATCTTTTGTAAAATAATTATTTAAAACTAATTGTGTAATGGAACCTTAATTTTTTCTTAAAATTTTATTGTTAGAAATGTTCATCTGATATTTGTACTTCTGTAACAGATGGTATTACTGCTGCTATCTGGTTGCATCCATGCTAACCCAAGTACCCTCTTGATTAATTGCTGGTGGAAACCTATTGAAGATTAAAACAAGTTCTGACAAGAATGCCGCCAACATTATCCACTGATAATTTTTTCCCCCATAAGTATCATCCTCTGATGATGGGACTACCCTTTTTCAAAAATACATGGTATTTAAATCTCTTCTAACTCTGTGCCTTCTATATTTTCATTATATGTCTGCATTTTGCGCTACATCTTATCTGTTATGGCTATCCTATTGTAATAACTAGTCCTACTTGGCACACACACAGTGTGTCTGTAATTTAATAACTGCAAAATTAGTTTTTTTTACATTACTTCTTGTGTCGGGTAATTGTAGGGAGATAATTTAGGGATGAGGGAGAATTAAGAGATAAATTATGAATGGGATAATGTCACGAAATATTTCTTATGGCATGAGTTGTTACACAAAAAAAACGATTATTTTTCCTCCTCTTCTTTAATAATATAGATATGCTAATTATCCGCATTTATTTATTTCTTTCATATCTAATAAAATCTTCTACTTCTGTTCAAAAAATTGTTCCACTTTCTTTTCATTTTTAGTAATTCTTTCTTTTCTTTTTGTTGCGAAAAATTGATCTGAATATTTCTCGAGTTGAAGTTCATTTAATTCTTCTGCTTTGTTAATGCACTTCTCATTTCCTAATGCTCCATTTTCAAACTTGTTGAGGACTGTAATTCAATTATATATAGTCATAAAAAATTCTATATCTTTTTTCTATTTTGATTTTCCTTTACTTTACCTAGCATATTCAAGTTCCAAACAAAGCCTAAAGAAAATAGGCATTCAAGTTCTCTTGCAGCTTCTCAGCTCTCCTAAATCAATGTGAATATTACCAAATGGTACTTGGTCAAAAATTTGTCCTTGCCCTTCACCAAATCTGGCACATCTATGATAACCTCACGCCAATAGCATCATCTTACATGATACAATATAAACAATAAAGAGAATCATTTTGGCACAAACTGCAATTACATATTTCATGATTTACTAAATGCAAAACTGTACCCTAAGTTTATCACATTGTAGATATATGGTACTTGACTTTACAATATAGCAAACTACTACCTCATGGTACAATTAGTAGGTAATACTATACCTTTTGGGTCAGTTTTTGTACGGAAAATTATACTCCAAAATTTACAATTTACACAAATAATTGTACTTTGAGAGAGAGATTTGCTAATTAGTCAAACTCCAGGACGGAAACATCACACAATCACAAACACATGGGAGAGTTTTACATTTTAGTCTTCACAATACCTAATAGCTAATACGACTGAAATGTGTTAATTAATGGGACACATATTGAAATTACCGATAATTAGATTACCGGATAAAACATACATTGCTTAAACTAATAGCCATTGTAAGAAAGCAAGCCTAAACTATAAGGTCATAGATAGTTTTGGTGGTGCATTCAAGTTGGCAAGAAGGAGATGGACATGATAGTTTACTCCTTAAGTTCGTGTGGCTTTTCAGCATTGTACTCATCTCTCAGGCTGTTATATTTCTCAATCAAGTTCTTGAAACGTTCCAATTTCTCCTCTGTAACTTCTGTCTTCTTCTTCTTTAAACGAAGCTTCATTACTTCCTTTTTTCTCTGTAGTTGTAGTTCTTGAATCATCAACATCTTCTCCTCCTGCTGTTTCTTCAATTTTTCCAGCTCCGACACATTCCTACGTGTATATGTGAAGAAAAGTTATAGAAAATATCTAAATTAACAAATTATTGTTACATCAGGAAAGAAAAGAATATAAAACTTAAATAAATCAAAAAAGGAAAAGGAATGAAAAAGTTAAGTTTTACATTTAAATTACTATTTTACCTTCATATTAATCTTATTATGTTTGTAATGTACAAGATATAATTGGGATTATAAAAGATTTGTTTATGTTATTTAGTTTTCCGCCCGTCCGTCCATTTTTGGACAGAAAACTTTGGCAAGAAAAGTGACCAAGTTTTTTGTCAATTAGTTTACTATTTTGTTTATTAAAAAACTCAATAACAAAATAATTGGACGTAAAACTTGGGTTTTCCGTCATTTTCTTTTCTTTTTCATCCATTTTAAAACTCAGAAACACAGTGTTATGCCATAAGTTCTGAAGAAGAAAGAGATTTGATTAAAAAAAAAGCCAGCAAATAAGTTACCTGGAGAATTGAGTTGTTGCCTCCCTCCATGACTTGAAATTCTTGAAAGAGATTATAGCTATGTATATATAGTTCTTTAGGTAGTGGAACAGGTTATATCTTGTACTCACACTTTGAACCTTTTGGTTGTCTTATTAAACTCTGTCTTCAGTTGCAATATTAACAAAATCTACACACATAATTCATATAATCTACATTGATTTATCTTATTCAAATACATTGAAGAAGTGGTTAAAGATGGGAATCATTCAAAAAAACACCACCCGAAATGAGATTTACATTAATGAAGGTCTTAGCTTGAAAATCGTACTTTGTGAACTAGAAGTTTGTTCGCTTCCTCTTCATGGTTTTGAGAAATTGTCAATGATGCTTTAATCTTCGTAATATTCTGCCTTCACTCAACTTTGTGAATTAGAAGTTTGTTGTCTTTTTCTTTATAGTTTTGAGAAATTTTCAACGATGATCGAGTCTTCATAGTTGACAATTTCTCTAAACCATAAAGATGAAACAAACAAACTTCTAATTCGTTTCAAGCTAAGATCTTCATTAATGCAAATCTCGTTTCGGGTGGTTTTTTGGGAATGACTTTGCATCTAAGAAGCAGGAGTGCAATTGATGCACACAGGGTGCCGGGGGTGCAGATGCATTGTAACTTTGTGAATTAGAAGTTTGTTCCCTTCTTGATTTTAAGAAATTTTCAACGATGATTGAGTCTTTAATTGACAAATTCTCAAAACCATAAAGACGAAGCGAACAAATTTTTAGTTCGCAAAATATGTTTTTCAAGCTAAGATATTCATTAATGCAAATATCGTTTCGGGTATGTTTTTGGAATGACTTTACATCTAAGAAGCAGGGGTGCGGCTGATTCACACAGGGTGCCAAGGGTATAGATGTGTCGGGATATGCACCTCGTGCAACAACTGATGTATTCTTGCAGATTAGGGTTGCAAAGAGGAAATAGAGAAAAGAGAGAGAAAGAAGAGGAAAGGGTTGCAAAGAGAAGAGAGAGAAAAGAGAATAAGAAGCGGAAAAAGAAGAACGGACAAGAAAGACTAACCGTAAGAAGGAAGATCTTATATTCTTAAGGTGGCGATTGCCATTGAGTCGCCGTCACTTTCTCTCTTTTTCACGGCTTTTCTTCTTTCTCTTTCTTTGCTGCTTTTCTTATTTCCCGTCTCTTTCTCTCCCCCTCTCTCTCTCTCTTTTTCCTCTTTGCTAGACATGATACGTATCTAATATTTGTGGCCCGGTCTTTTATTTATTCAAAACTACAGTCAAATCCTTTGTGCTTGATGCATTTCAGATCATAGTCCCCTATTTCTATGTTTTTGCATATCACTCCCTAAACTTTATGTACAAATTTAAATATATGTATAATACAACACTTTTAACAACTAGTAGAATAATAATGTAATATTATACTATATGTGTAGTACATATATTTAATAATTATTAATTAAATATGTTGTATCCTCGCCGTACCCGGATATCCACTTTTTAAGATTTGATGAATCTATGTATCCCCATGTCGCACGCCTATATATCTGCACTCGTATCCTTGTTTCCTAGCTTTTCATCTTTAATTTCTTCTTCAATGTATTTGAATTAGATAAATTATTGTAGATTATATGAATAACAAACGGTCTATGTGAGTAGATTTTGATAATATTGCAAGTGAAGAGAGTTTAACGGGATTGGTAGGAGGTTCAAAGTGTGAGTACAAGATAACCCGTTCCATTACCTAAAGAACTATGAGCATGTTTGTTTGTAGCCTGCAGGACTGGATTACAAGTACAATTTCTCCGGACTAAATTACATGAGACTATTTTATTAGTTGTTTGTTTTGCTCCGGACTGGACTAGGATTGGACTAGATAGTCCTGACCAATGTTTGTTTTAACCAAAAATCCCATTTAAATACCAGACTATTTGTTTAAAAGACTAAAATAGCATGATCAAATAATTTCAAGTATACCCATCAAAAAATCTTCATCTCCATCCCAAACAAGATCACTATTACCATCATATGCCTACCGTGTAATGGAGGGATGTGTCAATCTAAGGTTGAAAAAAAAAGAAACTTTGTTGTATAAACAAAAAGAGAAGATATGTATAATTAAATGTATTTATTAGTGTCAACCTTCTTTCCGTCACCCCCCTCCCGCATGTTGGCTCTCTCTTTCTGGAAAATTCTTCTCTGTTACAAACTTCTTTCTAACCTATTTCATCTATTAGTGTTAAAAAGAAAATCTCTTCCTAGTTACACTTTTCATCATAATTCTTAATTACAAAAAGTTGAATTTTTTTTCATTTGCACTATAAGAATAAATATACTCTAGATTATGGTGGATTTTGTTCTGAATTAACTATTCTTTTATCTTGAACTTTAAAGAGCAACCCTAAGGTCTATCAGTTGAAACTTACATAATACTCCCTCTGTCCCAAATTAAATGTCCAGTTTTGAATTTTTTGGGTCAAATTGACCATTTTTAAAATCAATTTTTGTTCTATTTTTGCCAAAATATAGGTGAAGAGATTATAACCAAAAGAAAGTATATACAATTTACTACTAACCCCAATTGTATAATTTTAAAAATGTATTTAGATATGCTTAATTAATTCTAAAAATAGTCATTTTGACCAATAAAAGTCAAAATTGGACATTTAATTTGAGACGGAGAGATATTTTATTTATTTCCTTAAGAGGGAGACAGAGAGAGATATGGAAATTTTACTTGAAGAAGATGGAGATCAATGATGAAATCCTAAAGATGGAACATATGATTTAAACGCTAACTGAGGAATGGGATGAATTGTTTATACAATACTTAATAAAGATAACTATGAAATATTTAAAAAAAATATTTGTCCATAAAAATTTGGTCCCAAATCTAGGATTGTGAAACCCACCCCCTCTCCTCCCCTCCCTCCCTCAATTTAGTCCCTCATATGGAGGACTAATTTTTAAACAAGACTAACAATCCTATCCAGAGATCCCAAAACGAACTCGGTACTTTTTTGTTTTACATGGGACTAATCCCTCAAACAGACATAGCCTATTTATACAGAGTTGTAATCTTTTTCAGGATTTTCAAATCATCGAGGGAGGCAGCAGCTCACTCAGTTATCCAGGTACCTTATTTGCTTTCTTTTTATCACATCTTTTTTTTCTTCAAATAATTCATCGCATAATCCTGTGTTTCTAAGTTTTCAAATGGATAGAAAATATAAAGAAATGGATGGAAAACCGAAGTTTTATGTCCCATTCTCTTGTTATTTAGTTTTTTAATGAACAAAAAGGAAAAAAAATTGACAAAAACTTGGTCACTTTTCTTGTCAAAGTTTTCCATCAAAAAATGGACTGATTTGGATGGAAAACTAAATAACATAAGCAAATCTTGTATAATTCCAATCACATCATCTATATTACAAACACAATAAAATAATATGAAGGTTAAATAGTAATTTAAATGTAAATCATTAATATGAAGATTCAAACAAGATCTGAGAAGAATGCTGCCAACATTATCCACTGATGATTTTTTTCTTCACAGATTATTCTCTGATGATGGGACTACCCTTCTTTCAAAAGTACATGGTACTTAATCTCTTCTAACTCCATGCCTTCTATATTTTCAATATTGGTCTGCAATTACACATCTATGAGAACCTCATGCCCTTATCATCATCTTATATGACATCATGAAATAAAATAGAATCATTTTGGCACAAACTGCGATTGAATATTTAACGATACCTAATACAATTGAAATGACACAAATCCAAATTACCAAATTTTTTATTATCAGATAAAACCATACATTGCTTAAACTAATAGGCATTGTAACTTGCAAGAAAGCAGGCATAAACTATAAGATTGTAGATAGTTTTGATAGAATGAACATGGTAGTTTACTCCTTAGGTTCATGTGGCTTTTCAGCTAACAGTGCATTCTACTCATCTCTCAGGCTGTTATATTTCTGAGTCAAGTTCTTGAAACCTTCCAATTTCTCCTCTGAAACTTCCGTCTTCTTCGTCTCTAAAAGACGCTTCATTTCTTCCTTTTTCCTCTTCAGTTCTTGAATCATCAACATCTTCTCCTCGTGCTGTTTCTGCAATTTTTCCAACTCCGACACATTCCTGGCTGTATATATGAAGAAATTTATGTATTAGTTTCAGAAAATATCCAAAATAACAAATTATTAGTACAGTAGGATAGAAAAGAATGGAAAACTTAAATTAAAGTAGAACAAAAAATAGATGGCAAGTTTTCTCTCAACTTGTTGCCAAGTTTATTATAAAGGAAAAGGAGAAAAAAAGAGTTAAGTCTTACATTTAAATGGATTATTTTACCTTCATATTAATTTTATTGTGTTCATAATTTAGAGGATATACTTGGAAGTATGAAAGATTTGCTTATGATATTTAATTTCTGGTCCAAATTCGTCCATTTTTGGACTGAAAATTTGGTTGGAAGACCATTTTTTTGTCCATTTTTGTTTTTCTAATATGTTCATTAAAAACTCAATAACAAGAGAATTTGACGTAAAACTAAGTTTTCCGTCTTTAGTTTTTCTTTTCCGTCCATTTTAAAACTCAGAAACACAATGTTATGCCATGAATTTTCTTTAGAAGAATGAAATTTGATAAAAAGAACAAGCAAATTAAAGTACCTGGAGAATTGAGTGAGTTGCTGCCTCCCTCCATGACTTGAAATTCCTGAAAGAGATTACAACTTTGTATAAATAGTTTTGTAGATAATGGAAATTGATATATATAGTACTCACAATTTCGAACCTTCTAGTAGTCCCATTAAACTCTTTTCACTTGCAATATTATCAAAATCTACACACATAAATCCTTTCTTATCTATACATATTTATCTTATTAAAATGCATTTAAGAAGAGCTTAAAGACGGGAAGTCGTTCCAAAAAAAACAGGCAAAAGAGATTGCAATATTTATGAAGATCTTAGCTTGAAAACATGCTTTGTGAACAAGAAGTTTGTTCGCATCCTCTTTATGATTTTGAGAAATCATCAACGATGCTTTAATTTTCTTAGTAATCTGCCTTTATCACTACTTTGTTTAGAACTTTGTTTTCTTCTTTATGGTTTGAGAATTGTCAACGATGATAGAGTCTTAACAGTGTTATGCCTTTATTAGAACTGTGAAATATTTGCTTCTCTCGCAGTAACTTATGGATGTATACTTCTTGGCCTCCTACCAAACCATTTTTTATAATGTAACACTCTTATGCACTCCAGAGTTCCAACTCTTTCGTTTTGTTGTTACATTTTACTCACCAGTTCAATTCCCAAGGCACGGGCTATTTTAATATGCACATTTAACTCTATAAGAATCTAATTAATAAGATAATTGTGAATAGATGATGATAATGACGTTGCTTAATATGTATTTTATTTTTTTATTATAACTTATTTAATAAGATAATTATATATTTAAAAAAAGAAAAGAATAATAAAGCTCTTCAAAGGAAATTAAAGTTTTACCTTAAGATATGCAATTAATTAGTAACGTTCTGTTAGAATTTGTATGATTGATTTAATGATGAATGTGATTAAAATATATTTGTACAAATAAGTTTTGTAAAGTTCTTAATGATGAAATGATGTACAAGGACTTATAATAGAACGATTAAAATTGTTAGGTTGATCTTATCAAATAAGGGAGATTGTTAGAATCTACATACTTGTTGTAATGATGAATGTGATTAAAGTATATTTGTACCAATAAGTTTTGTAAAGTCCTTAATGATGAGATATATATTTGTACAAGGACTAAGAAATAAAACGATCAAAATTGTTAGATTGATCCGTTGAGTTGATTTCATATATGTAATAGGATTAAATCGATCGTATAGACATTCGTAGAGCTACTCTGCATGTTCAGAATGTAAAAGTTGTTAGCAGAGTAGTCTAGGTGTTCGAGGAACATCAGTTGTTCGATTGAAGAGCCAAGCAAAGATTGTATTGTGAAGATAAGTTCGAAGAGAAGATTGTATTGCAGTATAAAGGAGAAGTTCGTAGAGTCTGCTCAAGCATCGTAGAGAGCCTTTCGTAGAGCAGATTGTAGAACAACTCTCCATTTTGTGAAACGACTAAGTAGAGTTCAGAACATCGAGTAATCTAAGCAAGATTCTACGTTCTTCATCAAACTCTATGATCAGTCAAGCTTGAAGAGAATGTCAGAACTGTCATATGGCTGACAAATGCAAAGCAGAATAGAGTAAAGATTTCATGACTGTTTCTCGCCATCTTCAAATTCAAAGAAGAAGATCAAATAAGATGTATGTCTAAACCGCTATCTGTCACCTCTCAAAAGAGGCAGGTGAGACTGCAGACCGATGGGACATGCCAGGACAGAAAGCAACTTGTCTACCTACTTTAAAGTCATCATCAAAGAAGATCTTAAAGTAGAACATTAAATGCACCAATGGGAACTTTCCAACGGGAAGAATTTTAGAGGTCTATAAAAGAATATTTAGATTCAAATCCAAGTACTAATCATAGAGTAAAAGGTTGAACCTTTGCAGAAAATAGTCAAGCTCTACGATTTAGAACGAATGACAAAACACAAAGCTGAACTGCTTCAAAAGTAGAGCAAGCTCAATTATACGACTCAAGATGTGTTAAAAGCTGCTAAGTACCAGAAGAAGCCAAGCAGAATGCAAAGCTTAGCAGCACCTTGAAGATGATCATGTCAAAGCTGTTAAGTACCAGAAAAAGCCAAGCAGAATGCAAAGCTTAACAGCATCTCGAAGATGATCATGTCAAAGTTGCTAAGTACCAGAAGATGTCAAGCCTTAATGTTATGCTTAGCAGCACCTCATCAATCAACATTCATTTGTGATTCGTTTGGTCTTAGTGACCATTATGCTGAGACTAAGTGACTCGAAGAGTTCTAAGTGAACTGGACTAAGTGTCCTAGACTAAGTGTCCTGGTCTAAATAACCTGGTCTGAGTAACCATTGCCAAGATTGAGTGACTCAAAGGAATCTAAGTGATTCAGTTGTAATAGATCTTAGTGATCTGGTCTTAGTGATCTGGTCTTAGTGACCCATCCTTAGTGGATTTCCTACTTGTTGAAGTTGAAGAGTGGACTAGGAGATATTTGTTCTCCGAACTATTTAAAATATCCTATGTCGTTTACATTCAGTTTCTATATTCTGCTATAATCTGTTATAACTGTCTATGACTTATCTTCACAAATACTAAAGTTAGAACTGAGCTTTCATTATATCTTTAAGGGTTTCTTTAAACTAATATTCCGCTGTGCTAAAATTAATTGAACTAATTAATTATCTGGTAATATATCTTTTAAATTGAGTGAAAAAGTTTTTAAAGATCTATTCAACCCCCCTTTCTGGATCTCTATTGTGTCTCTGAGAAACAACAAGTGGTATCAGAACAGATTCTCACGAACATAAATATTACACTTTGAGTTGATAATATTACACACACCAAAACTGATTTTGAGCTTGGTGATGGAAATGAGTCACCCCTGCTAAACAAAGAAAAATTTGCTAATTAAAAAAATGTGTTTGCAAGCTTACATGGATGTTAAATGAAGATCTGTATGATGTTGTGATTAGTGGTCCATACATTCCAACAAAGCTAGCTCCTTCCTCTGATGATCCAATCAAGATGATTATCAAACACAAAGCTGAAAGGACCGAAAATGAAAAGAAGCTGAAGTAGGTGATGATCGTGATGTAGCTGATAAAGATGAAGATATAGTCTTGCTTGCTCGAAGGCTAAGAAAGGTTATGAAAAAGAGCAGCGGCTGAAGGCTAAAGAAGAACTACAACAACAGTAGCAGCAGCAGAAATCACGAAAAGGATCTATGCTATATTTGCAAAAAGCCTGATCATTGCATCACAGAATGCAACAATCCTCTGCAAAAGGAGCTCCAGACAATCAAAAAGAAGTCTTATCCTAAAAGAGAGTTCAGATTCCATTAATGACGATGAACATCAAGTAGCCAACCTTTGTCTGATGGCAATTGAAGATGATTCCAGCAGAACCACTGATAGTCTAGAAATAGACATCAGTGAGGTATTTTGACTTCAACTCTCTTAATATTGATATTGATGATCTTAGATTAGCATTGCATGATATATCATCTGATTTACATCAATATATGAAGTGGGCCAGGGTTATATCAAAAGAGCATTTTCTCATTCAAGAGGAGAAAGAGAAAGTGCAAGAAGAGTTGGAATCTACTCTACGAAACACTGCCTCTCTATTCAAGCTTGAGGCTGTGAATGAGAATTTGAGAGAGATAACTGAAGCCAAAGCACTGAGAAAATATGATCTTACCTCTAAGATAAAGGAGTTAGAAAAGACAATCTCAATGTGGAATCATTCTTCCTCATCTATGGATTCTCTGTTCATTAGTCAGAAAGATGTCTCTGATAGATCAGATTTGGAGTTTAGAGATCATTCTTCTACTCCAAGTGTGAAAAAAATCAGTGTAGACTAGTAATATCAATGGTTCTTCTTCCCTATAGAGGTATTGTTTTTGTAAATCCAAAGATGTTGAGTCTATTATTCCAAGTTGCCCAATTTCTGTTGACTAGATTGTTGTTCCAAAGGACAACAAGTTACACACTGGCCTGTGTTTTGTAAAAACGAAGAGTAAATCTAAGTTTACGATTGTGCCTCGAAGGATCGTAAAGCCAGACAGATTCAACTCTACGAACCAACCAGGCGAAAATCGTAGAACTGAGTTTACTCTATGGAATTTCAAAATTGTAGAATAGTGCGAAAACAGAAAAAGGTTCAGCTAAGAAGAAAGGCATATCCTCCTCATAAGTTCCAAGTAAGAATATATCCACACATCCATGTAGCATATTAAATAACTATTATGAGCGTGGGCATAAATTTGATTATTACTATTATGATTATGAAGATAATGCAAATCATCAACCCGAAGTCAGGAAGACTTGAATCCTCAAGGAAACTAACAAAGCAGGACCCAAGTACGCATGTGTACCAAAATGACTTTAATTACAGGTATCGAGATCCACAGAGTTCGAATGGTATCTCAACAGTGGATATTCCAGGCGCTTTATTGACAAGGAAGCCGTGTCGGTCAGCAAGATATCTGATGAAGAGTAAACCAAGCATTCTTGCTCGACTTAATGAAATCGTAGAATTAGAATTGATGATTGCAGAGCAGATGCACCTTATGATCGCTGAAGCTGAAGCCGTAGAGCCAAACCCGACGATCGTAATGTCAGACCAAAAAATCGTAGAGCAGTTGGTTCCTGAAGAAAATACTCTACGAGTCAATGAAGTTGCTGATCCAGAACCAAATCTTGAAGAATTCAGACAATAAGGCACAAAGACTGATGTTCTTGCTTGAAGAAGATGGGCAAGAGATCACACTCAAAATCTGATTATTGGTGATCCAAATGCCAAGGTCAAGACAAGGTCTACCTCTTAGAATGAGTGCTTCTACCTAAGCTTCCTCTCGTAGATGGAGCATAAAAAGATTGAAGAAGCAATGGAAGATTCTAGTTGGATTGAAGCTATGCAAAAGGAGCTGAATCAGTTTGAAAGAAGCAGAGTATAGAGGCTAGTTCCAAGACCTAAAGATCATCTAGTTGTTGGCACCAAGTAGGTCTTCAGAAACGTGATGGATGAAGATGCTGTGATAACTAGAAACAAAGCAAGGCTGGGGGCCAAAGGTTATTCTTAGGAAGAAGGAATCGACTGCGATGAGACCTTTGTTCATGTTGCCAGATTGAAAGCCATCAGAATATTTCTAGTTTATGCAGCCTTCATAGAAATTCAAAGTCTTCCAAATAGATGTCAAAAGTGCTTTTCTGAATGGAGAATTTCGAGAAGTCTATGTTGAGCAGCCCCCAGGTTTTATCAATCAATCTCATTTAAATTATATCTATACAGCACTCTATGGTTTGAAACAAGCACCTAGGGTATGGTATGAAACACTCATTACTTTTCTAATTTAAAATGGATTCACTAGAGATGTAGATACAACACTATTTCTAAGAAAGCAAAAAGATAAGATTCTCTTAGTACAAATCTATGTAGATAATATTATTTTTGGCTCTACTGACAAGAAATTATGTGAGAGATTTGTCAAGCTTGTGCAGAGTAAATTTGGGATGAGCATGATGAGTGAGCTGAATTTCTTTCTTGCACTGCAAGTGAAGCAGACTGAAGAAGAAATCTTCATAAACCAAGCCAAGTACATCAAAGATCTACTTAAGAAATATGGCATAGAGTCAGCCTCTCCCATGAAGACTCATATGGCCTCTGCAACCAAGCTTGATAAGGATGAAACTGGTAAAAATATTAATATAACTTAATACAGAGGTATGATAGGATCTCTCTTGTATTTAACTGCCAGCAGGCCAGATATCATGTTTTCTACTTGTATTTGTGTTATATTTCAAACTATTCCTAAAGAATCTTATTTAGGTGTTGTTAAAAGGATTTTCAGGTATCTCAAGGGTACTCCATATTTGGGATTGTGGTATCTCAAGGAGTCTCCCTTTGATCTAATATGGTATTTAGATATAGATTTTGCAGGATACAAGATTGATAGAAAAAGTACTAGTAGTACATGTCAACTGCTAGGGAATAGGTCTGTCTTATGGTTCAACAAGAAGCAAAATACAGTATCAACTTCAACTAGTGAAGCTGAGTACATTACTGTTGGAAGTTGTTGTGCTCAAATTTTATGGATGAAGAATCAGCTAGCTGACTATGGGTTTGATCTAAAGTCTATTCCTATATTTTGTGATAATAGTAGTACTATATTTATAACTTACAATCCTGTCATGCATTATAGGACAAAGCATATAGAAATTATATACCATTAGAGATCATGTGCAAAATGAAATCGTTACATTACATCTTTGGTTCAACTAAAAATTATCTTGCGAGGTGTTTACTAAGCCATGAATCTAGGTTTAACAAAATAATCAGTGAGTGAGAAATGGTAAATTTACAGTATTTATACCATGTATTTAGAAGTTTTTAACTATGCAGGTGAAAGTCGTAGAGTGACTGATCATGAAAATCGTTGAGTAAAGAATCATCATAGAGTGGTTCACAGTGCTATAGACAATCGTAGAACGAAAGTCTTCCAATCTTGCTTTACCTAAAGCTGAGGCAGTTACTTAATGGCAAGTGAAGGTTATGCTCAAGAAAATCAAGTAAAAGACAGAAGTTACTACTGTGTAATTGTTAACTGCAGAATCGAAGGGACGTGCAATAAATTATCTATCTACACGTGTCCCTGCCTAATTTGGAGGGAAGTGATATAAAGTCTTTTCAAATCTTTAATTTGTCGTTTACCCTTCTAGTTTACAATCTGAGTTTTTATATTCTCTAACCTTCAGAGTTTTCTAATCCTAGTTTTTTTTTTAAAAATCAAGTTCCTTAAACACTTTCGTTTCAGTTTCAGATTCATCCTCTCAAAATCCAATCAAATGGCAAACTACCAAGTTATTAGTGGTAACCAAGTCAGCTTCGACAAATTTGATGCAGCAGAGAAAAAGTTCAAAGATATACTAAAACTGATTCAAGATGTCGGATTTACTGAATGACTGGAATCCAACACCAGGATCTATTCTGATCTGGTGAAAGAATTTTACTTAAATGTTGTCTATACTGGTGGTATACTGGTCACCAAGGTGAAAGGCACCTCTCTACGAATAGGAGCATCAAAACTTAATCAATGCTTAAGATTTCTCAGTCGAGGCATTATTTCTTTTGAAGAGATTGATATGGAAAGAGGGATGCAGTTGATGCGTTATCAGAAGAATCCTCAACTTAAAGGATTAAGAAGAAGGAATTTTCTCAGGAGTATGAATTTCTGGCTGACATTGTTGGAAAGTGTATCCTCTGTAAGGACACTGCTTATGATACAATCAGTGAACTGCAACTGAAGTTTATGTTTGCTATCGTAATGAAGAAGATCAACTTTGGCGCAATTCTCATTATTTGGCTATCTAAATGGATTGAAGATGCTGAAATGAAGAATGCAGCAGGCAAGCCAATTCCTAAGATGTTATATGGAAGATTTGTGAGCATCGTTCTGAAGAAAAGACTGGAAAAACAAAATAAGAGATGAAGAGGGAGAGGTTTTGAACTTCAACAAAAGAATTACTCCCAGATTGTTTGAAGATTAGAAGAAGAATCCAGGGAAGATTAAGAAAACCAAGCAATCAGGAGGTAGCAGTAAGCATATCAATTCTGAAGATCAAAAACCCTCCAAGGCCAAGGGAAAGAGAAAAGTTGATGCAATTGTAGAAGAAGTATCTCAAGGGTTTGATGCAATTCATGATCATAGAACTCCTGTCTCTACTGCTGATCGACCCATGAAGAAGAAGAAGAAGGTTGATTCTAAGGATTCTCATAGAAGTCTTTCCATTTCTGAGAAAAAGGAAGAAGAAGAAGACATTATCACGCCAATCTCCAAGGCTGTTCCAAGGAGACATAGCGTGAGACTCCATCGTCAGAGAAAAGCTCCCAATAAATCAGAAGAACAAGGTGAAAAAACAGTGCTTACTCAAATAGTAGAGCTTGATAATGAGGATGATGAAGAGTTACTGGGACTGATAAGAAAGAATAAAGGAAAGAATAAGGTTTCTATGCCTGATCCAAGCACGGATGATGAAATGGCTGTGACGGTTTCTACACCTGAGCCACAGAAGGATGATGAAATAGCTGAGAATGCTTGTACGCCTGAGCCACGAAAAAGTGAAGATGAAAGAGTTATGATGGTTGAAGAGCCAAAACCACAAGAAGGTGAAGATGAATAAGCTATGAAGGTTGTAGGTCCTGAGCCAAAGAAGAAGGAAAAGAAGAAATTAAGAAAAATGGTGGAGAAAGAAGAGAGAAAGCAGAGAAGAAGAAGAAAGAGGAAAAAGAAAAGAGGAAAACTGAAAAGAATAAGACAAAAGATATGAGAACCAAGAAGAGGAGAGTCACCTCTCAACAGTCGTCAAATCCCTCTGATGATGACATTCAACTCACTAGGGTTATCATTGCTAAAAAAGATGTCAACAGAGTGTTTGACCCGTCGATTATAAAGCCTGAGGATCCAAATTCTGAAGGGGAGAAACTCATTGGATATCATGTTCCTCCTCCCTCGCAACCATCAACATCTCAAGGGATAAGGAGGCGTATTATGCTTGAAGGGATTGAAGATCCAAACGCTCGTCTTCCTGATAAGTGGATAGGATCTGGTGATGGAAAAATGCGGCTAGTCTCTATGAGTCCAAATGAGTTGTTCAAAAGCTTTTATGACTTAGAAATAGATAGAAGCACAACTCTCTACAACTCTGAGAGTGATCAAATGTTATACCTCTTGTCCATGCTACCATTGCTGAAGGCCATATATTTGAAAGACTAGAGCTTCATCAGATGGAGCTATTCAAAGTATCCAAATCTTAATTTGGTGGCCCAAAATTTTCTAAGGGTTTTGTCATATGCAACAATGATTTGTAACGAGCCCTTTTATTCCAAGTACAACAGCTCACAGGCAATCCTTATCCCAAACTTGTCAGTTTATCATTCAATTGTTCTGTCTTTCTTTAATTATGATGAAGATATCGTAGAGACACTCTACGATCTCTGAGCAACCTGCCACTCCAATCTGTTATGCTGAAGAATACACTAACTCTCTGTTCGTAGAGTCTTCACACTCTACGAATGATGAAATCCAAATTGATTCTCAGATCATAGAGTTCCAGCACACTACGGTTGATGACCAAAATACTTCTTCTCATACACAGACTCATATTCAAACACATTCCTTGTACCCTGTATCAATACCAAATCAAGAATCGAAACCTCCTGTTCCTAAAGATATCCATTCCTCGTCTCAAACTGTCTTTGGTATATCTCAAGACATTGATCAACAGCTCAAAGAGAATTCAGTAGAACTTCATGAGACAATGAACAAAATCACAACAACAGTCAGTCATCTCCCTGAAAATGAGTAGATGAGATCTATGTTCCAAGATATGTCACATCGTCTTCATGACCGAGATCAAATTTTCTTAAAGACGATTGAGGTGCACAAGAAGATTGTTCTGGAGTTACAGCAGCTGAATGAGAACTCCATCAAATCCTTATCTGACAAGGTCCTTGAACTCACCTTTCAATTCAAAAGTGGTTAAAAAATGTGACAGTTCGTACTGTCAATGCATCTCTTTAAAGTTGTTGATGACAAAAAGGGGGAGAGATGTAGTAAGGTGGAGTAGAGGAATAAGATGTAATAAGGTGGAATAGAGGAATAAGATATAGTAAGGTGGAATAGAGGAATAAAATGTAGTATGGTGGAGTAGAGGATAAAAAGGAATGCAAGGGGGAGTTAGATGAAATGAAGAGAGGGAAGTAAAGTAGAAGAAAGGAGAGAGAGAAACAAGAATAACGATAGTAGTAAAAAGTAGGAGGAATCGAGAAATAAGGGGAGTTAGGAGAAAAGAATCAGAGAAAAGAAAAACAAAAAGATGTAAGAAGAAAAAGAGAAGATAGTAGTGTGGAAGTCAGAAAGAAGAGAGATAAAGAAAGTAAGGGAGAAGAGAAGAATAAGAAGCAGGAGTAAGGGGGAGAGGTGAAGAGCAAGAAGGATCAGAAGCAGTTATTCAAATCACCTCCTCTAGAAAGAAATTCCTATCAAAGGCATCTGCTGAGGAATTGATGTAAAATAGCTGGCAAAAGACAATAGAAGGCAGTAGAATAAGTTTTCATATGTATTATCGTATTTCTAATTTTTTTTTTGCGCTAGTATGTAAGAATGATTATATCTATCAATAAAATTCACCATTTTGCACTAGCAATATAGTGGCTCACTGTATTTTAAGTCATATTTAAATTTTAAGCAAATGCATATTAAAATTGATAATTGTTATGAATGTACTGGCTTTGTCATCATCAAATAGGGGGAGGTTGTTAGAATCTGTATGATTGATTTGATGATGAATGTGATTAAAGTATATTTGTACAAGTAAGTTTTGTAAAGTCCTTAATGATGAAATGATGTACAAGGACTCATAATAGAACGATCAAATTTGTTAGGTTGATCTTATCAAATAAGGGAGATTGTTAGTCTACACACTTATTGTAATGATGAATATGATTAAAGTATAAGTGTACCAGTAAATTTTGTAAAGTCCTTAATGATGAGATATATTTGTACAAGGACTTAGAAATAGAACGATCAAAATTGTTAGGTTGATCCATTGAGTTGATTTCATATATGTAATAGGATTAAATCGATCGTATAGACGTTCGTAGAGTTACTCTGCCTATTCATAATGTAAAAGTTGTTAGCAGAGTAGTCTAGGTGTTCGAGGAACATTAGTTGTTCGATTGAAGTGCCAAGCAAAGATTGTATTGTGAAGACAAGTTCGAAGAGTATACATTCGTAGAGCATCAAAAGAACGATTGTAGAGCTACTCTGCCTATTCATAATATAAATGTTGTTAACAGAGTAGTCCATGTAATTCGTAGAACATTAGATGGATGTTTGTAGAACTGCAAAATTATCTCAGAGTTGAAGTCGGAATCGCAGTGTCTACTATCAGAATCGTAGAGCTACCTTCAGAATCGTAAAGTGAAAGCTGAGATTGCAGTATAAAGGAGAAGTTCGCAGAGTCTGCTCCAGCATCGTAGAGAGCCTTTCGTAGAGCAGATCGTAGAGCAACTCTCCATTTCGTAGAACAACTTCGTAGAGTTCAGAACGTCGAGTAATCTAAGCAAAACTCTACGTTCTTCATCAAACTCTATGATCAGTTAAGCTTGAAGAAAATGTCAGAACTATCATATGGTTGACAAATGCAAAGCAGAGCAAAACAAAGATTTCAAGACCGTTTCTCACCATTTTCAAATTCGAAGAAGAAGATCAGATAAGATGTATGTCTAAACTGCTATCTGTCACCTCTGTGTTTGCTGACTAAGTTTGAAAGAAAACGAAATTAAAATGAGTAAGTTATGATTTTTGGGAACTGATATGAAAATAACCAAAATCTGGAAAACCTAGAAAAATTCTAAGTCCTGTACCAGTCTGTGCACGCTATTTAAGACAGTTGGTTTGATGCCTTGCTATGTTAGATTCATGTATTTTGTATTTTTGTAAAATACTACGTTGTATGTAGTCCAACATATCCAAAAATGGTGGTAATCCGGTCTGTAATGAAGTAGTTATAAAATGGCAAAACTGGCTGGTGGATTAAAAAGAAAAATTTCCAGAACTCAAGAACAACAGGTCAAGCGCCTCTGCACCGCGATGTAGCGCCTCTGCGCTAGGGCATTCAGGGAGCTAGCGCAGCTGCGCCAAACAGCAGCACAGCTGCACTGGTACTGTCTGGGCACAGCGCGCGCAGGCTGTTAGAGTTTATGCCCTAGAGGCCAATTATTTAATGTAATTGCTTAACATTTCTTTTGATATTTGATTGAATAAATGAATTATTTTATTATGGTTTCATTTACTGTGTTATATAAATGTTAGCATAATAAAAGTCCTTAGAATAATGATACAAATTATATAGTTTCAAGTATGTGACTTGAACATGAGATTATATAATTACAATAAATATCATTACTCTTAAATGTCCCTAGTCGAGTATCATTGAGAATGGGACAACAATGATACATTGAGACTAGTATGTAGATTGACTGATGACCAAATCTCATTGGTCATTAATATTTGAGATATTAAGTCAATGCATAGGTACATGTTAGAGAACAATGTACTGGACAGACCCAACATGAGAATTCTACGTGGAGCATTATGCAAAGTGTCATAAGCAATTCTCATAGTGACAATGATGTAATAGTCCTCCGACCTGAAATCACTATATTACTATACGAGAATTTATGTACTTTGATATCATCAAAGGTCACCTTTAATAGGGTGGACAATAAAGGTGATTATTGGGTACATCATGAATCGTGTGAGGAATATGAGTGATCTAGATAGAATTTAACCCTCCTATATATTATGAGTGATATCCATAGGCCTCTTGATTGAGTAGGACTATAAAATGCATGGCCATGCTCAAATAGTGATTTGTTTCATATAGTCTACTCATTGATCAAGAAAACTCATATTAAATTATAAAGAGTATGACACATTCCATGGCTCGAGTTTAATCTAGGATGTCAAGGTTAAAAGGATTAAATTACATTGAAACATTGGTCACAAAAAAGGTTGCATCGAATCATCGATCTTATTATTATTTGGGTAGCAGTGATGCATTACTAGATGCCATTCACTGTTTATAATTTTATAATATGATTTTAAAATTATTTCCAATATAATAATAACCTATAGGGTCACACACTTAGAACGTAATTAAAAGAGAATTAATTTAAATTGTAAGGATTTAAATATATCAATATGATTGATAGTATTTAAATTACGAATTTAAATTAACAAGATAATTTGTATATATATATATATATATATATGTATATTAATTAAGTAAGACTTAATTAAAATATAATATATATATATATATATATAAATTCGGATTTTACTTTTCTAATAGGATTAGGGTTTTGCTTAACCTTTTGGACTCTATATATATCAGATATATCAGCAGTCTTGTTTATGTGAAACGAAATAGAAAACCCTAGCCGTTTTAGAAAAGAGAGTTGAGAGCAACACTTGAGAAAATCCAGTTCTTGGCGGCTAGTACCGGAGTTCTCTTTGCTGCAGATCGTGTGACGATTTGTGGGACGTTCATGTGGATACCGTAGAGATGCAATTCCGTTGGATTGCGTTGGAGATTCGAAGCCGTTCCAGAATTTCATCGTTGCATTCAAGCTCGGATAATCGGTAAAGCTAATCTAAACCTCTGAATTAATTTGGTTTTCGCATGGATCCTGTTTTAGGGTTTCGAAATAAGTTTTAAAATTTTTTAAATTTCGCTGCATTTATCTGTCGGAAACCCTACAGTGGTATCAGAGCTACTTGCGAAACATTAATTCAGATTACGTGTTTTAATTGTATTCGATATATATATGATATTTCTGATGCATGTTTACCGATCTGAAAATTGAAAATACCCTATTCTGCATGTATGCGAATTCTGGAAAAACAGTAATATATATATATATGCATGTATAAGATGTTTTCTTAATCGTATCCTAGAAGGTGGAATAACAATACACCTACTGTTCTAATCTGGATTAGAAACATGATTAGGGTTAATATGATTAACCTAATCTGGACATATATGATATGTTCTGAATGTATTGTTATTATGTGTGTTTTGGTGGTTTGTATACGAATCTGGAATTGTTTCATAAATTCGTGTGGAAAAATTCTGCAATACAGATTGTAGTTCGAAAAATTTTTCTCGGGGCGCTGCCCCCGACCCCGCTCGCTGACCGGTCAGCGAGACCACCCGCCGGCTGATCGATCAGCCGGACCACCGCCAGGGGTGACCCCCTTGGACCCCCCGTCGTAGCGCACGATGGTCGTAATCCTAATATTTGATATTTTTTTATTATATAAAATTGTGTTATGTGCTTATTGTGATATGCATGGTGCACAGTTATGGCCCTTTTGACCCATAGGTTAGTGGTTTTATTTTTGAAATACGGCTTGCATGTCGTGTCTCTCTATAAAGTCTAATGTAATATTCTTTTATCAGCTAAATCCCCTCGAATGTAACTCGAGGTTTCTTTATCACATGTAATGTACAAATGTAACCTATCAAGATGACAAGATGATGATGGAGAGGAGACACATACACAAGGAAGGCCCAAGGAGCTACTATTTTGAAGTTTTTTTTATCACCTTAGACTGACCTTCAATCTTTTCATTAGCTTGAGAAGATTGACATAGGGTTGGGCCATAACTGTGACACATTTAATTTTGCACTTTATTTATGCTTGTATACGATATGATATAATAAATAATGTGCATGCTTAATGAGATTAATAATTGGTGAGATCTATATTAATTAATAAAATCCCTCATAAAATTATTAAGTCTAAATCAGATGTCTTCCAATGAATAACACTCATCAAGACCTTGATCGATGGATGTAGGTTTGCCAAAGCAAAGTACCCTATTTATCTTGGTAAGATGCGATAGGATAATAGTGATATCCAAATTGTTAAAATCATTGGGCCTGACTTAACTAAGTTATCTCAATAGGATTGTGGACTTAGAGGCATAAAGTTTGGTAGGTACCATTAGATGGACTTAGAACAAATGTTGTTCACCAAACTATCTAAGAGTTATATACGATATAATTGACAAAGGGTTGTCTACCTAAATAATTATGTTTTGAGAGAATAGCCAAAGCTAACTTAAGGCATAATGAAATATGGATCTTGGCTCACTAGAAAGATTTAAATAACAAAATGCTTTCCGAATTAATGGTGAGGGCTATTAATTTGAATAAAATAGTGGGAGGTATATTTTGAATGTACTATTATCAATTTCATAATATCAAAAAACTCTGCAATTTGACTTATTATTTTTGCACTTATAAATTGTAGATATCAATGGCAAACAACAACACAAATAGTCTTTCACTACGATCAGTCCTTGAGAAGAAAAAACTGAGTGGAATTAATTTCCTAGACTGGCATAGGAACTTGAGGATTATCCTCAAACAAGAGCGCAAGCTATATGTCCTTGATGGGCCCATTCCTGCAGCACCAGCTAACACCGCACCACGTGCAGAGCATAATGCTTACAAGAAGCATCAAGACGATGCTCTGGACGTGAGTTGTCTCATGCTAGCAACTATGAACTCTGAGCTTCAGAAGCAACATGAGTTAATGGATGCTTATGAGATGATCGAGCATCTCAAGAAATTGTTCGAAGGGCATGCTCGACAGGAGAGGTATGATACAAGCAAAGCGTTGTATCACTGCAAGATGGGTGATCGTGATCCAGTTGGTCCACATGTTCTGAAAATGATTGGGTATATTGAGTACCTTGATAGGTTGGGTTTTCCAATTACTCAGGAAGCCCAAACTGATCTTGTTTTGCAATCTTTGAACAACAGCTACTCTCAATTTGTTATGAATTATCTCATGAATGAAATTGAGAAACCACTTACTGAGTTGCTGAGCATGTTAAGAACTGCCGAGAACAACATGAAAAAGGCAGGACCCGATCCCATAATGATGGTGCAAAAGGGGAATGCTAAGGGAAAAGGGAAAGGCAAGAAAAAGATAAGATCTAAATCTAGTGCCAAACCCAATTTCAAAAACAAACGGGCTTTAAAGCCTACAGGTGGGGTGGCTTAAGAAGGTGATTGTCACTTCTGTGGAAAACCTGGACACTGGAAGAGGAATTGTCATGCTTATTTGGAAGAGCTGAAGAAAAAGAAAGGAAATGTGACTTCTGATTCAGGTATATATGTTATAGAAGTCAATTTGTCTACTTCTACATCATGGGTATTGGATACTGGATGTGGTTCTCACATTTGTGTTAATGTGCAGGAACTCCGAAGTAGTAGGACTTTGGCGAAAGGAGAAGTTGACCTACGAGTTGGGAATGGAGCAAAAGTTGCTGCACTAGCCGTAGGGACTTATCATTTATCATTGCCCACTGGGCTAGTATTAGAATTAGAGGATTGTTATTATGTGTCTGCTATGAGCAAAAACATTATTTCTGTTTCTTGTTTGGACAAGAAAGGTTTTTCATTTTTAATAAAGAACAACAGTTGTTCGTTTTACTTAAATGAAATATGTTATGGTGTTGCACAATTGTTTAATGGTCTTTATATTCTTGATTTTGAAATGCCTATCTATAACATAAATACAAAACGATTTAAATCAAATGATTCAAATCCGACATATCTCTGGCACTGTCGTTTAGGCCATATAAATGAGAAACGCATATCAAAACTCCATAAAGATGGGTTTTTGGATTCATTTGATTTTGAATCATATGAGAAATGCGAGTCTTGTTTATTAGGCAAGATGACTAAAGCCCCTTTCACTGGTCATAGTGAACGGGCTAGCGATGTATTGGGACTTATACATAGTGATGTATGTGGACCAATGAGTTCGTTAGCAAGATGTAGGTTCTATTACTTCATTACATTTACTTGCGACTTCAGTAGATATGGATATGTGTATCTTATGAGACACAAATCCGAATCCTTTGAAAAGTTCAAGGAATTCAAGAATGAAGTTCAAAACCAATTTGGCAAAAGCATAAAAGCCCTTCGATCCGATCGAGGAGGCGAATACTTAAACCAAGACTTTGATGACCTTCTAAAGGAGTGTGGTATTATATCACAGCTCACTCCACCTGGAACACCACAATGGAATGGTGTGTCTGAGAGGAGAAATCGCACCTTGTTGGACATGGTACGATCAATGATGAGTCATGCAGATCTTCCAATAAGCTTTTGGGGTCATGCCCTAGAGACAACTGCATTCACACTTAACCGTGTTCCTACAAAAACGGTTCAAAAGACACCATTTGAGATGTGGACTGGAAAACGTCCTAGTTTGTCTTTCATGAAGATTTGGGGCTGCGAGGCATTTGTGAAACGTCTGGCTTCTGACAAGCTCGGACCCAAAGCTGAGAAATGTAATTTTGTGGGATACCCTAAGGAAACAAAAGGGTATTATTTCTACAAACCTTCTGAGAACAAAGTGGTTGTTGCTCGAACTGGTATTTTTCTAGAAAGAGAATTTGTCTCTAAAGGAAACAGTGGGAGGAAAGTAGAACTCGAAAAAATTCGAGAACCACAAAATATCATTGAACCTGAGTTGGAACATGAGCAGGGACCACAAGATGTTGTGGAAAGTGAACCTGCTCAAATTACACAAGGCATTCGTAGATCTGGTAGGACACGCCAAGAGCCCGAGAGATATTATGGATTTCTTGTGACTCAAAACGGCGATGTGATGCTCATAGATCAGGATGAGCCTGCTTCCTACCAAGAAGCTATGAATGGACCAGATTCTGAGAGATGGCTTGAAGCCATGAAATCTGAGATGGACTCCATGTTTACAAACCAAGTATGGACTTTGGTTGATCCACCCGAAGGGGTAAAACCAATCGGGTGCAAATGGGTTTTCAAGAAGAAAACCGACATGGATGGTAATGTACAAACCTATAAAGGCCGACTGGTAGCAAAAGGTTTCAAACAAGTTCAAGGTGTTGACTATGATGAAACCTTCTCTCCAGTGGCAATGGTTAAATCCATCAGGATCTTACTTGCTATTGCAGCCTTTTATGATTACGAAATCTGGCAGATGGATGTCAAAACTGCTTTCCTTAACGGAAATCTCCTTGAGGATGTGTATATGACACAACCTGAGGGTTTTGTCACTCCAAAGGATGCTGGAAAGGTATGTAAGCTGCAGTGATCCATTTATGGATTGAAGCAAGCCTTTCGGAGTTGGAATCTTCGTTTTGATGAAGCAGTCAAAAAGTTTGGCTTTATAAAAAATGAAGATGAACCTTGTGTATATAAAAAGGTTAGTGGGAGTCACATTGTATTCCTGGTATTATATGTTGACGACATTAATTATTGGGAATGACATTCCTTCCTTACAGGCTGTAAAAACATGGCTAGGAAAATGTTTCTCCATGAAAGATTTGGGCGATGCAACCTACATTTTAGGTATCAAGCGAGAAAAATGCTCGGCCTCAGTCAAAGTACATATATTGATAAAGTGCTGAAACGGTTCAGCATGCAAGAGGCAAAAAGAGGATACTTACCCATGTCTCATGGTGTAAAGATCTCTAAGGCCCAATGTCCTAAATCACAAGATGATGAGGAGCGTATGAGAAAGATCCCTTATGCTTCGGCAATTGGATCTATCATGTATGCAATGATATGTACTCGTCCGGATGTCTCGTATGCTTTGAGCATGACGAGCAGATAACAGTCGAATTCAGGTGAAGGTCACTGGACAACAGTCAAGAATATCCTCAAGTACCTGAAAAGGACTAAGGATTCATTCTTGGTATATGGAGGTGAAAACGAACTGGCAGTAAAAGGTTACACAGATGCTAGTTTCCAGACTGATATTGATGACTATAAGTCTCAATCAGGTTTTGTGTTTTGTCTTAACGGTGGTGCTGTTAGCTGGAAAAGTTCGAAGCAAGAGACAGTAGCTGATTCTACAACAGAGGCTGAGTATATTGCTGCTTCTAGTGCGGCCAAGGAGGCTGTATGGATTAAAAAGTTCGTCACTGAACTTGGTGTTGTTCCAACCATTGTTGATCCAGTTGAGCTATACTGTGATAATGATGGAGCCATTGCACAGGCTAAGGAACCTAGATCTCACCAACGATCCAAGCATATACTTAGGAGGTACCATCTCATCCGTGAAATCATTGGTAGAGGAGATGTACACATATGCAGAGTGCCAACATATGATAATATTGCAGATCCACTGACTAAGGCTTTGTCACAGCAGAAGCATGAAGGTCACACTAGTTCCATGGGTATTAGATACATGAGTGATTGACTCTAGTGCAAGTGGGAGATTGTTAGAGTTTATGCCCTATAGGCCAATTATTTAATGTAATTGCTTAACATTTTTTTTGATATTTGATTGAATAAATGAATTATTTTATTATGGTTTCATTTACTGTGTTATATAAATGTTAGCATAATAAAAGTCCTTAGAATAATGATACAAATTATATAGCTTCAAGTATGTGACTTGAACATGAGATTATATAATTACAATAAATATCATTACTCTTAAATGTCCCTAGTCGAGTATCATTGAGAATGGGACAACAATGATACATTGAGACTAGTATGTGGATTGACTGATGGCCAAATCTCATTGGTCATTAATATTTGAGATATTAAGTCAATGCAATAGGTACATGTTAGAGAACAATGTACTGGACAGACCCAACATGAGAATTCTACGTGGAGCATTATGCAAAGTGTCATAAGCAATTCTCATAGTGACAATGATGTAATGGTCCTCCGACCTGAAATCACTATATCACTATACGAGAATTTATATACTTTGATATCATCAAAGGTCACCTTTAATAGGGTGGACAATAAAGGTGATTATTGGGTACATCATGAATCGTGTGAGGAATATGAGTGATCTAGATGGAATTTAACCCTCCTATATATTAGGAGTGATATCCATAGGCCTCTTTATTGAGTAGGACTATAAAATGCATGGCCATGCTCAAATAGTGATTTGTTTCATATAGTCTACTCATTGATCAAGAAAACTCAGATTAAATTATGAAGAGTATGACACATTCCATGGCTCGAGTTTAATCTAGGATGTCAAGGTTAAAAGGATTAAATTACATTGAAACATTGGTCACAAAAAAGGTTGCATCGAATCATCGATCTTATTATTATTTGGGTAGCAGTGATGCATTACTAGATGCCACTCACTGTTTATAATTTTATAATATGATTTTAAAATTATTGCCAATATAATAACCTATAGGGTCACACACTTAGAACGTAATTAAAAGAGAATTAATTTAAATTGTAAGGATTTAAATATATCAATATGATTGATAGTATTTAAATTACGAATTTAAATTAACAAGATAATTTGTATATATATATATATGTATATTAATTAAGTAAGACTTAATTAAAATATAATATATATATATATATATATATATATATATATATAAATTCGGATTTTACTTTTCTAATAGGATTAGGGTTTTGCTTAACCTTTTGGACTCTATATATATCAGATATATCAGCAGTCTTGTTTATGTGAAACGAAATAGAAAACCCTAGCCGTTTTAGAAAAGAGAGTTGAGAGCAACACTTGAGAAAATCCAGATCTTGGCGGCTAGTACCGGAGTTCTCTTTGCTGCAGATCGTGTGACGATTTGTGGGACGTTCGTGTGGATACCGTAGAGACGCAATTCCGTTGGATTGCGTTGGAGATTCGAAGCCGTTCCAGAATTTCATCGTTGCATTCAAGCTCGGATAATCGGTAAAGCTAATCTAAACCTCTGAATTAATTTGGTTTTCGCATGGATCCTGTTTTAGGGTTTCGAAATAAGTTTTAAAATTTTTTAAATTCCGCTGCATTTATCTGTCGGAAACCCTACACAGGCTCGGGCTGGCTTGGGTAGGTCGTGCGCGGGCGTGCGACGTGCAGTTTTCTTTCAAACGTCTTAATGTCAAGCCACGTATTTGATGTTTTGTTTAAGCATTGCTAAAAATACAAACTTGATGAACTTTCATAGATTAAAATCAAGTTTATGTGTTAAACTAAATTGAGTATTAAACCAATGAGTTGAGTTTAACTGTGACTAATTTGTTCGACGACCTTAATATAACGTGTAGGCCTTTGAAGGACAATTTAATTGCATTTCTTATAGAATACTTATCAGGCAAGTTTCCTAACTTTATTCATTTTATTGCAGTGAATGTAAGTTTCCTTAACTTGTGCAATTTATTATTGTGTACAAGTTTCTTATGTTGCAAGTTATAACTCATACAAGCTTATATATTGTGCAAGTTCTATTCATGATAACACAATTATTATTCCAATTGTTTATAAGTTTTTAATTATTTATGAATTGTTTTAAAGGATGCATTCTGGCCATTTGTTTCGGCTAGATAATATTGATGTGAAATGTTATATCATTGAATTATTCAAATTCATTGTAATTATTTAAAGTCTACCAATCCAAATTGCTTTGGTGCGGTCTCGCATGAAGACTAAGATGAATAACCCGAGTAACGGGGTAACCGATGTCGGGCATATAGTCCCATTTTACGCTTATGCGTCAAACTTAATACGTTGTGCACAGTGTAGGGTACAATAGACTGATCACCTAGAGTACTTGCGGAGAATGTTTTACAGTCTATTTGATTGTCAAAACTTATGATGGTTTTAGATGAAATAAAAACAATGTTTAAGGTATTTATTACCGCTTAATATCTTGATGAAAAACAGTAAAACTCTTATCTTTACCATTCAAGATTTCTTCACAATTATTGTTTCAATTGTTGAAGGATGTCTAAATAGATGTTTCTTTCCTTGTTGATCATTATCAAATTATTTATTTACTTGCTAGGCAATTTATGCTCATTCTTGCTTAAACATTTCAGCTAAGCGTGAGAAGACGGAAGGATCGGGCAAGGATAAAGGGAAGGCAAAGATGAATGAATAGTTTATGTCATGTAATAGTTTAGTTTTTCGCAATTGATGTAATAAGCGATGAACGCTTAGTTTAAGTTTGTTAAGGTTGTGTAAACCTGGGATTATATTTGGTTATTATGTAATTATTATTGAATTAAGTTGTTTATTTAGTTAGATGTTGGTTTATGTTGTACCGTGAGCACCACATCATGTGATTGATGATACACGGATCTGGGGGCATCACAGTGCAAGGGTTGCTCAGGTGAGTTTTTTCTTTAAAGTATTGTTACCATGGTAATTAAACCTGGACTGGACTGTCGGTTCGACTAGTAAAAATCGGAACTGCTCGGCACTCCGGTTCGGTTTGAACAAAAAAAAAAGCATTTTTGGTCAAAATTCGGTCAAACCCGGTGACCCGACGGTTGGACCGGTCGACCCAGTGACCCGGTAACCAGGTCACCGGTTTTACCGGTTCCCTAACTCATTTTTTTATTTTATTTTTTATTTTTTTATTGCTAATTTAAGCCTTTGAATTTGATTGATTGAGTTTTGAGTTATGATCATGATTTAATATCTTTTTATTCCATATAGATTTAGTATTTATTTGAATTATATAAAGTAAACATTGTACAAATAGATTTAGTTTTTTTTATTACCGAATTTGATTGAATGTATTGTGACAACTCGGATTTTCAGTAATTATTAAATAAAAATTTAATAAATAAAATTCTTACTATGATAGGTGTCGGATTCGAATAAATATATGTATATGTTATATGTTTTGAAATATGTGATTTGGTGTGAAAAGATTAGGTGTTAATATAGAAGAGAAATATATATATATATATATATATATATATATATATATATATATATATATATATTAGGGAAATGAGGTTCAATAGTTAATTAAACTATTGAAGAAGGTAAATGAAATTGTTACGAAAAGGAAATTAACTGAGTATTATTAGTTAATTTAATTAAGTTTGAAATTATATTATGAAATAATATAATTTGATTATTATGCCTTGTTAGAAATGGAATTGTTATGAATTAAGTTTCATAAATAATGAAAGTAATTCACTTAATTAAAGTAGTGAATTAATGTAAATAAATAATTGTTTTAATAAAATGAGAAAGCAATGTGTTACATATAAATGTAATATTTTAATGTAATACGATTGTGAATTTCGTAAATAGTTAAAATATTTATCGAATAGAATAAATATTTTAGTTGGGTTATTTGTTAAATAAAATAAATATTTGATGGAAAATATTGTGGAATAATTTATTTAAGTATGATGATATTAAGTAAATTGATGACAAACAATTTTATAATTGGTGCGTATTTTATTATGCGAGGGTAATGGTAATATTCTAATTTAATTAAATAATTAAATTAGAAGATTAATGATTTATTAAATAAAATTATAATTATGGTTGCCAAAATAGAAATTATAATTTTATTAGTGAGGTTTAATGGGACTTATTTGTAATAACCAAGAATATTAGGTCACAATGTAAATGAGAATATATATTATATGTGTATATATTTATGTATCATATTATGTGTAATGACTAGAAAACTTTATAACATAATTATATACATTAGGTATGAGAATTAAATAACCTAAGGGTTATTGAATATTTCTAGTATTTAAAATATATATACTAGTAGACTAACCTAAGAGATTAATTTTATTATCTCAATTTAATTATTTATTTTAAACCTAATTAAAACAAGTCTAATTAGGTTATGTAATTAAATCCATATGAGTAATTATTTAATGTCCAAATTAAGTGGACTAAAAATCCTAATTAAATAATTAGGGTAAGATAAAAATGATGTATTGGACCTACGCTAATTTATATAGACCGAATAATTTAATAGAAAGCCCAAATAAATAATTCAATTGGCCCAAGCTTTGGCCCAATTTGTATGGACCTTCTAGAAGATTGAATAAGCTAATAAACATTATAAAAAAAAAACAAAAATGGGGTTAATTAGAGGGAGAGTAGTCGGATATGGAAGGAGGGAGTAATAATGCTCCATTTCATTTTTCTAAGGCTAGTCACCAACTCTCCTACTCTAGTGTCTCCTATATTGGCTAACAAAATAAGATGAGGTCCATAATTTGTGGGATAGCTTAGAAAATGTGAGATTTATAATTATTAAACGTATACATACATATGTTATAAGTATACATTTTTATAGCTATAAATAGAGTGCCTCTCATTTGCTAGCCAAAGTTTATTTCATTTTTACATGTCTTAAGTTCATAAGCTAAAGAGCAAAACAAGAAAGAGAGAGAGAGACTGCCAAAAATTTTTTTAAAAAAAAGAGTTTTGTTGCATGCCTCCAAGATCCATAAATTATTTTGGAAGGACAAGAAGGGTAGCCTATAAAAGGCATAAAAATCCAAAAACTCAAAACCTTGTTATCTTAATATGATTTATTGTGGATGTTTAGTAATAAATCATGAGTTTATGATCTTGAACTATAGCACACTAGATTTATATGTTTTATGTAGTTTCATGCTTAGATCTTACCATTTTATGTGTTTTTAAGCTTGAACAAAGAAGAAGATGAAAAACAGTTTTTAGTTTATAAAACCTTAATTTTCAGTCCACTTTGGACCTTTACCATTTTAAATCCGTAAATTAATTTTGTGATCCGTAAAAGAGGGGTGTTAGATTTATGAGTTAGTTGTTGAACTCAAGTGGTAGAACTCAAATTTATTAACTGAGCAAGCCATGACAACTGTTTTGGTAAAAAAGTTCAAACGGGTGGAATAAAAAACTGTAGGTTAAAACTGTCACAGGTCAGTTTGTGTCAAGGGCAAGTTCGGCCACTTTAGTTGCTCTAAAAATTCTGATCTTTTGTGGAATATTAGTATACTGATTATTAAGATCCTGTCCAAAGAAGGTAATTTGTTGATGTATAGAATGAGAGTTATGGCTTTTATAAGAAAGTACGTTTTTAAAAATAAACTGTAATAACCCCTAAAATACAACTCAAAAAAACTGTAAAATTTTTACGAGAGCTAGATGTTGATAACAGGACACTACCGTATAAATTTTATAATTTTTGAACAAACGGATAATTTATAATAATTGTAACAATTTCGGACCGTTTTGGACCATTTAAAAATAGTAAACGAAATTGAAAAATTACAGGAAAAATATATTATCACTAAAATATCATATACTGATATTTTTCAGAAAGGAAAAAATAAAAATTTGTTGTGGTATTTTTCATGGCTATGTTTAGGTTATGAATAAATAGATAAGTTAAGTTAAATCAAGTTGTAAAACTTGTAAATGTGATTTTATTTATTAATGATCAATATATGATGTATAAAGACTTTATAAGGATATTTTGGTCATTTTTTTTGTTATAAGGATGACATGATATGTGTGTTAGATAAATTAAATAGTAAGAGAAAAACAATTAAACTAAATTGTTTATAAATGATTAAAATATTATTAAATGAATAATAATATTAGTGAATGAGTAAAATATTATTAAATGATTAATAATATTTGAGATTGAATAAAATATTATTAAATTATTAATAATATTAATAAATGGTTAAAATATTATTAAATGATTAATAATATTAGTAAGCAATTAAAATATTATTAAGTGATTACTAATATTAATAAGAGGTTAAAATATTATTAAGTGATTAATAATATTAATAAGGGATTAAAATATTATTAAAAGATTAATAATATTAGATGAGAGTTTAAGATGATGATTTTGTGATAGCAATATTATCAAGGGATGATAATATTACTAAGGATTTGATGTGATATCTAACGTTTAAATTATATGACTAAATGTTAGATAATTTAATACAAGGGTAGTAGTATTATAAGTCAATATATGTCATGCTAATTGAAAGATCAATCTTATCAATGATAGGTCTTTCATTAAGAAGTTAACTTAAATTGCGTAGCAGTAAACCGCAATCGAGGCAAGTTTTCTAACTCAAACTTGAGTTATTATTTTTGAAAGCATGTTAGTGGATAATTATTGTTGATTATTCCACATCCATAATGATTATTATTATTCGCACTTAGTGCAATTGATTTCTTGTTCTATTATTTGAACTGTGAAATAATTTGAGTTTTATTATTTATGAACTGTTTATGAACTAGGTCTTAGCTAATTGTATCAGCTAGACCGAACATGATTTAAATTTGTTAAAATACGTTTCTAAAAGCTGTTCCAAACCAATTGTTGGTACGGACTCTTCGACTGAGAAAAAGAATATTTTTTAAGGCAATATATCGAATACAAACGAATAATTGCCCGACTTTAAGTGGTATGCATATTCACCAGGTATAAAAGGCCGATCCCCTTGATTACCAAAACTTTTAAAAGGTCCAGTGTAACTGCTGATAAACCTTCGCATATGTTCATGGTCATTGCCGGCCACTCAGCATTATTTATTAAATCTTCCATTTATTGAAACTTGAGTTTCCTTTCTTCACAATCATTATATATTGTTAAAAGTTCACAAGAGAATTCTATCTAATCATGATATATCTTTCTTGTATTTAAACTTGCTGAGCGAATTAGTTGCTCACCCTTGCTATATCAGGACGTTTATTTCAGTTAAGCTAGAGACATCCAACAAGGACAAAGGGAAAGGAAAAATGCAAGAATAGATAATGCGTGTTTAATTATGTTGTTATCCTATGTAAATTATTTACGTAAACCTTTTGTGGTTGTTAAGGTATGTAATAAATAAAGGTTATTATACCTTTGGGATTTGATGTAGTTATGTAACAAATAATTTATGTTTATTTATTCCGCTTAGTTATAGAATGTGTATGAAGATGTTAGATCGTGAGCACCAAATGCCAAGGTTATGGAACCCGGATTTAGGGGCGTCATAGGTTGGTATCAAAGCTGTAGGTTATAAACTTAGGATGCGAAACCTAGGTTATAACCTTAGAAGGAGACTCATATAGAGTATGCTAGAAGATGGATTGTGAAAATTTATCTAGTATACGTGTACATAATAAAATATCATTTCATTTCATCAATGGATATATTTTATTATGACACTAATGTTGTTTATTTGTTTGTTTTCGGTATTGTGATCGTAGGATGTCTGAAAAGCGATAAGACAGTCATACTGTGGATCAAGAGTAGGTAGATCCTATAGAGGAGCCAGTTAAGCATGAGGTGTTGGAGGATACCCCTGAGGATGAGTTGATTGGGGACTTATTGGCCAGGAACAATGAGTTGGAGGATAGAGTTACCCACTTAGAAGAACAGAACCTCACACATCAGTTTATGGAACAACAGTATATGGATACAACTTATCAAGCTCAGGCAGAATTAGCGGAGCTGAAAGAAAAGTTAGAGCAAGAGGAAGTGAAGTTGGGAGTGTTGAACATAGAGCATCAGGTCATGCGGTTTGAGTTTGACATAGAGATCGCTGAAAAGATTCGGGTTGAGGAAGCCTGGGTCCGAGCAGGGAGGAAAGTTGACCAGCTAGAGGCAGTGTTGCAGGCAAAGGATGTCAGGATAGAGACTTTGGGGCTAGCTTTAGATTCAGCCTATATGAGCCAGAGAGTTGGAGAAAGGAGGCCTTATATGGAGGTAGGAGAGACCAGTCGCTCGGTTCGTCGCCGAGTTATGGATGAAATATTTCCGCAGGGACAGTAGGAGCATGTTCATGTAGATGTGACTCAGCAGGACATGCAGTGATGATATAGTTTAGTTGTTATGTATATAGATGCAATATGTACTCTTTTTGTTTACTAGGGTTATATGATGTATGATATAAACCTCAGACTGTGAGAGGTAGTGTATAATATGGTGTATTCCCACCTTATGTGATTAGGGGAGTATAACTTTTGGTAAATTCCGTCTTTTGCTGTTTAAGTGGGATAGATGACATTTATAGTAATTTGCCAAAATATTATAAGTGTGTAATACTAATGTTTGGTATATGAATATAAGTGCAACGTTATGTTTTGTTTGACTGAGCTTAAAATTAAGCATTAATTTTTTTTATGTTAACACTAATAAAATGTGGTATAAAATGTAAAACACAAAGTAGTAACTTAAGGTTTTGTTTATTCAGACAATGCGGCCAAGAAGAGAATAACGAAACCGAAGGGTAGAAGACTGCATTAATAATGAAGAAGGTAACACAAACCTTATACAAGATTTTGTGAATATGCTGGCAAAGGCTATGCAAAATCGAACACCAGCCGCAGGAAATCCGCTAGGAAATCAAATGGCGAATTTTAAAGACTTTAAGGCAGTAGGTCCGCCAGAGTTTAAGGGAACAACAGATCCAATCGAAGCTCACACATGGGTGAAGGAAATGGAGAAGGCTTTTATTATTGCAAGAGTTGATGAGGAGCAAAAGACGTCTTTCGCTACCTACTTGATGAAAGGAGAAGCTAACTTCTGGTGGGAATCAAATCAGAATAGAGTTGGAGAAGGAGTTATAACGTGGGAGAAATTCAAAGAAGAGAATTACTTTCCACGAAGTATGTAAGGAAGGATGGAGGTTAAATTCTTAGAACTGAAGCAGGAGAATATGTCAGTTTCGGAATACGCCGCCAAATTCAACGAGTTAGCAAGGTTCGCACCACATCAAGTGGATACGGAGGAACGCAAGGCGCGACATTTTGAGAACGGATTAAAACCATGGATATTCAGCAGGTAGCAGTACTACAGATTGATTCGTGTTCGACTCTGTTAGAGAAGGCAATCATTGCAGAAGGGGGAAATGAAGCGGTATCCAAGTATAACCGAGAAAAAAAATAAGAAAAAAAATGAAAGTGGGAATCAGAATGTCAGCAGCGGTGGTAGCAACAACAAAAAGCGCAAGTGGGACAACAGTGGTAATGACTCAGGGAATCAACAAGGAAGTTCACAACAGATGAAACCGACATGTAGCAAGTGTGGGAAGAATCACTATGGGGAGTGTTTGAAGGGGAAGTATGTATGTTATATTTGCGGTCAGGAAGGACATATTTCTCCAGATTGTCCCAAATCAAAGAAGAGAGGTTGCTTTTCATATGGAGGAACGGGACATAGATTCAGGGATTGTCCGTTGAAGAAGAATACTGATGGAGGAAGCAGCAACAAGGGCAGTAATCCCAAATTAACAATTGGAGGGCCATCACAACAGAGCAAGCCAATAGCTAGAACATTCAACATGACAGTTCAAGACGTAGTGGCATTCAAGGAGGTGGTATCAAGTATTATTCCGATCAATAATATAAATGCATATGTATTATTTGATTCGGGAGCTACCTGTTCATTTGTATCTGATGAATTTTCTATAAGGCTAGAGTTACCTCGTGAAAAGTTAGAAAACCCAATGAATATAGAGGTTGCAAATAAAGAAGTGGTTCCTGTTGAGTATATCCATAGAAACTGTTATGTGGAAATAAAGGGACATAGGTTAAGCGTGAATTTAATTCCGATACGCTTAGGAGAATTTGATGTGATCCTAGAAATGGATTGGTTGTTTAACCATGAGGCAATTATTGACTGTCAGAAGAAGAGCATACGCCTTAAGACATCAAATAAGTCTAAGGTTGTATTTTATGGTAGCAAGTCGCCAAGGCAATCGAGTTGTCTGACGATGATGCAGGCCAAGAAAATGTTAAAGAAAGGATGTGAATGGTATTTGGCTCATGTAGTGGATACACGAATGGTGAATTCTGACATGGGGCAGATACTTATAGTTAATGAGTTTAGGGATGTTTTTCCAGAGGAATTGTCGGGACTCCCACCAGACCGAGAAATAGAGTTTGTAATTGATTTAGTACTGGGGACAATGCCAATGTCGAAAGCACCATATAGGATGGCTCCGGTAGAAATGAAAGAGTTAATGGTCCAGTTGCAGGAGTTGTTGGACAAGAAGTACATTCAACCTAGTGTATCTTCGTGGGGAGCACCAGTGTTGTTTGTAAAGAAGAAGGATGGATCGATGAGGTTGTGTATAGATTATAGAGAATTGAATAAGGTGACAATCAAGAACAAGTATCCGTTACCGAGAATAGACGATCTGTTTGATCAACTTAAAGGAGCGAAGTACTTTTCAAAGATTGATTTGAGGACTAGTTATCATCAGTTGAAGGTGAGGACAGAGGATGTACCAAAGACAACATTTAGAACTCGTTACAGCCATCATGAGTTTTTAGTGATGTCGTTTGGATTGACGAATGCGCACGCCGCATTTATGGACTTGATGAACAGAGTGTTCAAACAATACTTGGACAAGTTTGTGGTTGTGTTCATTGATGATATATTGGTGTATTCAAAAACTGAAGAGGAGCATGCCGAACATCTAAGGATAGTACTGGAGACATTAAGAAAGGAGAAATTATACGCGAAATTTTCAAAGTGTGAATTCTGGATGAAGAGAGTTCAGTTTTTGGGACATGTTATCGACAATGAAATAATTTTTGTTGATCCAGCAAAGGTAGAAGCGGTGAAAAATTGGGGACAACCGAAGACGCCGACAGAAGTCAGGAGTTTCTTGGGATTAGTAGGATATTATCAGAGGTTCATTCAAGATTTCTTGAAGATAGCGACTCCATTGACTAATCTGACGAGGAAGACTGTTAAGTATGCATGGATGGAGAAATGTGAGCAGAGTTTTCAAGAGTTGAAGAAGCGACTAAGTGAAGCACTTGTGTTATCCTTACCAGATAGTACGGGAGGTTTTACAGTGTATAGTGATGCGTCTCACAAGGGACTGGGTTGTGTGCTAATGCCGAATTGTAAAGTCATTGCGTATGTGTCATATCAATTGAAGGACTATGAAAAGGGATACCCTACCCATGACTTGGAGTTAGCAGCGGTAGTGTTTGCCCTTAAAATATGGAGACATTATCTCTATGGGGAAAAGTGTGAGATATATACAGATCACAAGAGTCTGAAGTATATCTTTACACAAAAAGAATTGAACATGAGGCAGAGGAGGTGGTTAAAATTGATCAAAGACTACGATTGTGATATTTTATACCATCCGGGAAAGGCCAATGTAGTGGCAGATGCTTTAAGCAGAAAGAGTAGAGAGACGTTGTTTGCATTGACAGTGCAGGAAGAATTAGTAAAAGAAATGGCTAGAATGCAGTTGGAGGTGAAAAAGCCAAATGATTCGGAGGAGAAAGTGATGGAGATGGAAGTAAGTCTAACCTTATTAGACAAGCTGAAAGAGGCTCAAGAAAATGATGAAGAATATGGTAACGTTAAGAAGCAGTTAGCTGAAGGTGAAGAGTTGAAGTATAAAATCGATGGCACCGGATTGTTGAGGTTCGAAGAGCGAGTTTGGGTACCTTCAGTACCAGAATTAAGAGAGGAGATTTTGCAAGAAGCGCATAGTACGAGATACTCAATTCACCCGGGTAGTACAAAGATGTATCAAGATTTGCGTCAACATTTTTGGTGGCTGAATATGAAGAGAGAGGTTGCCGAATGTGTTAGTCGATGTTTAACTTGTCAACGAGTCAAGGCAGAACATCAATGACCCAGTGGATTGTTGCAGCCATTAGAGATTCCTGAATGGAAATGGGAGCACGTCACGATGAATTTTGTGGTAGGACTTCCAGCAACGCAGAAAGGTTACGACGTCATATGGGTGATAGTGGATCGTCTTACAAAGTCAGCGCACTTTTTGCCGATCAAGATTAGGTACAATCTGGATCAACTCGCCAAATTATATATCAAGGAAATAGTTTCAAGACATGGAGTGCCGATATCAATTGTATCTGATAGGGATCCGCGCTTCACGTCAAATTTTTGGAGGAGTCTTCAAGAAAGAATGGGGACACAATTAAGGTTAAGCACCGCGTATCATCCACAGACCGATGGTCAAAGCGAGCGAACGATTCAGATATTAGAAGACATGCTCAGAGCCTGTGCGATGGACTTCAAGGGAAGCTGGGAGGATCATCTTCCGTTAGTAGAGTTTGCGTATAATAATAGTTATCACGCGAGCATTGGTATGCCACCATACGAAACACTGTATGGGAGAAAATGTAGAACGCCCTTATGTTGGAATGAGGTAGGTGAACGAAAACTGTTGGGGCCAGAATTGGTGCAGCAGACCGTGGAGATCATCAAAGTGATAAGAGCTCGTTTAGTTGCAGCTCAAGACAGACAGAAGAAATATGCAGATTTACATCGCAAGAAAAGGGATTTCGAAGTGGGAAGCTTCGCGTTTTTGAAAGTATCTCCCTAGAAAGGAAAAATTAGATTTGGCAAGAAAGAGAAGTTGAGTCCGAGATTTATAGGACCGTTTGAGATATTGAAGAAAATAGGTGAAGTGGCGTACGAGGTAGCTCTACCTCCTGAACTGGAACATGTTCACAATGTGTTTCATGTGTCAGTGTTGCGTCCATATAAGCCTGAGTACAAGCACGTTATATCTTATGAGCCGATTCAAGCCGAAAAGGACTTGCCATATGAAGAAATTCCTATAGATATTTTAGATAGGAAAGAGCAAAAGTTAAGAAATAAGATTATACATTATGTCAAAGTTCTTTGGAGGAACCACAACGTTGAAGAAGCTACGTGGGAACCCGAAGAAAAAATGAGGAAGAATTATCCGAATCTTTTTGAGTAACCTTATGTTGTAATTCCGGGGACGAAATTCTTATAAGGAGGGGAGAATGTAATAACCAAGAATATTAGGTCACAATGTAAATGAGAATATTAAATTATTATCAATGTATTAAATATTTTGTGACTTATAAAGGACGTGTATGTGATTAAATGAATATATATTATATGTGTATATATTTATTTATCATATTATGTGTAATGACAAGAAAGCTTTATAACCTAATTATATACATTAGGTATGAGAATTAAATAACCTAAGGGTAATTGAAGATTTCTAGTATTTAAAATATATATACTAGTAGACTAACCTAAGAGATTAATTTTATTATCTCAATTTAATTATTTATTTTAAACCTAATTAAAGCAAGTCTAATTGGGTTATGTAATTAAATCCATATGAGTAATTATTTAATGTCCAAATTAAGTGGACTAAAAATCCTAATTAAATAATTAGGGTAAGATAAAAATAATGTATTGGACCTACGCTAATTTATATGGCCCAAATAATTTAATAGAAAGCCCAAATAAATAATTCAATTGGCCCAAGCTTTGGCCCAATTTGTATGGACCTTCTAGAAGATTGAATAAGCTAATAAACATTATAAAAAAAATCAAAAATGGGGTTAATTAGAGGGAGAGTAGTCGGATATGGAAGAAGGGAGTAATAATGCTCCATTTCATTTTTCTAAGGCTAGTCACCAACTCTCCTACTCTAGTGTCTCCTATATTGGCTAACAAAATAAGATGAGGTCCATAATTTGTGGGATAACTTAGAAAATGTGAGATTTATAATTATTAAACGTATACATACATATGTTATAAGTATACATTTTTATAGCTATAAATAGAGTGCCTCTCATTTGCTAGCCAAAGTTTATTTCATTTTTACATGTCTTAAGTTCATAAGCTAAAGAGCAAAACAAGAAAGAGAGAGAGAGAGAGGCTGCCAAATTTTTTTTTAAAAAAAAGAGTTTTGTTGCATGCCTCCAAGATCCATAAATTATTTTGGAAGGAGAAGAAGGGTAGCCTATAAGACAAGGTATAAAAACCCAAAAACTCAAAACCTTGTTATCTTAATATGATTTATTGTGGATGTTTAGTAATAAATCATGAGTTTATGATCTTGAACCATAGCACACTAGATTTATATGTTTTATATAGTTCCATGCTTAGATCTTACCATTTTATGTGTTTTTAAGCTTGAACAAAGAAGAAGATGAAAAACAGTTTTTAGTTTATAAAACCTTAATTTTCAGTCCACTTTGGACCTTTACCATTTTAAATCCGTAAATTAATTTTGTGATCCGTAAAAGAGGGGTGTTAGATTTATGAGTTAGTTGTTAAACTCAAGTGGTAGAACTCAAATTTATTAACTGAGCAAGCCATGACAACTGTTTTGGTAAAACAGTCCAAGCGGGTGGAATAAAAAACTGTAGGTTAAAACTGTCACAGGTCAGTTTGTGTCAAGGGCAAGTTCGGCCACTTTAGTTGCTCTAAAAATTCTGATCTTTTGTGAAATATTAGTATACTGATTATTAAGATCCTGTCCAAAGATGGTAATTTGTTGATGTATAGAATGAGAGTTATGGCTTTTATAAGAAAGTACATTTTTAAAAATAAACTGTAATAACCCCTAAAATACAACTCAAAAAAACTGTAAAATTTTTACGAGAGCTAGATGTTGATAACAGGAGACTATCGTATAAATTTTATAATTTTTGAACAAACGGATAATTTATAATAATTGTAACAATTTCGGACTGTTTTGGACCATTTAAAAATAGTAAACGAAATTGAAAAATTACAAGAAAAATATACTACCACTAAAATATCATATACTGATATTTCCCAGAAAGGAAAAAAATAAAAAGTTGTTGTGGTATTTTTCATGGCTATGTTTAGGTTATGAATAAATAGATAAGTTAAGTTAAATCAAGTTGTAAAACTTGTAAATGTGATTTTATTTATTAATGATCAATATATGATGTATAAAGACTTTATAAGGATATTTTGGTCATTTTTTTTGTTATAAGGATGACATGATATGTGTGTTAGATAAATTAAATAGTAAGAGAAAATCAATTAAACTAAATTATTTATAAATGATTAAAATATTATTAAATGAATAATAATATTAGTGAATGAGTAAAATATTATTAAATGATTAATAATATTTGAGATTGAATAAAATATTATTAAATTATTAATAATATTAATAAATGGTTAAAATATTATTAAATGATTAATAATATTAGTAAGCAATTAAAATATTATTAAGTGATTACTAATATTAATAAGAGGTTAAAATATTATTAAGTGATTAATAATATTAATAAGGGATTAAAATATTATTAAAAGATTAATAATATTAGATGAGAGTTTAAGATGATGATTTTGTGATAGCAATATTATCAAGGGATGATAATATTACTAAGGATTTGATGTGATATCTAATGTTTAAATTATATGACTAAATGTTAGATAATTTAATACAAGGGTAGTAGTATTATAAGTCAATATATGTCATGCTAATTGAAAGATCAATCTTATCAATGATAGGTCTTTCTTTAAGAAGTTAACTTAAATTGCGTAGCAGTAGACCGCAATCGAGGCAAGTTTACTAACTCAAACTTGAGTTATTATTTTTGAAAGCATGTTAGTGGATAATTATTGTTGATTATTCCACATCCATAATGATTATTATTATTCGCACTTAGTGCAATTGATTTCTTGTTCTATTATTTGAACTGTGAAATAATTTGAGTTTTATTATTTATGAACTGTTTATGAACTAGGTCTTAGCTAATTGTATCAGCTAGACCGAACATGATTTATATTTGTTAAAATACGTTTCTAAAAGCTGTTCCAAACCAATTGTTGGTACAGACTCTTCGACTGAGAAAAAGAATATTTTTTAAGGCAATATATCGAATACAAACGAATAATTGCCCGACTTTAAGTGGTATGCATATTCACCGGGTATAAAAGGCCGATCCCCTTGATTACCAAAACTTTTAAAAGGTCCAGTGTAACTGCTGATAAACCTTCGCATATGTTCATGGTCATTGCCGGCCACTCAACATTATTTATTAAATCTTCCATTTATTGAAGCTTGACTTTCATTTCTTCACAATCATTATATATTGTTAAAAGTTCACAAGAGAATTCTATCTAATCATGATATATCTTTCTTGTATTTAAACTTGCTGAGCGAATTAGTTGCTCACCCTTGCTATATCAGGACGTTTATTTCAGTTAAGCTAGAGACATCCAACAAGGACAAAGGGAAAGGAAAAATGCAAGAATAGATAATGCATGTTTAATTATGTTGTTATCCTATGTAAATTATTTACGTAAACCTTTTGTGGTTGTTAAGGTATGTAATAAATAAAGGTTATTATACCCTTGGGATTTGATGTAGTTATGTAACAAACAATTTATGTTTATTTATTTCGTTTAGTTATGGAATGTGTATAAAGATGTTGGATCGTGAGCACCAAATGCTAAGGTTATGGAACCCGGATTTGGGGGCATCACATTATTAATAAAATAAGCTTAATTAAATTTAAGTGTGACAATGGTATCATATAACAAGAAGATTATGAAAATAAACTAGAATGGAGTTTAAGTGGGTTGTGCCAAACGTGGCCTAGTGGCTCCTTGCATTCCATAACAGCCAAGGCCTTTGGTTTTCCATAACTGGCCAAACTAAAACACACGTAATGTGTGTCAGTTGGTTTGATAAGGCTGAGAAAGAGAGAAACAGAGAGAATAAACTCTCTGTGAAATTGAGAGTCAAGTTTGAGAATCAAAGTAGGAAGAAGAAGGATAATCAAGCCTTCCTTATTGTCTAACTTAGTCTAAAGAAGAAATCAAAGGTATAAAATTACTTTAAGCCCTTAGTTCATTTCTTTTGAAGTTTTCTTTTAGGGTTTTGATGAAGAGATTGGTTGTTTATGTTATTGAGGTTAAACAATTCATTTTATGTTGTTGATAATTGGTTTTTCAGTAATCAAATCCATGAAAACATGTTTTAAATAAAGAATTTGAGTTTTGTGGAAGTATGTATGTTTTGGCCTATTTTGAGGATAAAATTGGCTAAGAATTCTTGTAGTAATCTATAAATTGAGGGTGGATTATTGTAGTACCTCGAAAAACGAAAAGAATGTAACTGGAATGAATCAAAATGGATGTAAAACGAATTCGTGGTGTTTGATTTCGTTAGGTATGTTAAAATATGGATATAGAGCATGAACATGGAATTTGAGTTCTTAAATTGGTTATTTGAAATTCTGAGATGTTGAGATGGTTCTGTAAATGTTTAGCTTTGTGCATCTGTGATTGGTTAAATGGGACCCTAGGTGTTGAATGTATGGGATTTTGGCTTGAACAAAGTCTAAAATTGTGAACTGAGAAACTGATTCTGGTGTCCAGAGCTGCGCTGGACAATAGCCTAAATTAGGCGCAGCCGCGCTGGTTCTTAGTACAAAAGTGGCGCAGTTGCGCCGGTAGCAGATCAGGCCCAGAAATGGGACTTTAAATGTATGGTCCAGGGAATGTTAGTCCAACCTATTCTAATGAACATAATGAAGCATTAAACATGTGATAAGTCATAATAAGAAGTTGTAATTACATAAAAGATTATAAAGTGGCAATTAAAGAATGATGGGTCATAGAATGGGGTTAATGTATGCGAGAAGTGAATATTATTTCATGACAAATCGATGTATCAACGTGTTTTAAACATGTAGCAGTTTATTGAAGAACTGAAGTATGGGACATGTGTAATAGGGTCTCTTAATTAGCAGGGCATAGGTTATATAACAAATTGCCTATTCAAGAATGATTTGACTATGTCAAGCAAAGATTAGATAAGAAAGTTTTGTAATAAAAACAAAGATTTAATATGAGATTAGATTAACTAAATTGAAAAAGATTGTATGACTGATGTGTATTTATGTGTGATGAAATGACTATGCAGGATTCATGAAGCGCATGTAGCGGTAGTTGTAATCAACTCGTAAGGCAAGTCTTTCAGTTCCTATTTGCTATATGAACTAGATGTTTGAGTTATTGAAATTTATACTGCAAAGAGCATGATAAATTGTCTATGTTGTAACATGAATTGCGAAAGTCAATATATGACTATGCTGATTGAGTAAGGAACTCAGTCCTTATACTTGATAAGTGAGATGCAACATGTATGATAAATTAGAATTATAATGTTTATGATTGTATAAGCTGAGCATCCAACTATGTACTATGTGATGCATGCAAACTGTTTAATTTGCAGAGCTGTCGAGCTCAATCTTGCAAAAATAACCTTTTTGCAGGTTAAGGATGCAATAAGATATTATCTACCATTTGGATGGTAACAATCAGGAGGCGTGCAAGAAAACAAACTTGCTTAATCTAAAAGTTGGTTGATTCATGTTAAAAGTTTCTAATACAAGTAGTTGGCAGTTTTCGATGATTGTGTAATGTTAGAATGCAATTCTTGAATATTTATCAAGATGTGTAATCTTACTTTGTAAGACTGATAAAGCAAATTATAGACTAGACATAATTCTGAGTTATGTATATATAAAGGTTGTGATTCAGGGAATACAAGAAAGATGTTAGAAAAGAAGTTTAAGTTTTCCGCATTATTTATTAGTTATAACATCGAATAATGATGTAAAGATAGAATGAGATTGAATATTAACGCACACGATCGGGTACGAAAATTGTCCTAATTTTGGGGTCGTTACATGTATCCTAGAGATGTTTATGTTTATTTGTGTTTAATTTTATCACTCTTGAGTCTTGAGTCTTGAGTTATGATCATGATTTAATATCTTTCTTTTTATATAGATTTAGTATTTATTTGAATTGTATAAAGTAAACATTGCACAAATAGGTTTAATTTTTTGTTTTGTAGATAAATTTATTAATTTTACATATTTACTAAATATTATATATAATATATAATAATTAATATATTTAATTATTTATTATTTATTACATATTAATGACGTCACTGGGTCAATAACAGTTTGACCACTAGTTAGACCAATAACCCATCTACCCGGTACTTTTTTCGGTTCGATGACCGGTGCGGGTCTGAAAACATTTATTGTTACACAAACACCCACGCACATTACTTAATATTTACAACTCTTCTTTTAGAAGACTCTTCCTTTAGAAGATTCATTTTAAAAATCTTCCTCTAAAGATTGTTTTGAAATGTTATTTTATTCACTCAAAAAAAATTATTTTGAAAGTTTATTCTACTCCATTTTGTACACTACACAAATTATTTTATAAATACTATCAATATATTTTTGACAATTTTACAAGATACAAGTTAGTGTACACCATAGAACTTATATGAGGTTATTATTAATTAAATCATAAATATACATTTAGGTTGATCTCCTACATAGGAAGTAGAATCTAGTCACGTGCTAAGGTAAGAGATATTCATACTCTTAAATTTAAACTTACTATGGTAAGAAATTATTATTCGTTTATAAAGCCCTTGAACTTTAAACGATGAAAATTTCTAAAATAACAATTTGTTAAAATTTCTTTAATAGTTTGTGCTTCATATAATATCTTTTGACATGAACCTTCCTGTTGAATTCTAATCGTTATATTTGGACTGTGAACATTTTGGACTTTGAACTTTACATTTGGATTATGAACATTTTCACTTAAATTTTCTATTTGAATTGTGAACATTTTAGACTGTTAAATATTCCTTTTACTGTAAACCTTACCGTTGAACTTTTTATCTATGAATCTTAGACAATACCCTTGGACTTGAATTCATTCCAATATTCTGGACATCGTGTTGATAATTTGGACATTATTGGACAATGAACAAATTAAATTATTCCTTAAACATAAATAATTTGCAAATCTCTAATATTCATTCATTGTTTTATTATTCCTATTATTTCTGTTTATTCTTTATTATTTGTACAAACCATCAGGATTCAAGTTGTTGTGAATGTTTTTGGCCTGAGTGCAAAAATAATACCGTTGAGTGTTTTTAGCCTGTGTGGGAAAGATACGTGGTAAAAATACTTTTTGGCCCGGGTGCAAAGAAGAACGGTTGTTTGTCATGATCATGACCCGTGGTATTACAATTGATAGAATCTTGATGATGAATTTTAAATTGGAGGAGATAGTAGACATTATTGTCTATTTGACTCTCCTAATAAATTGCTCATTTCGCTACAGTTATTGTTAAAAACTTATGTTGTTAGCATTTTCTAAATCTCTGATTTATCAATGTTGAAGGCTAAAGATAAATTTATTCTTTTGTTATCCTAGTCATGATATTCTTTACTGACTATTGAGCTTACTCTTTTGTTTTTAATTACTTTCAGGAAATGAGAATGTAGCTAGGGCTAGCGGGGAGAGCGTGGGAATGGAGTGACAGTCCAATTTAGTGGTTAAGTTGTGGTAGTCCTCACTAAATTGTAATGAAGTATGCAAATAATTATAGTGAGGACTTAGTGTGTGTGTTGTCATACTATACATGATATTGTAATAATTATAATTAGGAAAATTTATGTATATTGTTTTGTATTTTGGCGACTCAAATTAGGTTATATAGACCCGAATTTAGGAGCGTCACATTTTGGATCAGTTAACTAGAAGATCTATATAGACCATAAAAACATCAAATAAGTTTGTGGTGCGTTCAAGTTAGCAAGGAGAATGTACATGATAGTTTATTCAAGTTCCTGTGCCTTTTCAGCTACCTATGCATTGTACTCGTCTCTCAGGCCGTTATATCTCTCAATCAAGTTCTTGAAAGCTTCCAATTTTTGCTTTGAAACTTCCCACTTCTTTTCTAAACCAAGCTTCATTTCTTCCTTTTTTTTCTCTTTAGTTCTTGAATCATCAAAATCTTATCCTCGAGTCCTCGTGATGTTTATGTAACTTTTCCAACTCCGACACATTCATAGCTGTATATGTGAAGAAAGTTATGTATAGTTTCAGAAAGTATCTAAAATAACAAATTATTAGTAAATCGGATGGAAAATATGTAAAAAAAAAAGAAGAAAAAAAAAGGAAAAGAAACGAAAATGTTAAATTTTACATTTAAATTACTATTTTACTTTCATATCTCGTGTGTTTGTAATGTAGATGATATAATTGGGATTATAAAAGATTTTCTTATATTATTTATAATTGGGATTATAAAAGATTTCCTTTTGCTATTTAAATTTCCTCCCAATTTCGTCCATTTTTTAATGGAAAACTTTGACAAAAAAAAGTGACTAAGTTTTTTGTCCATTTCTTTACTATTTTGTTTATTAAAAATTCAATAACAAAAGAATTGAACATAAAATTTGAGTTTTCTGTCCTTTTCTTTTTTTTTCTATCTATTTTAAAACTCAGAAACACAATGTTATGCCATGAGTTTTCTGTAAAAGAAAGAGATTTGATAAAAAGAGCCCGCAAATACCTGGAGAATTAAGTGAGCTGCTACCTTGCTCCATGCCTTGAAATTCTTGGAAGAGATTATAACTTTGTATAAATAGTAATTTAGGTAATGGAACTGGTTATATCTTGTACTCACACTTTGAACCTTCTAGATGTCTCATTAAACTTCGTCTTTAGCTGCAATATTATCAAAATCTACACACGAACCCTTTCTTATTCATATAATCTACAATTATTTATCTTACGAACCCTTTCTTATTCATATAATCTACAATTATTTATCTTATTCTAATATATTGAAAAAGTGGTTAAAGATGGACATTCCAAAAAGCCATCTGAAACAATATTTGCATTAATGAAGATCTTAGGCTAGAAAACATACTTTGCGAACTAGAAGTTTGTTCGCTTCGTCTTTATAGTTTTGAGAAATTGTCAACGGTGCTTTAATCTTCGTCGTATTTTGCCTTTATCACAATGGTGAATTAGAAGTTTGTTTCCTTCTTCTTTATGGTTTTAAGAAATTTTCAACAATGATCGAGTCTTTGTAGTTGACAATTTCTCAAAATCATAAAGTGGAAGCATACAAACTTCTAGTTCACAAAGTACGTTTTTCAAGTTAAGATTTTTATTAATGCAAATCTCGTTTGGAGTGGTTTTTTGGAATGACTTTGTATCTAATAAAAAGAGGTGCAACTGATGAGTACATGGTGTGTTGGGGGGGGGGGGGAAGAGGCACTGGGATATACAACCCCTACATCAATTGACGTATCCTTGCAGATTAGGGTTGCAGAGAGAAGAAGGAGAGTATAGAGGAAAAAGAAGATCGGAGAAGAAAGACTAACCATAAGAAGGAAGATCAAAGATTTTTAAGGCGATGATCGCCTTTGAGTTGTCGCTTTCTCACTTTTCATGGCTCTTCTTTTTTCTCTCTTTGCAGCTTTTCTTCTTTCCCGTTTCTTTCTTTTTTTATTTGTGGAACTCTTTTTTCTGTCTTCGCTGGACGTGATAAGTATCTAATATTTGTGACCCCTTTCTTTTATTTATTAACAAAACTATATCAAAGCCTTTATGCTTTATAAATTTGAGATTATAGTCCCATATTTCTATGTTTTTGCATATCACTCCCTACACTTAAGCTGTGTATAAATTTAAAATAGAGTATAATACAACACTTTCAACAACTAGTAGAATAATATGTTGTATCCTCACCGTATCCAAATTCTCACTTTTTTAAGATTTGATGAATCCATGTATCCCCGTGGCACCTGTATCCCTACAATCATATCCTTGCTTCCTAACTTTCCATTTTTAATCTCTTCTTCAATGTATTTGAATTAGATAAATCAGTGTAGATTATATGAATAATTAGAAAAGGTCTATGGGAGTAGATTTGATAATATTGCAAGTGAAAAGAGTTTAACAGGACTATTGGAAGGTTCAAAGTGTGAGCACATGATAACTAGTTCCATCACCTAAAGAACTATCAGCATGTTTGTTTGCAGCTTGCATGACTGGATTATAAGGACTATTAGTCCTCTTGACTACTTTTCCAATCTAAATTATGTGAGACTATTTTATCAGTTGTTTGTTTTGCTCTAGAGTGGACTGGGATTAGACTAGATAGTTCAGACCTACGTTTGTTTTAACCAAATATTCTCATTCAACTACTGGACTATTTGTTAAAAAGACTAAAATAGCATATGATCAAATAATTTCAAGCATACCCACCAAAAATCACTATCACCAACACGCGCCGACCGTGTAAAGGAGGGATGTGTCAACCGAAGGTTAAAAAAAAATAAAAAAATAAAATAAAATCCTTTTGCTATAAACATAGAGACGAGATGTATAACTAAATGTATTTTTAGTGTCAAACTTCTTTCCGTCACCCCCGTCTTTCTTAATGGAAATTTTGTTTCTCCGGTCCAAAGTTCTTTCTCACCTATTTCATTTATTAGTGATAAAAAGAGAAACTCTTCCTAGTTAAACTTTTCATCATAATTCTTAATTACAAAAAGCAGAATTTTTTTTTTCATTTGCACGATAAGAATAATTATAAACTAAATTATGGTGGATTTTGTTCTTAATAAATTATTGTTTCAACTTGAACTTTATAAAGCAACCCCAAGGTCCAATTGAAGCTTACAATATATTTTATTTATGTATTTATTTGTGTGTGAGAGAGAGAGAGATGGAAATCTTACTTGAAGAAGATGAAGATTGATGATGAAACGCTGTAGATGGAACAGATGATTTAAACGCCATCTGCGGAATAGGATGAATTGTTTTATAATACCTAATTAACATTATTATGAAAAATAATGACAAATTTGTCCACAAAACTTTGTCCCAGACCTAGGATTGTGAAACCCACCCCCCTCCTCTTCCCCACCCTAAAATTAGGGTAATTTTTAAATGGGGCACAGTCCTATCTAGAGATTCCAAAACAAGCACATTACTCTTTATACATGCTAGTTTTAACAGTTCAATCCCATGCCCTAATCCCTCCAATAGACAGTTGTAATCTCTTTCAGGAATTTCAAGTCATGGAGGGAGGCAGCAGCTCACTAAATTCTCCAGGTACGTTACTTGCTTGCTCATTTTACCAACTCTCTTTCTTCTTAAGAAAAGTCATGGCATAAAACTGTGTTTCTGAGAGCTAAAATGGATGGAAAAGAAAAAGAAAAGGATGGAAGAAAACCGAAGTTTTATGTCCAATTCTCTTGTTATCGTGTTTCTTTAGTGAACAGAAAAGAAAAGAAATTGACAAAAACTTGGTTACTTTTTTCTTGCCAAAGTTTTCGGTCCAAAAATGGACGGAAAACTAAATATTTTACAATCCCAATTATTTTATGTACATTACAAGCACAGTAAAATTAATATAAAGGTTAATAGTAATTTATATATTAAACATTAATAGAAGATTCAAACAACCTCTGACAAGAATGCTGCCCACATTATCCACTCATGATTCTTTTCTTCACAAGTATTATTCTCTGATGATGGGACTATCCTTCTTTTAAAAATACATGGCACTTAGTCTCTTCTAACTCCATGCCTTATATATTGTCATTATATGTCTGCAATTACAAATCTATGATAACCTCATGCCCTTATCATCACCTTATATGACATCATGGAATAATATAAAATAGAATCATTTTGGCATAAATTGCAATTACATATCTAACAATGCAATTACATATTTAATGATACCTAATATGATTGAATATGTCAATTAATTTTATTACCATATAAAAACATAAATTGCTTAAACTAATAGCCATTGCAAGAAAGCAGGCCTAAACTTTTAAGATTACATATAGTTTTGATGGTTCATTCAAGGTAGCAAGAAGGAGAATGAACATGGCAGGTTACTTTACTCCTTAGGTTCCTGTGGCTTTTCAGCTAACAGTGCATTGTACTCATCTCTCAGGCTGTTATATTTCTCACTCAAGTTCTTGAAACCTTCCAATTTCTCCTCTGAAACTTCTGTTTTCTTCTTCTCTAAACGAAGCTTCATTTCTTCCTTTTTTCTCTTCAGTTCTTGAATCATCAGCATCTTCTCCTCGTGCTGTTTCTGCAATTGTTCCAACTCTGACACATTCCTAGCTATATATGTGAAGAAAGTTACGTATAATTTCAGAAAATATCTAAAATAACAAACTATTAGTACATTAGGATAGAAAAGAATGGAAAACTTATATTAGGATGCAAAAATAAATAAATAAATTGAAAACTTGTAGTTGATTGTTTCTATGTTTTATACAGTAAAAGGAAAAAACAGAGAGTTAAATTTGATATTTAAATAACTATTTTACCTTCATATGAATTTTATTGTGTTTGTAACGTATAGTATATAATTGTGATTGGTAAAAGATATGATTATGTTATTTAGGTTTTCGTCAATTGTTGGTCGAAAAACTTTGGCAATAAAAGTGACCAAATATTTTGTATATTTGTGTTCGTTCATAAAAACTTGATAACAAGATAATTGGACATAAAACTTAGGTTTTCAATAACATGCCATGAATTTTCTGAAGAAGAAAGAGATTTGATGAAAAGACGAGCAAATTAATATACCTGGAGAATTGAGAGAGTTGCTGCCTCCCTCCATGACTTGAATTTTTCAAAGAGATTACAGCTCTGTACAAGCAGTTCTTTAGGTAATGGAACTTGTTTATATAGTACTCACACTTTTGAACCTTCTAGTAGTCTCATTAATCTCTTTTCACTTGCAATATTATCAAAATCGATCTACTGACATAAATCCTTTCTAATTCATATAATCTATGCAGATTCAAATGCATTTAAGAAGAGCAAAAAGATGGAAAGTCATTCCAAAAAAATAACGCAGAAGAGATTGCAATATTTATGAAGATCTTAGCTTGAAAACGTACTTTTTGAACAAGAAGTTTGTTTGCATCCTCTTTATGGTTTTGAGAACTTGTCAACGATGCTTTAATCTTCGTAGTAATCTTCCTTTATCCCAATTTTACTTAGACATTTGTTCGCTTCTTCTTTATGGGTTTAAGAAATTGTCAACAATGATCGAGCGTTTGTAGCATTATGCCATAATTGAAACTATGAAATATTTTCTTCCTCTGCATCAACTTAATTATGCCTAATTGCCTATATACTTCTTGACCACCTACTCAACTTTTTATGTAATGTAACACTCTCTTATACAGTCTAGATTTCTAGCTCTTTCTGGTTGTTAATTTTACTCATTAGCTTCTAAATGGAGGTAGCTATAATTTTCTCCCTTCCTTTAGTCCTGCCTTACATACAGCTTTTAATGTCTACATTCTTTTTCAAAATCCTCTATTTTCTTTCGCTTCTTCTTTTTACTTTTCCTAGGATTGAGAAGGCAAGACATTATTCTTATTTTTTTTTAAATTATTATTATCAAGGTGTGTGAGAGGGGGACATAGGAACTAACTTCAACACTTAACAAGTAGACGCTTACGGGGTTACGAAACATAGTCCTTAGGCTTAAACTCTTCTCTTAGGGAACGAGAGGGGTACCTCCAGAGTTAGGGGTACCTCTAGGATTAAAGCTCATTTATATGGCAAGATATTATCGCTGTAGCTTAATTGCATGAATTTATCAAAGTAACAGTATTATTTTAATTTTTTATAGGGATAATCTCTTCATACGTCCTCAAACTATAGTTGTTTTCCATGTTAGGTCCTCTAACTTATTTTTTCATATATTCATCTTTAGACTTTATCATGTTTGTAATCTTAGTATTCTGTCCAACCTTGCAAAAACCGAGCAATTAAAAAGAACTAATTAACATGAAAACAACTATAAATTGAGGACTATACTTAAAGCAAAACTATAGTTCCGGTTTTAAATGTGAAAAGTTGCTATAGTTTGGTGACTCACATGAAAAAAATATAGAGATGCAGAAAAATTAATTAGAGGACTAAACGTAAAAAATAGTTGTAGTTTAAGGACTAAGGAAGAGGTTATCCCTTTATATATATATAAAGAGAGAAAGAAAGCTAGATTAAACTGACCTTATAGTGTTACTCTTATCTTCAAAGCCACAATGTCCTCTGCCTAAGTGACTTGTGAACCTCAGAAAGTTTATATAAGCTATAATAACCTTAGATATGAATAACCTTATATGCCTTGTGATCCTCTGAGAAGTAGCCTGATGAGAGAGGGGGCATCTTCCATTGATGGCAAAGAAAATCAAAACTGTAGATTTGGGTACAAAGATTTGCTTTGCCATTGGCATGAAAGTGTGTTTGATGTCCTCAAGCAGTCACATTCTTAGAGTACTATGGGAATCAGAATATTGTGCATGAATGCAACAGACGAATGCATGTTTCAACTAAGCTGGTGCCTTGAAAATTGAAACTCTATGATTACAATACCATGCTGGGATATTCCGAAAACATATATATATATATATATATATATATACACACACACACACACACACACACGATTGATAGACCATCTTACTTTTTTCTTGTTTTCATCATGTACATACCATTGGATTTGAAAGAAAACATTAAAAAATGTCATTTTTAAAGTATTTTGTAGCAAAACTTGGCTAATGCATATATGACTTATATTCCCGTTTTCTTATTTACATATATGTATGTGTGTGTGGTGAATGATCCATAGTTAAAATTGGATATGGACCATTATCTTTATAACGTATTGATAATTGTCCATTGCGAGATCCAATGTTCAAGAATATTAATCATATGCACAATTATATGTAAGATGGTGCAAATAGTTGAGCAGACGAAGACTTGCGAAATAAAAAAATGTAGTGCCCTATTTGAAATAGCACTCACACAATAGTTGTTTGGATGTTTTTTTTGTTGTTGTCTTTCTCTCTCATCTCATTCTAGTCAAACAATATTGTGAATGAGATAACATTTTATTCACACGATTTGATCTTGGTCTACTGTAGATGGGTTATAAGGTTAACGGTTCATATCCAAGTTCCGACTATAAATTATTTCCCCGTAAATATATATAACTATTGCTCCTTCAATTGTCGTCCACTTTCAAAATTTTTTTCTTCCCCCCCCCCCCTCCCCCTCCCCCACAAAATTATAATTTTTTGGAAAATATACTACCATATACAACGATTTGTATTACTTCTTCACATACTTAAATAGGACAAAGTTTTTTACGAGTACTTTGATGTGCACGCCTATTTGTGAGTTTTGATTTGGAAGAAAGGAAAGAATGGGAAGAGAAAATTTTTCTTTCCAAAAAAATTCACAAACACACCTTAATAGTTTTGCACTATATGCACTAACAAAGAAAAATAATGCATGGTCTAAGCATTATACGATTTGGTAGGCGCTTAACCTTCCCCTGATTCTCAAGACTCAGCTCTCAAGTCTTAACACCTTGTTATATAGTCCAAGCATTTGGTATGCACTCCTCTTTCCAAATCTTATTACTACTATTGGCCTATAAGGCCTGTGGTACAAATTCATATATAGAGAGAGTTGCATGTAAATGGATTAAAATCTTATCCAAGTTGAACTATTTGGTCCTAGGGAAACTCTCTCCTAAAGTAACAATATACTAACTCTCTCTGTTTCACAAAAAAAAATTTATTTGATTTAATTCTAATTATTTTTCGAAATTATAAAATTCAAACTGTGATGTAAATTATTTTTGTTTTTGAAATAATAATTTTATACTTACTATTAAGTATTAACTATTAAATTAATTAAAAATAAATGAAGTTACACTAATTTTGAATTTTGAATTTTAAGACTTCCTAGGTTGAGTATGATTATTTTTGTTTTTGGGTGAAGTAGAGCTCACGTACTTAAGTTGGACAAAGAAATTCACGATCAAATTTTAATGGTGCTTCGAGTTCACCAACTATATCAAGTTAACAACTCATTCTCTCCTCTCTTATGATAGCCTAGAGTTAAGGATGTAAATGATACTTCTGGTCTCATAAAAAATGATTTAAATACCGGAAAAAATTATCTCTTAGAAGATAGTTTAAGTATAATAAAACGTTATAAAAAAATATTTTTGTCCTTAAAAATACTAGGTGGAGTCCACTAATTTAAGAGGGAAGATTTCTAGTGCGTTATATATAAGGTTCACCATAAGTAATAATGAAACTTATTTAATACCCTCTCTTCCCCTTTATGTTTCTTAGTTTGTGTAAAAAGTATATTTAAATCGTCTTTTATATAATGAAGATAGTATGTGATTTGTCTCATTTAAAATAAAAATAATATATTTTAAGACTTTATATATTTGATTTTTTATTGCGAGCTCAACTCGAGTTTCTTGTTAATAAGTTTAAAAAACATAAGATCATTCTTTACTTATCTTATTACTTAGTTGGTCAAGTAACTTGGATTGGTTGAACGGTCTTCCCTATTCTCTTTATATGTCGGAGTTTTAACATATGAAAAAGAGTTTCGATTTTATATGCTTCAAAATGAGAATTTCCTTCCTTAAAATTGCCTAAAACGTGATTAGTATTAGAATCTTACTACGTATTGCAATTTTTTTTTATCAAGTTACAATTCTGAAAGACAGCATACATGAGATTGAATAATAAGGATAGCCCAACATATTAAATATGTTTCTAAAAGAGTTATTACTCACATTTATTCACGTACATAAAGTCGTGAGATACTCCCTCTCCATTCCATAATAATAGATTTTTTTTAAAATAAAATTGTTTTAATTTATTTGTCGTTTGTACTTTTCTAAGGGAATAAATTATTTATTTTCTTATATTACCCTCAGAATCTCATATCTTTCAATAAATTCTCTATCCTATATTAGTAATTTCCAACTTCTAATAAAGGGATAGTGATAAAATTTTATTCAAATTTTAATTATTAATAAATAATATTAAATGACTTTCTTAATATATGTACATGAAACAGAAAAGACTATTACTATAAAATAGAGGGAGCGTATAATTTTATTTTATTTTTTGTACAAGGAGTATATAATTTTCCTTAGGATTAAACATTTGCGGTTAATATATGAATGTGTAATTGCAAGTGTCGGACTGGGCTGCAATCCAGAACGAGCCGCAATTGAAAATGGGAAGGCCCAGTCCAGGCCCTAGGGCCTAGAGCTACCAGACAGGCTTTTTTTATTACTCATTCTTTTAATTAAACTAATTAAGTAATGGGAAAATTACATATATTAGTACATTTTTAAAAATAATTACAAAAATCATAGCTCTATAAAATAATTACAAAAATATTACACTTTTTTATTTTTATTTATAATATTAATATAATTCATCACTCTCTCTCTCCTTCCTCCCCCGCCTCTCTCCTTCCTCCCGCCTGCCTTCTCCCTCCCTCCTCCCTCCACCGCCTCCCTCCTCCTTCCCCCGCCTCCCTCCTCCTTCCCCCGCCTCTCTTCCGCCTGCCTCCCCCATCCCCCCTCCCGCTCCCTCCTTCCTCTTCCCAGCCCCTCTCGCCTGCCTCCTCCTCCCTCCTCCATGCCCCTCCCACTTTCTCTCTCCTACCCCTTTGGCCACCGCTTGCAGCAACCACCGTCGTCGTCCTCTTCTTGATATTTCTCCCACTCTCCACCACTCATACATGCTAGTCTCCTCCCACCTGTAACCAAACTCTAGTATGGTGGTAACTAAACACTAGTATGGAGGTAACTAATTTCAAAAAATGTAGTAACTAGTTTGGTTACCTTTGTATTAAGGTTGGTTACCTCTGTATTAAAGTTTGGTTACCTTTGTATTAAAGTTTGGTTACCTTTATATTATAGGTTGGTTATCTCTGTTTTAAGGTTGAATACCTTTTGTATTTAGTTTTTGTTACCATTGTATTTAGGGTTGGTTACCTTTTGTATTAAAAGTTGGTTACCTCTGTATTAATGTTTGGTTATCTCTGTATTTAGGTTTGGTTACCTCTATATTAAGGGTTGGTTACCTTAGTCTGTATTAATGTTTGGTTACCTCTGTATTAAGGTTTGATTACCTTTATATTAAGGGTTGTTTACCTTAGTATTAATGTTTGGTTACATTTGTATTAAAGGTTGGTTAACTTGGTATTAAGGTTGGATACCTTTTGTATTAAGTTTTGGTTACTTTTGTATTGAAGGTTGGTTATATGTATTAAGGTTGGTTACCTTTATATTAAGGGTTAGTTACCCTCCTCCTCCTCAACTTATTTTCCATCACGACGACACAGTCGCCGCCGTCCAAACTAACATTTGTAAGTAGCTTGGCAAGACGATTTTCTTGGGCTCTAAATCTGGGCGGCCTAGGCTTAGGTATATTGTGTTTTGTTACAATAAACCGCGGTTTGTAAACCTCCTCCCTCCACCGCCTCCCTCCTCCCTCTCCCGCCTGCCTTCCCCCGCCTCCCTCCACCGCCTCCTTCCTCCCCTGCTTGCCTCCCCCCGCCTCCCTCCTTCCTCCCGCCTGCCTTCCTCCTCAACAGCGGTTAGGTATATTGTGTTTTGTTATTTTTGTAATTATTTTGTGTGTTTTATTTTTGTAATTACTTTCTAATTGTTGTATATTAATGTAAAGGACCCGTAAGTAATTAAGTGTCCGGTACAAAATACGAATTGTTTTTCAAATAGCTTAATTTTTAATTTCTTATTATTTTTTATATATAATAATTATAAAATATGTTTTAAAATTTTGTAAATTAACTTTCTATTGCTATTAGAATATTTACAAACTTTGCTAGAAACGACGAAATAGTGTGATTAATGAGCTAAATGAATGGAAAAATTATTATAGAATACTAAGTTACTATTATGATAAAAAAATAAAATTAAAATTTAATTATGCATTAATTTATTTTGATATTAAGTTTTTTTTATACTAATTACTATTTAGTCATAATATTCTTTTATATATTTTTAATATATAGTTATTTAGGAATAGAATTGTAACAAAACAATGAGTTGCCATTATGATTTTTGATTTTAAAATTAGTTAGCTAAATTTTAATCACTAATATATAATTTAGAATTTATTTTATAAAATCAATTAACTAAAGATCTCCTATATGAAATATAATTGGTAACTGAAATTTAATCGTTAATATATTTTATAATATATAAAGTATATTTATTAATATTAATAATTATTTATTCAAGATATTTTTCTTATATTTTTAATGTATAATTATTTAGAGTTCAAAGTTGAGTAAAAGCCTAAAAAAGTACTTGTCCTCCTTTTTTTTTATTTATTTGTTTTCTCCTTCTTTCTTTGCACATTAAAAGATATTTTAATTGTAGTTAAATTCTAGGCCTATTTAAAATAAATAAAATTAAATTAAGGAGAATTTAAAAAGTGTTTTAGTAATATTTAAATTCTATGTCTATACTAAAGACGAAAACTAAAAAACTAAGTTTTGTATCATTATATATGTATATGGATAACAACTAATATATCTTCTTAAGACCAAAGATAATAGAATATCACCTACATGTTGGCGTAAATTCTAATGAGATAAATGCAATAATAAATTGAGACAAATACAAATTAGAGATTGTCTTGGTTATTAGCGGGTTAATTTTATGGTTAACATTGGTATTAGTTCCAATACTATTGCGGACTTATGGGCTATTTAGTGGGGTGTAGAGCTTGCTTAGAAAAGGTGGAGTGTGAATTCGATTCGCGAGCAATCCTTTTCAAGTTGCTACTACGTCTTTCGAGGACCCGAATTTCTCTCTAATTTGGAGGCTTCGTGAGCTGGTAAATAGGGATTGAAGTTGTACATTGATGCATAGTGGAGAGGGAATCTACTTTTTGGCCAAGCGAGCGATAGGAGTTAATGGTATGCATGTTCTTTATCATCCCTCATATGAAATAAGTAAATTTCTTAATAGAGATATTATGGGTGTAACTACTCCTGCAATGTGTTTATAATTTTTTATGGGCTTTGCCCTCTAATGCATCAAAAAAAAAAGAGCATTTCTCGGGCGACCGTTGTCAGGAACATTTTTAGTGACCGTCTGATGTGGACAATCCACATTAGCAGACCAAGACAAAGAAAAGAGAGGAACAATAAGTTACCAAACCCACTTGAAGATACCCATGACCCATCCCGACTTTACCAATTAATTATGAAATCTTTCTCTCTCTCCTCGCCATTTACAAACTTCCTCTTCAGCACAACACTTTATAAACAACACTTTATAAACAGAGTATGATGATGCCCAATGTAACTGAAAAGGAACTTAACTCTTCCAAAAACAAAATATTTGATACTTAATATTAGTAAGTTGATACCCTGTATTCTTTTACAAAGCAGCTATGTGAAAAAAAACACAACTTCTATTAAGCATTATACATTCAGCAGTAGTATTAAGCACTATACATTCAGCACACATGACAGGAGACAAACGAACATCTAAGATCCCATCTAAGATCCCATGCTCGGTAAAAAAAAATATTAAGCACTATACATTCAGCAGACATGACAGGAGTATCCTGAATTTTCACAAGAAGCCCCATCTCATTTGGTAGAACAATGTACTTGGAACTTCCAAAATACAAACAAACTGCTATTAAATTCATAAAATAAGCTTCAAATTCAGTGATAAACTACATACTAACAAGAACCCATTGCAATACTAAATTATCACTCAAGTCATTACAAGACATACGATTACACTACCACCCAAATCAAAGTCAAGCCAAAAAAATTATCAAATTATACTCGAAAGTGAAATCCTGAACTACCAAATTACAACAAAATTATCCATTCATATTGTTCGGATCATATCCTTCACCACTCCTCCAATATGGGTTATAGTAATCCTACAACAAGAAAAATAAAATGATGGTTTTCAGCAACAAATAACACCCAATACGACACCACAAAATGAAAGAGAAAGCAGTAAAATAAGACATTATACCTGAAAATAATTTGTGGCAAATGGAAAGTCATCAACATGTGATGATTGCAAATTTGCGTTGGTGGAGAAGTCTCGAACCTGAAATGTTTAAAATAATGATCATTAAAGCCTCTAAGAATGTGACTTATTTATATAAATTAGTGACAAACCTGTAAATTAAGATCTATTGCACCATGTCTCATGCAGTCTTCTGCACCATGTTCAACTTGAGAATTCTTATTGAGTACGCTTACAAAATAGTCACTTTGAGAACTCTACACAAAATAAAAAACAGTAAAATAAGACATTTAATCTAATTAAATAAGTTTTTACAATTGAAAAAAATTAAAGAAAAAGATTTACCAAATTAGTGAAATCCATGTTATGTTCAATGACTTTCCCTTTCTCTTTCTTTTTCTCTTTCCTCACTTTTATATTTCTAACAACTTTCTCAATCTTAGACTGAAGCCTTTTAAAGCGGGGACGCCCTTTACGACGAACCGACAAAGGACTACGAATATTGTTGCTTTCTTTATAACCACTATCCATTTGGGTACCTTGTCTGGAAGGAGTCGACTGATTACTTCCACACGTTCCATCATCTTTTTTTAGTACATTAGCAAGCTTTTTAATCCAATGCATAACAACTTTTGTCTTATCTTCATTATCTGTCGCCAAGTCTGCCACTTCATAAAAAGAGTTGCACATCCTATCAAAACGTTCATTTTCTGGATTCAACGTCCAATCCGAGTAAATGATCTTAACCTTCTTGTGACATCTCTTCACGTCTTTCCTCCACCTTCGAAGAATGAATTTATCCGGTAAGGTTCGAACTCGTTTTTTCAGCAACACCGTAAGGGCATGTCTACACAATATTCCCCTGAACTCAAATAATTGACAGTTGCACTTAATGGTACATTCATCTTCTTTAAAATAAACTGTAAAAGTGGCTTCGCGAGTACCTCCAAACATATCTTGTGTAACATCGTACACCTCAAAACCACATTCTACTTTAACTGAATCAATGGCACAATAAAGCTTCCCTTTTACCTCTTCTTGAAATTCTTTGAATTTTGTCGTGGTATAAGTATCTTGAAATTGTTTCTCAAATGGATAATCAGTAAGGCATGGAATCCAATGGTCGAAGGAATTGAAATCCGCCTCATTCTCTTTTTGCACCTTACTTCTTAATGCATTCTCATACTGCTCAACAAATTGTTTTAAGGTTGTCCTTGAATTCACATAACCATCAAAAAAAGCATTCATACTTTCACTTCTTTGAGTTGAGGACATTCCAGCCCAAAAAGTATTCTTTAAAAATACCGGTGCCCAACGACTTCTCTCATCGTATAACCCAGTCAACCAGTCATTCTCAGTCAAGTTAAATTTCTCAATGAAACTACCCCATCGATCTTCAAATTCTTTACAAGTCAATGAATCATAAACTGCCTTTTGCATTGAATATTTGATAGACTCATATTGATTGCAACCACTTAATTTCTCGGGCAACTTCTTCATAATATGCCACAAGCACCACCTATGTCGCGCATTGGGGAACACAATTTCAATAGCCTTCTTCATTGCTTTGTCTTGGTCAGTGATTATTGCAGTAGGAGCACGCCCATTCATACACGCAAGCCATGTTTTAAAAAGCCAACTAAATGACTCAATATCCTCATGAGATATTAATCCACAACCTAGGAGTATTGATTGACTGTGATGATTAACTCCAACAAATGGGGCAAATGGCATGTCATACTTATTAGTTAAGTATGTTGTGTCAAAGGTAATGACATCCCCAAACTCCTCATAAGCTGCCCTACTCCTTGCATCTGCCCAAAAGACATTTCGTAGTCTTCCATCATCATCCAAATCTATCAAATAATAAAAATTTGTATTATTAGCTTGCATTTTTTTGAAGTAGTTTTGAAGTGCCATAGCATCCCCATCACCAAGCCTTAACCGCCTAACTTTGTCAAGATAATTGTAACAATCTTTTTGTGAAAAGGACACATTCTCATGCCCTCCGGCTTCAACCAAGAAAGAACTATAATTTTTATTTGGTCTAATACCAGCTCTATCGTTAAGTTCAAGTCTCCTTTTCACATACTTGCTCATAATTCGATTTTTCTTATAAAATCTAGATTTTCCCGGGCTCAACTGATGATTATGATCAAGTGTTAGAGTCTGTACTCGCACTTTTCCGTCTTCGACTAATACAACCCTAATCTTAGCATTGCAACCAGTTTTGCTAACAGGGCGTTAGTTGAAAGCATTCTTTGACTTGCTTATTGAACATCCTGACCGAGCACATGCAAGAACCACACATTTAGTCTCTCCATTTTCTCCTTTTTCCGTAGATCTTATTTTCACAGGAAATCCATTTTGGTTACCATAATTAGTGTAATATTCCATGTATAAATCAACAGAACCAAACTCCATTCCTACTTCCGGATCTCTAATCACTTCATCAACTTCATTCAACGGAACCAAACTCCATTCACTACATGCCATTTCTGTAAATTTATACAAATATATTAACTACATGTCATAGATATATAAAAAAATGTATTAACTACATGTCCACCGGCTTCAACCAAGAAAGAAGTATAATTTTTATACACATCAATTTGATATCAGAATTCTACACTCCAAAAAAACTTCCTCCAAACCAAATTTCACCTCACAAACAGAAACAAGGCATTTTAGACAACCAACTCAACTAATTATGCACAAATATATCATAAATTCAATTGGTTTACTTTTAAAGCATTCCTCCAGAAAAAGATTAAGATACTGAAAGTTTTACTAAAAACACATCAATTTTTTCAGCATTCTCCACTCCAAAAAACTTCCTCCAAACCAAATTTCAGCTCATTAACAAAAATAAGAGTAAACTAATTATACCAAAATTTCAATTGGACAAAGATTCAATCTTTAATCCAAATTACAAGCTATGTCAAACTCATAAAAAATGATAATAAATTTTAAGAGATTGAGTTCTAATTTTGTTCCTCCAACAACTCTGTTAAAATCATGAAATCAGTTTTCACCAAACATGGCTTTCAAAATCATGAAATTAATTTTAGGGCATAAATATATACATATATATTATCAATGTGTACAATATATATTATATATATGTATGCATACCTTCAAATCTGCTGTGTGAGAGAGAGCGAGAATTGAAGATGGCTTGCTGAGAGAGAGGGAATTGATAAAGTGTTGTGCTGAAGAGGAAGTTTGTAAATGGCGAGGAGAGAGAGAGAAAGATTCCATAATTAATTGGTAAAGTCGGGATGGGTCATGGGTATCTTCAAGTGGGTTTGATAACTTATTATTCCTCTCTTTTTTTGTCTTGGTCTGCTGATGTGGATTGTCCACATCAGACGGTCGCTACAAATGTCCCTAGAAAGCGGTCGCCCCAGACTTTTCGAAAAAAAAAAAGAAGGAAAAAAAGAGATAAGAGTCCTTCTGGGGCGATATTTCCCTTAGCGACATTCTAGCGACTTTTTTTTTTTTTTGGGTTTTTTTTTGTTATGACTTCCAAATAATTTATATGATTTATTGGTACAAAAATTTAAAAAAAAAACAGTAATTTAAGTGTGATTTGGATACATATACAAAACAGTGTTGTACATAAAGACTGTACAACACTGTTTTGTATATGTATCCAAATCACACCTAAATTATTGTTTTTTTTTAAAAATTTTTGTACCAATAAATCATATAAATTATTTGGAAGTCATAACAAAAAAAAAACCAAAAAAAAAAAAAAAGTCGCTACAATGTCCACAAAAAAATGTCGCCCTAGAATTATTTAAGAGATAAATACGATTTGATTGCTAATTAATCTAGGAGCCATTTGAACCATTTATTATAAATCACACTAAGAGTTTGATAATAAGAGAAAATAAGAGAATATATATATAGGTGTGATCCATAGCGAGCTCTAGCTAAAATGTATAAATCAGCTATGGACAGCTGGGTGTAAAATTAAATTACCTGTCATCTGTTACACTTTGAAATGGAACTCATGTCCTTGCCAACAAAAGAGAGTTAAATAGTAATTTACCAATTTGTCCCTTAAAAGTTGGGACCACTTAAAACTTTTTTCAAGCGCCTTCCGTTTCGCTTACCAATGGCTTCTGGTACTAGATATCACGGATATCCGCTACTTCCTTTAGCAGATGAACTAAAATAAAATTACCAACATTTATGTTCTATGTCATATATATTCATAATTCCTTGAAGAGATAATCATGCTAAATATTATTATGGACAATTTAATGATAATTATAAATAATTCGGATCAAATAAAAAAAACCCAATCTATTGTATCAATACTATTTTTAATTATTAGAGTAGTGTGCGCATAAGAAATCCACCTGGCATTCAGGACATATGATTGCGTCCTCTTGCTCTTCTGATAGAGGCCACCCATTCTTCAATAATTTGATGCCACCAATCTCGTGGCATACCATAGCAAGACCTTCCTTGCAAACAAAATTACCTGGATTTAAAGAATCCAAATATGTTAGTTTATGAGGAGAAAAGCGACATGCATTTTGAAGTTGTAACGCGTACATACGGATGTCAATTGCTTTTGCCCTACTTTTTCCTCATACTCCAAAAGAAGCCTTTCATCACATTTACCTTATGAGATGTAAAGAATTCCCAAAGTGTAAGAAGAAAGGTTGTGGCTCTTTTTCGCAAGGTCTATAAGCTTGACAATGATAACCTCATCGGAATAGTAAGTAAAAGTGAAAATGAATATTGCATCTGGGTGGCCTCTTTTACGACAATCTTCCACCAGTGCATGAAATCGGTAACTCACTTTGTCATGACATAAAATCTAGTTTATCACAGGAAAATAACGAAAAAGATTGATTCTTTCCACCACTACTTTTCTGTTAGATATATCTCTCAGTCGTTTGCAAGTGGACATCATTGAAAAAAGAGTTTCAATAAAGTCTGAAGTCGTAAAGAAAAAAATTTCCTCTAGTTATTCAAACTGAGAATATTTGTTCTATGTGCCATTATGGAGAAGTAAAGTAAATTAAGGTTTGAAAGAAAAATCTGTTAAAATTTGAATGAGTGATTTGAAGGTGGTAACATGGCTGATTGGTGCATGCCTATTTAAGGGATTGAAAATGTGTTATCCGTATATTTATGGTCGTTCAGGGTTCCCATTTATAACAGTTGCGTATTACGGTGCCTCTTCGATTCACGACGTATGCTTGCAGATAAGTAATATGCGCGAAATACCAACCGTTGCATTGGTATTTTAAAAATTCGCAGGTTGCAAGTTGGGTCAAGTATAAACCGCTTAGATATATGAGTTATCCGTTTCTCTAACTAGCGCATTCCGTTTTTTAAAGTAACGAACGAATGAAAATGATTTTATTAATTGAGTAATGGGTATTTTAAAAATTCACGGGTTGCAAGTTGGGTAAAAAGTATGAACCGCTTAGATATATAAGTCGTCCGTTTCTCTAACTAGCTCATTCTAGTTCTTAAAGTAACAGAAAGATAAAAATGATTCTATTAATTAAGTAAATGGGTATTTTAAAAATTTGTGGGTTTCAAGTTGGGTCAAATATGAACCGCTTAGATTTATAAATAAGACATTCGTTTCTCTAACTAGCGCATTTGGTTAGAATGACAACACTTCTGTTTCTTAAAGTGATAGATGGATAAAAATGATACATTAATTGAGTAAATGGTGGGGCCATATAGAAATCTCATCTACTAGAATTTATAGCGGATGACTTTATATACAAAACAAAAACAGAGACACGGACAGACCTAGGTCTCATTCGTCTTCTCTCTCTCATTTATATCTCATGCGCTCTCTTGCATCTAACTGAAGTTTCAAATTGTTGTGTTCCCTCCAAAAAAATCAATTCGTCGTTCGATTAATTATCCAACTACTCGACTTTACAACTTACTGGTATGTGAAAATATTCATTATCTAGTTATAACATCTGTTTATTTATTCAAAAACTTTTATTTTTATATTAGGTATGATTGTGTTATTAAATACGTTTAATTTAATGAAAATTGTTATGTGTGTTCTTTGTCTAGTTACTGATTTGATTCATATTTGTAATAAGGTCATGTTAAGGTATATCATGTTCATGTTTATCATGTATTTGTTTAGGTAAAAAATGGAAAAAGTTATTAATCCCGATCCAGATGATGCTAGTCTGATCTGGGATCAAAAGAACCACATTTCCACTAGGGTTTGGGAGGATAATGTTGTGGCCACTCTCCAAATAGTACAAAGAACCAATTCAAAGTATGACAACTGGGTTCTAACTAAGGAAAAAGTGACTATGATTTTGGGTTTGGGTATTTACCGTCAACGCAACTTTTTTAAAGCACGATTCAAGCTTAATAGAAGCTTTGGTTGAGAGGTGGAGAAGTGAAACAAACACGTTTTACATGAATGTCAGAGAGATGTCCATCACACTAGAGGATGTACACTTTTTACTTGGATTGCCTTTGATGGGGAAGCCAGTTACTTGTGGGACTTTTGATTTAGGAAAAAAAATTCGATTGTGTTTTGGATGAAGAACCTATCAAAAGAAGTATAAGAAGGCGCACATAAGTGGAGGAATCTGTTTAAAGTGGCTATTTGATAGATATGGCACTGGACTCGAGAATGATGCATCACCGGAAGAAGTGAAGCATTATACAAGAAGTTGTTTTTTGCACTAATTCTACTCTGACCGTGATTTTGGGACTGGTTTTGTGACTGGGGTGAGGTGGCGATGCCAAATCAGCACCAACCAAAAAAACATTGAACCACTTAAATTACTTTATCATATTAAATTCTCTCTCTTCCTTTACCAGCAAAAACTTACAAAACCAATTTCTCTCTCTTCCTTTACCAACAAAAACTCACAAAACCAATTTCTCTCTCTACTCTGTATCTTCCGCTCAGACAAATCAATTCATCTCCCTACCAAACAATCAGAAGCACCATAGATCTACAGAGGACCAAGACTGAGGAGCCGTCGCACTATCTAATTTACACCGTTGAACTTTCGATTTTTAAAAATCAAGGTATGAATTTTAAAGCCATATTTAGATGGATTTAACTCAAAAATGAAGAAAAATCATCTTAAATGCCTTATTTTCAGGTATAATGTCTTATTTTACTGTTTTCTTTTTAATTTTTAGGTGCTTCTTTGGTGTTATTTGTTGCTGAAAACCACCAATTTCTTATTGCAGAATTACTATAATCCATATTGGAAGAGTGGTGAAGGATGTGATCCGAACAATAAGAGCGGATAATTTTGCGCACATGTTATTTTTTGCTAAGAAAATTGTTCTTATTTTTTCTGTATATGAGATTTTGCTTATTTCTTCTGTTATATGATATTGGGATTATGAGATTCTGCTTATTTTTTCTGTTATGTAATATTAGGATTATGAGAAATGTATTGTTTTAATAAACATTCCTGCTTGTGAGGCTTAAGAGCTATGTATTGTTTTTATGGCGAGACAGATTTGAATAACAACTCTGTTGAGAGATTTGAAAGTGTTGTTTTGATAACACTTGTTGACAAATTTGAATAATGATTCCATAGAATCATGCATAATTAAAAAAGATAAAAGGTAGAGAGAGAAATTGGCTTGTAAATCTTTGTTGGTAAAGGAAGAGAGAGAATCTGATATGATAAAATAATTTTAAGTGATTAAGTGCTTCTTTCTTAGTGCTGATTTGGTATTCCACATCATCCGGTCACAAAACCTGTTCCAAAATCACGGTCGGAGTAGAATTACTCTATTTTTTGTGGTTGATCGGCGGTATTTTGCTTCCGACAAATAGGAAGGATATATGCCCTTCCCGATACGTGCAGTTTGTGTAATGATTAGATGATATAATCAATTATGCTTAAGGGAAAGCTGTTTTATCCGATTTATATCGAGGATTGAACCATGCATCTCGCCTTCCATCTCCATTCAAGGGCAAGAACCAGAGAATTCATACTTCCATTGTCGGATGTTGCACATTACTTGAATTGTGGTCTAATGAGAGATTTGCTCCTGACAAACCTGGGCGAGGCCAAAGTTTGAAGCATGGTTACCGCATGCAAGGGCATATGTATACTTTAAGGACTTTCCTTACCCTGGTAGGCGATAAGATCCCTACCACAATTTGATATTTTATCGAGGAGAGTTTGATTATCAAGCCGAAGACGGCATTGAGTGGTGCCCTTATGAACAATTTTATGAGCAAGCCAATGCACACTGGGCGGAGGAATCAGATGAGATAGAAGAAGCACGGCAGGCCTTCGAAGCTAAAATGGTTGGATCCTCTCGAATCCCCTTGGTTCACATGGATAAGGTAGAATACTAAATGCCTAAAAGATATCAAAGTCAAATTGGATAAGAACATGGGATTCCACAATAAGCATACAATTATACTGAACTTCAGAAACTGAAGGATAATAATTTTGATTCTGTAAATTATGAGATTCATAAGGATTCTTTTATACATTTGTTTAATATGTGGCAAGTGGGCAACTTCACAAGTGAAGCCATGGATTGCAGCTCTAACCTCCCTCTTCTTTATATGTCGTGGTACAAGAGCATTACTCAGAGGCGTATAGCCAGACTGGATGACGTAAACATGTATTATCGACCACGAGGCTTATTTAATCAACTCGAGGCTTTCACTCTTGTAAGACTATTTAAATTTTTTAATCTAAGTTATCTATATTTGTATATAATTGATTGAAGGTTTGCTTGGTTTTAAATGTAGATTAATGCTACATGTGGCTTGTTTGAGTTAGTGGAGAATCAGCCACCACAATCGTATCTAAAATAGTGGAATAGCTGAGACAGGGAAGCGATTTATTTCCAACTTGAAAGGGCCACAAAAATAATCAAGGAACACGGGGCTATTGTGGAGGAGTAGGCTGTTGTGAGGACTATTGAGCCTACTGGGTCATTGGAGGAGCAACATGTTGAGCCTACTGTTGAGCATATTGTTGAAGAGCAACATGTTGAGCCTACTGTTGAAGTAAATGAAACTAAAGTGCCACATGTTGAGCTTACTATTAAAGTAAATGAAACTGAAGTGCCACATGTTGAGCCTAAAACCACTAGCAAAGTTACTGAAGTGCAACATGTTGTGCCTTCTTCCACTACCAAGTTCACTAAAATGGACAAAAAGCTAAGAACAACCAAAAAGAGAAAGGTATCAACAACAGCTGCTGAAAAAGCTCTACGTTCCCTTGAGAAAGGTGGCCTGACCAAGCCCCTAAAGTCCACTAAAATAGAGTGGTTGAAAAAACATTGGTTTGGTAAGAAAGCTGCTGACCATAAAGATTTCCCTAGGCGTGTTAATGATTACACTTTCACTCATGCTACGAGTGCGACACTTGCTCCCAAAAGCTGGGTGTACAATGACTTGTTCGATGCATACGTAGTACTTTTACAGGAGAGGGAAGTTTGTCTAACCAAACAAGGGGAAAAAGAGTGGGCCAATTTTTTTTTTCATGCCAACATATTTCACAACAATGGGCACTACTTGTGGTGATTTTAACTCCTATACTAGGTCATTGGAGGCCTTCAAACTTTGTGAAAACTAAGGAGGGTCTTGAAGGTAAGGTCGACGAGTGTGATTTCATCCTCCTACTAGACTTCAAAAATATGCATTTTATGTTAATGATATTTTATGTGAAGCACTGGTCGGTGACCATCTTTGATCCACTCTATGATGACACCCCTAATGATCCTATTCAAAAGAGATATGAAGTTGAGATTGGTGTTTGTGTAAGTTTTTAAATTAATTGTTTATCATTTTGAAATCATGTAATGTTAATTTCTTGTATTTAATTTCATGCATTTATTAATTCATATAATATTGATTTTACCAGCAAAATATTGTTCCTTTTTGCTACGACTATGCAATCCAAAAAGCAATGCATACGACGCTTAGCCAGATACTCTAATGAACTTGGAGGCAGAAAAAAATAGACCCAGACAACACACTATGGATGATTGTACTGCCTTCATTGCTAAGTACATGGATTGCTTTATTAATCACATTAACTTTACCAAATTGTCTTAGAGTGAAGATGATGTAACAAACTTTAGATATAGAATGGCTTGGGAGTTAAAATGTAATAGAGCTAGGAGAATATTTGTATAGATTGTGTACACGATAATTATTTTTTACAGTATTAAATTGTTTATAAGGAAAATATTGTTTTGTGATTGTTTTGTGATTACTGTTTACAGGGTTTTATTGTTGTCTAATTGCTTGTATAAGTATGGAAAAGAAACTGCCAAGTCTTGAAAGGTAAAAAAAAAGGCATATTCCGTTTCTCTAAGACATGAAATACAATCTAATTCCGTTTCTCTAAGACGCAGGAGACAATTTTAATCAGGGCATTTTCCGTTTCTCTAAGACGCGGAAGACAAATTTAAAAAGTTACAATTTCAAATGATTTCTATTCTAAATATTATTATTAAATGACAATTTTTAAATGATTTATATTCTAAATATTATTAAATGACAAATTTCAAATGATTTATATTCTAAATATTTAACCAATGTATTCGTTGTTCTAAGCAGCGGAAAGTATTCATGCTATTTTAATTTTGTATCATTAATTCGATTTATTATTTATAATTATTGACATTGATAATTGTTTGTTGAATAAACATCAATGTTTCAACAAATTTTAATTTAAAAATTATTGTTATCTTAATTATTTGTGCATTTCCAAGTCATAGTTATGATTGACTTTATTATTGGTGTGACGGCCCCAAATTCTGGTATACACCACCCAATTTGATTTATCAAAATACAAACAACATACACATATTCTCCTATTATTATAATTATTACAATGTCATGTATAGTACGGCAACACACACATTAAGTCTTCATTATAATTATTGTCAGACTATTTTATAACATGGTGAGTATTATTATGGCTACTAACTCGGACCATCATTCATTTCCCCTGTTCTCCCTGCTAGTCCCAGCTACACTCTCATTTTCTAAAAGGAATTATAAAATAAAAGGGTGAGCTCAAATAACACAATAAAGAATATCATGACTAAGATAACGAAGAATAAATTATCCTTAGCCTTTAACAGTGATAAATCAGAAATTTAGAAAATGACAGATAACACATAAGTTTTCAACAAACAACTGCAGCGGAATGAGCAATCCATTAGAAGAGTCAAATAGATCATAATGTGTACTATCTTCTCCAATTTAAAAAAAATCACCATCAAGATTTTATCAACTATAACAGAAATGGTCATGATCAAACCAATCAATAGTTCCTTTTTACACATAGGCCAAAAAGAACTTTGACCATGTGTCTTTGCCACACAGGCTAAAGACACTCAACAATCATATTGTCTTTGCACCCAGGCCAAAGACATTCAACTATAGCACCAATTGTCATAATCATGCCAATCAACAGTTCCTCTTTGCACCCAGTCTAAATAGAACTTTCACCACAACTTAAGTCCTGATGATTATAAAAATGATACAAATGATGAACATAAATAATAAGATAAAGAATAAATATTAGAGATTTATAATTTAATTTGTCTAGAGTCTAATAATGTCCAAATTGTCAACACGATATCCAGAATATCTATTCGAGTTCAAGAATAATATATAAGATTCACAATTCAAATATAACGGTTAAAATTCAATATGAAAGTTCAGGTTAAAAGATATTAGATGAAGCACCAACTATTAAGAAAATTCTAATCATTTTAGAAATTTTCACCGTTTAATGATAAGGTTGTAGAAACAAATAATAATGTTTTACCATAAATTTAGGAGTATAAAAGAAAATGATATCTCTTACCTTAACACGTGATTAGATACTACTTTTCGTGCAATTGATCAACCTATATGTATATTTATAATTTAATTAGTAACTACCACATATAAGTCTCATAATGTACACTAACTCGTATATTATGAAATCGTCAAAAGTGACTTGATAGTATAAATTTGTGTAGTGTACAAAATAGAGTAGAATAAACTTCAAAATAGTTTTTGAAGAAATAAAATAATATTTCAAAACAATCTTCTAGAAGAAATTTTTTAAAATGAATCTTCTAAAGGAAGAGTTGTAAGCTCTGTGTGATGCGTGCGTGGGTGTTTTTGCAACTTTTATAGAAAAACTCACCTGAACAATTCTTACACTCTTACTGATATTCACCAATACTTTAAAGTGGCCTTAACACACTCAGAGAGACACTTACACTAACGTTTTTTAGAGCGATAAGGAAGGATAAACAAGAAAGTTACGAAACTCCTTATACTAGGTCCCTCTATTTATAGCGAAAACTTAACCAACGTCTACCACACATCAATTAATCACATTTTTCACATTTCAAGATTATCTTTAATCTATACCATTCATCAATTATCCACACTTTTCACATTTCAAGATTATCTTTAATCTACCACATATTAAGCATCCGCATTTTTCACATTTCAAGATTTTCCTTAATCTACCACATATTAATTATCTATATTTTTCACATTTCAAGATTACATTTTTCTTTACTATTCACAATTATTATATTATCCATCTTCTACATTATTAACTTAATATATTAACATCACAGATACCAGTGTTCTTCAAATAATGAGTCTATCTAACTATTTAATACCCGTGACTTTTAATTACGTAACTTTTCATTACTACCCTTGCTACGACGACAATTATTGATTCAATAATGTCAAATACTGTGCATTTGCTACTATGACAATTATTGGTTTAATAATATGAAATACTATGCAGTTGCTACTGTGACAATTATTGGTTCAATAATATGAAATGTTGTGCAGTTGCTACTGTGATAATTATTGATTCAATAATACGAAATATTATGCAGTTCCTATTATGACAATTATTGGTTCAATAATACGAAATACTATGGATTTACTACTATGACAATTATTAGTTCAATAATATGAGTTATTGTAGAATACCGTGTACTACTATAGAGTACCATGTGCTATTGTTCCTTTATCACCGGGTATTTTAACAGTTAAAGGTAATAGTTTCGTCGATAATTTTTATTAAAAATGTTATTTCTGTCTTTTTGTATCAGCCAATTATTTGGTTGAGGGGCCCATCAAAGATTAGTTGTTTCGACGCCATCGTATTTTACTGAATATTCCCCGATATTCTTTTTATTTTTATAATTTGGACATATCATCGTTAACTTTAACTTTTTGATCAATTTAACACCTTACTGTTAAGAATAATATTTATAAAGAAAATTAAGTTTTATCTATTAAAAGTTAGGGTCTTACAATCTTCTCTCCTTATGAAATTTTGTCCCCAAAATTAATGTACCTAGCTTTCGAAGAGATAAGGATACTTAGCTTTCGTTCCAGATTTTAGCTCCCAAATCATTTTCTCTGTATCATGATTTTTTCATAGAACTTTGACTTGATGTATAAACTTTGAGCGTAAAATCTGCTCCTTATTATCTAAGATCTTGACTGTTACCTACTCATATGTTAAATCCTCTTCTATCTCGTCTGGTTTCAATTCAATGATGTGGTTTGGGTACTTCACATATTTACGTAACATAAATATGTGAAAAATGTCATGGATGTGAGTCTGTAGGCCATAGTTTTCACTTGGTCAAGGATTTCAAATAGGCTAATAAATTGCGAGTTGAGCTTTCCTCTCTTTCCGAATCTCGTAACTACTTTCCATGAGCAACACGTAAACTACACGGTCTTCGACATTGAATCGCTCGTCCCTTCAATGAAGATCAGCATAACTCTTTTATCGTTCTTGTGTTGCTTGTATTCGTTGTTAGATCACTTAGATTTTTTCTGTAGTCATGCGTACTAACTCTAGTCCCAACAATTTTGTTTCTCCTATTCGTCTATACAAAGCCTCAAATGGAGCCATGCCTATACTTGCTTGGTAACTATTGTTGTAGGAGAATTCAATCAGGGGTAAATATTTGTCCTAACTTCCTTTGAAGTCTAGTACGTAAAGTCTTAATAGATCTTCGAGAGTCTGGATCGTCCTTTCCGAGTGCCCATCCATCTGGGGATGGTATGCAGAACTAAATCGTAACCTAGTGCCCATAGCTTTTTGCAAGCTGATCCAAAACCATGAAGTGAATCTAGGATCCCGGTCAGAAACAATGGATACTGGCATGCCATGCAATCTCATAATCTCATTTATGTTCATATTAATAAGACGCTCAAATGAATAGTTTTCTCGTATGGGTAAGAAATGAGCGGACTTGGTCAATCTATCTACAATAACCCAAATTACGTCCAAGCCTTGGGAAACCTTGGGAAGACCTATCACGAAATCTATAGTGATGTGTTCCCACTTCCATTCTGGAACTTAAAGTGGTTTCAATGGACCCTTAGATACTTGATGCCCTGTCTTGACACGTTGACATATTAAACACCTTGAAATAAACTCTGCGATCTCCTTCTTCATATTGTTCTACCAAAATATATGTCGAAGATCACGATACATTTTAGTACTTCTAGGGTGGATTGCAAACGGTGTGTTGTGTGCCTTCATCATGATTTTATATTTAAATTTAAGGTCGTTAGGGACATAGAGTCGAGAGTTAACCCGAAGTATCCCTTTTTTATCGATTCTCGCTTCTGAAATAACACCTTTTGTATTTGTTTTTCATCATATTCACCAATTCTGGGTCAATAGCTTGATCAACTTTAATTTTATCAATTAAAGTCAGTCCTACTTGTTCATGTGCAATTTTCATCTGTGTCCTTGGTGTCCTTAACTCTATCTCCATCTTTTATAAGTCATACAAAATGCGCCCTTGTGTTGTCAGTATTGTACTTGTACTCACATATGATCTTTTACTTAATGTGTTAGCTATCACGATTACCTTTCTAGGGTGGTATTGGATGGTGTGGTCGTAATCCTTCAACAGCTTAAGCTAACGCCGTTGTCACATGTTGAGTTCCTTCTGAGTGAAGAAATATTTGAGGCTTTTATGGTCTGTATAGATCTCCACTTTCTCCCCATACAAGTAGTGTCTCCAGATCTTTAATACGAAAACGATTGCTGCCAGCTCTAGATCATGAGTAGGGTAATTATTCTCATATTCCTTGAGTTGTCTTGAGGTATAAGTTATAACTTTTCTATGTTGCATGAGAATACAACTTATACCTCTACCTGAAGTATCGTTATAGATGACTTTTCTCGCATTCTTTGTTCCATTCAAATTTTTTTCTTTTTCGAGTCAACCGAGTTAATGGAGTGACAATTTGAGAGAATCCTTCTACGAATCTTCGATAATAACCAGCTAGCCCCAGAAAACTTTGAACTTTAGTTATTGTCTTAGTTTGGTCCAAATTTAATATTGTTTCAACCTTCACAAGGTCAACTGATATTCTCTATTTAGAGATTATATGCCCAAGGAATGTTATTTCCTCAAGCTAGAACTCACATTTCTTCAACTTGGCATATAGCTTGTTCTCACGTAGCTTTTGGAGTATCAATCTCAAGTGTCATTCATGATCCTTACGACTCTTAGAGTATACGAGGATGTCATCAATAAAGATAACCACAAAATGATCCAAATATTCCTTGAATATTTGGTTCATCATGTCCATAAAGGTTACAAGAGCATTAGTTAATCTAAAAGGCATGACTAAGAATTCGTAATGCCTGTATCGAGTTCTAAAGACAGTCTTTGGAACATCGTCAGCTTTAATCTTTAACTGATGATATCCAGAACATAGATTAATCTTTAAAAAAAATTGAGCACCTTGTAACTGATCAAATAGGTCATCAATTCGAGGTAACAGGTACCTATTTTTGATAGTAACATGGTTCAACTCTCGATATTCAATGCACAGTCTCATACTCCTGTCCTTCTTCTTCATGAATAAAACAAGAGCACCCCAAGGTGATGTACTCAGATGTATGAAACCAGTATCTACCAATTTCTGTAGTTGAACTTTTAACTCTTGAAGTTCAATGGGAGCCATTCTGTATGAGGCCTTAGAAATAGGTATAGTACGTGGTCAAGGTCAATACAAAATTCAATTTTACGATTGGGGGATAAACTAAGAAGTTCTTCGAGAAACACGTCAGGAAATTCATTAACAATGGAAATATCATTCAAGTTTGACGTGTTTTTTTTAAGTTAGTGATATGGGCTAAGAATGCTTAACATCCGTTTTTCAATAAATGAATGACTTTATGACTAGAAATGATAGTTATCGATTTCAATAGTTTGATTGCTTGAATTTGCATAACAGATTGATTAGGAATATGAAAACTAATGATCTTATGAAAGTAATCAATTTTAGCATGATGGGCAGTCAACCAATTAATTCTTAAAATTACATCAAATTCATGCATTTGCAAAGAGATAAGATCAACGGGTAATGTGAGGGTGCCGATTTGGATCAAATAAGATTTATAGACAGTAGATATAACGACCATTTCTCCTAATAAAGTTTCAGCAGATAAGTCAAACTCTAATTTCTCAGGAGACAAGTTCAAACGTTAAGCATATGCATGTGAAATAAAAGAGTGGGTAAAGCTAGTATCTAACAGGGCACAGACTTCGTAAGAGTTTATGAGTAGTTTACCAATTATAACTTTGTTTGGGTTCCACACATGTTGGGATGTCACGAAAAAAGCTCTCCCCTAAACCATGAGTTTTGGCTTGTTCGTGTTAGCCTTAGGTGTCATAATTACAGATGGATTCCATTTTGTTGACAGACAAAATCGAACTATGTGGTCTTCCTTCCCATAACTGTAACAAACCTTGGATGACTGAGTACAGTTTGAGCTGATATGTCTCTCCTATCCACACTTGCAATATTTGACTGGTACTCGTTCCCCTCTCTTTGAAACTTATGTTGGTGCCGATGCTGGTGTCTTTTTTTTTTATCATTATTGAATCTTTTTTTTGAAGTCATTTTCATTAGGCTCACTCCTTCTATTATCTGAGTCAGGATTACCACCAAAGTGGTTTTCATTTTTGGCATGGTGATTGTTTCCTCGATGGTTCTCGTTGTTCCGATAATTGCTGCCAATGTTACGATTATTATCATGATTTCTCTCCCTTTGATGGTCATTGCCTCATGGTTAAAACGTCTCTTTTTCTCGCTCCAATAACTGAGCCATATCCATGATATCTAAATACAAACAAAGTTTAAGAGAAATAAGGTGTTGACGAATTTTAGGTTTTAAACCTCATAAAAACATTCGAGTCATGCACTCTTCATTGTCCACCAAGTGGGGTGTAAACCGAGATAGTTTAGCAAACTTGGCCTCATACTGTAAGACAATTATGTTGTTCTACTCCAATTTAATGAATTCTACCTCTTTTGTGTGGCAAATACTCTCTAAAAAAATACTTTTCATTGAACAGTTCTTAGAACTCTGCCCAAGATATCTCAAGTGATGAGTGCGTTTCACTGATTTCCACTAGTGATCCGCCTCTCCTCTTAGCATAAATGTGGCGAAGGGAACCTTTTGTTCATTAACATATCGCAATATAACAAATATTTTTGTCATTTACTTGATCCACGCCTCTGCCTTGAGTGGGTCTAGCTTTCCAAAAAACTTAGGCAGTTTCAGCTCCTTGAACTGTTTAGTAGTGTCCAATCGCGAGTTACCAACATTTCCACCTGTATTATAAACAGGAGTTCCTCTTGTCTGGTTCTACATGAATTGTAAAAAGTCCCTTAAAAGCCACCATACATCATGTGGTCAGTAGAGTTATTTTCTGGGGTCACAGGAGGATTATTGACTTTCTGATTCACAACTTCTTGGTTAATGATTGGTAGGGTCTCAATTGCTTCTTGCATTCCATTGTTCATCTCCTAATTTTCAGATGTCATTCTAAAATGCAGCCACAAAACAAAAGTAAGTTAAAGAAACTAACATGTCACTTCTTGTCCCCACATCAAAATTGATTAATTAGATAACGAAATTTAACTTAGGTAAGACACACTAGTGAAAGATTCTATTCGTCTCTCCCCTCCTAGTTTTAACCACAGATATCCACCAGAGATCATATCTCTAAGCTCTAATACCAACTGTGACGCTTCCAAATTCGGGTCTACACCACCTAATTTGAGTCGTTAAAATATAAACAACATACATAAATTCTTGTATTATTATAATTATTACAATGTCGCGTATAGTACGACAGTATATACTAAGTCCTCACTACAATTATTGTCACACTATTTTACAACATGGTGAGTATTACTTCAGCTATTAACTCATACCATCATTCCATTCCCCTGCTCTTCCTGCTAGCCCCAGTTACACTCTCATTTCTTGAAAGGAATTATAAAATAAAAGGATGAGCTCAAATAGCACAGTAAAGAATATCATAACTAAGATAACGATGAATAAGTTATCCTTAGCCTTCAATAATGATAAATCAAAAATTTAGAAAATAATCGACAACATAAGTTTTCAACAAATAACTACAGCGGAATAAGCAATCCATTAGAAGAGTCAAATAGATCATAATATATACTATCTTCTCCAATTTGAAAAAATTCGCCATCAAGATTTCATCAACTGTAGCAACAATGGTCATGATCAAGCCAATGAACAGTTCCTATTTGCACCCAGGCCAAAGAGAACTTTTACCACGTGTCCTTGCCACATAGGCTAAAGACACTCAACAATCGTATTGTCCTTGCACCCAGACAAAGACATTTAACTGTAAAACCAATGGTCCTAATCATGCCAATCAACAGTTCCTCTTTGCACCAATGTCAGAGAGAACTTTCATCACAACTTAAGCCCTGATGATTATAACAATAATATAAAGGATGAAAATATATAATAAGAATAATAAGATAAAGAATAAACATTAAAGATTTACAATTTAATTTATCTAGAGTTCAATAATGTCCAAATTGTCAAAACGATATCTAGAATATCAATTCGAATTCAAGAATAATATATAACATTCACAATTCATATATAATGGTTAAAATTTAATAAGAAGGTATATGTCAAAAGATATTAGATAAAACACCAATTATTAAGGAAATTATAATCATTTTAGGAATTTTCATCATTTAATGATAAGGTTGTAGAAACGAATAATAATTTCTTACCATAAATTTAGGAGAATGAAAGAAAATGATATCCCTTATCTGAGCATGTGATTAGATACTGCTTTCTATGCAGTTGATCAACCTATATGTATATTTATAATTTAATTAGTAACTACCACATATAAGTTTCATGGTGAACACTAACAAGTATATTATGAAATCGCCAAAAATGACTTGATAGTATAAATTTGTATAGTGTACAAAATAGAGTATAATAAACTTCAAAATAGTTTTTGAATGAATAAAGTAATATTTCAAAATAATCTTCCAGAAGAAAGCTTTTCAAAATGAATCTTCTAAGGAAGAGTTGTAAATATTATTTGATATATGTGTGGGTGCTTATGCAACTTTTATAGAAAAACTCATCTGAACAATTCTTGCACTCTTACTGATATTCATCAATACTTAAGGTAGCCTTAGCACACTCAGAGAGACACTTACATTAAACAATTTTTAGAGAGTGGAAGGAAGGATAAGCAAGAGAAAGTTACGAAACTCCTTATTTTAAGCCCCTCTATTTATAGTCAAAACTTAACCAATATTTACCACACATCAATTAACCACACTTTTCACATTTCAAGATTATCTTTAATCTATAGCATTCATCAATTATCCACACTTTTCACATTTCAAGATTATCTTTAATCTACACCATTCATCAATTATCCACACTATTCATATTTCAAGATTATCTTTAATCTACCACATATTAAGTATCCACATTTTTTACATTTCAAGATTACCTTTAATCTATCACATATTAATTATCTACATTTTTTATATTTCAAGATTACATTTGTTTTACTATTCATAATTATTATATTATCCATTTTCTGCATTATTAACTTAATGTATTAATATCACAAATATCAGTGTTTTTCAAATAATGAGTCTATCTAACTATTTAATTTATGTGACTTGTAATTACGTGATTTTTCATTACTACCCTTGGTACGGTGATAATTATTGGTTCAATAATGTGAAATACTTTACATTTGCTACTGTGACAATTATTGGTTCAATAATATGAAATACTGTGCATGTGCTATTGTGGCAATTATTGGTTCAATAATATGAAATATTGTGTAGTTGCTACTATGACAAATATTGGTTCAATAATACAAAATATTTTGGATTTGCTACTTTGATAATTATTGGTTCAATAATACAAGTTACTGTGGAATATCGTGTGCTATTATAGAGTGTCGCGTGCTATTGTTCTTTTATCACCAGGTATTTTACCAGTTAAAGATAATAGTTCCGCCGATAATTTTTATTAAAAAGGTTATTTTTGTCGTATTCTGTATCCGACAATTATTTTGTTATGGGGCCCACCAATGATTGATTGTTTCGGCGCCGTCGTAATTTACAGAATATTCCCCAATATACCGAATATTTCTTGACATTCTTCTTATTTTTATAATTTGTACATATCATCCTTAACTGTAACCTTTTAATCAATTTAACATCTTACTGTTTAGAATAATATTTATAAAGAAAATTAAGTTTTAAAAGTTGGGGTCTTATAATTGGACATTGATTCAAACTAATGTTTTCAATGTATAATGTAATTTAATCATTGATTAATTATTAATAATTAATATAACATAATTATTGGAGGATTGAATGTTAAGGTTGATGAACTTGTCATAACCTGTCACTGACTTGTCAGACGAGTGCACTCTACGATCTGGGCTAGAATGAAAATGTAGAGTGATTGTTTTGCTCTATGAAAGATGGTGACTCTGGAATTTTGGCTCTATGATCTGACTTGAACTTTATGATCTCTGATTAACTTCAGTCTACTCTATGATCGTAGAGTAACATTGTCTTCAGCTCTACTATTGCTTGTGATTACTGTTTATAGGGTTTTATTGTTGTCTGATTGCTTGTACAAGTATGGAAAAGAAACTGCCAAGTCTTGAAAGTTAAAAAAGGAGGCATCTTCCATTTCTCTAAGACAGAATACAATCTAATTCCGTATCTCTAAGCCGTGGAAGACAATTTTAACAATGACATATTCCGTTTCTCTAAGACGCGAAAAACAAATTTAAAAGGTTACAATTTTCAAATGATTTCTATCCTAAATATTATTATTAAATGACAATTTTCAAGTGATTTATATTCTAAATATTATTAATTGACAAATTTCAAATGATTGGCATTTATTATTGGGCACTGATTCAAACCAATGTTTTCAATGTCTAATATAATTTAATCATTGATTAATTATTAATAATTAATATAACATAATTATTGACATCAATGATCTTCCCATTGATTTATACCAACTTTGTCAATTTTTTCAATATTAAAGGTTCAATTATAAGTGGTAAAATTAACTTAAACACACTAGGGTGAGACCCTAAGTGTAACAATCCGGAATTTCATTTAAATAATTAAATAAGGATTTAATAAAATAAATTTTTTATTTAATTATGATTGGTAATATTATACTACCTATGTGAATATGTGCGGTGTAAAATGTGTTAATATGTCATGTGATGAATATATTAATATTATATATTATTACATGTAAATAAATTGTTTCTTTATATTATGAAAAGAAAGTAATTAATTGTATACGAATAATTGTATGCATTAATTTAAGTGTATTAGAATAATTTATAATATCAAATAAGTTTAGTTTATTTTATTAAGTTTAGTATAATAAGTTTAGTTGGGTAATGTGAATGTGTTGATGTGATAAATATATTTGTAAATATATATATATTCATTACATGTATGTAAATTGTCGGAAATAATTTGTAGGACAGAAAGAAGATAAGAAATTATTTAAGTATACCAATGTTATGTGTACATTAAGTAATTGAGTATTTGAGTAATTTATGAAATTAGATTATTTTAATATGATAAAGTGAATGCATTAAATAAATAAATTATTTTTATTTAATGTATAACATTTATTTTATGGATATAGATATGACATATATTATATATTTAGAAATATATAATATATGTGTAATATGGAATATATGTATATTATGTCCAATACGGTGTGTGTGTGTGTGTGTGTGTGTGTGTGTGTATCAGCTAATAATACCCAGCTGGGTAACCTTCAAGCATTAATAAGGTTTTAGTCGGTTAAGGAAAGAAACTCTAATAAGCTAAGCAAGGAAAAAGTTCAGTGCACGCCAAGAAAAATTGAGTGAAGCCCAAGACAAATTCGTGCAAGATAAGGAAGTAATCTCCTATAAATACTAAGCCAAACACTTCAGTTCAATTTCTTTTGTTCATTCCTCAAACCAAAATTTAGAATTTCTCTTCACTGATACTGAAAATTGAAGGAATTAAGTAATTGGAGTAATTCAATCCAAGGGTAAGATTATATCTTTGTTCATAAAGATTATATAACTTTGATTGGTTGAATAGATGGAATTATTGTAATTCAATGTTTGAAATGAGATTTTTAGTTTTATAGTGAATTTTCAAAATATGGAGAATTAGTGAATTCAATGCATGTATATGCTTATGGAAATATGAATTGGGTTGGAAACTATGTTTCTAATTATTTAAATTCATAAGAATGCATCTAGAAATCTGTTTGGATGGAATTGGGATTAAATTGGAAGGATTCAGCAAGAACAGAATCTATTCTGGGCTGAAGTCGAAGTGGCACGATCGCACCACTTCCAAGCCAAAGACCAGCTCGGCCGTGCTGGTCTGCAGAAATGGAAACTGATTTCAATTGATTTTTAAATGTTTGGGCGTGTGTAATATAGTTCTAAATGCTTAAGAACATGCCTCGTTTAATGTTCTAACTATTCGTAAATGAAGTGGGTTGTTGTAGTGCGATTTGGAAAGTTTTTCGAATGAAAACTCGAATGAAATCTGAAAAGTTAATAAAGAGGACCTAACGCTGGTTTAAAGCTTTGAAAACCTACATATTCTATGATATGCAATGTATAGAAAAAGAGCCTTGCATGATGAGATTGAAGCAGAGTTGAAAAACTTAATTCTGAGCCATATCGGGAGTGGCGCGGTTGCGCCACTCACAGGCCAAAATGCAGCGCGGCCGCGCTGCACCTGCAGAATTAAAAAGATGGTTTTGCTGTGATCTGAGTTATGGGATGTGTGTAATGTAATGTCTTAAGTCGTAATGCATGCTAATAAGAGTATATAGCCTGACCAAATCTAATTTGGCTAGGTAAAGCGAGAATTTTCTAACGAAATGAAATGTTTTCAAATGAAATCGATAAATATGAACGAGAAGTTTTGAAAACGAACTTTAAGAATGAAATATAAACCGTACATGCATCGAACAAGTATCTATATATGTGCACCTAGTAACCATAGTTGATTGATATTTATGTGCAATATTTGTATGTGATTCAAGTTTCCGTGCATAGCGGTGCTGGGACTAGTATATGTGACTAATGTGTATATACATGATTATAACTGTGTAGGATACGTGAAGAAGTTAAATTGTTAAACAGTAGCTTACGCAAGAGGTAAGTTTCCTAACATTTGCATTTATTTTATGCAATAGGTCTTCATATGAGAAAAGTATGTTTAAAGCTCAGTTCAAATATACATTGAAAGATTATTAATATTTTGATAACAAAATGTGCAGTTTAAAGATAGTCTAAGCCATTTATTTCGGCTAGACAAAGTTTATAGTATTTCATTGCTTTTATATTAAGTCTTTGAAATATTATTGAGTAGATAGAGCTGTTCAATCATATTGTTTTAATTTGAACTCCAGATTGGGTATGAACATCCCAGAATTGGGAAATTTTTATATTGCGCCAAGAAGGCGGTGATGTTGAACGCAAATGTCGTTCATGTAGATAGTATTGATCTATACAGGGCATAATGGGCTAATCACCCACTGTGCCCGTAAGCTAGATGGTTCACAGATGAATTTCTGATAGAACCTTTTCATAAAAATAAAAAAGAAAAGTTCATGGTCTTGTAACCACTCAACATGTTAAAAGTCAGTATGTTGTTTCGAAAATGCAAACAAGACATGTTTCAATTGCTTTACAGTTTTGTTCCACTGTTGAAGCATATCTCAAAGAAAATATTTATTTCCTTGCATGAGTTATTATTAACTACTATTACTTACTGAGCAATTGAATGCTCATTCTTGCTTTATTATAAATGTTTTCAGCTAAGCAAGGCCCTATAGAGGGATCAGGTAAAGATAAGGGCAAATGCAAGTTCAATGAATGATCGGTAACAGTAATTTGTAATAGATAGACTTATGTGCTGTAATTATAATAACTATCATGTAATGTATTAAGTAAGGGTTATCGTACCTAGGTTAGAAAAACTCTAATGTAATAATTATTGTTATCTTATAATAAGTAGTTTAAATGAATAGTATCGTGTAATCAGAGCTGTAGGTTAGAAATCTTAGGTTTGGAAAACTTGGGCTAGAACCTTAGCAAATTAGACAGTCAGAAAATGAATAACTCAAATAGAGTTTAAAAAGAGATGGATTGTAGAAATTCATCGTAAAATGAAAATAAAAGTAACTTAAATACAACTATTATTTGTTATGTGTATATATAACTTGTGTGTACTAAACGAGTTGTTAATTGCGTATAGATGTCAGGAGTCCCAGATGTTCATGCTGAGATTGAGGAGCAGATAGCTCCACATGTGATAGAACCACAGCCGGTACCCGGGCCAGTATAGGTGGTGGTCATAGATTTCGATTCAGAGTCTGAGGAAGATCTTGAAGAGGAACTGTTTGTAGAAGAACTTGATGAGGCCTTAGAGGCCAATGTAGAAAATGAGACTGTTGAGCCTAATGCTGAACAGATTAACCATGAGATGGAAGATGGCCTGATACAACTAAGGGCGATGGTTCACCATTTGATGGACCAAAATCTGGATCTGACTACCAGACTTCAGACATTAGAAAACAGAGCCCAGTATTATGAGGCAAAGTTGCATGAGTTGCAGGTAAAGTTTCATGATTTAAATAATATTAGAGATATGGAGATTCTAGACCAACAACAGACTGTTGAGTATGCTCGCAATCTTGAGAATGAATTGCGATGAGTCAAAAGGAAGATGGATCAACTGAGGCATGCTTATACCACCTCGATAGATAATGTCCAGGATAAGGTGTGGGCTATTTCTCGTGCTCGTGTGATTGCTATCACTGAGGATGAGTGTGTCCGTACCAGTGTTGTTGGGTGAGGATAGGATGAAAGTTTATTTTTGTGAAATAATGTGGTTATGTCTGTAAATATGTGTACATGTTATAAATATTTGGTAGTGTAATATGACTGAGAATCCCAACCTTTTGTAGTAGTATTGGGATATCTTTTGAAATCGTAACTATTATTTTAGCTAAGGATTAGAGAAAAGTAGAATCTCTTTTTGGAACAGAAAAGAATGTATATAGCAAGTGAATGCTACAAACAAGAGGATAACAAGAGAATCTATCAAGATATGTACTGACTTTTGAAAAGCAATGAAAAACATGTTTAATATGAATATGATTAAATATATTTTGTTTTAAGTATTGTTATTAAGCTTTGAATAAGAATGTCTTAAAACAAGAAATAGTTTAATAATAATAATAAATTTTTATTAAACAAAAAATGTCGCCAAAAGGAAGAGGTTGAGGAAGACCACTGTTTAACAGAAATAGAGATAAAGAATCTAATAATGATAATGAAAATAGAGACGAGGGTCAAGGGAACCCGATGCAGCAATTTATAGACTTATTGATGAGAGCTTTCCAAAATAGGAACCCCCCCTCAACCTAATGCAAATATAGAACCACCAATTGTTCATATTACTAGTTTTAAAGACTTTAAAAGTGTGGGACCTCCAGAATTTAGAGGAACCACTGAGCCTATAGAGGCTCAGTTCTGGATTAAAGAGATAGAGTAAGCCTTTGAGATAACGAGGGTGAGCGATGAGCAGAAAACTTTATTCGCTGCCTATATGTTAAAGGAGGAAGCAAATTTTTAGTGGGAAGAAAATAAGACTAGAGCTGGAGTAGGAGTAATTAGTTGGGAAATATTTAAGGAGATCTTCTTCAAGAATTATTTTTCTCTAAGTATGAAAAGTAGAATGGAAGTGAGATTTCTGGAACTAAAGCAAAGAAGATGTTACAAAAGGGCTGTGTGGGATATCTAGCATACGTGGTGGATACCCAATGAGCAGTAGCAGATATGAATCAGATTGCAGTAGTGAATGAGTTTGCGGATGTATTCCTGAATGATCTACCAGGTTTGTCGCCAAATAGAGAAATTGAGTTTGTTATTGATATAGTTCTTGGTACGTCACCAATTTCGAAAACACCATATAGGATGGCTCCAGAGGAAATGAAATAATTAATGATACAACTGTAAGAATTGCTAGACAAGAAGTATATTCGACTGAGTACGTTTCCATGAGGAGCGCCAGTATTATTTATGAAAACGAAAGATGGATCGTTGAGACTATGTATCAACTACAAAAAATTGAACAAAGTAACAATTAAGAATAAGTATCTGTTGCCCAGGATCGATGATCTCTTTGATTAGTTGAAAGGGGCGAGATACTTTTCCAAGATATATTTGAGAAGTGGCTATCACCAGCTGAAGGTAAGAGAAGAAGATATTCCAAAGACAACATTCAAGACAAGTTATGGTCATTACGAGTTTCTAGTGGTGTCATTTGGTTTAACAAATGTGCCAGTCGCGTTTATGGATATGATGAACAGGGTGTTTAAAAAGTATTTGGATAAGTTTGTGGTAGTGTTCATAGATAATATCCTGGTCTATTCTAAGACGCAGGAGGATCATGCTGAACATTTGAAAATAGTGTTGGAAACACTAAGGAGAGAAAAGTTATATGCGAAATTCACTAAGTGTGAATTCTGGTTAGAAAAAGTTTAATTTTTAGCAAAAGTAGAAGCAGTAATAAATTAGGAACAACCGAAGACGCCGACTAAAGTGCGTAGTTTCCTAGGGTTAGCCGGTTACTATCGGAGATTTATTCAAGACTTTTCAAAGATAGCTACCCTGTTAACTAATTTGACAAGGAAAACTGTGAAAATTCTGTTATCGGAGAAATATGAACAGAGTTTTCAGTAACTCAAGAAAAGATTAAGTGAAGTGCCAATGTTATCTTTACCAGATGAGACATGAAATTTTGTAGTGTATAGTGACGCGTCACATAAAGGACTAGGTTATGTACTTATGCAACATGGGAAGGTTATTGCATACGCGTCGCGATAACTGAAAGATTATGAAAAGGGATATCTTACTCATGATCTGGAATTGGCAGTAGTAGTTTTTGTCTTGAAAATTTGGAGGCATTATTTGTACGGAGAGATATGTGAGATATATATATATACAGATCATAAAAGTCTAAAATATATCTTCACACAGAAAGAATTGAATATGAGACAAAGAAGATGGTTAGAATTGATTAAGAATTACGATTGTGAAATCCTTTATCACCCAGTAAAAGCAACTGTTGTGGCCGACGCCTTAAGTAGAAAGGGTCGGGAAAAGTTAACGATGTTGACAGCTCAAGATGAGTTAGTAACATCAATGGAAAGAATGGAATTAGAAGTGAAGTTTTCGCAAGAGTCGGAAGGACAATTATACATCATGGAGACTTGTCTAACGTTGTTGGATAAAGTCAAGGAAGCACAACTCAAGGACGATGAGTGTGAAAAACTAAGGGAGAAGATCCTCGAAGGAAAAGAAAACAAATTTAAACTCGATAGTAATGGAGTAATCAGATTTGAAGGAAGAATTTGGCTTTCGTCAATGCCAGAGCTGAAAGAGGAAATCTTGCAAGAAGCACATTGTTCGCGGTACACGATTCATCCTAGAAGTACAAAGATGTATCAAGACCTCCGACAACATTTTTAGTGGTCAAACATGAAACGAGAAGTCGTGGAATATATCAGCAGATGTTTGACCTGCCAGAGAGTTAAGGCTGAACATAAAAAAAAACCAAGTGGGTTACTCCAACCTTTAGAAATTCCTGAAATGGAAATGGGAGCATATCATAATGGAGTTTGTGGTAGGACTTTCAAGTACACATAAAGGATTTGATGCCATTTTGGTTATCGTTAATCGATTAACAAAGTCGGCACACTTCTTGCCAATCAAGATTAGGCATAACCTAGATCAGTTAGCTAAACTCTATATCAAAGAAGTTATTTCCCGACATGGAGTGCCAATTTTAATTATGTCAGATAGAGATCCAAGGTTCACATCGAATTTTTGGAGAAGCTTACAAGAACACATGGGAACGCAGATGAGGTTGAGTACATCTTATCATCTTCAAACAGATGGTAAGAGTGAAAGAACAATATAGACTTTAGAGGATATGCTAAGAGCCTGTGTTATGGACTTCAAGGGAAGTTGGGAGGATCACTTACCTCTAGTAGAGGTTGCCTACAACAACAGTTACCATGCTAGTATTGGCATGCCACCTTACGAAGCATTGTGTGGAAGAAAGTGTAGAACACCACTATGCTGGGATGAGGTAGGAGAGCATCGTTTGCTAGGACTAGAATTGCTGCAGCAAACTGCCGACATTGTACAATTAATACGTACACGACTCATAACGACTCAAGATCGGCAGAAAAAGTATGCGAATCAGCATCGACAAAAGAGAGAGTTTGAAGTCGGGTCACACGTATTTTTAAAAGTATCTCCATGGAAAGGGAAGATACGATTTAGAAAAAAAGGAGAAATTGAGTCCTCGCTTTATAGGACCTTTTGAGGTTTTGATAAAGGTCGGAGAGGTAGCCTATGAAGTAGCCTTACCTCCAGAACTAGAACACGTTCATAATGTGTTTCACGTGTCGGTCTTACGACCATACAAACTAGATTATAAGCATGTGATAGAATACGAGCCTATTCAGTTTGAAAAGGACTTAACGTAGGAAGAAGTACCTATTCAAATCATGGATAGGAAAGAACAAGTCCTAAGGAATAAAACATAACATCAGTAAAGGTGTTATGGAGAAATCACAATGCTGAAGAGGCAACGTAGGAGTTAGAAGAGAAAATGAGAAATAATTATCCTCACTTGTTTAAGTAAGTTTTGTTTTGCGATTCCGGAGACGGAATCTTTATAAGGGGGGAAGGATGTAACAATCCGTAATTTCAGTTAAATAATTAAATAAGAATTTAATAAAATAAATTTTTTATTTAATTATGATTGGTAATATTATACTACCTATGTGAATCTGTGCGGTGTAATATGTGTTAATATGTGATGTGATGAATATATTAATATTATATATTATTAAATGTAAATAAATTGTTAGAAACAATTTATAATATGAAAAGAAAGTAATTAATTGTGTACGAAAAATTGTATGCATTAATTTAAGTGTATTAGAATAATTTATAACATTAAATAAATTTAGTTTATTTTACTAAGTTTAGTAAAATTAATTTAGTAGGGTAATGTGAATATGTGATGATGTGATAAATATATTTGTAAATATATATTCATTACATGTATGTAAATTGTCGGAAATAATTTGTAAGACGGAAAGAAGATAAGAAATTATTTAAGTATACCAATATTATATGTACATTAAGTAATTGAGTATTTGAATAATTTATGAAATTAGATTATTTTAATATGATAAAGTGAATGCATTAAATTAATTAATTATTTTTATTTAATGTATAACATTTATTTTATGGATATAGATATGACATATATTATATATTTGGAAATATATAATATATGTGTAATATGGAATATATGTATATTATGTCAGGTACAATATATATATATATATATATATATATATATATATATATATCAAATAATAATACCCAGTTGGGTAACCTTCAAGCATTAATAAGGTTTTAGTCAGTTAAGGAAAGAAACTCTGATAAGCTAAGCAAGGAAAAAGTTTAGTGTACGTCAAGAAAAATTGAGTGAAGCCCAAGACAAATTCGTGCAAGATAAGGAAGTAATCTCCTATAAATACTAAGCCAAACACTTCAGTTCAATTTCTTCTGTTCGTTCCTCAAACCAAAATTTAGAATTTCTCTTCACTGATACTGGAAATTGAAGGAATTAAGTAATTGAAGTAATTCAATCAAAGGGTAAGATTATATCTTTGTTCATAAGGATTATATAACTCTGGTTGGTTGAATTAGATGGAATTGTTGTAATTCAATGTTTGAAATGAGATTTTTAGTTTTATAGTGAGTTTTCAAAATCTGGAGAATTAGTGAATTCAATGCATGTATATGCTTATGGAAATATGAATTGGGTTGGAAACTATGTTTCTAATTATTTAAATTCATAAGAATGCATCTAGAAATATGTTTGGATGGAATTGGAATTGATTTGGAAGGATTCGGCAAGAACATAGTCTATTCTGGGCCGAAGTCGAAGTGGCACGGTCGCGCCACTTCCAAGCCAAAGACCAGTGCGGCCACGCTGGTCTGCAGAAATGGAAACTGATTTCAGCTGATTTTTAAATGTTTGGGCGTGTGTAATATAGTTCTAAATGCTTAAGAACATGCCTCATTTAATGTTCTAACTATTCGTAAATGAAGTGGATTGTTGTAGTGCGAATTAGCAAGTTTTTCGAATGAAAACTCAAATGAAATCTGAAAAGTTAATAAAGAGGACCTAAAGCTGGTTTGAAGCTTTGAAAGCCTACATTTTTTATGATATGCAATGTATAGAAAGAGTCTTGCATGATGAGATTGGAGCAGAGTTGAAAAACTCAATTCTGAGCCATATCAGGAGTGGCGTGACCGCGCCACTCATAGGCCAAAATGCAGCCTACAGAATTAAAAAGATATTTTTGCTGTGATCTGAGTTATGGGATGTGTGTAATGTGATGTCTTAAGTCCCAATGCATGCTAACAAGAGTATATAGACTGACCAAATCTAATTTGGCTAGGTAAAGCGAGAATTTTCTAACGAAACGAAATGTTTTCAAATGAAAATGATAAATATGAACGAGAAGTTTTGAAAACGAACTTTAAGAATGAAATGTAAACCGAACGTGTATCGAACACGTATCTATATATGTGCACCTAGTAACCATCGTTGATTGATGTATGTGTGCAATATGTGTATGTGATTCAAGTTTCTGTGTATAGCGGTGCTGGGACTAGTATATGTGACTAATGTGTACCTATACATGATTATAACTGTGTAGGATACGTGAAGAAGTTAAATTGTTAAACAGTAGCTTACGCAAGAGGCAAGTTTATTAACATTTACATTTATTTTATGCAATAGGTCTTCATATGAGAAAAGTATGTTTAAAGCTCAGTTCAGATATACATTGAAAGATTATCAATATTTTGATAACAAAATCTGCAGTTTAAAGATAGTCTAAGCCATTTGTTCCAGCTAGACAAAGTTTATAATATTTTATTACTTTTATATTAAGTCTTTGAAATATTATTGAGTAGATAGAGTTATTCAATCATATTGTTTTGATTTGAACTCCAGACTGAGTATGAACATTCCAGAATTGGGAAATGTTTATATTGCGTTAAGAAGGCGGTGACGTTGGACGCAAATGTCGTCCCTATGGATAGTATTGATCAATACAAGGTATAACGGGCTGATTACCCAGCGTGCCTGTAAGCTAGACGGTTCACAGATGAATTTCTGATAGTACCTTTTTCAGAAAAATGAAAAAGAAAAGTTCATGGTCTGGTGACCACTCGGTATGTTAAAAGTCAGTATGTTGTTTCGAAAATGCAAACAAGACATGTTTCAATTGCTTTACAGTTTTGTTCCACTGTTGAAGCATATCTCAAAGAAAACATTTATTTCCTTGCATGAGTTATTATTAACTGTTATTACTTGCTGAGCAATTGAATGCTCATTCTTGCTTTATTATAAATGTTTTAAGCTAAGCAAGGCCCTGTAGAGGGATCAGGTAAAGATAAGGGCAAAGACAAGCTCAATGAATGATCGGAGACAGTTATTTGTAATAGATAGACTTATGTGCTGTAATTACAAGAACTATCATGTAATGTATTAAGTAAGGGTCACCGTACCTCGGTTAGAAAAACTCTGATGTAATAATTACTGTTATCTTATAATAAGTAGTTTAAATGAATGATATCGTGTAGCACCAAGTACGGGTTTTAAGTACCCGGATTTGGGAGCGTCACACTATGCATAGTTTACATCCACTTCATTATATAGCGGAAAGCTAGAAACAAAATAGGAATGACACGTGTTGACTTATATATTCTTTTAGTCCTAGCAAATGCTTTATACGACACGTGTTTTAGATAAGTTCAACGACTTATATCTATTTACATATAGCTTTTGACAAGTTCAACCACGCATAACTACATATATAGCTCAAATATTTTTTAATAATTACTTATACAACCTATTTTAATTTAAATTAAACAAAAAAATTTATTTTTTAGTTGTTTTTAAATTAAAATTAAAAACCTTCAATTATTAAACAAAACCTTTCAATTATTAAACAAACCTTTCAATTATTTTTGTTGTTTTTAATTATTTTTTAGTTGTTTTTATAAAAAAAAACCTTTCAATTATTAAACAAAAACTTATTTTTTAGTTGTTTTTAAATTATAATTAAAAATTCTTTTTTAGACGACTTAATTGTTTTTTAGTTATTTTTAATTCTTATCTTAATTTATTTGACAATTTATTTTAATTATTCATTTGAAATAATTATTATCTAGATTAAATATTTTTTACTAATAGCATCCGTTAGTTAAAGAAACAGATAGTCTATCCTTCAGCGAAAGTGATTTGGAGGGTATAAAAGGTATAGGTCTAGTAAGTTCGCTCCGCTTGTCTAATGAGAGGATGGTTTCACTTTTCCTTTGAGTTGTTGAATACTCTGTTAATATTACTTTATTTTAATTTAATTTTTTAATAACCTTTTGATTAAACAAAAAACTTATTTTTTAGTTGTTTTATTTGTAAAAATTATTAAAAATTCTTTTTTAGACAATTTAATTGTTTTTTAGTTATTTTTAATTATTATCTTAATTAATTCGATAATTTATTTTAATTATTCATTTAAAATAATTATTATCTAGAATAATAATTTATTTTTTACTCATACCATTCGCTAGGGAAAAGGACGGATAGTCTATCTTTCAATGAAAGTGATTTTTTTGGGGTATAAAAGGTGTAGGTTTGGTAAGTTCGCTCCGCTTGTCTAATGAGCGGATGGTTTCACTTTCTCTTTGAGTTCTGTTGATACTGTCAATTTAGTTGTTGACATTATCAAGATTTATATTTCCTTTGGTTAATGGATGATTTTTAATACTCCCATCATAAATCAATAGGGCAAGAAAACAAAACAAATTTTCATTCCACCATAAAAAATTACAAAGAAAAAACGTTTATTTGATGAAAAAAATACATAATTAAAAGCAAAACACAAGCAACAATAGACCAGTTTTTAGAAGTCTCCTTCATTTTGATCTTCAATGAATAATTCTCCTGTGTTAACATTTCATTTTTTCCCTTCAACTTATGAACCTTCTCATTCAAGTCATTAACTTCAGAACTCAATTTCTCTACCTTAGACACGTTATTCCACTGTTCTCCTTCGATTTTTCAAGTTGCGAGTACAAATTGTTGATGACAACTTGTATCTTACAGGAGCCTCTAGATCAATCCAATTTCATAGGTCGCATTTTTAGTACCTACTTTTGGAGCAGCTGATAAATCAGCGACCTGGATTTTTTTTCTGTCCATGATGTACCCATAGTAACATTCAACCCACATTTGCGTAGATCTGTGAAGACCACGAGTTTGGTGATGATTTGCAACTCATTTTCAAGAATCCTAATAAATTTCTAAAGAACTCAGTTTCTAATTGACATTAGTTATATTGAATTTCAAAATACAAAAAGGGCAAAATAATAAATTACATCTTCCGTTACTTTCACTAGCGAATTATATTTTTAAAACTCCTTTTGTGCTTTTCTCCAGCGGAATATATTTTTTGACCAAACTCCTTCCGTGACTTTATCTAGCGGAAAGTATAACAACAACTTAGCAATTCACTTTTATGTCTCTGCCAACCTTCCAAGCACAATCAAACAAACAAATCAACCGATGTCCCATAAAAAATATTTAAGCCATTTCTAACATCATAACATATAAGACAATTAAATGTCAACAAACAAACAAGCAAACAATTATTTGTAAGAAACTAAATTTCTGGAACACAATTATTTACATTCCACTTAGCATTTCACTTTAATGTCTTTGCCAACCTTCCATGCACAATCAAACAAATTAAATGTCATAAAATACAGGACAATTAAATGTCAACAAACAAACAAATAATAAAAAAAATCTGGAACACCATTATTTACATTGATTATTATCATTAGAATCATGTTAGTTCATCACTTTGTAGTGGTTCTTTTTGTCATGAGCAGTCAATTTTTTGCAAATGGCGCACATTCTATGGGTCTTTTTTCTAACTTTTTATTTTTTTTTCGATACCACTTTGAATTCTCACATCCTTTTTACGCCCTTTAATTTGGGATTCTATAGGTGGTAGAAAGACTTCATCTTTAACCTCAACCTCAACCTTAAGCTCCATCTCTATATCATCATCCACACCATCTTCCTGCCTCAAGTTACCAACTTAGTTATTATCTTTTGTTTCCGGTTCAAATGAATCAATAATGTTTTTTTCTTCCTTGGCATTTGCAAGAGCATACAAGTAAGCTCGGTTTAATGTTGATCCGCTAGCAGCCAACGACAGATACACCCTGAACAAATGATTGTAACGTATAATTTGACATTGTTCAAAATCGACGGTGGGATTTAGGGGAATATACTCAGGTTCGCCATCTATCTTATTAACACCGATTGTCCAACGTTTTAATATTAGACTATCAGGAATTTTTGGTATACTCTTTTAATTCAAAAATCTCAAAATATGCCTATAAATCTGTCCATCGTGTTCACAGTTATAACGCCCCCGAATTTGGGCGCTGGCCGCCCGAACAAAGGTCCGACGTTATCTCGTACTTCTTTCGTAACTTAACCAATGATTCCATAATCATTTTGGTTAAATTAGTCTATTACAGACTATAAATTATAATTTTTCTTAACTTCCTCCCTGGATCTATTCTTGATCTCAATCTCATTCCTTCTACAAGTATCAACTTGTAGTTCATTCGTATATATGGATAAGACCATATATATATATATGTCGGTCCAATTTTTTTAACCTTATGATTTAGATATTCTATCATTTATAAGCTTTATATGAATCCAAGATTCACAGTACCAGCACTAGAGATAGTTCCCAGATCTGAAGGGGGCTTCCCAATAAAGATAAATCGATATTGGTGCGCAATTAGATGACCTAACCTTCATTTCTTAGTCAGAACTTTCGGCGTGCCAAATACACTCACTTAGATACATAGTCTTATAAAAATTGTTTATGTTTTAACAATTCTAAGTTTAATCGAAGTAAAGACATGACAGAATGTGTGAGAAAACATGATAATATTGATATAATATTCGGTTACATACTTTGTCGGTTCATATTACAGAAAGTCATCAAGACTATAACAAAAGGGACAAGCAATCAGGAAAGCATATAAACTAGTCTACGCATTTCTTCTTTCCTTTCTTTGGAGAGCCTGACCTCTCAGGTTTGTCTGCAAATAAAGTTTTATTCGCAAGAATGAGCATACAAAAGCTCAACAAGTCTAAACACATAGTATATAATTGAACTCACACCGATAAGGATTTAATGAATCATAGCTTTAACAAAAGATATTACAATTGTTTTAATATAGTAAGACTGAGTGGTAATTAAACCAAGAACCGTTCGTCCGTCTTTCGACTTAGAACCATACCGTGGATATCAAGTAGAGGATCAATCTAACGACATCCTATGTTATGCATAACATACGCTACACTGACTAATCATGACAGTGTTTTAACAACATGTTCATCTCAGTTTACTTTGCATATAGAGGTCGCTCCAAGACAACTTGGTTTGACTAAAGAATTATAACAATTCAATACTTCACGAATAAATGTTCATTTTGCAAGTTATGCCGAAACGAATAGCAATAACTCTCATATCAAAGATTTATAATACGTTGTTGCACAAAGTGCATAAATCAAATAGAAAGCTTGTAAATGAAAGCTTAGGTAGAAGACTTGCCTCGTATATCTTTTACAGATAAATATAACGGTCTACACATTCGTCGTAAATCCTACACGATTTTAAGTTCATATAGACCAATTAAGTGTTTAACGATTAAATCTTTTAGGTTTTATTTCGGGTATTATAACCACTTATAAATAAGACTCCTTCTAATATAAATGAAATAATTTCAACATTATAACTGCATATAAAATGAATATTCATCAACTATATTTAAAATAAATTGAGCATTATAACTGCTTATAAAATGAATATTCGGCTATTATATTTGAAATAATTTCAGCATTATAACTACTTATAAAATGAATATTCTTACTAAATACTTGAAGAAAATCGGACATAGTAACTGCTTATAAAAGTATATTTTCCAATATATAAGAGAAATAAATCGGATATTATAACTGCTTGTAAATAGGACTTTTGTACTATATACTTAAAATAATTTGGGCATTATAAGTGCTTATAAATAGGACTTGTGTACTATATACTTAAAATAATTTGGGCATTATAACTGTTTATAAAAGTATATTTTTACTAAATATATATAAAGAAAAATGAAAATAATAACCACTAGAGTAATACCTCTTGTAGTTGCTAGCTTTACTTCCAATCACGCAACACTTCGATGCTTAGAAAGTAATTTTTATCTCATAATATCTCTTAGAATATAAATTAGACTGTTTTTGCTCTTGAACTGCTCTTGAAAAATAGCAAGGAATGAATGAACTAAGCTTGCTATTTATAGAAAAACCAAGTTTCACTAATTGCACGTTAGGGGCTCGGCTTATTACACTTTGCACCCTAGCATATTCTTAGAATATTCTTAGAATATTCTTCTAAGCTCCTCAATGAAAATATCTTCCAAGCATATCTTTTACAGATAAATATAACGGTCTACACATTCGTCGTAAATCCTACACGATTTTAAGTTCATATAGACCAATTAAGCGTTTAACGATTAAATCTTTTAGGTTTTATTTCGGGTATTATAACCACTTATAAATAAGACTCTTTCTAATATAAATGAAATAATTTCAGCTTTATAACTGCATATAAAATGAATATTCATCAACTATATTTAAAATAAATTGAGCATTATAACTACTTATAAAATGAATATTCGGCTATTATATTTGAAATAATTTTAGCATTATAACTACTTATAAAATGAATATTCTTACTAAATACTTGAAGAAAATCGGACATAGTAACTGCTTATAAAAGTATATTTTCCAATATATAAGAGAAATAAATCGGACATTATAACTGCTTGTAAATAGGACTTTTGTACTATATACTTAAAATAATTTGGGCATTATAACTGCTTATAAATAGGACTTTTGTACTATATAATTAAAATAATTTGGGCATTATAACTGTTTATAAAAGTATATTTTTACTAAATATATATAAAGAAAAATGAAAATAATAACCACTAGAGTAATACCTCTTGTAGTTGCTAGCTTTACTTCCAATCACGCAACGCTTCGATGCTTAGAAAGTAATTTTTATCTCATAATATCTCTCAGAATATAAATTAGACTGTGTTTTGCTCTTGAACTGCTCTTGAAAAATAGTAAGGAATGAATGAACTGAGCTTGCTATTTATAGAAAAATCAAGTTTCACTAATTGCACGTTAGGGGCTCGGCTTATTACACTTTGCACCCTAGCATATTCTTAGAATATTCTTCTAAGCTCCTCAATGAAAATATCTTCCAAGCTCGACAATGCAGCTTGCAATTGAACCTATCTTCTAAGCTCCTCAATGAAAATATCTTTAACCTCGACAATACAGCTTGCAATCTAAGCTGCTCAATGAAAATATCTTCTAAGCTCGACAGTGCAGCTTGCAATTGAACCTATCTTCTAAGCTCCTCAATGAAAATATCTTCCAAGCTCGACAGTGCAACTTGTTACCGTAAGCACGACAAATCACTTTGTCATTCTTAAGCACGACACAACAACTTGTCAAAAATAATTTGTCGGAATGCTTCTTGGTGAAATCGTGGAAAGCACGACAAATCATTTTGTCAATGTAAGCACGACTAAGCAGCTTGACCAAAATTTTTTATTTGACCTAATTCATCGTTTACACTATATAATCACAAAACACCTGCTTCAAAATATCATTTCGATCTTTATTAAGCATATATGTTACAAAAATTCAAATCTCATTAGGGCTTAAGGTTTTAAACTTCTCGATACCTAGTTTTAGGTCACTAAATTAGCCTCTAACCATATACGATCGTATTTATAAGCCTTATAAATATTCGGGGTATTATATTCACCCATACTTATAAGAATTTCGTCCCCGAAATTACATTACAAATTCAAGAAAACAAATGGGGATATTCTATCTTCATTTTGTCTTCTAACTCCCATGTCGCTTCTTGTACGGAGTGATTCCTCCATATAACCTTGACTGAAGATATGACTTTATTTCTTAAGACTTGTTATTTTCTATCAACAATTTTGACAGGAATCTCTTCGTAGCTTAAATCTGATTTGATTTGGATTGGTTCATAACTGATGACATGTTTGTAGTCCGATTTATAGGGACGCAATATTGAAACATGAAATACATTATGTATATGTTCCAGTTCTAGAGGTAAGGCTACATCATAAGCTACCTCACCTATTCTTTTTAGGATCTCAAACGGTCCTATAAACCTTGGACTTAATTTCTCCTTTTTCCCAAATCGAATCTTCCCCTTCCAGGGTGATACTTTCAAAGAGACATGACTCCCAACGACGAAATCTCTTTTCTGTCTGTGTAGATCGGCATATCTCTTTTGTCGCTCTTGAGCAGCTCGTAACCGAAGTCGAATTGTCCTAACCACTTCAGCTGTTTGTTGAACCAACTCTGGCTCAAGCATTTGACGTTCCCCGACTTCGTCCCAACACATCGGCGTCCTGCATTTTCTCCCATATAATGCTTCATAAGGTGGCATTCCTATTGTGACACCCCCAAATCCAGGTACTTAATTCCCACAGATTTGGTGTTCACTATCTCATTCAATCACATCTAATTACCCAATATTAAGAATAATAAAATAAACTTAAAGAAACATCTTCCCAAAATGGGTTACATCACCAACTATTAAACAATCAAATCCTAGGTTATCTTAACCTTAATACATCAAATGCGGAGTAAAACATAATTTTGAACAAGTCTTTGATACAAATAAACATCAAGTGGATGATAAATCTCTTGCTACTTTGGCATCTTGCCCTTGCCTTTACTCGTGGACGGTTCGTCCTGCTTTTCTGGCTTAGCTGCAATGATTAATGCAAGAGTGAGCAAACAATTGCTCACAAGTACGATAACAATAAGGTTTAAATGAAATGGATTTCAACTGAGGAATAATAGTTTTCTGAATCTCAGTCAATAAATGATCAAAGTCTAAAAGCTCGTTAGAATGCTTGATTCCAAGGAAAATAGAATTCAAGATTTAGAAATTATTTCTGAGGGTCACAAGACCTCGAACTATGTCCTAGGTCAACAGGTATTTCTACTACAACCTTTAACAGTCATATAGACTATGGACCAACATCTCGTACTCAGGGGGATCAGCCCTTTGTACAATGTATTGTGCACAAACATTTTAACGTTGTCGCGTAAGTAATCCCTTATATTAGGGTTGTTCATCTCAGTTTATCGTCTGAATCCGTACCAAAAGGAACTTGGCTTGGAATAAGTTTAAAATATTCTAAGTCTTTGAAACGCTCATCAACTAAGGACTAGCTGAATCAATAAGAGTTTGCTAGTCACTAATACATTCGATTCAACAATAAAATTTGTTCAATAGAAACTATACTCGAAATTTGAATAACAAACAATGATTGAAATAAAGCTTAAGTACGTAACATGATAGTAACCTTGCTTGAATATCAATAAGCTAAGGTCAATAGACTTGCTCAATATTAATAAACTTGCATTGAATAAATTAACAAGTTAAAAGGAAAGAATAACTTGCTCAACATAAAAGTAATAAGTTGAGATAAGGAACTTGCCTCAAGCGTAGATTACAAATTAAATATTTCACGATTCTTAAACAACCTATACATTTAATTATAAAATGGTAACATAATTAGGCTTGCTCTTATCTTATTTTATTATAACACTTCGGTTATCATTCAATAATCAATGAATGCTAGCTTAATAACCATCATGACCACTCATTGGTCATTTATAAATTTTAAAACTTGTTTATAACATCATAGAAAGAATTATAAAGAAATAAAAATAAAAATAAAAATAAAAATTTTGGTTACTGTTTCCCTCGCCGAGGCGGAAAATCCTTAACAAAAATCTCGCCGGGGCGAGAGGCTCGCCGGGGCGAGAGGCTCGCCGGGGCGAGAGGCTCGCCGGGGCGAAGATTTTCTTAACAAAACTCTCGCCGGGGCGAAGAAAATCAGTTCATTTCTCTCGCCGGGGCGAGAGACTCGACTGTCGTCTCCTACAGTCGCGAACCAGTGAAAACTTAGGCCAAATTTGGCCAAAATTTTCCAAATTCTACCATCCAGTACACAGTTTTACTTACCAAGACATCATATATGATACAGAACATTTACCTAACATGTTTTCTAAACATTTAAATCATTCTAACACATAAACAACCAATTTAAACCCAAGAATTTCACTGTTAAACAATTTATTCATGTTTTGACCATTTTCATAAAATCAAGCTCTGTAAATTCATTTTTGAACCAATTAAAACCATTCTTCTTGCATTATTCTTGTTTTTCATCATATAATCATAAACAATTATTAATTAACCAATTAATAACCAAATTAAATAACAATTATATATATATATATATATATATCATACATGAAATAAAACTCTGTAAAAACCAAAACTCAATTCTAAACATATATTCATAAATTAACACCTTCAATTTAACTTATAATCATCATATAATCATCATATATTCATCATGTAATCATCTAAAACATATTTTCTTCCAATTACACCAAGAAATTCATATATTAAGTTAATAAATTTTTATACAGAGAACTAAAATAATGAAATACAGGAAAGAACTTAAAAAGGATTATACCTCCAATTGTTTAAGAACTTAGAATCCTCTTCAATTCCAAACTCTTCTCTCAATCTCTCTTTTCTCTCAACTCTCAAATTCACAGAGTTCTCTCCAGCTCTGTTCTTTTCTTTTCTTTTTCTTTAAACTCTGTGTTTGTTTTCTTTTCTTTAACAACTGATAAGCTTTAACAAAAATATAAAACTGATAATAACGTATTCTAATATTAACTCATCAGTTACACAATTCAAAAGCCTCTAAGGCTTGTTTGGCAAATATAAATTAAAATAATATATTATTCTAACTAAAGGTCTTAAGGCCTTGTTTGGTAAAATACAAATAAAATAACCCATTATTTCCAACCAAAGGACACAAGGCCTTGTTTGGAAAAACTAAATTAAAACTCCTTCCATTTATTTTAATAAATCATTATAACATATAGTTTAAAATGTCATACTTCTAATTTAATTGAACATATTATGAAATAAATTCAATTAAACCTTACTAACTAAATTAATAATTTCATTTAACAAATAACAATAATTCCAAATAAATTCTCTTATTCAAATAAATCATTTATTCAAATAAACCTTTTCATTATCTAATTTAATTATTAAATTAAATTAGAATAGACATCACAAATCAGATTCAAATAACATTTAACATCATTAAACTTAACATATACCCACTTTACAAAAACTTAATAAATTATTTATTTAGCTCAATAAATTAATAAAAATATTTATATAATTCAATAAATATTTTTATTCAATCACAAAAATTGCATTCGTTACACTTATACTAGCATGATAGCTATTGTTATATGCGAATTCCACCAAAGGTAAGTGGTCTTCCCAACTCCCTTTAAAGTCCATTATGCATGCTCTCAGCATATCTTCCAATGTCTGAATAGTTCTTTCGCTTTGGCCATCAGTTTGTGGATGGTAAGCCGTACTTAATCTTAACTGTGTCCCGAGATGTTCTTGAAGACTTTTCCAAAAGTTTGAAGTGAACCTTGAGTCTCGATCAGATATGATTAAAATTGGAACCCCATGTCTAGATATAATCTCCTTAATATATAGTTTGGCTAATCTATCTAATGTGAACTTGACCTTGATTAGTAGAAAGTGAGCAGACTTGGTTAATCGATCCACTATCACCCAAATTACATCGTAACTCTTTTGTGTGGTTGGAAGTCCTACTACAAAATCCATTGTAATATGCTCCCATTTTCACTCTGGAATTTCCAATGGTTACAGCAACCCGCTTGGCCTTTGATGCTCTGCTTTAACTCGCTGACATATCAAACACCTACTAACAAACTCAACCACCTCTCTCTTCATGTTTGGCCACCAGAAATGTTGACTTATGTCCTTGTACATTTTGGTGCTGCCTGGGTGTACTGAAAACTTAGTACTATGTGCTTCTGACATGATTTCCTCTTTGAGATCTTGCATTGCAGGAACCCATATTCTTGACTCGAATCTAATGATTCCCTCCTTATCTATCTTGAATCTGCCGTCTACAATCTCCGTTGACTTTTTCATCCTCTTATACTCTTCATCTTTTTCTTGGATTTCCTTGATTTTACCCAACAAAGTTGAGTGATCCTCCATTACAAATAATTTTCTCGTTACATTTGAAGGAACTCTCACCTCTATGTCGAGTCTAGTAAATTCCTTAATTAACTCATCTTGAGTTGTTAGTACCATCAACTTTCCTTGATTCTTTCTACTTAAAGCATCTGCAACTATGTTGGCTTTCCCTAGATGATATAGGATCTCACAGTCATAATCCTTGATTAGCTCCAACCACCGTCTTTGCCTCGTGTTCAAATCCCTCTGAGTGAAAATATACTTCAAACTCTTATGGTCACTATATATCTCACACTTCTCTCCATATAGATAATGCCGCCATATCTTTAGAGCAAATACTACTGCCGCTAATTCTAGATCATAAGTAGGATACCTTAACTCATAATCCTTTAGTTGTCGCAAAGCATAAACTATTACTTTCCCATGTTGCATCAAAACACAACCTAATCTTTTATGAGAGGCATCACTATATAGCACAAAACCTCCACTATCATCGGGTAATGATAATACTGGTGCCTCGCTTAGTCTCTTCTTTAGCTCTTGAAAGCTCTCTTCACATTTGTTTGACCAGACATACTTCACTGTCTTCCTAGTTAAGTTGGTTAACGGGGTTGCTAATTTTGAAAAATCTTTAATGAAATGCCTATAGTATCCCGCTAAACCTAAGAAACTTCTTACTTCCGTTGGGGTCTTTGGTTGTTCCCAATTTACCACTGCTTCTATCTTCAATGGATCCACTGAAATTCAGTTCTTGTCAATCACATGACCTAAGAACTGAACTTTTTCTAGCCAGAACTCACATTTAGAAAATTTGACATAGAGTTGTTCCTTCCGTAAGGTTTGTAGTACACTCCTCAAGTGTTCAGCATGTTCTTCTAGTGTTTTCGAGTATATCAAGATATCATCGATGAACACTACTATATACTTGTCTAAACTTGACCTAAAAACCCTATTCATCAAGTCTATAAATGTTGCCGGTGCATTTGTTAACCCAATGGACATTACTAGAAATTCATAATGCCCATAGCGTGTTCTAAACGTTGTCTTTGACACATCTTCGCTTTTAACTTTCAGTTGATGGTAACCAGACCGTAGATCAATCTTAGAAAAGTACTCCGCTCTTTTGAGTTGATCAAACAAGTCATCAATCCTAGGTAATGGATACTTATTCTTTATGGTCAATTTATTGAGTTCACGATAATCGACACATAATCTTAAAGTTCCATCTTTTTTCTTAACAAACAACACTAGTGCTCCCCATGGCGAAACACTTGGTTGAATGTACTTCTTATCCAACAATTCTTGCAACTGTACCATCAATTCCTTCATTTCCACAGGCGCCATTCTATATGGAGCCTTCGAAACAGGTGCGGTTCCAGGAGCTAAGTCAATGACGAACTCGATCTCCCTATCAGGTGGAAGACCGGGTAGATCATCGGGAAAGACATCTTGGAATTCCCTAACCACTGGTATTTAGTCTATATCTAACCCTTTCCGTTGATTGTCGACAATATATGCTAAATAACCTTGACACCCCTTCTGAAGTAATCCCTTTGCTTGGCTTGCAGTTAGGCATCGGGATTTTCTTGGTGACTGACTTCCGTTGAAGACTACCTTTGACTTTGATGATGTCAAAAGGTTAACACATTTTTATTGGCAATCGATCATTGCTTGGTGACTGGTCAACCAATCCATGCCTAGAATTACATTAAATTCCCTTATTTGGATTGGAATAAGATCGACTCTCAACTCATGACCCTTGAGCACTATGCAACAACCTCTTAGTATGTTATTAACAGGTATTACTTCTTTATTAGAAATTTCTATCATTAAAGGACTTTCTAATAGTTCACTAGGCACGTTTAATTTCTTAGCAAATTCATGCAAAATAAATGAACAAGTAGCACCCGAATCAAAAAGAACATAAGCATTTATGGTGTTGATCGGAATGATACCTGACACGACATCTTGAGATGCTACTGCATCTCTCACCGACATATTGAATATTCTAGATGTTGGGCGGCCTGGGGTAGTTGTTGGGGTAGACTTGTTGGGATTGACCCCTTCGGCATTTCCTCCCTTCTTGGGGCACATCTTCGCTTGATGTCCTGTGGCTCCACAGTTGAAGCAAATGTTTTTCTTAGGGTAAGGGCAATTGTTGGTTAAATGTCCCTCTTGCTTGCAATTGTAACAGACATTCTTTCCCTTAAGGCATACCACTAGATGACGGTTACCACATATCTTGCAGGGCTCTATTGTTCTCTTCTTATTTTCCCCTTCTCTCTGGAAATTTCCCCCACCACCGAACTTTCTTTTGTTATTGCCTCCACCATTCCCCCATTTATTATTACCTCCCTCATTTCCCTTTTTAGCGTTCTTTTCTTTATTATACTTTGTCATGGCTTCACTGCCGCCCTCGACAATGATGGCCTTCTCGAGAATTTGGGAGTAATTCTCTAGCTATAATACAGCTACCTTATTGTTTATCCAGGGTTTCAAACCCTCCTCAAACCTTCTTGTTTTACGCTCTTCCGTATCCACTTGATGTGGAGCGAAACGAGCGAGTTCATTAAACTTAGAGGCATATTGGGGAACAGTCATGTCCCCTTGCTTTAAGTTTAAGAACTGCACCTCCATGCGGTTCTTCATACTTTTTGGGAAATAGTTCTCGAAGAATATCTCCTTGAACCTTTCCCATGGTACCACACCTTCACCCGCACGAGCTTGGTTTGCTTCCCACCAGAAGTTAGCTTCGCCCTTCATGAGGTAAGAGGTGAAGTTAGTTTTCTTATCTTCAAGAACCTCTACTATGTCAAAGGCCTTTTCTATCTTTTTTATCCAGCACTGAGCCTCTATAGGCTCAGCGGTTCCCTTGAATTCGGGAGGACCTATGTTTTTAAAGTTTTTCAACGAGACTTTATGTGGTTGGGGTTGTGGAGTAACATTGGTTGTAGATCGATTGTCTAAAGCTCCTATTAACATATTTATGAATTGTTGCATAGGATCGGGAGTCAGACTTTCATTTTATGTTTGTCCAATACTCTCACTACTAACACGTGGGGGTGTTGTTGCTCTTGTCTGAGGTCTCTTTGGTGCCATTTCTAAAAATAACGAAAATAAGCAGGTGTAAATATGAAAGCGTAAATAACTACGAGACATCTTTCTTAACAAACTTCTTATATAAAGAATATTCACATTACAATATTCGAGTGATTAAAATCACTTTACAACTATTAACACCCCTTTTAAATATAGGAATGTTTAAATTACAACATTTAAAACATACTAATATAATACAAGTCCTTAGATTCCGATTAGAACCTCCTAACCCTTATATAGGCCTTATGGATCATGCTAGTCACCACGGATCTATTGTTGTCATACCCCATATCTCCATCTGGTGAAGGAAAATTATTTATATCCTTCTGGAGATCGAAGTATGAAACACAACATGCCAGTTTTATTTGATCACGATCCACTTGTAGTCGAATCGCTTCTTCTCGAGAAGCATCCAACTGGAGTTGTAGTTGATAGCACTTCTCAGCCTCATCCAACCATCTCATTTCTAGTACTTCCATCAAGTCGTTGGCAGTTTTCTTGTTTGCCTCAGACTCTGCTTGAAGATACTCAATCATGTCACCTTGTGCAGCCTCATCTGCCTCCATCTCTGCGATAATTTCATCGTAAGTAGGTAAGTTAATTACATCATCTTCATCATCCTCCTCTGTTGGGAGAATTTGATCTATTTCAGGAGCTATTACTGCCTCTCCGACATCTTATAGTTCCAAGTCATGCTTATGCCCCAACGAATCATCCTCATCTCCGGATGTATCGTTGAAGTACTCGATCATTGGGTTATAACCCCTAGGATCTTCCATTAGACCTTAAATCTCCTCACCAGGCGTGTATGTTGGTTCCATTATTACTTCGTTAATATCTCTCCATTCTGGTTCTCCAGCCATCTTTACAAAATGAATATTCATCAACTATAATTAAAATAAATTGAGCATTATAACTGCTTATAAAATGAATATTCGGCTATTATATTTGAAATAATTTCAGCATTATAACTGCTTATAAAATGAATATTTTTACTAAATACTTGAAGAAAATCGGACATAGTAACTACTTATAAAAGTATATTTTCTAATATATAAGAGAAATAAATCGGACATTATAACTGCTTGTAAATAGGACTTTTGTACTATATACTTAAAATAATTTGGGCATTATAACTGCTTATAAATAGGACTTTTGTACTATATACTTCCAATAATTTGGGCATTATAACTGCTTATAAAAGTATATTTTTACTAAATATATATAAAGAAAAATTAAAATAATAACCACTAGAGTAATACCTCTTGTAGTTGCTAGCTTTACTTCCAATCGCGCAGCGCTTCGATGCTTAGAAAGTAATTTTTATCTCATAATATCTCTCAGAATATAAATTAGAGTGTTTTTGCTCTTGAACTGAGCTTGCTATTTATAGAAAAATGAAGTTTCACTAATTGCACGTTAGGGGCTCGGCTTATTACACTTTACACCCTAGCATATTCTTAGAATATTCTTCTAAGCTCCTCAATGAAAATATCTTCCAAGCTCGACAATGCAGCTTGCAATTGAACCTATCTTCTAAGCTCCTCAATGAAAATATCTTTAAGCTCGACAATGCAGCTTGCAATCTAAGCTGCTCAATGAAAATATCTTCTAAGCTCGACAATGCAGCTTGCAATTGAACCTATCTTCTAAGCTCCTCAATGAAAATATCTTCCAAGCTCGATAGTGCAGCTTGTTACCGTAAGCACGACAAATCACTTTGTCATTCTTAAGCACGACACAACAACTTGTCAAAAATAATTTGTCGGAATGCTTCTTGGTGAAATCGTGGAAAGCACGACAAATCATTTTGTCAATGTAAGCACGACTAAGCAGCTTGACCAAAAAATTTTATTTGACCTAATTCATCGTTTACACTATATAATCACAAAACACCTGCTTCGAAATATCATTTCGATCTTTATTAAGCATATATGTTACAAAAATTCAAATCTCATTAGGGCTTAAGGTTTTAAACTTCTCGATACCTAGTTTTAGGTCACTAAATTAGCCTCTAACCATATACGATCGTATTTATAAGCCTCATAAATATTCGGGGTATTATAACAGTGTTGACAACTACATGCAAAACAGTCTCCGCTCAAATGATGGCCAACAACATAATAAATTTAACGTTCTTCCAGGACCTCATCGTTGCAAACGGTATACGTCTTTGTCTCAGACGATTCATGATCAGAAATCCTAGTAACTTTAAAAGTAAATGAATCTGTCCACTCCGTCTAAAAACGTTTAAACATTTCTTTTGTGTATATCATAGCAGCGTGCTTTTCTAGCTTTGCCCATGTAACCGTTTGTGTGTTCCAGTGTTTTGATTCATAATCAGATTCTATCTTCTTGAGGAATTATTTCATAACAACTCTCTAGGAATTGATTATAAAATCTTTGTGTTCGGTTGTCGAGTTTACATATGTATCAAAAAAGTTATTCTTTCCCTCACTCCTTTCGGTAGTGGTCATTCCAACAAAAAAAACTTTTTAGAATATGACCCAATCCATTTTTCTTTGACCTCATAAAGTAATTGGAGTCATTCGTGATCCTACAACTTATACTTCATAAAGAACTCCGCCCATTTATGCCCAAATTCAACTGTATTGTCCGAGTACAAACATCTCTTAAAATCATCCATAAAGGTCCAGTGCTCAGAAAGTATAGTGTATCTTTTCTGGATACTTGTTACTGATATGCCATGTACAAAGCTTATGATGAGTAAAGGGAAGGACCCTTGAAATAGCATTGTTCGTTACTTTATCTTGATCAGTTATAATTGTCAAGGTGCTTTATCTTTCATTACTTCTAACCATGTTTCCAAAACTCACATAAATGTGTCCTCTGTTTCATCTCTTATGGGTGAAAAACCAAACAAGATGGATTCGTAATGATGATTGACACCTATAAATGGTACAAAAGGTATTGCATACCTATTTGTCATATATGTAGTGTCAAAAGTAACAACATCCCCAAACTTCTCATAAGATTGCATTGATTATGAGTCTGTCCATAATATACACGATATACGATTCTCATCATCTGGTTTGACACTCTAAAAGAATTTTCTAAGACTATCCGATTCAATTTTCTTCAAAAAATCTATTGTAGCTTTTGCATCGTTTGAATCTATTGTGTTGCGTCTTAAATCTCGTATAACATTTCGAATATTTATGTCGCTAAAACTTACATTGGCTCTCCCTCCACTCACAGTGCTAATAAGATTCATAATCTCATGTGGAGCAATACCAGGACCATTACATGTCTGAATCAAATCTCTAGCAATAGGAGTTATATTTTTATGACTCTAAATGAGATCTACCATGCTGGGAGTAACAAATTCATGATTGTGTTTCAACTCTAAAGTTTACACCTGCCAATTATCATATTTCTTATCATGGACAACGAACATTCTAGCTTTACACATTTTGCGCTCAATACAATCACTCTTCCTCTTTATGTTACTAGGTTCATCAATTGGTATCGCTTTGTTAACCACTGTTTTACTAACTTTTTTACATACATACACTCTCAAGAAATCGCATCAGAACCAACATGTTTACAGCTTGTTAAAATTTTTACAGCAAACTCATTACTAATGGCGTATGATCTATAGAATTTTTCATGCTCAATCAAACTCAGAAATATTTGACCAACATATGGATTCAAAGTAGTATTAGCACTGTCATTACAAACCTCATTCTCATTCATAGATTGTAAATTAGATTCAGAATCAAAATTAGAATCAAAATACAAACTAAAAGAACTTAAACCAATAGATTTGCAAGGGCCATAGATTGATACTAACCTTTAATTGAGAGGAGAAAGGAGATGATGGAAAATATTAGAAGAACTTAATTATTGAGTTGGTGCCTGCTGCTTCAGCTGAGAGAGAGATAGAAAATGTGTGAGACGATTTAGGACAAAAAAGAAGAGAAGAGAATATTTAACAAACCTACTAGGTTGATTCCTACCGCCTAAAAGAGTAATGGAAGTCAATGAACTAGTAAATGATGTCGTTTCCAATTTAGTTGTGCAGATGACAAAGGCGAAAAACTATCAAAATTTTCATTTCTCTTGCATATTCTTCTTGTCTGGTGTTTTCCTCATTCATCTTTTTCTTACAACAGAAGAATATGCCAGAAGAAATGGAAACACAGGCAATAAGAAAATGTAAGAAGAAACGAAAAATTTTTTTGATAGATTTAAATTGATCTATTGTCCTCTATTTAGTTGTGCGGATGACAAAGGCAAAAAACTATCCAATAATTTATCATTTCTGTTGCATATTCTTCTTGTCTAGTGTTTTCCTCTTTCGTCTTTTTCTTATAACAGAAGAATATGCCAGTAGAACTGAAAACACAGACAACAAGAATATGCAAGAAGAAATGAATTTTTTTTGATAGATTTAAATCGATCTGTTGTAGTCCTCCATAAAGCTTTTCTCTCAAAAATGATATGGTAGTTTAGTAGTTAAGATCTCAGATGAATGAGGAAGAAGAAAGGAGAAATGTTGAAAAAGACAGATGTGGAAGGAATGACTATTTATACAACGGTCTCATTACTTAGTAAATAAATTTATTACTTCAATGCATCTGTTATATTAAGAAACTAAAAGTCTAAATCTAGTATCGAAAGCCATTGGTAAGAGAAACAAAAGACGCTTGAAAAAAGTTTTAAGTTGTCCCAATTTTTAAGGGACAAATTGATAAATTACCATTTGACTCTCTTTCGTTAGTGAGAACAAGGGTCCCGCTTCAAAGAGTAATGGATGATTGGTAATTTAATTTTACTCTTAGTCGTCCATTGACGAGATGGACGACTGGGAGTGCGTTAGCTGATTTACACATTTTAGTTAGCGCTGGCTATGAATCATATCCTATATATATTTTAATGTACTTGGCGTCTAGATTTTACAATGATGAGTCGACCAAACATGAGTTTGAAACGTTTATTTACAGACCTTATAAAGAACGTTTTTCTAATGTTTTGAAAAAAAATCAAAAAAATGCTTGTATCGCAGGTATGATTTTAATTTTTAATATATTGCCTCACCTGAGCGAGTATCCCTCCTTTATAGGCCTCCTTAAGAACAAAAAGGAGGACCCATGCTACCAGTCAACAGTGGGTTCCCCCTAATACAAAGATTTGCTCTGCCATTGGCATGAAAGTGTGATTGATGTCCTCACGCTGTCACATTCTTAGAGTACTGTGGGAATCAGAATATTGTGCATGAATACAACAGACAAACATGTTCCAAGTAAGCTGGTGCCTTGAAAATTGAAAATCTCTATGATTACAATGCCATGCTGGGATATTCCGAAAACATATAAATATTATATATACATGCACACACATGATTGATAGACCATATTACTTTTTCTTGTTTTCATCATTTATATACCATTGGAGGATTTGAAAGAAAACGTTAAAAATGGGCATTTTTATAGTGTTGTAGCCAAGTTTGACTAATGTATAATTTATATTTTCTTTTTCCTATACAAAATATATATATATATATATATATATATATATATGAGTGTTTGTGTGTGTGGTGAATAATCTATAGTCAAAATTAGATATGAATAATTACCTTAATAACGTATCTGTAATTGTCCATTTGTGAGATCCAACGGTCAGGAATATAAATCATCCGCACAATTATATGCAAGATGGTGCAAATAGCAGATGAAGACTCACGAAATAAAAAAATTTAAGTGCCCTATTTGAATTGGCACTCACACAATAGTTGTGTGGACGTTGATTTTGCTATTTTTCTCTCTCATCTTATTCTAGTCAAACAATATTGCGAATGAGAAAATATTTTATCCACGCGATTTGACCTTAATCGGCTACAAATGGGTTATACAGGTTGCGTTTCATATATATATATATATTCAAGTTTGGATGTAGATCATGTCCTTGCAAATATATATAACTATTGCTCCTTAAATTATCATCCGCTTTTAAAATTTTTCCTTTTTTTCCTTACAAAACTATAATTTTGTGGAAAATATACTCCAATATACAACAATTTGTATTATTTCTTCACAAACTTAAATAGGATAAAGTTTGGATGTCACAAGATACTAATACACAATGTTTTTATAATTGGATCTACGGATTTTTTTTGCGAGTACTTTGATGTACACGCCTATTTGTGAGTTTTGATTTAAGGGGAGAAAAGGGATGAGAAGAGAAAGTTATTCTTTCCTAAAAAGCTCACAAACACTTTAACAGTTTTGCACTAATTGTACACTAACAAATAAAAATAATGCATGGTCTAAGTATTATGCAATTTGGTAGGGGCTTTGTTGTGACGCTCCCAAATCTGGGTACTTAAAATGCGTACTTGGTACTACACGATACCATTCATTTAAACTACTTATTATAAGATAGCAATAATTATTACATCAGAGGTATCTATCCCAGGTACAAAGACCTTTAAATTTTTTATTACATGATAGTTACTGTATTTACAACACAAAAGTCTATCTATTGCAAATAACTGTCTTCGATCATTCATTGAGTTTGCCTTTGCCCTTATCTTTACCTGATCCCTCTACAGGGTCTTGCTTAACTGAAAACATTTATATTCAAAGCAAGAATGAACATTCAATTACTCAACAAGTAATAGCAATTAATAATAACATACGTAAGAAATAAATGTTTTCTTTGAAACATATTTTGACAATAGAACAAGATTGTAAAGTAATTGAAACATGAGTTAATTTCATTTCGAAACAACATACTGACTTTTAAATGCTGAGTGGTCACAAGACCATGAACTTTTTTTTTTATTTTTCTGAAAAGGTTCTATCAGAAATTCATCCGTGAACCGTCTAGCTTACGGGCACGGTGGGTGATCAACCCGTTATGCCCTGTATTGATCAATACTATCTACGGGAACGATATTTGCATTCATCGTCACCGCCTTTTGGCGCAATATATAAAAAAATTTCCCATTCAGGGATGTTCATTCTCAGTCTGGAGTTCAAATCCAAACAATATGATTGAACAACTCTACTACTCAATAATATTTCAAAGACTTAATATAAAAGCAATGAAATACTATAAACTATGTCTAGCCGGAAAAAATGGCTTAAACTATCATTAAACTACACATTCTATTATATTGATAATCTTTCAATGTATATCTGAACTAAGCTTTAAACATGCTTTTCTTATATGAAGACCTATTGCATAAAATAAATGCAAAGGTTTAGGAAATTTGCTTTGTTCGGAGTTTATTAATCACAGTTTAACTTCAATTCACGTACCCTATATAGTATATTCATGCATAGGTACATATTAGCCACATAAACCATGTGCACATACATTACCATGTATTTAGCGTATACTCGGTCCACATATTCATATCAGTTCAAATCATATTCTCATAACTCTGGTTTTCACTTTTGAAACCCATTTGTTTTTATACAAATCCTTTGAAATCATAGCTCTACATAGTCATTATCTGTTTGAACAATCAAACCATTACTCTAAACATGTATTGCATCTTAAGATACTTATATACACGTGCCCTATGTGACACCCCCAAATTCGGATACTAATACCCCAAATTTGGTGCTCACGATAAAAACATCCAATCACCTTTAAACAACATATGACAACTAACGCGAAATGAATAAATATATATTGTTCAATACAAAAGGTTAACTATGTCCCAAGGTCTATAACCTTAAATAAATACATCACGAAGTATAAAAGTAGCTAATAGGGTTCGTGTTACATTAAGTGATATCTAAACAAAATATCAAGGCAGATAAATCGCCTATCCGAAGTCTAGGACTTCATTTTTCCCCTGCCCTTATCCCTGCTCGAACACTCGGGCTTAGCTGCAATAAGTTCATGATATAACAAGAGTGAGCAACTACTTTGCTCAGCAAGATTAAAAATGAATAAGATAGATATATCATGAATGAAAGGGGAATAACTGAAATCGATTCAATAGTATAAATAACTGAAACAAGATAACCAATGTCCAATGAATAATGAGGATTGATTATTAAAATGCTGAACAGTCAAATAGACTATGAACATACTTTAAGGCATCAATCGCTTGATTGACCCTTATTAGGTTACTAATTCCAGAGTTTGCACTCGAATGGATCAACCTCTTGTACACCATGTATATGCATAACATTCATTTCTGCTTTGCATCGTATTTCAGATACTTAGGAAACTCCCGGCCCTATACAGGATTGGTTCATCTCAGTCCCAACTATTGGTTTAGATAGCTTTTAAATTCTTTAACATGTATAAGTCTAGTCGAACAAATGACTTAGACCTCTCCTAGGTAGTTCATGCTTGACAGAAATTTAAATAGTGCAATCCAATGACATAATCTGTAATGACCACAAATTTCTAAGCTACATCATTAATAAAATTAAGAGTTTTATTTTATTCTTATGCACATTAATTTAAATCCATAAATGATTTGGATAACTATGTGTGGCTATGTGTCAATTGATTTAATAGTCCATGTGTGTTATTAAAATATTAATGGATTAGCCTAGTAAATCGTTTAAACAAGCCCAAGCAAAATTGTGCATTGGAAATGTAGGTGATTAACAATGAGGTGTAAATAATAATGGTATTAATAATAGAGTCTCACTAAGGGTTTATAATGGACTGGCCCAATGATTTAATAACAAGCCCAAATCCCAAGCATGGGCAGGTGGACTTGTAGTTTGGGGCAAGAGTATGATAACTCCTTGTAACTAAATTGAAGTGCTGGGTATATATATATATATATATATATATGCATATGTTGACCTAGTAAGTGTAGGCCCAAACCAATACCAAGTAAAGGATCGGTGATGTGAGCTGTTTTGCATTGAACCAATTCAATATATATATATATATATATATATATATATATATATATATATATATATATATATATCTTCAGTACTGCTTCTGGCTATTAGCCAAGCTAGGCCAATGGCCTATTCCTTGTGTTACGAAAACCCAAGCATGTAGATGATAACCTGCCGACTGATTTGGCAGTGGGTTGGTAAACCTTTCCACCTAATCCTTAGTGACCAGCGGTTAATCTAGTTAAAACCGGTCCTAAGACCTGGGAAATGACTAGCGATCGAGTAAAGATTCTTCTATAAATAGGGACCCCGATTTTCTCTTGAAGAGCTTGCTGAAGTTTGTTAGTTCTGATATAAGAGAGATATTGTGAGTTGAGAGGTAAGAGTAATCTTGGGAGAAGTTCTTGTCATTCGGAGAGGCAAGTAGAATCTGACAGCTAATGAACTAGCAACCGAAGCTCCGAAGAGGTGAGACCGCCTTTCTATTTCAAGCATTAATCTTACAGGGAGGAAATTTTGCAAGAGGCTCACAGTTCGAGATTTTCAATTCACCCGGGAAGCACAAAAATGTATCAAGATCTTCGACAACATTTTTGGTGGCCTAATATGAAACGAGAAGTCGCAGAGTGCGTTGCGAAGTGCTTAACTTGTCAAAAGATTAAGGCGGAGCATCAAAGACCCAGTGGTTTGCTACAACCTCTGGAGATACCAGAATGGAAGTGGGAGCATATTACTATGGATTTCGTAGTAGGTCTTCCAACTACTCAGAAAGGGCATGACGCGATATGGGTTATCGTGGATCGATTGTCAAAATCAGCACATTTTCTACCGATCAAGATTAGGTTTAATCTGGATCAATTGGCGAAGTTGTACGTCAAAGAAATTGTATCAAGGCATGGAGTACCGGTATCGATCGTGTCAGATCGAGACCCGCGTTTCACATCAAATTTCTGGAAGAGTTTACAAGAGTGTATGGGAACACAGCTGAGGTTGAGCACAGCGTATCATCCTCAAACTGACGGGCAGAGCGAAAGAACGATTCAAACATTAGAAGACATGTTGAGAGCTTGTGTCATGGATCTCAAAGGAAACTGGGATGATCATTTACCATTGGTGGAATTTGCATACAACAACAGTTATCATGCAAGTATAGGCATGCCGCCTTACGAAGCTTTGTACGGAAGAAAGTGCAGAACACCATTGTGTTGGGATGAAGTAGGAGAACGCCAACTGTTGGGACCGGAATTGGTGCAGCAAACGGCGGAGATTGTCAAGGTGATAAGAGCAAGATTGGTTGCAGCCCAAGACCGACAGAAGAAATATGCTGATCAGCATCGCCAGACGAGAGATTTCGACGTCGGCAGTCATGTGTTTTTGAAAGTGTCTCCCTGGAAGGGGAAGATACGATTTGGGAAGAAGGGAAAGCTGAGTCCGAGGTTTATTGGACCTTTTGAAGTGTTAAGACGTGTGGGAGAAGTGGCTTACGAGGTAGCCTTACCTCCTCAGATGGAACACATTCATAACGTGTTTCATGTATCAGTATTACGACCTTACAAACCAGACTATAAGCATGTGATAGAGTACGAACCCTTGCAAGTTGAAAAAGATTTGTCATATGAAGAAGTTCCAGTCCAGATTATAGACCGAAAAGAGCAAGTTTTGAGAAACAAAGTTATACCTTCTGTAAAGGTAATATGGAGGAACCACAATGCCGAAGAAGCCACGTGGGAACTCGAAGATAGAATGAAAGCGAATTACCCTCAACTTTTTGTTTAACCTTGTACTGTGATTTTGGGGACAGAATCCTTATAAGGAGGGGAGGATGTAACGATCGCGAATCTTGTATATTTTTTATTATCATTTAAATGAATGAATTAAATTTTTATCTTTATGTGATGTGTTTTAAGGTTATTTAATAACCTGGATGATGTGAATGTATGATTTTTATGTGTTGAGTCTCTTGGGAGTGAATAAATTGATTTCGCGAAGAATCGCAAAATTACTATTCATTGGGCACATTTCCCGAGGCACTATTCATGCCCGTATACTTTTGCGTCTTTTCGATTTCTGTTAATTTCTATAAAACGTGTATGCGAAGGAATAATTTTTCCAAGTGTTGGGAATTTTATTTGAGCTGATACGTGATTTAATCCGTATCCGGATGTATATTATGGGTGTTCCGAATAATTGGACAAATCTTATAATAATTATTTTTACGTGTCCCAATATTTTATGGGAGTACTCGTTTTAATTTTGGGTAGAGTTATTTACCAGATTTGGTACAATAGTAGGAGTATTCGGGTATATTTTGTGTATATTCGGATTAAGTGGGGAGGCATTTTAAGCCTTGGACCAATAGAAATTGAGCAAGTGTCTCAATTAGCCAATTAGGAGCTGACAGGAAGGAGGAGTCGGCAACATGTTGCCCGAGCACAGTACACTATGCCTTGATATTGCTTAATGCAAACATTCTTCTCGGATTAAATCCATTCACCTTGGTGTATACACTCTCCTCCTCCCGAAGCCATTCCATTGCATTATCCCATCCCACTGCTATCTCCATTTCATTTCTTCCAAAAAGAATTCAGCTGCAGAGAAAGTATAGAGAGAGATAATGAAAGAGTATTGAGAGAAAGAAGAAGAAGGAAGAAGAAAAGGGTACGAAAAGAAGAAGGAAGAGAAGAGAAGAGGAGGCCAGAGGAAAAAGGAGTGACTCTAGTAGCTCCATAGCCTCCAAGAACAAGAATCTCATAGGTGACAACAACCTCTAAATCCATTCCTTCTAAGTTTTTTTCAAGATTGCTCTGTTTTTTAAGCTTGCTATGCTTAGTTGGATTTTTGTGGTTGTTATTGTTAGTTTGTTAGTTGTGGTTGCTTAATAAAGTTTTCAAGAGACTTTGTAAACCATTAATACCCTTAAAGAGGAACAAAAACAAAGAGAAATCCGAACCTTTGCGTAATGGATGAAACATTGGACATTCTTGGACAAATGGACCTTCGGATGATTTTTTAGAGGACTATAATATTGTTTTTCTGTGTTGGTTGTGTTTATTTGATGTGTTGAGGTTATACTTCCATGGGTTATCTTCATAACCCAGTTGGAATGGAGTTAAAAGGTGTATAAACGAGTTTGTGGTGTTGATTTTGGTGGAGAACACCAAGAACTCGTAAAACAGAGTACTACCTTGTACTTTTCTCAAAGATTTGGACTTGTTAACGTTTATGGGTGCATCTGAATTTTTGATATGTTGTAGCCCCATAAGTTAGGAGTCCATAGAGTCCGAAATGGACCATTTTGAACGTGTATAGAAGGAGATATGAAGATCGGAATGGAAGGAGGTCGAAATCGCGAAGCTGGGCAAGTGAGAACTATACGTTCCTGCATACCAAAGCCGGGGCTTTGATTTTAAGCCTAGTTTGGACGCCGGGGCGTTAGGCCTCAGGTGGTAAAAGTCAGCTTTGACGTCCTTTAGTAAAATGGTCATAACTTTCTCATGCGAACTCGGATTGAGATGATTCAAGATGATTCGGCAAGAGAACGAGTAGACCTACAACTTTCGTTCTTTAAGTTTTTCGATTTGAGGTCTGTATCATGGCCTAAATTAGTCATTTATAGGACTGTTGCGTAATTGGGGTCAATCGGAGGGCGTCGGGCATGCGCATTTGCACGCGTAATTCCCCCGACCTTGTAAAGTGATGTTCTAACTTTCATAACATGATTGTTATAATTTTTAATGATACTTAGCATTAACCAATGTGTATTAGATAAATCGAAGGGGCATGCTAGGCGTACGCAATTGCGTGTCGCTTAGGCATTCAAATAGGCAAGTTGGACGTATAGACGTGCGAGCGTCGTAACGCCGTAACTAGTGGGCATAAACTTGTTTAATATTTTGTTTCTCATTTGAATAGGACATTATAGAGTTGTATAAACAAATATTTGGTATCCTGTATGTGACTAATTGTTATGTGCATACGTACCTAATTATGTAGGATATTAAGGAGCGTGTGTTATAATATTGTAGCAGACACTTGAGGCAAGTCCCCTAACTTCATTCTTTTCATATATTGAATGCAAGTTTTCTAACTTAACTCAATTTATATTTGAGCGAGTTTCTTAAACCGTACAACTCTTATACATTGTGCAAGTTTTCGATGTTATATAAATTCTAAGCTTTCACAAATTATTATTGTGCAAGTATCCTTACGTTCATTCAAGATATCCAGTTATGCAATAGTGCATGTTATTAAAGCTTTAAAGTTCTATATACCATGAACTGTTGAAATGGTTGTCTAAGCCAATTGTTTCGGCTAGACTTATATTGAATTGCTTTGTTGGTTTGAGAATGATTCATCAAGATATTGTTGATAATTATTGTAGCTATCCAATCAAATTGTTTGACTTGGATTTTCCTAATGTAAAGCTGAGATGAACACCCTATTACTGGGGAATTATTTTGGTCGGTAACACCGATTGACCTTATATGGGTGATAACTTGACGCTTAGACGTTTACATAGATGTTGTACAACATAGGGTATGATAGGCTGATCCCCTAAAATGCCCAGAAGAAAAATGTTCGGTTTATAGTTATAAAACTATTAAACCCTTTGATGAAAGAAGAAAGTTCAAGGTCATTTGACCACTCAGTACGTTGTTTAGAAATGTTCGCAATGTAAAGGAATACTTTATCATTGTTCCTATTTATTCAAAATGTGTTCTCAACTATTGTTCAGTTGTAGGACTGAAAGCACGATTCTTGATGTTGTTATTATTTACATGTTATACTTGCTGAGCAATTGAATGCTCATTCTTGCTTTAAATTATATGCTTTCAGCTAAGGCCGAGCAGGCGGAGAGTTCCCGCAAGGACAAAGGCAAGGGAAAAGTTACCGAATAAAGGATATTATATCATATCCTCTTTTGTAATAGTTTGTGCTAGGAATGTGCGATCATTCTGGATTGTATTAATTATCTTAAGATGTTATGTGCTTATGTCAAGGTCTTAGAACCTGGGATTCGTAGAGTAAAACGTTGTGTAATATTTAGTAATTACATTTATGTCCTTATGTTGATGATGAATGGGTAGAATAGATGATGAATGTATAGTACCGTGAGCACCAAATCTATGGGTAAAGAGACCTCGGATTTGGGGGCGTCACAAGGCCCTAGGGACTAGAGTTACTGGACGGGCTATTTTTTTTTTCTTCTAATTAAATAACACTTAACTCAACGTATCTTTTTATGACCAATGATAATAGATCACCCACGTGATGGAGTAAATTCTAATGAGATAAATGCAATAATAAATTGAGATAAATACAAATTAAAGATTGTCTTGGTTATTTGCGGGTTGGTCTTATGGTTAATATTGGTATTAGATTCACTATTGTTGTGGAGTCATGGGTTATTCGACGGGGTTTAGAGTTTGCTTGGAATGAAGGGTATTAAAAGGCGGAGTGTGAATTCGATTCGCGAACAATTCTTTTATTAGTTTTTACCGTGTTTTTTGAGGATCCGATTTCTCTCTAATTTAAAGGATTCGTGAGCCAGTAAATAAGAATTGACCTTGTACCATGATGCATTGTTGGAGCGAAGAGAATCAATGTGTAGACTTTTTGGCCATGCGAACGATAGGAATTAACGGTATGCGTGTTTTTTATCATCCCTAAATTTGTTAGGTAAATTCCTTAATAAAAATATTATGAGTGTAATTACTCTTATAATGTATTTATAGTTTTTTCCGCTTTGCCCTCCAATGCACCAAAAAAAGAGAGAAACACAATTTGATTGCTAAATAATCTAGAAGTCATTTGAACCCTTTATTATAAATCACACTGAGAGTTTAATTTTATATATATATATATATATATATATATATATATATATGCACCAAAAAAAGAGAGAAACACAATTTGATTGCTAAATAATCTAGAAGTCATTTGAACCCTTTATTATAAATCACACTGAGAGTTTAATTTTATATATATATATATAGTCTAATGTACGTGGCTTCTAGATTTTACAATCGCTGTTATTACCCAATTAACATGTTTTTTTATTTTCATTCCCATAACGAAAAATATTTCATTGAGTTGACCAAACGTGAGTTTGAAACGTTTATTTACAGACCTTAAAAAGAAACGTTTTTCTAATGTTCCAAAAAAAATTCATAAAAATGCTTTTTGGACCTCAGGTATGATTTTAATGTTTAATAATTGCCCACCTGAGTGAGTATTCCTCCTTTATAGGTCTCCTTAAGAACAAAAAAGAAGACCTATCCTACAGGCCAACAGTGGGTTCCACCTAACACTACTTGGGGTTACAATGAATCAATAATGAATTAACCATACAGATCATAATTTGTATGTCTCGGAGAGGGGGAGATTGTGTATGACACCATAAGACTATGATTTGTTTAGTTTATATTTTTTCTCTTTTAAAATATAAAATCAAATTTGAATTTGTAAAGGTCATTAAAGATATTTTTAAGTTTAAAATTAATGTGACTTATTTAATTTTTAAAAATAATACATCTTGTAAATATTAATTTAATTTATATCAATTTTAAATTTGAATTTTTTAAAAATTAATTTTAAAAAATGGATATTAATTCTATATTTTAGTACAAAGATAATACTCCCTCAATCCCAAATTAAATGCCCTGTTTTGAACAATTTATAACTTTTATAGTTTTAAGTTTTATAATTTTGTTATCTAATATTTTAAAATTAGAAATTATAAAAAGAGAGAGAGAGAGAGAGAGAGAGAGAGAGAGAGAAGAATAAGAGGCCCAGTCTAAGCCTGGATCAACCTTGACCTGGCCTGAGCAATAAGCCTTAAATACACGTTGATTTTCTTCTCAAAATTCAGTCTCACTTGCTTGGAAAAGGACCTAATCCTGCCCTAGCCTAATCAATGGTCAAAACCTGAAAGGTTCGGACCGAGCTAGACCTAAAAACCTATTTGTACATGTCTATATAAAACATTAATTTTATAAGTCATTCTTATATAATTTATTCTCATTTTTTAAATATCACAATAGAATATCACCTGCATGTTGGAGTAAATTCTAATGAGAGAAATTTTTATAATATTTACTTGAATACTCACTACCAGATAAATGCAATATAAGCACCCAAAAAAAAAAGATACATGCCGAAGGCCTTTGGCCTAATGGTATGACTCGCCTCATGGTTTTCATGAGGTTGAGGGTTCGATCCTTGGTGGCAACAAGGAGGGTGTGTGTGTGTGGGTGTGTCAACAAATAGCAAAAAAAAAAAAAAAAAAGATACATGCAATAATAAAGTAAGATAAACACCATAATAAAATAAGATTAATACAATTCGATAGCCAAGTAATCTAGGAGACATTTTGAACCCTTTATAAGAAATAAATCACACTGAGAATTTGAAAATATGAGAGTAGACATACACACACATATTCTAATGTATGTGCCTCCAGATTTTACAATCAATAATTACCCAATTAACATGTTCATTCCCATAACAAAAAAATATTTCATTCAGTTGACCAACAATAAGTCTGAAACGTTTATTTACAGACCTTAAAACGAAACGTTTTTTTTTTTTCTAATGTTTCAAAAAATTTCATAAAAATGCTTCTTGGAGCCCAGGTATGATTTAATTTTTTAATAAATTCCCCACCTGATTGAGTATCTGTATGCCTCCTATTAGGCCCTCCTTAAGAACAAAAAGGAAGACCCTATCCTGCTGGTCAACAGTGGGCTCCCCCTATACTACTGGGCTCACAATGAATCAATAATGCATTAACCAAACAGAGCACAACTTGTTGGTGCCACCCTCCCCAAGAGCACATCCTGTTTCATCTCATATATTGGTGTGGTCATCTAATCCTTGTCCTTTTACCAAATTATTAAATAAAAATTTATATATAAATTATAATTAAAACAATACATGAGATGATACACAGAATGCAAGAGGAATGAGACAGTAGATTTGAACTCGTGTTTTTGTGTGTGTGAGAGGGGAGATCGTGTGTGGCACCACAGGACTATAGTTTGTTTCGTTTATATTCAATTTATTTCAAAATATAAAACCAGATTTGACTTTTAAAAGTTAACTGAAGATATTTTTAAGTTCAAAATTAATGTGATTTATTTAATTTTCAAAAGCAATAAATCTTGTAAATATTAATTTTCATAATTCTATTATCTAATATTAATTTAATTTACATCAATTTTAAATTTGAATTTTTAAAAAAATTAATTTTAAAAAGTCGATATTAATTTTATATTTTGGTACAGAGGTGATATGTTTTTACTTAGAGATACCATTGACTAGCATATGAGAAGCATGAGAGACAGAAAAACATCAGGATCAACAAGAAGGATCTGCCAGGACACCAATGGGGCAATGCCAAGGAGTTATACTATAGTCCCTCACTAGTTTCTGTAGTACCAACTCCACTAAATATGTTTACTCTATGGTAGGGAAATTTGAGATAAAAAAGAAAATAACCTTTTGGTGAAGACCCAAATGAAGGGATTCATTTTCCTTCCTCATTAAAGAAGGGAAAATGAGAAGAATATATTTTCCTTAAATTTTTGTTAAAAGGTAAAACATAATGAAGAAAATTTATTATTTATAAACCTTGCACATCCTAGTCAATTTTATTTTTTAAGGTAAAATTCAGATGATCACAAGAAATTTTGCCAACAAATCCCACGTGACCGCCTATCGTTTAAAAATAGACACAAAAATCCTTTTAGTGGTCAAGTAAAACTGTTAACCTTTCCTCCAAGATTACTCTTACCCTTTTTGTTTTACTTTAAAATTATTGTGCATTATAGTACCGTAACCTTTCCTCCAGGGATTTTTGTGTATATTTTTAAACGAAAAATAGCCGTACGGAATTTTGGCCATATCCCGAATGGTCATCTGAATTTTACCCCTTATTACATGGACTTATCCGTATTATAAAAGCTTAATGTGTATTTTTTCTTCCCACCATTTCCTCCCAGTTTAGGGGTTATTAATGGGTTTACAAAAGAAAGTCCACCCCCCCCCTCCCTTTATCTCTTCTTAAATTTATAAACACCCATCTTAAGAAAAATCAGATCCCCAACATTCCCCTCCTCTATTTCCTACTCACCCCCCCCCCCCCCCCCCCGGGCCAAAAAAGAAAACCCACACCCCCCCCCCCCCCCCCCCCCCCCAACATGATGGTTTTGAAAATGCAATTTCTAACTAGAGCTTAAGAGCAAAGCAGCAAAAGACAGTTCAACACATGCACAAAGTAGCACTGCCATAATTGAAAAAACATACCAAAACCATAAGAAGACCCATAAACAAAAGTCCAAGCAAGTATATTTAAAAATCTGAATGAGGCCAGAAGAGACTGAAAGTGAAAGGAGTGTTTGTTTGGTGGTACCCTGAGATACCATTCAAATGGGTGTCAGAACCCCCATGTGACAACATGACCCTCTCCCTTTTATGTCCACCTAAAAGAACCCACGAAATGAGACAAAAGACTTACCCTAAAGTTACCTTTAATCACTTAAATAAAACACCCTTTTCTTTTTTTTCCTCTCCAAATACTGTTTTCTTATCTATTTCCTCTGTTTTATGATCTAAATGGTGGAAAAAGCTGTTTAATATGCAGAAGCTATCAAAAAACAATAAAAGTAATGACAGAAATCTCAGCTTTACCATCCACCTCAGTCCCTACCAATTCTTTACCCCCTTGGGATTCTATATCAGTGCAGTTGTTAAGATTCTGTTAAGCTATTATGAACTTCCGGGATGCTCTGCCCCATCTGTACTACAACACATTACAGGCTTCAAGTTATTTACTTGCCTTTATACCAAACAAAGTAAAAAAAGGACACCTAAAAGGCTAAAACTTACCCAAAAATTACTTATTTTAAAACTGACTTATAAGTTAACCAAAAAAGTTTTGGCACTAGTTTGATTTATAAGTCAACATTAAGTTAAAAGCAATTGTGAATGTGTTTTGTTAAAATGACTTATAAGTCCAAATAAGTTGTAAAGATAACTAAAAAAGAGAACAAAAGAGTCTTTAAATTTGGTCAAACTTACTTATTTTAGAATGACTTATAAGTCACTTTTTTAGAAGAATAAGAACTACTTATAAGTCGATTTATATGTAAAAAAAAGTCTCACAGGTAAAAAAAAATACTTACTACAGGAACAGGTTATGGAGGGCGAAGAGTAATTTGACAATATGTAGATGATAATAGTTGCTAGTACTATTGACATCATAATAGAAAAGTTACTGCTAGTACTAATCCTTTGTTTGTTATGCTATTGTTCTGTGTGGTCCAGCACATTACTAAAGAAAGAGAGGTACAAAGTAAACAAAGCGGGTACCCCACTCCCATAAATCAGTTCATCTGTCCTTTATGTATGCATTATGTATTGTTGTAAGTAGTATATGGTATTGATGATGACAATAATCTTCATGAGATCTTCCTTACAGATCTTTTTCTTTTGCTGTGGGTATGGTTTGGCTATACAGCTAGAGGACTTTTCTTCCCTGTATATGCTCTCTACTCAAACTTTCTGCACAAAATGAACAGAAAAAGGCCTACAGTAAATATTTATTTTTAAAAAAAAACAAAAAACTATGTAACAAGAATTCCAGCAAAATTGATGCTTTTTCTTATCTTTCTGACAAGTATATGTGCATAAATGGTGATCTTACCCAAACGCTAAAGTCAATCACTCCATGCTGGCCACTCTACCTCTAGCACCTACATCTCAATGACTTCTTGCCCAAAAGAAAAGCTGGTAAATAAAAGGTCCCAAATGGAATATAATTCTACAATTAAAAGCAGTAAATATATTTAATACCTTGGCATTTCAAAATAACATGACTTGAGAGACGCCATATTGAGGTTAGAAGTTGTGGGTAGCACCGGGACATTGTTAGAAGACGCTGATTTAGTAGTTATCGGAATGCTATCATCTGATTCAGCTAATGTGGTGCAGAAGAGAGATTGGTGATCAGCAGCTGATTTTGTAGGAGAGGCAAAGAGGCTATCAGGAAGGATGTGCTCTAAGCTGCTTTAGTGACAGAAACAAAATTACGAAGTATTAGAAATAAACTACAGTACCTAAAAGAACCCCGGTGATATAAAATAAAAAACAATTAAATACGGTATGATCAACATACAGTCAATTGTAAAAATGGGTAAGCTTATTTTCCCTGGATTGAAGCTTCATACCTTCCATGGAGATCAGAATCTTCAAGGTTGGGGCTTTCTCCCTTGTCATTGCCACTGCCATTGCCATTGTTGTTATCACAAGATTCATTCACTTCCTGTTGTACCTTCTGATCAGCTGCAACTGTGGGAGAAATAGCTTCATCTTTGCCACCATTATTACTTCCTGCAACAATGAATTCAAATCAAGTACCTCTATAACACATGAACCAAAATATCAGCATTTTGATGTATGCCGGTAAATACAATTAATTTGATTAATTAACCTTCTAAAGCTTCTCGATTGATGCCATCGGATGAAAACATGAGACCTTGAGCTGGTGGGGGAATGGGAACAGCTGCCAGTATATGAGGCTGTAGTTGATGATTAGCATGATTTGTCAAGTCGCGGAGTTGAAAATTCATCAATCTTCTCCCTTGGTATTCAATGGCTTGTTGCAATTCTGCCTGCTCCTCTAGTTTTCTTCTCAACATCATCTCCTGGCTATTGTAAACCACTCTTCCTCCTACACAGAGCGAGACAAACAACTTTAAAACATAAAAGCAATAATTAGAGTGGGAACAGGACACACTGCTTGCTTACTTACCGAAGGGGAGATCATAAGGCTCTCTGAAATCGAGCCCGGTTGGACTTAAACATGCAGGAAACTCTCCTCTCTCCATTTGTTGCTTCCTATATATTGTTCAATTTACAATCAGCATTAATACAGAAACCAAGCAATTTGGATCAAAACTAGTTAAAGACCGAGGAAGTGTTTATACTTGTCTGGGACTTTGCCTTTCTCCTTGTAGGGCTTAACAAGCACACGGGAATCGCATACAAAATGAGGGTTCCCTTTGGACAAAATTTGCTTCACAGTTTCTGGATAAACAAACGTAACAAAACCAAACATTCGCTTCTGCTGATATGGGATCCGCACATCTTGCACCGGTCCAAAAGTACTTCAAGATAGTACAAGAGAAAATAAAAAGACAGATTCAAGCAAATTTCTGCATTTCAACTTTGAGCTTCAAAAATTAAAGCAACCACATTTACCTAAAGTAATTGGAAACATCCTCTTCCTTAAAAGTGCTATCAGCCGGAAAGGTCAAGTAAATTTGTCGCGAGCTAGAATTAGGATTTCCCCCAAATCCCAGTACAGCAAACTCATTCCTATCAGGTCGGCACCGACCAAACTTGTGATATTCCTCCCCCATCATTAATGCTGCAGCCGCAGATCTAAAATGTACCATAGAACCACAATAAACCATAAAAAAACCAATCGCCATCAACATTCCCCCATATCAAAACGAATCAACATTTCCCCAATGTCTTAATCAACAAATTGATTGGTCCTAAAAACTTTCTACAAGATAAAAAATCTAACTTTACTCAAATACCCACTAGTAATTCCACATCTACATATCTAATACATACATAAACATAAAAAATCAAATATCAAATATATACACATATGGAAGTATTACCTTAAGAAACAATGCACAGGGCAAAATGAGTCATTTTTTGTACATTAACCATAAAAACTAAAACTTTTACCTTGGGCTCTCATTGAGAAAGTTCATGCATCTATTATACGGAAACGGAGCTCCTCCAGCCATGAGTTGAGACGCGGCCGCGAATCTCTGCTGCTGAATAGCCTTCATCCTCAACAACTCCTCAAACCCATCAAGCTTAGGCGAACCAACAATCGCATCCGGTGAATCACCAAAACCATCATGCACAAACTTGCAACTGCTACCATTCTTGCAAAAGCCCCTAGCAAAGTACATACAAGGTCTCCATCCACCATTATTATCATCACTCTCACCACCACCGAGAAACACATCACTAACAGAAACACTTCTCCTATGGAGATTATGGTGGTGATTTTCATTACAATTCCCATACGGGAACAGAACCGAATCACTCCGCCCACCCGGGCTCATAATCGGGCTCATAATCGGGTCCATAAAGTCAAGATTTTTAGTTTCAAACAAGAGCTGATCTTCACTAAACTCATTACCAGCAGTATTATTGTGAAATGGGTGGGAAAATGAGGGATTTGGAGGAGAAGTACCGGTGCCATTAACAACAGCCGCATAAGACACCGGTTTTGGACTCATGTGAGCCCATGGAGAAGAAGGTGAAGATGGGTTCATATTAAACCCATTATTTGGTATTATGATTCTAGGCGCAGATTGGGGAAAAACAGGTCGCCTATGAAGATTTGGCATGGAATTAAACGGTGAGGGAGAAGAAGGGGTAGAAGGTGCCGAAGAATTGTTTGATAAAAGTCCCAAAGAAGTTTTTGCCTGGTTTATGAGATTAATTAACTGGGTTTCCGGCCCTAATGCTAATCTTATCATCTCTTTCTCACCAGGGTCATGAATTAAAATGTAACCCATGATTTTGCAAGCGTTTTCAGGATCCAAGCCTTGGATCCTCAACATAACTGTACTAGTAGCTTCATTGTTATCCATGGCGGTGACTGAAAATGGAAGAGGAGGCTAAAACCAGCCAAAAACCACTGGTTTGGTTTTCCTCTTCTCTTGCAACTCTTTTGAGTTTTTGGAGAGAGAAAATGAGAGGAAGAAGGGTTTTAAATAGTGGGTAAAACAAAAACACTTTTGGTTTTTTGTTCTAGAAAATAATGGGAGGCAAATGTTGGAGCGGTGTGTTTTATTTGGGGAATTATTATTAAAAAAAAAGTGACCAAGATTTAATTTTGTTATAAAAGGGAATGATGGGCTGGTCTTAATATTAGATAATCATTATAGCTTATATATAGGAGAGTGATAGATATGGTAGCAAATAAAACTCTATTAATTTCTCTCCCCACTAATTTCTCCTATTATTAATTTCTCTCCCTGTTAATATCTCCCTCAATTACTCTTTTCGTTCTTTTTTATTTGTCTTTTTATAAAAATATTTTTTGTATTTATTTTTTGGAGAAATATTTTTTCTTCTTCATATTGTTTATCAATTCTAAAAACATATTAATTATTTAATTTTTTTAAGTGCTAAAAAATTTTAATTTTTTATTTTTTAAGGGCACAGGAAGTGTGAACACCTCATGTTTCCTTATGAGTTCTCTTCCAAAATAATCTGGTTTAAAAAATTACCAAATATTCTTTTATATACATGGGAGGAAATATATTTTTTGTATATTCAATTACACTAAACGACGTTATTTTTTATTGGTAAATAATACATAAGTCATACCTTTTGTGCACGTAGTATTATTCTTAATTATATGAAGTGTCCACTTCCCTTTTTACCAAATTTCTTATTATAAGTATAAATATTAATTTATTTTTCTTTCAGCTTTTTAATGAATTTTAATAACGTAATAGTAAAATTTTAAATTTAATTAAAATAATTAGACAAAAAAATAATTAAATATGTTAATTTATGTATTCGTTTTTGAAACCTCAATTAAAAAGAAATGGGGAGAGTAATTTAAAAATGGGGATTATCATTTTGGGACAAGGGGTACTAACATTTTGGGACAAGGGGATCAAAGGTTGTGTTCAAATTTGCTTTGAAGTTTGTAGTGTAGGTGATTCAAAGAAGAAGTGGGTAATGGGAAAATGAGCAAAAACAAATTTGCTTTGGTGGTGGTGCTATAACAGGCCATAAACTAAGAAGCACCACAAAGTTTTGGTGGTAGTGAAAACCTGCAGCAGCTTTGGTTAGAGTAAAAAATAAAATTTACTATTAAATTAAAACTCTCTCTCTCCACTTTCTCTCTATGACCTATGTATAGTCACTTTCTCTCACTCACTTATATAATTGTGGGACCCACTTCACAAAATTTGGACAAAATCAGGGCAAGTGACTGAGTTGGATTCAAATCTGCCTCATGGGGAAACATTCATGTGCCCACTTTTTTTTAATATTATTTCACTTAATTACACTCCAAAATTAGAAGAAACTAACCATCTTGGGAAATGGGTCGGGTCAGCATTATACTACCATGTTCTAATATTTTTTTTTAAATGGACCTTAATCCTCTAAAAATGTTTTGGATAAGATACCAATTTTTAACTATTAAATTGCTTATTATAATTTTAATAGTACTTGTGAATCGGGTTTTTCTAGTAATGACCTCTCAATCCTTTGAAAAGTTTGTTAAGATAAAATATTTCATTAATTCTATTCTTTATTTATCTTATTTTCAAACTGTAATAATCAATTTGTCCTATATCCAATTTATTTATTTTTTGAAATTTAGATAAGACTAGTTAAGTGTCATATGCGAAGCATGAATTATTTTTTAAAAAATTATTTTGAATTTTTAATTTATTTTACATAGTAATTATAAAATATATTTTTAAATTGACTTACTACTATTTACTTTACTTAAAAACGAATAACTATAGATCACATACAATTGTCGAATACTCATAATTGAGTGTTACTAATGTAATTTTTGCTATTTTTAATTTAATATTTTTTATTTTTTATAAACAATCCTTTGTATTTATATATATGCATTTTTAATTAGAGTTCAAAGTTGAGTGAAAACAAAAAAAAAACCCAAACATAATGATTAGTCATACTCTATTGTATAATTAATTAACTAAATAAATTTTATAAAAAATAAAATTGTTGTAAAATAATAAGTTACGATCATGATTTTAGTTTTAAAGGTAATTAAATTTTAATTAGTAATATATAAGTCAGGATCTTTTTTAACATCAATAAACTTAAGGTCTCCTACATGAAATAAAATTGTTTACTAAATTTTAATCGTTAATATATTTTGTAATATACATTTTAATTTTTTTATATTAATTATTATTTATTCATAATATTTTTCTTATATTTTTAATATATAATTATTTAGGAATATAATTGTTGTAAATAATGAGTTGCCACTATGATTTTAGTTTTAAAAGCTAGCTAACTAAATTTTAATAACTAATATATAAGTTAGAATTGTTTTGTAACATTAATTAACTAAAGGTCTCCTATATGTAATAGAATTGGTAACTAAAGTAGTCATTAATATATATATATATATATATATATATATATATATATATATATATGTATTAAAATATAATTTTTTACATTAATTATTATATACTCATAATATTTTTAATATATAGTCATTTAGAGATTAAAGTTGAATAGAAAATTAAGCTAAAATCATAAATACGATTTTTAAGTTAAAATTTATTATATGACTAAGTAACTAAATGACTCTTATAAAAAATAAATTTGTTGCAGAATAATAAGTTAATACTAAAGTTCGTAAGACCATAAAGAGAGTTTTAGTTCTAGTAAAATTAATCCTAACATTATATAGGAGCATAAAAAGTGTTTTACTTCTTGTTAAATTCTAAGTCTATACCAAAAATCAAAGACGAAGACAAAAAAAAATTAAGTTTTGTCTTATTATTGTGAGAATGCCATCCGTGTGTTTCTCATTAGCCTTGGTCAAAGATATATACAATGTACAGTGCATTTGCAACATTCTAGGCAATATTCTAGGCTACAATACAGGAAGATAACACATGAGTATGATCTACATACTAAAGATAATATATACACAAAGATTATTTTACATAATCTAACACACCCCCGCAGTCGAAGCGGGAGGTTGTCGGACGCTTAGACTGTCCCGAAATTCATCAAAAAGTACGCGCGGATGCCCTTTAGTGAAGATGTCTACAATCTAATAACGAGACAGAACATGGAGGACACGAACTTCTCCACAAGAAACTTTCTCATGAACAAAGTGAATGTCCATTTCAATATGTTTAGTGCGCTGATGTTGAACAGGATTACCTGAGAGATATATCGCACTAACATTATCACAATAGACCAAGGTGGCCTTGTTGACCGGATAATGAAGCTCCAATTAAAGATTTCGGATCCAACAAGACTCGGAGACAACATTAGCAACTCCCCTGTATTCTGTTTCAGCACTAGATCGAGACAAAGTGGGTTGCCTCTTAGAAGACCAAGAAATTAGGTTGTCGTCGATAAAAATGTAGTAGCCGGAGGTGGAACGTCTTGTGTCTGGGCATCCACCCCAATCTGCATCTGTGTATGAGACAAGTGTGGTGACAGGAGATTTATAGAGATGCAAGCCAAAGTCGAGGGTACCTTGTATGTAGCGTACAATGCGCTTAAGAGCATTCATATGCTCCTCCTTCGGGTCATACATATGAAGGCAAACTTGTTGCACGGCGTAGGAAATGTCAGGTCTGGTGAATGTGAGATATTGAAGTGCACCAGCTAGACTCCGATAATGAGAGGGATCCTCGTATGAAGGACCCGCAATTGCCCCTAACTTTGGCTTAGTGTCAACTGGTGTGGGATAGGGCTTGCATGAAGACATACCAGCTCGATCAATAATATCCTCTGCATAGTTTCTTTGAGAAAGGAAAAGACAATCTACATGACGAGTGACTGTAATTCCCAAAAAATAGCTTAGAGGACCTAAGTCCTTCATAGCAAACTCAGAGGCAAGGAGAGACATAATAGACTTTCGAAGAGCATCTGAAGAGGCAGTAAGTATAATGTCATCAACATAGAGTAGAATATATGCAATGTCGTTGCCATGATGATAAATGAAAAAAGAATGATCACATTTGTTGTGAGAAAACCCAATAGTGGCAACATAATCTGCAAACCGCTGGTACCAAGCACGGGGTGCTTGCTTGAGGCCGTAAAGAGACTTCTTTAGTAAACAGACATAATCTGCATGAGTATGATCTTTGAATCCCATAGGTTGATGCATATATACTATTTCATTGAGATGGCCATATAAGAAAGCATTCTTGACATCCAGTTGATGAATAGGCCAAGATTTAGACAAAGAAATGCTCAATACAGTTCGAATGGTAGCCGGTTTGACCACCGGGCTAAAAGTCTCCTCACAATCAACTCCAATCTGCTGAGAGTTGTCATCACCAACAAGACGGGCTTTGTGCCGCTCAAACGAACCATCAGATTTCATTTTATGTCGAAAAATCCACATAGAACGAATTATATTCACATCAGGTGGACGGAGTACTAACTCCCACGTCTTATTTTTAATTAGAGCATGATATTCATCCAACATGGCCGATTTCCAATTTGGGTCATTGAGAGCACTTACTAGGGTCCGTGGTAAAGGTGAAATGGATGTGGTAGTGGTAGCACTCAAGTTGAATTGGCGTTTAGGCTTAAAGATCCCATGTTGGCTACGAGTGGCCATAGGTTGAGATGGTGGATTCGGCTGAGGCTGTGGTCTTGATTTATGTGGCTGGGCTGGCAGGGTGCATGGGCGGGGAGAATTGGGTCTGCGGGTAAGGAGAGGAAGAGGGCGGGGTTTGTTGTTGGTCTTGTTGTGATGACTGGGCCAATTGAGGAGATTGGGCTGGTGAGAGAATTGGTTGTGGGGCTTGAGGCATATGCTGAGTTGGCTGATTTTTCATGTAGTGTAGTAGGAGTGGTGAAATGCCAGAATCCAAAAAATCATACGAGGTGTTTAAGGGAGTATGTAATTTGGAGAATGGGAATTGAGTCTCATCGAAAATTACATGCCTCAAAATTATTATTTTTCTACTCGACAAGTCATAGTATTTATAGCCCTGATAAGTAGGAGGATAACCCAAAAAGACACAAGGTGTATAGCGGGCTTGCAATTTATTAATGGTAGTAGAAGGAAAGAGAGGGTAACATAGACACCAAAATACCCGAAGGTGAGAGTAAGATGGATTTTTCTGATATAGAATTTGAGTGGGAGATTTGTACCCTAATACCTTAGTTGGAAGAATGTTGAGGAGGTAAGTTGCCATTTATAAGGCATGATGCCAAAAAGATGGAGGCATGGAAGAATGGGCAAGCAATGTACGAATGATATTATTAATGGACTTTATTTTACGTTCTGCTTTACCATTTTGAGGTGAAGTATGAGGGCAAGAAAAGCGAAATCGCATGCCATGTGATTCACAAAATTGTCTAAATGGACCATTATCAAACTCCCGCCCATTGTCACATTGAAAGTTTTTTATTTCCCTTTCAAATTGTGTTTGTATGAATGCCTTAAATGAGTGAAAGATGGAGTAAACCTGTGACTTGTGAGAGATTGAAAAAGTCCATAGAAAATTACTGTAATTATCAAGAAAGAAGACATAATAACGGTGCCCACATGAACTTAAATCACTGTGAACAATATCAAAAGGCATAGTAGTAAAAGATAATGAGTCATGAAAAGGCAACTTAATGTGCTTCCCAAGAGGACAAGAATGACAAAAAAAATTATGGGCCTTATTACATTTAATGAAATTGCTACTACAAATAGAGCGAAGAACAGTATCTCCCGGATGACCTAGGCGAGAATGCCAAAACTAGGAGAAACAACAGCAAAAGCAGATGGTGGTGTGGCCCGATTTTTGGTGGTGATAGGATAAAGTTCTCCCGAGCTCTCACATCGCATTAGATGCCTCCCCGTCTGTAAATCCTTCACAGAAAACCCAATCGAATCAAACTCAACATAAACCATATTATCAGTAGTGAATTTTCGAACAGAAATAAGATTTTTGATGATGTTTGGAGCATGGAGTACGTTATTTAGGTTTAATGGGGGGTTAGGAGGGTTGAGGGAGGTACTACCATAACCATGAATTGGAATAGTGCTACCATTACCAACAATAATACCATGATGTGTGCTCAAATTAAAATAAGACGTGAGAGTACCTTGATTTGTCGTCATGTGAGAGGTAGCACCGGTGTCCATGTACCATTGTTCATCCGGTTAAGAGAAAGAGAGTGTGTGCATTGCGGCGTCGATGTCGGTGGGAGGATGTCCAACACTTGGAGGGGTGGCTGACATTTGATATGCTTGTGTGGCCTCGGTCTAAGCACCCCTGCTTGTCTTGGTGGGCGCTGCTACCACGGTGACGTTGGATATGGGCAAGGCAGTGTTGCTCATGGCTGTGGTGTCCAGGAGGCCCAAGGAGGGTACTGTCACTGCTGGGCAGACCATTGTTGCCGTTGTGATTGCTGTTGCAGGATGCCACGCCTCCCACCGCGGCCTCCACGTCCACAATTGTTGCCGCCTTTACCGCGATTATTTCCCTTCTTGTCACGGTTGTCGCTGTTTTAACTGTGCGAAGAACCACCTTGCTGAGCAGTGGATCCGTGGTAGATAGTAGTATCATTCGCTGGTGGTTAAGGAGTCGCAATTAGAGCAGTGCTGGACTCCCGTGCTGCTCACTTTGTCATGCTTGTTTCCTCTAAAACGAGCATTGAACGAGCCTTAGAGAAAGGGGGAAGCGAATCGCTTTGTTGAATAAAAGTAGCGACTCCACCATAGGCATCGTTCAGGCCAACAACCATCTGAAGAACCAATCTTTGGTTCGAGACCGACGCCTCGACATTCTTGAGTTGATCGGCGAGCACCTTCAACCTTTGACAATATGTACTGACGTTGGAAAAATCGTCCAGATGAGTATGAGTGAATTGATTTTCGAGATGAACGACTCTCGAATTTTTGTTGTCATGGAACAAATCCGCCAAACGGTTCCAAGCATCCATGGCCGTGTCATCAGGTTCAAGAATAGTATGGAGGAGATCATTGAAAATTGTCCCATAAATCCATTGCAAAACAATAGCATCAAGCCGAGACCAAAGGTTGGTATCGGTCTTCTTGATCGAAGAAAAAGATGGTTTGGCCGTGTTGGTGGTGGAAGGAGGGAGGATGTGATTTAATACTTGATAAGCACGCGCATAAATTTTGAATAGGGCAGCCCACGAATCGTATTGAGAGTTTTCCATGTCTAACGTGATAGGTATGAAGTTCTTCACATTGTTGACAGCTAAAGCCGGATGAAACTTCACTGGCTCGGACATGGTGGAGGATGGCGGTGGTTGCTCGGCCATGATGAGCAGAGGAGAGGGGCTGCAGGGAGGGAGGTGGACGGTTACACAGAAGTGATAGAGAGAAGATAAAACCTAGTCTCTGATACCATATGAGAATGTCATCCGTGTGTTTCTCATTAGCCTTTGTCAAAGATATATACAATGTACAATACATTTGCAATATTCTAGGCAATATTCTAGGCTACAATACAGGAAGATAAACATGAGTATGATCTACATACTAAAGATAATATATACAAAAAGATTATTTTACATAATCTAACAATTATATATTTAAATAAAATTATTTTATTTTTAATTTATTTTATATGGTGATTATAAAATATATTTTTTGAATTTTAAATTGACTTACTACTAGTTATTTTACTTAAAAAATGAATGGATGCAGATTACATACAATTGTCAAATACTCACAATTGAGTGTTAGTAATGTAATTTTTTTTTATTTTTAATTTAATATTACGTTTTTATATAATTTCAAAATTTAATATTTAGTTTTTATAATCAATTATTTGTATTTATATATATTCATTTTTAATTAGAGTTCAAAGTTGAGTGAAAACCTAAAAGCCTAAACATAGTGTTTAGTCATATTTTATTGTATAATTAATTAACTAAATAAATTTTATAAAAAATAAAATTGTTGTAAAATCATGATTTTAGTTTTAAAAGGTAATTAAATTTTAATGAGTAATATATAAGTCAAGATTTTTTTAAACATCAATGAACTTAAAGTCTCCTATATAAAATAAAGTTGTGACGCCCCCAAAATAGGGTCCACACAACCTAATTTGAGTCGCCAAAAGACAAACAATTAACTTATTATAATACAATACAAAATACAACAAGTTATTCTAAGTACTCACTATAACTATTGTCACACTATTTTACAACATAATGAAGACTACTGTAGTAACTATCCCCAACCATTACTCCATTCTCTAGTTAGTCCTAACTATACTCTTATTTCTGGAGAAGAACAATGGAACAAAAAAAAGGGTGAACTCAAATAGCCAGTAAAGAATATCATGACTAAGATAATGAAAAATAATTATCTTTAGCCTTCAACAGTGATAAATCAGAGATTTAAAGATAATATAAGTTTTTAACGATAACTACAGCGGAACAAGCAATCCATTAGAAGAGTCAAGTAGACCATAATGTCTACTATCTTCTCTAATTTAAAAGTTTACCATCAATATTTTATCCTTGTAATACCAATCAACAGTTTCTGCTCATAATCATGTAAATTAACAGTTCATCTTTGCACTACAGGCCAAAGATATTCATTTGTAATACCAATGTTCATGATCATGTCAATCAACAGTCCATCTTTGCACTACGGGCTAAAGAGAGCTTTCACCGCGTGTCCTTGTCATACAGACCAAAGACACTCAACAATCATATCGTCTTTGCACCCAAGCTAAAGACATTTACCATAACTTGATTCTTTGATGATTAGTACAAATAACAATGATATAAATAATGAACGGAAGTTGTAAGAATAATAAGATATATAAAAGAATAAACATTCGAGATTTGACATTTAATTTGTCTAGAGTCTAATAATGTCTAAATTGTCAACATGATATCCAGAAATTTGATTAAAGTTTAATAATAAAATAAATAAGGTTTACAATTCAACTATCATGTGTAAAACACAATAGGAATTTTCAAGTGAAAAGATATTAGATGAAACAAATTCACCGTTTAAGGATAACACTATAGAAACAAATGATAATTTCTTACCATAAATTTAGGAGTATAAAAGAAATGATATCCCTTACCTTAGCACATGATTAAATACTCCTTTGATCAACCTATATATATATATATATTTATAATTTAGTTAGTAACTTCCACATATAAGTTTCATGGTATACACAAACTCGTATATTATGAAATTGTCAAAATGGACTTGATAGTTTAGAAAGGGAAGAAGTCAAGCTCAGACTATAAATTAAGCGCTGGTTGGGAGGCAACCCAATAATTTCTTAATCTGTAAGAAAGTTATTTATTTCAATGGTTGTATAATGTATTCTAAATCATTTTTCATCATTTTGTAGGTCTATAACCTCAATACAAAGAATAAGCAAAGTGGAAATAGAAGGAAAAAACGGAGCAGCTGGATAGAGTTTGTGCGTCGCGGCTTCCAGATATACGCGCTGCGGCCAGCTTCATGTGCCGCGGCTCAAACATTGAGCACTGTGGCTCTTGAGCGGAATCCAGATTTCGTGGGTTTTGTATTTTTAATTGGAAAGGAAATCTTTCATAGTTTAATTCAATCCCAATTCTACTTTCTTCTTTCCTTTTACAAGTCAATTTCTAACTTTTGAGTTGAATAAATACAGGGTCAAATACAATTGCAATATCAGATCTTGAGAGCACCCTATTGTGAGAAGAAATTGACTTGTGCAGCAGGATACTTTCAATTGTGCTACATTAATTATGACAAGGAAACGACAAAGGCATGACAATGGCAGTTACTCTCCAATCGAAGTTTTTGTCAAGGAAGAGTATAATAAAGAGAAGTTTGTCGATAGGAAAGCATATATTTATTACGAATTATCATTGGCAAATGCAACAGGAATCCCGGAGCGTGGATTTTATCCCGACAACATAGATGATAGCGTCGTGTTTGCGATAATCAAGGACACTAAATGAGAAGCTTTCACACAGCAACCAGGTGCCCCAGTATTGGAAGTGGTAAGGGAGTTTTACGCCAATGCAATGAAGCAGAGGCAGACATAGTGCAAGTTCGTGGTAGACAAGTTTCGTTCGCGCCATCTGCAATCAATTCGTATTTTTGCATTCATGATTTAGTTGAGGAGGAATTGTCTTGAGGCCAAGTGTCAAGTAACATTGTTTCATTGCTTATGTTTGGTAAATTAGTTGTCGAATGATTTAAGTTTTTTGCTTGAGAACAAGAAAATTGTTAAGTTTGGGGGTATTTGATGAGTGGATTTTATATCCATGAATTGTGTATTTTTAACTTAATTATTTTATTAGTTCTTAAGTATTTTTAGTTCAGTTTAATGTATTTTAATATTTTATTGCAGGAATTGTAGATATGTTCGTGAATTGAGAAAGAGCAAGAAATGGTGATTATTTAGCCTTATGTGGAAGTCAAGAATGTTATGCAAGGTTTTAGAGCAAAGAATGGGCTAAAGAAAAGGGTTGAAGACTTATTTGGGCGAGCAAGGCAAGGAAAATCAAGGGAGTGACTAAACTTATGGGTTGCGGCGCCTGATTGTGTGAGCCGCGACGCTCGTTATGTGGGTCGCGGCGCATGGTTACTTTTTCCGTGCGCGTGTGGCGTTTGTATGCGGCGAGAATTAGGGCTTTCTTAGCTTTTAAATATGCAACAAGGCCAAAAAGGAAGAGTGACGTGACATAAAGCTAAGAGAGGCAGATCATTAATAAATCCCTTCTGGAGAAAAGGAAAAGAGGACTGAAGATTAAGATATGGAGAATTCTAGCGGGAGCTGACCATCAGATTCTTTTCTTTTATCCTTCTTTAGACTTTTGAACTTATAATGATTATGATTGATGTAATGTTGTTATTCTCTTCATTCATGAACTAATTTCTATTTTCAAGATTGCAATTGAACCCGATAATTGGATTTTATTAATATATTGACTATTTAAGTTTTATCAGATGTTTGCAAGATTGTTTATTATATCTTGATTTTCACTCAATAGTTTTCTGGCCAACAATTAATCTATTGATCTAGCTGAGATGGGTACGTTAATTCTAGATTGAATGTAGAATATGATACATGTGTTGGATTAATTTATTTTAGGAATTATTATTCAATTTGCACGAGGGATAGAAATATACCCAATTGTCGCATGAACTTGTTAAGAATTGGTAATTACAACATCATTGGTGATTATTTACATAGGAATATAGTGCTTTAATTAAGAATGATGACACTTATCTAATCTTAAAAATAAGTTAGATAGATACTTTTGAATTCTTGGTTAGCAATTTGCAACATTTGATTGATTGAATAGGAAGTAGACAAATAGGATACATCATCAAGGGAAATTATAATCTTGATAAATTCATTTCTATAATATTGTTCATAATTATTTCTTTTATTAATTTAGCTATTTGGGACAAACAAAACAATTCTCTCTTGCTTAAATAGAATTCGGTTAATTAAAGTTTAGGTATTAGACTAATAAATTGATTTATTAGATTATTCTCCATGGGATCGACAACTCCACTTTATTTTATTACTTGATTGACTGTGTATACTTGCACGTAAATTGCTAGTATAGATTTAGCTCAACAATACACAAGATACTATGATGATCTCAAGTCGAAGGATCACTTGTACTACTATCACTATAGGAACTCCTATTGTCAGGCAAGTAAAACTTCATTAGGTATTCCTTAAGAGAGTCACGTTCAGTGAACTTATTCTCCAATAAGCACATATATACTTGTGTTAGTGTCTTTACACAAATGATTATGAGATCAATCATCCTTTTTAATAGAACAAACATAGTATGTACTAATCTATTCGGAATCAGTAACCCCACATTAGTGATCCAATGATTAGGAACATTTTAGTTTTTGAGCTATCTAGAATTTAGATCTCATTAACATGAACTTTTCATGATTCTAAAAGCATTTCTCCAAAACTACGGGTTTATCCTAACTAATTCAACCAATTAAATATGGATAAAGAATACCTTTAATTAAACTAATTCTTTTATTAATAAATGAACAAGATTACAAAGTAAATGCTTATCACATCCAATGTGATTAGGTTGAAGGCATACTACTTTCACTGAGAAGTTGTGATGAGTATCATTGTCTCCACATAACTTATCTACTTTAGAAAAGTCAAATTCTCTTCCATGATGACTCGTGATAGCTTTGATCTTTTCACCCTTTTTATTTTCTATTAGTCTAAAGAACTTGATCAATTGAGAGCTAGTTTCATCCTCAGAGGCTAGAAAGAAGACCCAAGTGAATCTAGTGTAGTCATCTACTACTACTACTAGAGTATATCTCTTCCCTTCAAGACTAACAGTAGAGATAGGCCCAAATAAGTCCATATGAAGAAGTTGCAATAGCCTAATGTTGGAGTTAACTGTCTTGTTCTTAAATAAGACTTTAGTTTGCTTCCATAGCTAACATGCTTTGCAAGATTTTTCCTTGATAAAGTTTAACTTGGGTAAACCTAAAACTAGATCTTTGGAGGCAAGCTTGGACATATGTCTGAAATTCAAATGAGACAACCTTATGTGCCATAACCAGCTAAAGTCTTCTGAGGTTCTGACAAAGAAGCAAACAGATTCTATTGAGCTCAGCTTTGATAGGTTGACTGCACAGACATTTCCTTCTCTAGTCCCAGTAAGCTTTGTTGAATTTATCTTTTGATCTCTCACTTGACATTGATTATTGAGGAAGATCATTTGGTGCCTTTTATCACATAGTTAACTAATTCTCAGGAGATTGTGCTTCAAGCCTTCAACAAATACTGCCTTGCTGAAGGAGACTATACCATTTCCTATTGTGCCATATCCTCTTATTTTTCCTGAATTGTTATCTCCAAAGACAGAAGCAAGACCATCTTTCTCTCTAAAATTTGATAAAATAATTTTGTTACCTATCATATGCCTTTAGCATCCACTATCTAGATACCAAATTAAATTAGTAGATCTGTTATCTTGTAAAAGAACTTAGATTTTACTTTGGTACCCAGATTTGCTTGGGTACTGATGGGTTAGTGCTTTTAGGAACCCATACATGCCTAACTCTAGGCTTCCTATACACAAGATAATCATAAAAATCACACATTGTATCAATATGACCATAATGATAACATATATATCAATTGATATGATGTATGCTTGTGTGTGTGGATTCCTTCTTTTCGAGGACATATATGAAGTATAAGAACCTCCAACCTTTCTTTTTAGCTCAAACTCTCTCTACTTCCTACGATTTTGAGAGTTCTTAGGGTGAAAATTAATTCTACGTTTCATGCCTGGTTAGTTCGTAGAGTGAGTATGAGTTGACTCTACGATCCTTTGAGGCTTGAAAGTAGTTTTAGCTTTACCCTGCAATTTTTTAAATCATAAACCAGTATGTGATCTATTGTTCTCAGGGATCACAACCTGATCAGCAGAGATAGTGGAACTTTGAATACTTAGTTCTATAACCTATGTAGATTTCACAAAGATAATGCTTCTGTGGGAAGTAGAAACACTATTGTTGCTAGTCTCTAAATCTGTATCCACACTACGATCTGAGGACAAGTCCCCAACCTGATCGATCTGATACTTCTCTGACTGGTGATTAGGGAGTCTATAGAAGAAGAAGATTTATTCCAAGTAGAGATTGTCTTTTCTAACTCCTTAACTTTGAAAATTAGAATTGATTCTCTCTGTGCAGATTGCTCGGTGAATTTTCTCAATCTCTCATTCTTAGCTTCAAATGTGGAGAAAGAGGTAACAGTTCGTTGAGTTGTTTCCAATTCAATTTGTACTTTCTTTTTTCCTCTTGAAGAAGAGAATGATCTCTTGATAAAACCCTAAACCACTTCATATATTTATGTAACTCATAAGTTATATCACGTAAATAGTTCTAAGATCAGATATATCATCATCAAGAGAGTTAAAGTCAAATACCTCATCGATATCAATTTCTTGATGATCAGTGGTGTTGTCTACAGGAACTTTCATAGCCATTAGACAGAGATTGGCTATTTGAGGTCCTTCATCATCACTTGACTCAAAATCTAAATTATTATCTGAATCACTCCATAATCCCTCGGCTACTAGTCTTTTTTTCTTTTTTCGGTACTTCTTGTATCCTCTAAAATCTTTCTTTGATGTTGATTCCTTCTTTTTCTTGTCTTTCATCAGCTGCTCTCTAAGAGGTTTGTTGTATTTAGTAATATAATGACCTGTCTTTTTACAGTTGTAACACAGATCCTTTGAAGAGTCTCTCTTGGTTACTATTGTAGTCTCTGCTCTCTGATTTAATTTAAGCTTATAGGTTAAGAGATTCCCATAGAGCTTTTGCACTGTCATCTCATGCAGAATCTTTGATTCCCTTATAGTAGTGGTTTTAGCATCCCACTTACTTAACAGAGCTCTCATGAACTTGATATTAAGATCCTTATTGGGATAAACCTTTCCAATTGCTCTGAGGGAGTTGAGTAATATATTGAATCTTTCATAAGTGGCAGTAATGTCTTCTACATAAATGTGGAAAAATATTTCATATTATTGAGTAAGCAAGGATTGCTTATTTTTATGAACTTCTTCAGTACCTTCATACATGACAAGAATGGCTTCCCATACTTCTAAGGCAGTTTTGCAGTTTACCACATTCTCAAGCAGTTCATCTTCAAGAGTCATGAACAGAATGTTCTTAACTCTTTTTGTTAAAAGTTACGAGTTTCTTCTCGTTCTCGGTCTACTCACTCTTTGCTTGACTGCTACTTTGTTTGGATCATCAGAGGTATGAGCTAGCTTTGTTGGGATGCATGGGCCATTTAACACATTATCAAATAGCTCGTCATCGATTGCATCCATATACGCTTGTATACGAACCTTCCAGTTAGCAAATTTATCTTTATTGCACAAAGGTGACTTGTTGTCACCACCAAGCTCAGAACTGGTTTTGGTTAGTGTCATGGATCTGTTAGGATATGTATGTTTAAATTTGATGATGTTTTAAAATGAATATTTGTTCAAGTAGTTTTTGTAAAGTCCTTAAATGAGATATAATTGTACAAGGACTTAGATTAGTACGATCAAACTTGGTAGGTTGATCCTTTGAGTTGATTTTATGTATAGTTAATAGGATCAAAACGATCGTACAGTGTTGTTAATCAATCATAGAGTTACTCTGCCTTTTCGAAGAGTTGTTATTGTTCGCAAAGTAAGTCTTGTGTTCATAGAGTAGTAGTTAGCTAATTGTAGAGTTACAATGAAGTCTCTGAGTTAAGGAGAAGTTTGCAGAGTTCTACTCAAGCATCGTAGAGTGCTCATCGAAGACAACCTATGCATCGTAGAGCAAATCGTAGAGCTACCAGTGCATCATAGAGTAGATCATAGAGCTACATATGGAATCATAGAGCAATGGTTCGTAGGGTTCAAAATGTCAAGTAAAACCTGTCAAGACACTACGTTCCTCCCCTAGCTCTACGACCAGTCAAACATGTCAGAACAATTTTAGGACTGACATATGTAGAGCATTCCAAAGCAAAGATTTTAAGGAAGTTTCTCACCATCTTTAAATTCAGATAAGAAGATTAGATAGTGGTGTGTCTAAACTGCTAGATTGAAGATGTGACACCACTCACAAATGGTAGGTGAATCTGCAATCTGATAGGACATGGCAGAGCTGAAAGAAAGCTACCTAACCTTCAAAGTCAACATTAGAGAATATTTTGGTACAGAGCATTAAATGCACCAACGAGAACTCTCCAACGGGATTATTTTTCAGAAGCCTATAAAAGCATACGAAGATTCAAATCCAAATATGAATAATCGAGCAACAAGCTAAAACTCTGCTCAATCACATAAAGTTCTACTCTGAGATATTGATCTACTTGTTCAAGCTGCTAAGTACAAAAGAAGTCAAGCCTATTGCAAGCTTAGCAACACCTCAACACCTCAACATTCATTTGAGATTCACTTGTCTTAGTGACCATTATACCAAGTTTAAGTGACTTGAAGAAAACTAAGTGAACTCGACTAAGTGTCCTGGTCTGAATGACCTTGCCGAGACTAAATGACTTGAAGAACCTTAGTGGTTCAGTTGTAGGAGATCTTAGTGATCTGGTCTTTGTGACCATATCCTTAGTGGATTTCCTGTTTGTTGAAGTAGAAGAGTGGACTAGTAGTTGTTTGTACTCCAAACCACTTAAACATCTTGTGTCATTTACTTTCAGTCTTTATATTCTGGCATTAACTGTTATATCTATGAGTGACTAATATTCATAAGTGCTAAAGTTAGAACTAAGATTTCATTAAATCTTTAAGGGGATTTCAAACTAATATTTTGTTGTGCTAAATTAATTGAACTGATTAATTATTTGGTAATTGATCTTTAAATATTCAAAAGTTTTAAAAGATCTATTCAACCCACTTCTAGATCTCTTTTGTGTCTCTGAAAAACAACAAGTGGTATCAAAGCAGGTTCTCCTAACCAAAATCTTACACACTTTAAGTTGATCATTTGGCACACAATAAAACTGGTTCTGAGCTTGGTGGTGGAAATAAGCCACCCCTGCTAAATAAAAAAAGTTTGCTAACTGGAAAGTTGGTTTGTATGCTTACATGGATGCTATAGATGAAAATCTGTATGATACTGTTATAAGTGGCCCATATGTTCCAATGAAGCTGGCTCCTACCTTTGATGATCTAAACAAGATGGTAATTAAGCACAGAGCTAAATGGAATGACAATGAAAAGAAGTTAGTGCAACTGGACAAAAGGGCTAAGAACATTCTGTTCATGGCTCTAGAAGATGAGTTGTTCGAGAATGTAGTCAACTGCACAACTGCCAAAGAAGTCTGGGAAGCTCTGCTAATTATGCATGAAGGAACATAAGAAGTCAGAAAGAATAAGCAGTCTCTTCTAACCCAACAGTACGAAATGTTTTCTTATATTCCAGGAAAGAACATAAACTGCTACATATGAGAGATTTAATATGTTGCACTTAACTTATTGAGAGCTTATGGAAAGCTCTATCCAAATAAGGACCTTAACATCAAGTTCATGAGATCACTACCCAGCAAGTGGGATGCTAAAACCACTGTTATTCGTGAGTTAAAGAATCTGCATTAAATGACTGTGCAGAAGCTCTATGGTAATCTTTTTACCTATGAGCTAGAGCTGAATCAGCGAGTAGAGACGACATCAGAAAGAAAGAGAAAAGATAAAAGTGTTGCTCTTAAAGTTTCAGAAGCAACAATATCTAAAGCTCCAGTCAAAGAAGATTCTGATGATAATGAAGATACAACATTGCTCGCAAGAAAGCTGAAAAAGTTCATGCGAAAGAGCAGTAACTGGAAACCAAGAAAGAGCTACAACAAAACCAGCAGTAGCAAAGATCAAGAAAAAGATCTATGTTATAATTGTAAGAAGTCTGGCTATTTTATCGCAGAGTGCACCAAACCTGTGCGAGAAGAGCTCAAACGAGATAAGAATAATTCTTACCCAAAGAAGGGTTTCAAAGGCTATAAGAAGCATAATAAGGGAGAGAAAGTTTTTATAGCTGAGGGGTCATGGAGTGATTCAAAAATTTGCTCCAGTTCAGATTCTAGTGATGATGAAGGACCTCATGTGACTAATCTCTGTCTGATGGCCATAGAAGAAAGTTCCAGTAAGACCGGTAAGATATTTGATTTCAACTTACCTAATATAAATATTGATGATCTTAGAATTGCATTGCAGGATATAACTTCAGATTTGCATCAATATATGAAATTGTTTAGGGTTCTATCAAAGGACCATTCTCTTCTTCAAGAGAAAAAAGAGAAAGCTCTCGTAGAGTTGGAAACTGCTCTACGAAATGCTACCTTTTTTGCTAATCTTGAGCCTGAGAATGCTAACTTGAGAAAGATAATTGAGCAAAGTGCACAAAGAGAGTCAACTCTAACCTCTAAGATAGAGGATCTAGAGAAAAAAATCTCAATATGGAATCGTCCTTCTGTATCTATGGACTCACTGATTGAATGTCAGAGATCTGTCTCTAATAGGTCAGGTTTAGGATTTGAAGACTCTTCTTCAATTCTAAGTGTGGAAACGTCATTAGAAATAGCAATAACAATATTTCTCAATCCAATAAAAGTATTATCTTTATGAAATCCACAGAAATCGCTAAACCTATTATTCAAAGCAATACAATCTTTGCAAATCAGATTGTTCCCAAGAAAAATAGATCATATACTGGACTTGATTTTGTGAAACCACAGAGTAAACCCAAGTCTACGACCGTGCCTTAAAGGATCGTAGAGTCAGGAAAATCCAACTCTACGAACCAACTGCCATGAATCGTAGAATTGGCTTCTACTCTACGAAACCACAAAATCATAGAGCAGTGTGGAATTAGAGAGAGTTTAGCCAAGAAGAAAGGTTGGTTATGTTTATCCTTCATTGAGTTTCAAATGAGAAGATCTATATTCGCACACTCACACATTCACAATGTTAAATGTTATATATGTTATGAATATGGTCATATTCTATAATGATTATTATTATTAAGTATATAAGAAACCCAAAATCAAGCAGATTTGGGTCCCTAAGGGCACTAATAGATCAAGACCCAAGCAAGTCTGGTACCAAAATAAGAATTAAATCTTATTACAGGTACAAAGCTCCACTAAGTCTACTTGGTACCTCGATAGTGGATGCTCAAAACATATGACTGAAACCAGAGAAGGAAATGACTAAATAATTAAAATATGAAAGTAGATAAAGAGCTTTTCAAAAGCAAAATAATCAACTCTAATGATAGACAACAAAACATACAAAGTGTTCAACAAGAAATCTCTATATGATGAAGTCCCTATTCATCTGGCTTAGAAAAATCAAGGAAAACTGCAGCTCTCGACGGAATCTCAAAACAGGACGCAACGATTGAGAAATCTGAAATTGTTGAACCGTACACTATGATTGTTGAGCCTGAGAGGGAAATCGTAGAGTCCATAATGCCAGAACTACAGACTCTACGAACTAAAGACTTAGCTGAGCAAGAAGCAAGTGTAAGAGGTTATTCACAGGAAGAAAAGATTGGCTATGATGAAAACTTTGTCCATATTACGAAATTAGAAGCCATCAAAATATTTCATGCTTAATCTGCTCACATTAAATTAAAAATGGATGTCAAGAGTGCATTTCTAGATGGCGATCTTCAAGAAAAAGTCTATGTAGAATAACATCCAATTTTTATCAATCCAATTCTTTCAAATTATGTCTAATTTAAAAAGGCATTATATAGTTTTAAAACAAGCATCTAGGGCATGGTATGAAACATTCACTATATTTTGCATTAATACTAGTGTTATATCTATTACTCATAATCATGTCGTGCATTCTAGGACAAAGCATATAGGTATCAGATATCACTAAATTAGAGATCATGTTCAAGAAGGAATTATTTCAGTACATTTCATCCCTACTAAATCAACTTGCCAATGTGTTTACAAAACCCTTAGATGAATCAATGATTAACAAATTGATTAGTGAGTTAGGTATGTTAAACATGCATTCTTAATTTCAAGCCCTGGAAACTACTAACTTTGCAAGAGGAAATTGTAGAATGTTATTCCAAATAGCGAAGTTCGTAGAGTGGGTCAAGGCAAAGGTAGAGAATCATGGAGTTAAAAAGAACTTGTAAAGTTTAACTCTACGTTATCTTGTGGATCGTAAAATGATGAAAGCATAAATTAAAAGCCCATGCACTACAATATTGAGAAATGCAAGTGGAAGGGTACCACATTTATGAATGACGAATATGATAAAGTATGTGCCCAATTATCGCTTACAACGTGTCCCACTCAGACGAAATTAAAGGGAATAAAATCAATCGCTGAAGATGTCGACCCAAGTTGTATCTGGAAATCAACTGTGTTTTGAGAACTTTGTAAATTCAGAGAAGCAATTCGTAAAGGTTCTAGCACTATTGAAGGAGGTTGGATTCTATGAAGCCTTGAACACTAACATCAGAGTATACTCAAGTCTGGTAAGGGAATTCTACCATAATTGAGAATTTAAAGATGGTGTTATAACCACCAAGGTTAAGGGAAAGAATCTTCAGCTGAGAGCCAAGGAAGTGAACCATTCTCTGGGCTTCACACTTGACGGTATCACCTTTCTCAACCTCATCGATGTAGAGGCTGGGCTAAAGTAAATGGGGTACAAGAAAAATCCAGAGCTTTGAGGGATGAAGAAGGAGTTCCCTCAAAACTACGAATTCCTCACACACATTGTGGGAAAATATATCCTCTGCAAGGATTCTGCCCATGACTCTGTTAGCGATCTTCAGCTGAGAGTCATGATGGTCATCAAGATGAAATTGAAGATGAATTTTGGAGCCATCTTGCTGGGATGGATAAGAAAGTGGATAATTGAAGTTGGGAAGAAGAAGTCAACAAGGAAGCAAGCCCCTAAAATGTACTATAGGATGTTTATCAGTATCATTTTGAAGAAGCTTCTGAAGAAGAAATTGGAGATAATGAGGGAGAAGCCCTCAATGTGAACAAAAAGACAACTGGAAGAAGTGTCTTGTTAAGATCCTGAGATCAAGACAATTTGAGGACAGTGAGAAAACTCAGAGTGAGGTAGAGAAGCCCTCATTGAAAAGGAAGATAGTAATGATTAAGGAAGAATCACAAGAAGATGAAGAAGCCTATGGGCTTGTGAGGAAGAACAAAGGGAAGAAGAAAGCTATATCCCAAAGTTCTGTTGCCCCAACAGTTTATGAGACTAAGGTTTCCATAGTAAACAAGCCTCCTCTGAAAAAGTAGAGGGTAGAAGAAAGTGGAAAGGAAGCTGAAGAATCCATTGCTCTCTTCAAAAGAAAGGGGAAAGGAACCAGGAGCAAGCGTTCTAAGAAGACCATCCTGTCTCCGATCGTAGAGCGCTCTAAATTTCTAATCATAGAGTCAGGAAGTGTTGCAGCTGCTGAAATTGATGTGATGGCTGGGATGGCTGATGAGCTTGAGCCGATTATTGGTGAAAATTTGATGATTGAGACGGTTACTAAGCCTGAGCCTACAGTTGGTGAAGATGAAATGGCTAGGATGGTTGATCTGCCGGAGCCTCAAGATGAAACTGAAGAAATGGCTATGAAAGATTCATCACCTATGCCAAAGAAAAAGAAAAGGCCATCTGACCTTCTAGAAGAGAAAGAAGCCGATTCGAAGGGGGAGTCACTAGTGGCCAATCTAAACTCACCAAATGATTCAGTGGTCCAAACAAGGATCATTGAGTCAGTCATTGCTGATATCTTGGTTGAGTAAAGTTCACCTGCTTCTGAGCATTTTAATGCACAAGTTGAGGGGGAGAATCCAGAAGTCTTACTATCAGCCCCTCCAATGCCTTAAGAGCACACATAAGCTAAGCAACCAGAAGAAGAAGTCATTGGTGAAACCCAGCATGAACAGATAAATGCTCAAGTTGAGAGGGAGCAACCAGAAACTATACATGAAGCCCCTCAATGCCTCAAGAAGAAGCAGAAGAGGTAGAAATCATGGGTGAAACTCAACCTGAAGACAAGGATGTGGAAATCATTGGGGAAGCTCAGCAAGAGCAAAAAGTCTTCATGATCAGAAGTACTATTACTTAAAATGATCAAGGTGATAACCTGTTCTACTTCTTGCCTCTCATGCCCTTGTTCCAAGCACTTATTCATGGAGATCTGAGCTTCATCTCATGGACGTTCAAGTCCTATCCTAATATGAAAGTGATGGCTCCGAACTTCCCCCGAGTCCTCAGATTCCGCCAAAAAGACCATATCCTATGACGAATCATCCTTTTGTGCATACAACAAGGTAACTTTCGTTCCTTACTCCATCATCATTCATTTTCCTCCTCCAGAATTTTCTCTCTTTTACGAGATCGAAGAGTTACCCCTTACGATCCCTAAGCTACATGCTACCCTCATGATTGAAGTATAACCCACTCATCCTCCAATCGTAGAGTCCCAAAACTCTGAGGCCGATGTACCAACTATACCATCTTCACCGATCGTAGAGTTGTCTCACCTTATGATCAAAGCCTCCACAGTCCGCTCCCACACATAATCCTGTAAATACCATAGATACAGACATACCTTCCTCTTCTATACCATCACCTATACAAACTGTACAACTTGTATCCGCTATACAAACCGTTCAACCAGTAATAAATCAAATCACCCGTTTAGGTATACCCTCCTCATCCCAAAATGAATACTTTGACCTTACCCTTGCCTTACCAAATATTCCCCGGAGTGATAAGACTGATTTTGAAGACATATTAGACCGCATCATTGAGCGTGTCTCAGTGATACCTACCAAGCCTTAGTTGAAAGAGTACATGGATCTTATTGTGGATGAGCTCAATGCCAATCTAGAGCACTCTTCAACTACAATTGAGAACGACTTGAGGCGTATTGCAGAAACTACAGCCAAAGTTCCAATAGAAATGTCTAAAGAGTTTCGAAAAGACATGAAGGAACTTCTAAGGAACATTGCTGAGAATCTTAAGTAGAGAGATGTCATCTACTTCAAGCACTTTCAAGACCATAAAGAGGTTGTACTAGCTCTTCAGAAATCCCAAGAAGACATTATAAAAGACCTCACTAACAAAGTCTTCGACCTAAGCTCCTCCCTCAATGAGTTCAAGAGCATGGTACTACGATAAATGAAGCAAACAAATAATGCTCTAACTCGAACAGACAATGCAATGGCACTTGTACACCAGCAACGGGAGCAATTAGATGCTAGACTTTAAGAAAATCGAGATGACATCGCCTTGTCTCGCAATCAAATGCAAGAATAGGTGCCAAGTGTGAAAGAACTATCTACAGAAGTCTCCATTTTAAATGCTGACAAAAAGGGGAGAATGGTACTGAAAGGGATAAGGGAGATAGGGGGAGGCAAGGGAGGCAACCATCTTAGAGGACATTGTCAGAGATTCCTCAAACTCTTCCAATAGATAATCGTGGCCATCAATCTTCCTCCAGGCAGCATGGATCATCGAGTGTAGTGACTCCCATAGGCACAAGAGTTCCATCTGGAGATTCTGCTTATCTAAATAGAAACCTTCAAGGGACTCATCTTGTAGGGGAAGAAAGAACATTCATTCCTGATCTAGGCCCACGAGATTCTATTGAGGAGATTCAAAGGAGAGTTGTTGAGCAAAAAGAAGCCTATGATCGTAGAATTGCATCTGAGAAGTAATGGCTTTCTAAAGAGAAGAGGAGGAGGAGATAATAAGGAAGATATAGTAAGCTTATAGGTATTTTTTGTATTTTCAAATTATATATGTTGTAAACTGCTATACATTATAAAATTCATATACATCAATAAAATTCATTTTTTTTAATTCAATAATACAGTTTCTTACTGTATAATAAGTCATGTTTACTATTCTTGTACTTTGCATCTTAGAATTGATATGTTGTTCAGAAACTACTGGTTTTTGTCATCATCAAATAAGGGGAGATTATTAAGATATATATGTTTAAATTTGATGATGTGTTTATAATGAATAATTGTTCAAGTGGTTTTTGTAAAGTCCTTAAATGAGCTATTATTATACAAGGACTTAGAGTTTTATAATCAAACTTGTTAGGTTAATCCTTTGAGTTGATTTTATGTATAGTTGATAGGATCAAAACGATCGTACAGTGTTGTTAATCGATCGTAGAGTTACTCTGCCTTTTTGTAGAGTTGTTATTGTTCGCAAAGTAAGTTTTGTGCTTGTAGAGCAACAGTTAGCTACTCGTAGAGCTACAATGAAGTCTCTAAGTTAAAGAGAAGTTCGCAGAGTTCTGCTCAAGCATCGCATAGTGCTCGTTGAAGACAACCTCTGCAGCATAGAGTAGATCGTAGAGCTGCTTATGCATCATAGAGCAGATCGTAGAGCTGCCTATGCATCGTAGAGCAGATCGTAGAACTGGATATAGAATCATAGAGAAATGGTTTATAGGGTTCAGAACATCAAGTAAAATATGTCAAGACTCTACGTTCCTTTCTTAGCTCTATGATCTGTTAAGCATGTCAGAACTGTCATGGGACTGACAAATGCATAGCATTGCAGAGCGAATATTTCAAGTACCATCTTCAAATTCAGATAAGAAGATCAGATAATGATGTGTCTAAACTGCTGGATTGAATATGTGACACCACTCACAAGTGGTAGGTGAATCTGCAGTCTGATGGGACATAGCAGAGCCGAAAGAAAGTTACTTACCTACCTTCAAAGTCAACATTAGAGAATATTTTGGTACAGAGCATTAAATGCACCAACGGGAACTCTCCAACGGGATTATTTTTTAGAATCCTATAAAAGCATACGAGGATTCAAATCCAAATATGAATAACCGAGCAACAAGTTGAAACTCTACTCAAGCACATAAAACTCTACTCTACGATATTGATCTACTTGTTCAAGCTACTAAGTACAAAAGAAGTCAAGCCTATTGCAAGCTTAGCAACACCTCAACCAATCAATATTTATTTGTGATTCACTTGGTCTGAGTGCCTATTGTTGAGGCACTCGAAGTGTTGCTCAAGTTCAATGCAAAACTTATACATCAAGAATAAGTCAGTTGTGAACTGTCTGTGACCTTTTCATATTGTTTCATTCTTGAGATACAATTCAGTTATTTGGTTAATCAAATAACAGAAAATCAAGAACCGAAATCGAAACCGAAAAATCGGATACTAAAACGGTTATAACCAAAATGTCCAAAATAATTGAATAACCAAAATATTTCGGTTAAAAAGATTCGGTTCAATTCGGTTATTTGATTTTACCCCTTTTATGCTTAGCCCTATATTCCATTAAGGAAGGGTAATAACTCAGATTATAGTTCACAAAGAACTATTTTACAACTAATTCAGTAAGAATCCCTCAAGCCACACAGACTTGGATTACACTGATTACTAAGATCACATTTACAAAAAGAATTGAATGATTTGAGGTGCTGCTAAGTAACTTTAAGCTTCTTGATCACAAGACTTAATAGCTGATGAGATTTCTAAATCGTAGAGTGAGTAGACTATGAGTTTAGACATGCACCACTTCAATTTGATCAATTTATCTCCTTTTCATTTATTTGATTGTTTGAGGCCTACTCGCCTTTTATAGTTTCACCTTGGGATCTTCCCATTGTGATTTGATCGTTATTCCTTTTCGACTTGGACACTTTTTGATATCCAATTGTTTGACTTTGAAATACTCTCGACTAGGACCACTTCAAGTCGCTTTCATTGTACTCTGTCAGGTGCAGATATAGCCGCGTGCTTTTGTCCTTAGCAAATATAGCTGTTAGACATAACTTTAGGAATTCCTTATCCTTATCGACAACCTTTGGGAGGATCATCTTTGGGATCTTCAGTCCTAGGTATACGACATTATCATAACTTGTCAGAAGAGACAAGCTCTACGATTTTGGTTAATCGTAGAGTTATATATCTGATAGTAGAGTGACTTGCACTGAAGGCTTGACTTTATGATCGGTCTCCAAGCTCTACAATCTGAATGCTCTACAATCTCAGAATACTTCTTAGTGTTCAACTCTACGACCAGTCTTCAGACTTAGCTTTTGAACAATACATTTATATTAAGGAATGTATCAACCTAACAAATTTGATCCCTATACTAAGTCTGTTTACATAAGTTGTCTTTCTAAGGACTTTACAAAAGCTATTGGTCATACAAATATACATTAAGTTCTCATTTCATCATCAAATTAAACATATGCATAAGTTAGAGTACTAATAATTACCCTTACTTGCAACATATAAGCATTAAGCATGTTATATTCAATATGTAAAGGTACAATAATAATAATATATCACAAAATAGCAACTCACAAATATAGGATAAGAAAATTGTTATATTTTTCTACAAAACTCATAAACAGAACTAAGAAAAGTTACTTTCCTATTCCTATCATTTCTTAAGTTAAAAATCCTTAGAAATCCTAGTATAAAAAACTAACAATTAGAGTGTTAAAGAAGTAACAATTTTATTTCTTGATAACTATATTGAAACTTAGAATAGGGAATATGGGTTGAGCTAAAGGAAAAAATGTTGGTGCACAGCTGTGTACTACACAGTGTGACGACGTTTTTTGGGGCTATGACGACGATACTACCGTCGGTATAGACCTATGGCGACGGTAGTACTGTCGGCATAGCCCAAAAAACCGTCGTCATAGCCTTATTATGTAGTGTACAGTTGTACATTTACATATTGCTCTGGGTTAAATTATATCCGAAAAACTTTTTTAAACTCGAGTACATGTTTGGACTTCGGAATATCCATATAAATATATAATAGAATAGAATATCACTCCTAATTAGAATATTTTGCATGTTCGAGAAGATTGGAAAGCGTAATCGTACGCGCACTAACTGAGCGTGGTAATTAATTACTGGTCTTTGAATAGTGCACTTTCACTTTTGCCATTGTATTTAAGACTGTCAATTGAAGTCTCAAATTGGATCCTTAACTTATTAAAAACTCGTTTGAATCTAATATAAGAGTGAGGACAAAAGTTTAACTTCAAAGTGAAAATTTGACCGAATTTAATCAATAGCTTGTTTAACCTGTTATATACTCGACCGAATTATAATATTAAAAAAAAATAACATTTATACATTATTTAATTATTATTACTTCATACGTGTACTCTCAATTTATATTTATATATAGTATCTTTTTAACTCATCTACAAATTATTAAGTATGATTTTTTTAATAGTGGTCGCACTTCTATCAATTTCATAATAAAATCTAGTAACTACATGCAAAATTATCGAGATAAAATATTGAAATAATCTCTATTAATAGAGCGGCTATCCTGAGCTACTGACACCATCTGTGTAATTAGGTCACAATAATTTTTTTCCTCTTTTTGTCCTTGCAATTTAGTTACATTACTATTCTATTCTTTTTGATTTAAAATTTATATATCTTTCTATTTAATCCTTCTACTTTTATAAATATTTTATTTTATTTCCACAAATTTATACACACAACGCGTGTGCCACCAGCTGTTAATAAATAATAAAGTATTTATAAAATAACTTACTATTGTTGATTCAAACTTCAATTTATAATTAGTAAGAAAAATGTTATATGTTAAACATTTTAAGTGAGTGATTTTAAAATATATTTTTTTGGGTTTAAAAGTCGATCTTAATAATATTATAGTTTAATACGAATTTGACCAAAAAAAATTTGAAACTCAGTGATTTTTTGAGTTAAGTTTAAATAAATTTATTATAGTTTAAATGATCAAACCCGAACTCAAACCGAATAATTTTGAATTTAGTTGAATTTAAATAATCTTGAATTGAGCTCACAAAGTCCGATTAACAGACCTAATTATATTGACAAAATAGAACTTTTAACTGCCGTAGTCTTTGAGAGATGTAATTTACATTAGATTTGGCATAGTGGAAATATGTCAGTGCTACTCCCTAGTTGCCTAGAATAATCATCACCGCATAATGGGGTTTATTTATAGATAAGTCAAATAATGAAGGGTTCGGATTGATTTGTGTTCATAGGAATATGTAAAGAATTTCCTCATTCAGGTAATTACCTCTTCAGTCACCATCCATTCGGTTCACTGTTTACCTTTTTCATCCCCGGCAATTATGGTATCATTGACCAGGGGTATAGAACTAATTATTTTAAATTAAAGATGTATTTTGACTTATTAATTTTTTCCAAATTCAAAATTATATTAATTTTGATTAGTTTTGAAACACTAAATATACTAGTCCTTTTTTTTTTTTGAATTTCCTAATTTATTACAATATTTTTTTTAACCTAAGTAGGAGAGGTCTAAGTGAGGAGGAGATAAATTAAATCTATTACAATAATTTCTTCTAACTTGAGGGGATGTGTCTTGGTGGGGAGTGGATAATTTACTGTATTCAATCTTCATCTCACGTTGCTGTGTTCTAAACATATCTTTATAATCTGCTGTCAACAAGAATTCGTGTTGCTGTCTGTCTTTATAACATGTTGTCAACAAGAATTGGTGTTGTTGCCTTCTAGACTTGTCTCCATAACTGAATTCGCATTGATGCTTGTCTTCTCATGTTACTGCCTACTGTCAACAAGAATTCGTATTGTTGCCTGTCTTTATAACATGCTGTCAACAAGAATTCTTGTTGTTGTCTTCTAAACATGTCTTCATAATCGAATTCGTGTTGCTGCCTATCTTTATAACATGTTGTCAACAAGAATTCTTGTTGCTGCATAGACCTGTCTTCATAACCTGCTGTCGCGTTGCTACCTTCTAGACCTGTCTTCATAACATGATGTCAACAAGAATTCGTGTTGCTGCATTTTTAGACCCGTCTTCATAACCTGTTGTTCACAAGAATCGAACTCTCGATTTCTATATTAATAGAAATGACTCATACCAGTGAACCAAGTGGTCATCAGTATATATTAATTAATTGCAGTACTTTATACTTATTTTACAATCGTTATCTGTATCAAAACTGTATAATTTAAATTTTAAACTTTTTTGAATTACCTTCCAATAGTCAAAATGCATCATTAATTTTTTTTTTTTGGTAAAAAATACATCTATAATTTTAAAATAGCAGGAATAGTGATGTAATTATTATTAATTTCTTAACATCATTTGAGACTTTGTAATTTATTAACTAAAATTTAACATGACGATCTAGATATTTCTTTGTTTTCGCATCCCTTTCTGAACATAAGACTGAAGATATATGATACACTATTCATTGCGAATATTGTTATGATAATAAAAGAATTTTATAAAAAATGACTTACAAAATATAATTAGCTGATGATCAATCATATATAAGTGGATCAAATGATAATAACCAATCACAATAAACTTCACTATTTTATATCTATCTTTTGAAATCATTCTTTTGTCACTAAAGTATTATTAATCCACCGCGCACACATGTTTGCATGTGTAATATATAGGGATAATCTCTTTGTTATTTCTCAAATTATAGTTGTTTTCACATTTAGTCCCTTAATTAATTTTTTGCGTATTTTGTCATCAAACTATTTTTTTTCATGCCGGTCTCCAAAATATAGCAACTTTACACGTTTAGTCTTTAAATTGTAGCCTTTTTCGATTTAGTTCTCAATTTATAGGTGTTTTTCATTTTTAGTCCCCTTTAACTTTAAGTTCTCTATTTTTGTAAGGTTAGGCTGCAATTGCAGAATTATAAAGTTTAAGGATAAAATACGCAAATAAAATAATTAAGGGGCCAAACATGAAAAATAACTATAATTTAAAACTTAATGAAGAGATTATCCTTATATAGAGATAATCTCTTATCAGGGGCGGATCCAAGAATCAAACCCAGCAGGGGCGAATTTTAGTCTTCGAGTGGATTTGGCGGGGGTTCGGGGGCTGCGCCCCCAAGCCAATTTTTTTAGATAATTTTGTGTTTTCCTGCCGGTTGCATATGTAAAACATGTATTTGTTTACAATATTGTTAATATAACAAGTAATAATATTATATATATAAATAAGTCAACAACCCCTTTGACACTAATTATTTTATACAACGTACATAGAATTCATCAACTTAGATAGATTGTGATATTGATGATTTATTTTTGGAACGTTTGAATTTTGACCGCATGTCATGAATGCGTAAATTAATCAAAATACAAATATACAACAACTCAAATTGAGACCAAATATTTTATGCAACATAAATAGAATTCTATAATATACAACAAATAAATATTCATAATTCAATCTAAAAAGGGAATTTCAAAATAAAAAATATTTAGATACATTTTAGAAACTTACTTCACTTGTCATGATATTTCCCAAATGCTCAAAGCCTTAAATCAAATTCACTTGCAGAGTGGGGCGGACTTGTCTTGTAGTTAAAATTAGTTTATGACATTGTTTATTTGCTCCCTCAAAGTTTAGCTCTTCTATTAATCTGCCCCCCTTAAGTTTATTAAGTTATATATTTGCCCCTTTAACTATACTTATAAAAAAAAAAATTGAACATAGGCAAAAAATTTGAGCATAGGCGGGCCTATGTTGCCCATAGTATAAGTCCGCCCCTGTCTCTTATATAGGGATAATCTCTTTGTTAGTGTCCAAACTATATTATTATCACAAAAAATAAAAAAATATTCAAAATCAATAGAAAATGAATAATAAATTGTTTATTACAATTATAAATTCAATAATATTTGGATAAATAACTTTAAAGTGGAAAGGAATGAATGACAAATCATGGGAGAAAAAATTACGAGACGGAGGAGATTAAAAGAGAGAGAAGAAAAGCTAAGAATAAAATAATGGGAGTAAAATGTAACTACCGTTGAAATACCTTAACTAGCTGTTTTAATAGTATGTGACCCAAAATCACCACAAAAGCAAATGTACAAATAAATTTTGGAAAAATAAAACAAATCAAAGCGAATGTTTAATTATCACAAATGAAAAAAAATGATTTTTACAAAAGCAAATTTAATCTTTTATATCACAATCATAATTGGAAAGACTTCTTAAAAATCTATTAAATAATTTTTAGATCACCCAGATTAATATATTGTGAAATGATCATACTTGAGAATATAAAGTTGGGATCCTTTTGAATACTTTACAAATTTGGAATGTATTTAATTGTTAAAATTTTGGATAGAATTTAGTATATACGTGCATTAAATACGTACACAGATAATAAGTGAATATATGGTAATATGAAGAAAAAAAAACTTAACCAAAAATTTGTGAAATTAAATGTGTTTTTAATTATTTATTATATTAAATTAAATGTTTCTTAGATTAGGATCCTCTCCATTACACCTATAATTCAATTTCTCTTAATACATATTTAGAGACACAAATATTACATTTAACGACAAAATAAAATTTATCGTAAATAATTGGGTTGCTAAAATTATTACAAAAATTAAATTTTATGTCCCTAAATATGTATTGAAAGAAATTAAAAAATAGGTGTAATGGAGGATCCTAATCCAATATTACCATATTATCTTCTTAAGTTTTACTCTTTCTTTCGTTAGGATGATCTTTTTATCTAAGTTTAATCCATTACTTTTATTAAAGTATTAATATTCTTATAGTGCACAATTTTATCTACTCTTTTCATATAAAACTAAAAAAAAAATGTAATTATTCAAGTTTAATTAAGAATAATTATATTTTCAGTTATAGTGTGTGTGTGTGTGTATATATATATATATATATATATATATATATATATATATATTTGCTTTGAGATTAAATATTGAATTGTATTGTTAGTCAAATTTAAACAAATAATATACTATATTTGTCTTGGTATCTCAAGATTAGGCTATCGGTCTCATTCAACAATCTCAAATCATCCTTTTAATTTGAAAGTGTTACTATTATCGAAATATAATTAAATTATAACTACAATTTTTTGAGTTTAAGTAGGATTCATTATCCATTAGAAAATATAATATACAACCATACAATTTTTTTATTTATTATGATCTTTTTTCCTAATCTCATCTATTACCATCATTATTACTACTATTATTACTAGATTGATAGCCGTGCAAGGCTAATGTTAGTTTATATATATATATATATATATATATATATATATATATATATATATATATATTTGCTTTTATATGAAATATTTGTTTCAATAAATATTTTTACTAATTAACATGTTTTTTTAATAAATATTTATTGCCTAAATACAAGGTCGATCAAAGTCATCAAACTTTCTCTTATTAGTAATGCATGTATACCAAATATGACATGACCACACAAGAATTCAACATTTGGCATATATATATACAAAAAAAAAGTGTCTTTAATCTATTTGCTTTTAGGAAGATAATTAAAGCATTACATTCATGCATATAAAGACATTACTAATTAAATCATGAAAATATGCGTGCAAGATAATATATGAATAAAGACATTACTAATTAAATCATGAAAATATGCGTGCAAGATAATATATGAATTAGCGTGCATACATTTATTCTTAATTATTCTTTATCTTACATTATATTCTCTCCGTTCTTTTTTACTTGACGTTTTAAGAGAAAACATAAAAATTAAAAACATACAATTAATGCTTTGTATGATTAATTAAAATAAGTATAAAATCTCAATATTACTCTTTAAAATTCATTAAAAAAGATGAAAGATAAACAAATTAATATTGAATGTAGGAATAATATGGTAAACTAAGTCATTAATGCTTCTTTAGAAGTTACAAACGACAAATAAAAAGAAACAAATTTTACTTTCTAAAAAAACAAGTAAAAAAGAACGGAGGGATCATGTGATAACTAACTGAGTCAACTCACTAAATTTTTTAATTATGTGTGATTGCTAACCGAACTAACTCACAATTAATTACAAATTCATTTCAATTGATCTTGATCCTTTCCTGCTTTTAAATATAAGGTATTATATTATTGCTATTGTTATAAATATATGAATATACATTCTCCCTAACTCGCAATTAAGGTAATTAATAATAAATAGTGGATTTTGATAGTATGTATTTCTTATTTGTATAAGTCTTGCTATATATGATAATAATTTTATGTAGATTATAAATATCAACATACATTGGAAAAAAAAATTCAAAAATGGTCTCATCCTAATTTATTATATATCATGACTTAGAATTCCTCATAAGTCACTCATAAATTTGTCGAGATATAAATCATTTTCCTGTTGATAAATATGGCGTAAAACTAACCTCTATATAAGAAATTTAAAACAGCATGAATGCCATTTGCAATCAAACTTTTTAGTGATTTATTTCCATGGAAAAGATCATTTTGTCTCTCCTCATCTTAGCACTTTATTTTTCCAATACAACAAATGCTTTTTGTCTATTGACAAAGTACAGAATTGGTATTAATAATGATATTCCTAATGGTGAAATTCGTCTTCACTGCAAATCAGGCGATAATGATTTAGGAGATCACACCCTTTATTTTGCAAAAAACTACGAGTGGCATTTCTGCGAAAATTTGATTCACAGCACACTTTTCTTTTGCCATTTCTACTGGAACTCGAAGCAACAAAGATTTGATGTTTTTAATGAAACGATGGCGGATAAATGTTTCGCTGGGAGAGGATATGGGGAATGCACCTGGATAGTTAAGCCTGACGGATTTTACTATTCGGATTTCAAAAAAGCTTCGTTGGAGAAACAATACGATTGGAGTTAAAAGATTTTTCTGTGTATATCATGACTGCATGAGTGAGGGCATTTGAGTTATGCAATCACGACTGCATGAGTGAGGGCATTTGAGTAATTGTCTCTTTGTTTACATAAAAATGACATTAATTATCATTAAGTTACTTTTCTGAAGAACTTTAGTTTATTTGGCTATAATTCTCCAAAATAGAGGTTTTTGGTGGCCTGATGATTATATGAGAGCTTGGGTTTTTTGGAGATATGTGTTATATATGTTGGGTGCTTAGAGCTGAGTATGAGGGGTTATTTAAAAAGTTAGAAGGTGTCTTGAAGGATTTTTTTTTTTTTTTGAAACAGTCTAAATGATTGTAATATATAAAAACTATAAATCAATTACAATGATAAAAAAGAAAAGACTACAAATGACAATTTTTCTAAATAAATAACATTTAACAAATCAGAAAGATGATCAATCATAATAATAGTTAGTGAACACCAAAAGTACATGACATACAGTCAAGCTTCATACAAAAATTAATAAAGTATGTAGACCTGAGCAATTTTTTAACACGTGCAACAATATAACACGTCGCTATGATAACTTTATACTCAAATATGATAGTATCTACCATCAAAATCAGCACAATGAAAAACAGTCGCCAAACAAAAAAAGCTCCAGAATAGAGAAGACATGATATCACAAGAAAAGAAAATTTAACTCTCCCACAAACAGAAAGAAATCAATCATCTCATGAAGAAAATAAAATTCCACGCGAAAGGAAAAAATAAGATCCTATATAAAGGGAGAAGAAAATACTAAAAATAAGAAAAAGTGAACAGAAAATTACGATTTAGGGGAGGATCTCTCTAAAATTAGGAGAATCTTCCCTATATCTGTAATGGAGGCAAAGTTTTTCTGCCTAGAGAGAAAACTACTAGAAAAAAAGGATATTGTGACGGACAATTCCGTCACAAATAAGCAGATTCTGTCTCAAATAAGAACATCTGTGATGGACAAGTCCGTCACATGATCCGTCACATTAAGTCCCGTCGTAAATGAGATCCGTCGCAAGTCAGCACAATTAAGTCATTTGTGACGGACTAATTTGGGACGGTTTGAGTCATCGCAAATGAATATATCTAGGACGTAGGTATCTATCACAAAAGCCATTCCAAATGTTATCATCTAAGACGGCATGTTCCGCCACAAATAAATTCGACACCGATTTTTTCCCATTACAAATGAGGAATTTCCGTCAAAATTCTGGGTATATCCTGTCCTAATTTGGGATGAAAAGTTCCATGACAAATAATTATTTGTCCGTCACAAATAATGTTTACAAAAAATTATATAAGTAATATTTATATATATAGTAGCCTATTTTTACATTCATCTAATGATAAAAACCATATATTTAGAAACAACTCCCATTAATTCCAATTATCTCATTAGATATTAGGACAATATGTAGGTGCATAGCTGTGCACTACACAGTAGGGCTATGACGACGGTTTTTTGGGCTATGACGAAGGTAGTACCGTCACCATAGGTCTATGCCAAAAAAAAAAACATCGAAGAAACAACTATCATATCAAATATCTTCAAGACCCCCAATACTAGATCCATCTCCATTCCTATTAACTCCAACACCGCTATTGTTTGCTCCATCGACTAGTTTCAGTATTGTCATGACTAGATAAACCCTACAAAATAAAGTATAAATAATAATGAGATTATGCAAAAATAATATAATTGACAACAATATATAATGTAATTTTTCAAAATACATGATAATAAAAATATCTTATACACCAGACTTAACCATAATCCTCAAAGTTCACAACACAATATCACATTTGCCAAGAGGATGTATCCGTTTTCCGGCGACAAATAGATAGTATCTGCTTCTAGGCAACAAATTAAACACCACATGATAGTATCTACTTCTAGTCATGCAAGACAATGCTTGAAACAATTAGGCAGACACATGTCTTGGGACAACCGTATATTTTTTGAGTGCAGCAAAAGCAACTACGATTTCGGAAAATATGAATTGTCCTAATATGAAAATGAAATTTAAAATTGCTGAATTTCCTAATATGTAAAGTACTTCCAAGACAGATTTTTGATCAAAAATACCCCGAGTTACTAATAATCTTATAGGTGAATCATGAATTCAAGCAAATATGGTTAAAACAAACAAATAAATGACAATCTAACACACACACACACACACAACCTATGTTTAAGACCGCAAATTGCCCCTTTTTATATGTATAGCTGCACCCAAGTCCAAGTGAAATGCTATATCAAGGGTTGGCACTATATAATACAACAGAGAGGGCTGCTCCGAATTTTCATGACCCTCCAACTCCAAGTAGGAATAAGTTTTCTCACAATAGGTTCATTAAAGCTTGCCTTTTTAACAAATCTTAAGCAGTTAGTTTAAGGATTCATTCTTGGCTATAAGATTTAACAAATCTTATTGCCACGAATGCAAGAATAGATCAATTTTTACGGATCACCAAATTGACATATCTACTTAATTAATTGGTAGAGAATTGTACCTGATTTGCATCACTATGAAGAGCATTCCCCAACATCGTTGTGATGACACGAATTATCCCCAACTCTATCTTTTGGTCAAGGTCATCGGTTCGATGTAGACGATCCATGAACGAACTCCTGTACTCGAAGATTTATTTAGCTACGGGGTGGAAGCTGCGGGATGTTAGTGAGCAACTTCTGAATGACGCCATGTATGAGTTATGATCAACACTTGGGCCTGATTGAGAGGAACTAGTATCATCACGAGCCTATGAATATCGGTATTGTTAGTACTTGCATATATAATCAGGGGCGAAGCCAGGATTTGATTTTGGGGGGGGGGCAAGTATTTTTAGAACATATCAAAGCTTTGTCAGAATTGTACCCGACGTTCTTTCAAATCACGAAATCCATCTATGATTGATTCTGTACTGAACTGTTTCGCAATTTCTTTTTCAATGTAAACAATAAGAGAATTTGTAAGATATTCATCCTCCATCTTGTTTCGAAGTTCGGATTTGACTAGAGTCATAGCTGAAAATGCACGTTCTGTAGTTGCAGTAGAAACTGGAAGAGTTAAAACAAGCCTGATCAGCCTATCGATTAGTGGATAGATTGTTGACTTTCTAGTTTTCACCAACCATTGACAAAGATCAGAAATAGTGGACAACTTTTGAAATTCTTGATGTTGGAGTACATCAAACTCGTAATGTTGCAATTGTATCCTTAAGTCTTCTTTCTCATGCTCTGTGAAGTCTTTGGGGTAAAATTCATCCACAAGCTTACAAATATCATCAATACTGAAAGACGTATGCCCATTTTTAGGATCCAATGCAGAGCTGAGAACAAGTAACTTCACTGCATGTTCACTAAACCTATTGTTTAGTTCTTGCAACTGAGAGTCTATTATAGCTGCAAATATATCAATCCGATAATGCTCAATCACCGTAAATTTATCTTGTTGATGTCTAGCTCGGCCTCTTCTCTCAACATATAAAGCATCTAAATCCGGGACATCTATTGTATGCCGTTCACAAAAAGACTTCACTTTCACTATAAAAGTATCACATCCATCATCTCTCAACTTCTGAATAAGTATCTTTGTGGTTTTCACAAGGTGCATAACATTTAAAATATCTTGAGACTTTCGCTGCAAAGCTTGAGAAAGCATATCAGTGATTTCCATAATTGCTTTCATAAGATGCAAGATGAACACAAACTCGAAAGAAGTCAAAGAAGTGTAAGCCGAATCAGCATCTCCACGTTGATCCCAAGTTCCATCATCGATGATGTTCAATAAAACCTGACAAGTTGCACTAAACATCTTTATCAAACTAGAAAGAGACCTTAAGTGAGAACCCCATCGTGTATCTCCAGCCCTTTGTAAAGTACCAATCTGATTTATTCCCGTCCCAGTCTCAAGCTCATAAATGGAAATCAAATGAGCAATATCGGAAGATTGGGCAGCTTTCGATTCATCGTTACGTTTACAAGAAGCGCCAACAATATTTACAATAAAGCTCAATTTTGAAAAAAATTGATGTACAAAAGTAACTTCTCTAGATGTTGCAACTAATGCCAATTGCAAACGATGAGCAAAACAATGGACATAATATGCATACGGACATTCATTAACAACTAGAGCTTGCAACCCTTTCCATTCACCTCGCATATTACTTGCCCCGTCATATCCTTGACCTCGAATATTGTGAAAGTCAAGATCATAACGGGAAAGAGTAGAAAATATCTCGTTCTTTAGAGTTAACGCCTTCGTATCCGATACATGTATGAGACCAAAAAAACGTTCCCGAATAAAACCATCTTTGTCAACAAATCTAATAACAATAGCCATTTGCTCCCTTTTTGACTGATCTCGAGCTTCATCAACAAGAATACAAAATTTTGCATCACCGATCTCCTCACAAATTGCTTTTCTGATTTTTATTGAGTAAACAAGTAAAATCTCTTTCTGGACTTGAGATGACGTATATGAGGCATTTTGAGGAGCCCTATCTAACACAACATTTCCAACATTTTCATTATACTCAGCAAGAAGACTTATCAATTCAAGAAAATTACCACGATTGATGGAACTTTTGCTTTCATCATGACCTCTTAAAGCCAAACCTTGGAGTGTAAGATAGCGAATTGAATCAATTGAGGCTTTAAGTCGCAACCGATTGTTTGCACGTTGTTCAGAAGTTTGTTTCTCAATGACTTTTTGAATATGTTGTGATTGATTCATTAGATCGTCACATGATTTTTGAGCAATTTTATGTAATGAATTTGGATCTTTTCCCACATGATTCAAAAATGCACAATTCTTCCCATCCCTTACTTTCTTCCAACTATTAAATCCATCATTTGAAAAAGTAGTTTGCCCATGTTGTGCACCTTCTTTGTTAAAGAGATAACAAGGTAGACAAAATGCGGCATCCTTTGAAGGGGAATACTCTAACCAAGATGGAAATACCTTGAACCATGATGATTGAAAGCGACGCGGATGCTTTTGAGATCCAGAAAAAGGGTACTCGGGAAGAATGCATTGATATGGACCGTAATTGATGTAAGCTCGTCGAACTTCATCAAGTAGATTACCAGGACATTTCCATATTTCCATACGTTTTCCAGGATCACGTTCCAAATAATTAATATCCCATTCTTTACCTTCAATTCTTGGTGATTTTAGAGGACGTTGTTCTTGTTCAGGGATAGACAGAGATGTTTGACCATTAGGCTCAGGGGTAAGCAGAGATGTGTCAACATGATTTGATTGTTTTCTCTTGAAAAATGAATCAATAGTATGTGATTTTCCCATGATTCTAAAACAAAAAAACAAAAAAAACAAATCATAATTTATAAATAAGCATAAAGACTAACCAATTATCAGTCACTTAACCCCTCTTCCCAATTTCTAATCCAAAGTAATATTAATTGAAACAAAATCATCATCACTTTGCTTTTATCCCAATTCTAATCCAATTTTTTATATTTACCAACAAATAAGTAGCTCTCAGTTTTTGCTTACCAAATAAACAAAACAAAAACAAAAAAACAGAGCAATTTAAAGTTAGGCCAACAAGCAACAATCATATTTATCATCACATATTCACATTCAGACATATAGTTATTAGTTAATATTATTGCCTTTGAATCTAAGCTAATCTGTTTGATTCTTGGTCACCATATGTATGACAAAACACTTGCAAAAACAACCACCAAGTACTAACTAGTAACTAAATTTATACCAAAGCAAAATATACCCATTTGAACTATAAATCAATTAAAGTAAATAAATCACTAAAAGAAAACATTATCACAAATGGGGGTCGGGGGTCCAACAATTGAACTTATTGAAGGATTAAGAGTGTACCTCAAATATAATTGTAGAAACGAAATCAAAATCCGGGGAAGATGAAAATTGAAATGGGTGCTTCCGTGCTTAATTGAGGGACAGAGGGAGGTAGGGAGCTGCAGCTGCTGGAGGAGATGGAAATGGAGGCAGGTATAAGATATTAGGTATGGGTCTAATTGACTATTGGGTTGGGGACGGAGCTGCTAATCTATTTGATTTATTAGGGCAAGTTGCTAAACTTAAAAAAGTGGGCCATAGTACTTGATAATTTTTAAAATCTTGGGGGGGGGGGGGGGGCATGGCCCCCTCTAGTCTTAACATGCCTTCGCCCCTGTATATAATTAACCTATTTGATTATATGATGATTCAATTTTAATGTATATTTGTAAACAAGTAGCTTTTGTAAAGTTCTTATGAAAAGAGTTGTATGTAAAATGATTTAGTTTAGGAATCAAACTTATTAGATTGTTCCAAATTGTAGAGCAAAACCTTGAATTAGCTAAGCTGTCACTGGCTAGAAGACATTCGTAGAGCTAAAGACAAAGTTATTCTAAGATCTTCAAGTAAACTGAAGACAATCAAATGTCGTAGAGTTCAAGCCAATTCGTAGAGTTAGATTCGCAGAGCCACTCAAATTCGTAGAGCACAAATAGCAGAGTAAGTCACTCTACTATTAGAAAAGTCATTCTACGAATTCACTCTATGGAAAACAAAATCGTAGAATACAGACTTCTAACAAGTCAGTGGCATGTTATAACAAGGGTCAAACCTTAAACACTCGATCCTCCGAAGTTATTTTCCTAGATTTTTGCGATAGGGACAAGACGTCAAAGGTTCTATCTAACAACTATATTAGCAGGGTCAAATGACACGTGTCTACTACTGCACTACTCATAGTACTAAAGAAAGCGACCAGAGATGGTCAAAGCAGACAACATTTTGAAGTCAAATAATTAAAGATTGACAAGTATCCAAATCAGAATGGAGAAACGATAACTTTTCAACGGGAAGATCCCAAAAAACTCTATAAAATGACAACAATTTCAAGCATTGAATGGAGAACAGATTGACCATGCAAGTCCAAGTTGTAAAACTCTGAGTTCATACAAGCTCCACTCTACAATTCTAAGATACAACATCTACAGTTAAGTCATTTAGAAAGGAACTTAAAGTAACTTAACAACATCTCACAACAACCATTTTTCTTTAGTGATTGATAAGATCTTAGTGATCTTTGTAATCCAAGTCTGTGTGACTTGAAGGATTATTTGTGAATCAATTGTGTAATAGTTCTAAGTGAACTATAATCTTTGTGATTACCCTTCTTAGTGAAATATCCCTACTCACGGAGTAGAAGAGAGGACTAGGAGATTTTTGTGCTCCGAACCTCTTAAAAATACATGTATTCTTTACTTTTTGCACCTTTACATTCTGTCACCCTGTGATCTGCTACTATGACTTATTTATGCACTGTTCACTAAATTTAGAGTTGTGTGTTTTTATATAATCTTTGAAGGGATTTTTAAAATATAATTTTGATGTGCTTAATTTATCAATAAATTTGTTTAACTGATTTGGTAATAACTTTTTAAAAAGAAAATTTAAAGAATCTATTCAACCCCCCTTCTAGATCTCTTTATGCCTTCAGAAATAACAAGTGGTATCAGAGTTTTGTTCTCTTGAACTAGCTTTATAGCTTGAGTAGATCCATAACACTAACCAAAACCAGTTCTGAGCTTGGTAGTGGAAACAAGCCACCCTTGTGTAATAAGGATAAATTTGCTAATTGAAAAGTTTGTATATAGGCGTATGTGGATGCTATTGATGATGAATGATTTGATGTTATGCTCAACGACTCCTATATTCCTACAAAGCTTGTACCAACTTCTAAAAATCCTAACCAAGTTGTTAAACAAAGAATAGAGTGAAATAACAACGAGAGGAAATTGGTGGCTCTAGACAAAAGAGCTAAAAACATTATGTTCATGGCTCTTGAAGATGAACTATTCGAAAATGTTGTCAACTGCATGATAACAAAAGAAGTTTGGGAAGCTCTATTAATGACGCACGAAGGAACAGAAGAAGTGAGAGAAAATAAAAAATCTCTGCTCACCCAATAGTATGAGATATTCTTTCATATTCCTGGGGAAGACATAACTGCAACTTATGAAAAGTTTAAATCTTGCTTAATTTACTTAGCATTTGGGAAAGTCTATCCTAACAAATACCTCAATATCAAATTCATGAGAGCTCTTCCAAGCAAATGGGATGTAAAGACCACAACCATCTGAGAATCAAAGAATTTGCATGAGATGACTGTGTAGAAGCTTTATAGTAATCTTTTGACCTATGAGCTTGAGCTGAACCAAAGAGCAGAAACAACCACAGAGACCATAAGAAAAGACAAGGGTGTAGCCCTCAAAATTACTGAGACATCTTTAAAGGCTCCTATGGAAAGATGATACTAATATGAATGATGATAATGCAGATCTAGCCTTACTTGCAAGAAAACTAAAGAAGTTCATGAGAAAAGGTAGAAGCAACAATAAAAGATTCAACAACAAAAATAGCAACAACAATAACTACAACAACAAGAGAGACTCCTATAAAGATCTGTGCTACAACTGTAAGAAGCCAGGTCACTACATTGCTGAGTGCACCAAACCTTTGAGAGAGGAGCTCAAGAAGGACAATATGAAGGAGTTCTACAAAAAATATCAAAGAGCTTACAAGAAGTATCACAAGAAGGGGAAATGCCTTGTAGCCGAGGGTTCTTGGAGTGATAGTGACAATGACTCAGATTCTGAGTCAAGTGATAATGAAAGATCTCAGATGGCCAACCTCTGTCACATGGCAATAAAAGCTCCTGTAGACAACACTACTGACCATCAAGAGATTAATATCAATGAGGTATTTGATTTCAATTCCCCTGATATTGACATTTTTGATCTTCGAACTGCTTTATGTGACATTACATCAGAATTGTATAAATACATGAAGTGGTTCATGGTTCTATCAAGGGATCATTCTTTTCTTTAAAAGGATAAAAAAAGAATATAACTTAAGTTAGAATCAGTTCGAAAAACTACTAATTCTCTCTCCAAGCTTGAGGCTGAGAATAAGAAATTGAGAAAAATCACTAAGCAGTCTACACACAGAGAGCCAACTCTGACTTCCAAGATTAAGGAATTGGAGAAGACAATCTCGATATGGAACAATTCTTCTTCTTCTATGGACTCCCTGATCACCAGTCAAAGATGCAACTCAGATCGATCAAGTTTAGGATTTGGGGACTTGTCCTCAGATCGTAATATGGATATAACTTTAGAGACTAATATAATAATGCTTCTACTTCCCATAGAAATATTATGTTTGTGAAATCTACACAGCTTATGGAGTCGATTATTCAAAGCTTTATGATTCTGATAATCAGATTTTGATCTCTGAAAATAATAATTCACACACTGGTCTATGATTTAAAAAATCGCAGGGTAAAGTTAAAACTATCTTCAAGTCTCAAAGGATCGTAGAGTCAGTTCACACTCACTCTATGAATCAACCAAACAAGAAATGTAGAGTTAACTTTCACCTTACGAACTCCCAAAATCGTAGAACAGTGTGGAGGCAGAAAGAGTTTGAGCCCAAAAGAAAGGCTGGAGGTTCTTTTGTTCCACACTTGTCCTTGAAGAGAAAGAATCCATACACATACAAGTATGCATCATATTAAATGTTATAACTGTCATCATTATAGTCATATTACTGCTATGTGTGATTTCAATGCTAACCCTATGTGTGTGAGGCCCAAAGTTAGGCAGGTCTTGGTTCCTAAGAACACCAACCCATCAAGACCCAAACAAGTTTGGGCACCAAAGTAAAGTCTAATTTCTCTTACAGGATAATAGCTCCACTAACCCAACATGGTATCTAGATAGTAGATGCTCAAGACGTATGCCAGGCAATAAAGCACTCCTGTCAAACTTCAAAGAAAAAGATGATCCTACAGTTATTTTGGAGATAACAACTCTACAAAGACTAGAGGATATGACATAATATGAAATGGTGCAGTTTCTTTCAGCAAAGTTGCATTTGTTAAAGGATTGAAACACAACCTACTGAGCATTAGCCAATTGTGTGACAAAGGACACTAAGTTATCTTCCTCAACAACCAATGTCAAGTAAGAGACCTAGAGACAAACTCAATCAAGTTAATTGGAACTAGAGATGAAAATGTGTATGTGGTGAATCTAGCTAAGTTAAGCTCTACAAAGACAACTTGCTTCTTTGCCAAAGCTTCAGAAGATGTTAGCTGATTATGACACAAAAGATTATCATAGTTAAACTTCAAAAACATGTCCAAGCTAGTTTCCAAAGATTTGGTCTCTAGTTTGCCCAAGATGAACTAAATTAAAGACAAGCCTTGTAGAGCATGCCAGCTGGGAAAACAAATCAAAGTCTCATTCAGTAACAAGATAATCAACTCCAACAATAGGCTACTACAATTACTTCACATTAATCTGTTTGGGCCTATTCCCACTGTCAGCTTTGGAGGAAAAAAGTATACTCTAGTTATAATGGATGATCACAAAAGATACATATGGGTATTCTTTCTACCTTCTAAGCATGAAACCAACTCTCAATTTATTAAGTTTTTTAAGCTAGTTGAGAATATGAAGGGTGAAAAGGTTAAAGCCATTATAGTGCTCATAGAAGAGAGTTTGATTTTTTTGAAGTGGATAAGTTCTGTTAAGAAAATAACATTCTTCACAACTTCTCTGTACCAAGGACTCCCCAGCAGAATGGTGTAACTTAAAAGGAAGAACAGAACTCTTGTTGAAACAAGAAGGACTCTTCTAACAGCTGCAAAATTACCAAAATATTTTTGAGTTGAAGTTATTAACACTGCCTGTTATACTCAGAACAAATATCTCATTCACTCCATCCATAAGAAGACACCTTATGAACTATGAAAAGGGAGGAAGCCCAACATTGGTTACTTTCATATCTTTAGTTGTAATTGCTATATTCTCAATAATGGTAAAAGGTATTTGACTAAATTCCAACCTAAGTCAGATGAAGGTATCTTTCTTGGCTATTCTACTGATAGTAAAACATTTAGAGTGTTCAATAAATGATTGTCCAATGTAGAAGTTTCAATTCATATTACTTTTAATGATACTGACAATGTTGAGCTAAGTAAGGTTGTAGTTTTTAATGAAATATATAGTAGAGCAAGATCAGGTAAACATAGAGCAGGCAGACCCTACGATTAATGACCCAGTGATCGTAGAGCTAACAGAAAAAATCGTAGAGCCTCCTATTATAGAACTAGAAACTCTACAAGTTGAAGATCCTCCTACACCAAAACCTGAAGATAAGCCAAATCTTGAAGACCTCAGATAATAAAACACAAGGACAGGTGTTCTAACTAAAAGAAGATAGGCTAAAGATCACACTCAAGACCTGATTATTGGTGATCTAAATACAAGAGTCAGAATAAGATCTACAACCTAAAATGAGTGCTTTTATTTGAGCTTTCTGTCTCAAATGGAACCCAAGCAGATTGATAAAACCCTTCAAGATTTAAGTTGGATTGAAGCAATGCAAGAACAGTTGAATAAGTTTGAAAAAAACAAAGTTTGGAGACTAGTTCCCAGACCAAGAGGTCATCCAGTCATATACACCAAATGGGTCTTCAGAAATAAGATGGATGAAGATGGTGTGATCACAAGAAACAAGATAAGATTGGTGGCTAAGGGTTACTCTCAAGAAGAAGGCATTGACTTTGATGAGACCTTTGCACCAGTGGCAAAACTTGAAGCTATTAGGATTTTCCTTGCTTATGCTGCCATATGAAGTTCAAAGTATTTTAAATGGATGTCAAGAGTGCATTTCTCAATGGGAAACTTCAAGAAAAAGTCTATGTAGAACAACTCCCAAGTTTTTGTTGATCCTACTCATTCTAATTATGTGTATAAACTAGATAAGGCATTATATGGTTTAAAAACAAGCACCTAGGACATGGTATAATACATTAACTAATTTTCTTATTGAAAAAAGATTCACTAGAGGTCGAGTATACACAACACTTTTTCTTAGGAAGCACAGAGATAAAACATTATTAGTACGTATTTATGTGGATGATATTATATTTGGTTATACTAATGAAAAGTTGTGTGAGAAATTTGTCAAGCTTATGCAAAGCAAGTTTGAGATGAGCATGGTGGGAGAGTTGAATTTCTTCTTTGGACTTCAAGTAAAGTAAACTAAAGAAGGAATATTCATCAACTAAGCCTAATACATCAAAGACTTACTCAAAAAGTATGGCATGAAATCAACTACCCCCATGAAGATACTATGGTTACCGCAACTAAGCTAGATAAGGATGAACAAGGTAAATGTGTTGATATAACTCAATATAGAGGTATTATTGGCTATCTCCTATACTTAACTACTAGTATACCTGATATTATGTTTTCTACATGTATTTGTACTAGATTTCAAGTTAATCCCAAAGAATCTCATTTAGTTTTTGTTAAGAGGATTTTTAGATATCTCAATAGTACTCTAAATTTGGGCCTATGGTATCCTAATGAGTCTCCCTTTAATCTAATTGGATATTCAGATGCTAACTTTGTAGGACGCAAAATAAACATAAAAAGTATTAGTGGAACTTGCAAATTGCTTGTAGATAGAGTAGTCTCATAGTTTAGTAAGAAGTAAAACTTAATATCAACTTCAATTGCAGAAGCTGAGTATATTACTGCTAGTAGCTGCTGTGCTCAAATCCTATGGATGAAGAATCAGCTAGCTGATAATATGTTTGATTTTAAGTCTATTCCTATATTTTGTGATAACACTAGTGCAATAACAATTATACATAATCCTATTTTGCATTCTAGAACTAAACACATTGATATAAGCCATCAATTCATTAGGGATCATGTTTAAAATGGTAATATCTCCTTACATTTTATCCCAACAGAAAATTAATTAGTTAATGTGTTTACTAAGTCATTAGACGAATCTAGATTTAATAAGTTAATAAGTGAGTTAAGCATGTTAAATTCAAGCTCATGATATTCACTTGTAAGACTAACCATATAGAAATGAGGTCGTAGAATGAAAACTGTCAACAGAAGAAATTGTAGAGTAGATCATAGAGTAATAGAAAATCGTTGAGTTATCTCACTCTACGAAGAATAACTCTATGATATCAGTCTATATCTGGAGAAATCGTTGAGTGGAAGCCAAAGGTTCACGGCGTGTGTCAATACAAACAAGCATGAGCGTGTTCAGTAGAAAAGTAATTGTCACAGCTAAGAGTTACAGTTGCAACAATCGGCGTGGTAAATTAAAACTCAACACGTGTCCCACTAACCAAAAAGAGAAGGAAGTGAATATATATTTCAAAATTTTGATATTTGATTTCACCGTTTCACTTGCTCATATTTTTACTCTCTCTCCCCCTCTCTCTAAGCCCTAGTTTACCCTACAATTTCAAACCTTAATTTAAATTTCTCTTTTGGCTCAAATCAATCATCAAAATCATGTCATCCAACTATGTCATCCCCAGAAATCAACTGTGCTTTGACGAATTTGAAGGTGTATAGTATCACTTTCAGATGATTCTAAATCTGGTCAAGAAGGCTGGATTTTATGAAGCTCTAAGCACAGATATAAGAATCTTCTCGAAGAAGGTAGAGGAGTTCTACCTCGATGGATCTTTTGTTGATGGCGAAATCAAATCTAAAGTGGAAGATATCATTCTTTCTTACGACCCTAAGGAGATTGGCAAGTTTGTAAATGAAGGGGATACAGGTTTTGGCGGTGTTAACACTAAGAAAGGCTTGGAGTTCATAAGTTTTAAGAAGAAGAACCCATAAACTAAAGGATATAAAAAGGACTTCCCATAGGACTTAGAGTTTCTAGCTGATATTATGGGAAAATGTACCATCTGCAAGGACTCTGCTCAGGACTCTGTAAGTGAGCTTCAACTTCAAATCATGTTTACCATCACAATGGAAGTTGACATCAACTATGGTATGATGTTCTTCAATTGGATATCAAAGTGGTTCTCTGATGCTGAGAAGAGGAAGAAAGATGGAAAACCAGTGGCCAAAATTTATTATGGTAAAATCATAAGTATTATGCTGAAGAAGAAAATGAGGCAGTCCGAGGGAAGTCAGAGTATTGTAATTGAAGTCCAGAATCCAATGAAGAAAGATAAAAAAGAGAAAATTTGCTGACGAAGAAGAAGAATTTCAAGGTTTTGCTACACCTGAAACCTTTGCCAATGCAGCTTCAACTGCAGACCAGCCCAAGAAGAAGAAGAAACTGGTGCTAACATCAATCAAGGCCAAGGAGCATGGTCTAAAGAAAAAGAAGAAAGTTGTTCAGAAGAATGAAGAAGAAAAGAAAAAAGAAAAAGTTATCCCTAAGGCTGATCCCATCATCCTAGAAGATGATGTTGCACTAACTCTCAATCAGTTAGCTAGCCAATGAACTTGAAAAGTTTAGAGAAGAAGGAAGTTCACTTCAAAGCCTCCTATAACATCTTATTATGAGGCTATGACTGACAGAGTCCAAAGCTATTATGCTAAAATAGATAAATGGGATGGTGAAGCTGCTGCCAAGGAAGGGTTAGCCATTGAAGAATGGTATAAAAAGGAGATAGAAAGGAAGAAAAAGGAAGCCAAGGAGTGGCACGGGCAGGATGCCATAATAAAAGGCTTGAAAAAGCCAAATGCTGCAAAAAAGGAGAATGGTTTTAGTTGAAGAATCAAAAGATCAACCAATTGCAGAGTCACACTCTCCGATTGTAGAGCCTGTGAATGATAATGTAGAGATGGCTGGGACGACTACTATGCCTGACCCAAATGTTAATATAACAAAGGCTAGGAAGGCATCTAAGCTTGAGCCTGTTGTTAAAGAAATGGTTGTGCAAGCACCCATGTCCGAGCCAAATTAAAAGGAAGAAGGTTGAAGAAGATGACTATTAAAAGGTCTTTGAAGAAGAAAAAAGTAGAGAATGTTACTGAGCTTGAAAATTTAGAAAAAGGCTATAATCGAGGTGGAGGATTACAATCAAGGTTCTTTTGATGATTCCCTTGAGCTCAGCAAAGTGATTGATTCGGTAGTGTAGGACATCAGAAACGCACCTGGTAGTCTTTTTCGTCCAATATCTCCTATCATCCAACTTGTTTCAGGACAAGAGAATGTTGCATCTCAAGGGGAGGAAGATGAAGATATAATAGAAGAGATAACCAAATCCTGAGAATATGGAGGAAAGGGAAGAAATATCAGGAGCCTTCTTCTAGACCTGCACCTCAAGTCATTCCTTTGGGTCGAGGTTAGTCATCAACAACTCCTCAATCGTTGAGTGGAGTCACTCCTACTGGGTTGATACTTTCAAACATAAACGATCCAATCTTTCTGAATAAAAATCTGTATGAGATTAATATAAAGGAGAAGATCAGCTCAACATGCCATATCTAGGAACAAAAGACTCTCTATAAAACATTAAAAGAAGAGAAGAAGAGGCAAATCAAGCCACTAAGAGGAGAATGACTGAAAAAATAAGAATTCCTCCAAGAAGGAGACAATACAAAAAACCTAGAAATAATTAAAGTTTTTTTCCTATGATATGTGTATTTTCAATACTTATAATTATTTTCGCTCATCTGTAAACCTTAAATATTATCAATCAAATTCATTTTTGTTTAGATAATACAATTGCTCACTATATACTAAGGCATATTTAAATTTCATAAATTGTCTTGCATTTTGAATTAATGATTGGACTTAAACTACTTGTTTTGTCATCATCAAATAGGGAGAGACTGTTAGTACTTGCATTTATGATTAACCTATTTGATTTGATGATGATCCAATTTTAATGTATATTTGTAAACAAGTAGCTTTTATAAAGTCCTTATGAAACGAAATTTTTATAAAAGGACTTAGTTTAGGGATCAAAATTGTTAAGTTGATCCAAATCGTAGAGTAAAACCTTGTATTAGACATCCTTGGCCAGAAGACATTCGTAGAGCTAAAGGTAAAATTACTCTAAGATCGTCGAGCGAACTGAAGACAGTCAGAGATCGTAGAGTACAAGCCAATTCGTAGAGCCAGATTCGTAGGGCCACTCAAATTCATAGAGCACAAATAGTAGAGTAAGTCACTCTACTATCAGAGAAGTCATTTGGGAGCTATCGTTAACACTCCAGAATTAATACCTTACTTCTACGCTATTAACACAAGAATTAGTATAACAATAAGTAAGGATCGATCCCACAGAGAGTGATATATTTTAATTTATTCTATCGTTTTTAACAATAAGTATAATATTGGGATTTTTGAATTTGAGCAACTAACTAATAAAAACAGATTTTAAGATGATTTGAATAACCAGTGAATTAAAAGCTTTAGTTCTTCAATTCAGTTTCACCATTTCACAACAATGAAATAACTAAGTATAACTTTATTTACCCTTCAATGAAACTAATAGTCCTAGTTAACAATAAGCTCTGTTAACTGAAATTCCCCTTAAATTATCACTTCATGAAATAAGCTCTTCACAAGATTCTAACCATCATATAACCTAGAACAAGATCTCTAGATTTAATATAATAGGAGCATTAAGAATTAGGGAATTAGACTATTCTAAGCAACAATCACACAAGCTCAGATTATTTAACATGTCTTATGATAATATTAGTAATACTCAAAAGTTTGATCACAATCATGTATTACTAATTACTACGTTTGATTAGAAACAATATCAATTACATGTAATACTATCTCTTAGTCTAGCAGATGATATTAATTAGATTAACTTAATTGGCCATATCAAATCAATCCAAATAAATAGCATTCAAACATTAAATCAGATTATCAAAAATGAATTTCATATGAGAAGGAATAAATAATGTAACTTAACTAAATCATAAACTGTAAATAAGGTTCAACATCCCTTAGAACTGAATAAGAAAACTTAGCCTGACATGTCTTCACTTTTAAATCTCCAAAACTAGGGTTTGTAAATGTGTGACAGAAGGTAGCCCCTAAAATCTGACTAATACATTTTATTCATACTCCTAAAATAAAATCCTAAAATCCTAAGAAAACAACAATCTAAATTAGAGTCAAATTCCTCAAAGATTACAAAGCTGGACAAATCTACCGACCATGCCACGCGCCCACGTTCCCGTGGAAAAGCTGATAGACACATAATTCATACATTTTATTATCCCTAATTTTGTCATTTTTATTATATTAGTTTATTTAATTAATATGTTTTATTTTATTTTGTAGGATTTAATATTTTATTACAATAAAGTCAAAATCTTGGTGATCAAGCAATATTTAATGCTCTTATTCATGTAAGGAAATATCCAAGAAGAATCCTACAAGGAAAAGGAAGGAGGTGGAACAATCTTGGTGTGCAAGTCAAATCCAATGAAGAAAAAGAAAGTTTAGATCTCTTTGTGAAGTTGATTGCCACTAGGAAGTTGAAACCTACATGAAAAAGGGACTCTTGGGAGATTACCATGTAAAGATTGAAATCAAAAAGGAAGGAAGAAGAAAAAAAGGGAACAAAAGTGACCAAGTTCAATGAATCTAAATTAGGGCACAAATTTATTTTCCCTATAAATAGGTATCTTGTTTTAGAGAGAGGGGCATCACTTGTTATTTTCTTTTCCTTAGTTTTTCGCTGGTGTAGAAGGGAGAGAGTTATTTAGCAATTGAGAGCTTTGTTTTTCCTCTTATTCCGTTCATGTGTGGTACTAGTGTCAGGGAGTATTTGTAACTTTCTTTTATTTTAATAGAAATTCTCTTTTTAATTATTGTTCTTATTTCATGCAATTATTATTAGTAGTTTTAATTTTGAATTTGTTGGTTTTAATTTTCATGACTAGCTAAATTTCTAATATCTAGGATGATGATGAAACTAGGTATTACATATTAAATAATTTCTTTTCGTTCCGAAATTAGTGCCTAATTATTTTCGCCTTCATATTTTCCTTCGCATTAATTGCATATGATTCTTATATTGATTGCGAGGTTTTGATAAGTTATAGTTAATCTGTGAATTTTTCATAACTTATGCTTGCCCATATTAATTATATGAATCTTTATTTTTAAAGGGAAGGAAAAATAATTTGAGAATTAATTTGGACAATAAGAAATTATTTATTATGTTAGTATTTAGTGGATTCGGATTCCTAGGTAGCTTTTCTCATTACTAGTTTTCATTAATTTTTAATTTGCATTATTTAGTTAATTAATCATCTCCACCATATTTATTTCTAATTCGCCTAGAATATTAATTAAGGATATCTTAAAATTAATCTAGTCTCTGTGGATTCGACCTGTACTTGCCAGTTCTTCAATTTGACACTGTGCACTTGCAGTTACATAATTTTATCACATCAAGTTTTTGGCGCCGTTGCCGGGGACTAGAATTAATTTTTTTTTCCTTAATTTTTATTTATTCGAATTAGTTTTTAATTAAATTTTTTTTTCTTTTTCAGGATTATCAAAGCGGATCGAAGGAGCGAAAAGATAACAATTTTGTTGCTGCGCTTTTTCTGGTACTTCGTATCTCCATATTTTATTTTAATTTTTTTTTTAAAAAAAAAAACAAAAAAATAGTAGCTTAGTTTTATTTTATTTTTTATTATTAGTTAGAAAACTAATTGCCGCATTCATGCATTCACTCACGTAGAGCACATCCTGTTTAGGTTTTAGTTTTATTTTTTTTATTTTGTTAAATATAAACTGTGGTGATTGCTGGAGGATTGAGGTACGTCAAATTTCTCTTTACTTCGTAATCCACATAGTGTTAGGACATTTTATTTGTTTACTGTTTCTTTTTAATTTTATTTGTTCATTTTTCATCTTTAATTTACCATTAAGGGCAAAAACCTGTAACAAGATAAGGTGGGGATTTCATCACCCTTCCTTGGCCCACAAACAACCCAACTTGCATTTTGCATAACCTTGACCTAATAAAATCAAGTAGACGTTAGCCCCTAGGACTCTCTAGCTCAATTAGGACAAGAAACTCCAAGAGGAGGCTGAATTTTTAATTAATCAAACTACTGGTGTCTAGGCAAGTGGTTCAAAAGGCAAACGCCTAAAGAACGTGTGGTTATTTAATTAGTCACCGTACCCACGGAGAGACTCCCACCGTTCTTACACTTACCTGGCTAGTAGCGTGATTAATTTCGAATTTGGTGGACCTTGAGGTGTAACTTGGAACAGTTAGGAGCTGTCTAGATTTTATTTAGGTTGACCTTAGACGTAATTTTTTTTTTCTTATTTATTATTATTTTCTCTTATTTGTTTTTGTGTGCTTATCTGTTTATTTGCTTATTTGCTCAGTAGTGTATGCAAAAAGTGTGGATTAGGGACAAAACATCCCGATTAGTGAGAACACCTGATTTTTTGGAGTCCACTTTAAAAGATCTCACTTTAAAAAAAATGGAGGTTGCACAAACCGTTTCCTTAAGGGATCGATGTTATCCTTCCCGTTCTGCCCAACCTTCATGCATCAGTCTACCACCAGTAATGGGTAATAATTTTGAACTTAAACCGCATTTTATAAACATGTTACCTAGGTTCACTGGTATGGAAGATCCATATTTATTCATTCAGGAATTTGAGGAAGTTTGTGCTTTAATGAAAATTCAACAATTGTCTGATGACTCAATTAGGCTAAGATTTATCACTTTCGCTTTAAAAGATAATGCTAAAAAGTGGTTATATAGCCTGCCGAATAATTCCATATCAACTTGGGAGGGATTTGTTGTTACATTTCTAAAAAAATATTTTCCAAATCATAAAACTGCTAAAATTAGGACTACAATTCATCAATTTTGCCAACTTGAAAAAGAGTCCTTTTGGAAATATTTTGATAGATTTAAAAATTTGTTATCCCAGTGCCCACACCATGGAATTGAGAAATGGCGATTATGCCAAATTACCTACGAAGGTTTAGATTATCCCACTAAAACAATGTTAGAGTCAATGTGTCAAGGGGATTTTCTGAATAATGATGAGGAAAAAGCTTGGGGGCTTTTAGAGGACTTAGCAGAAAAAACCATGCAATGGGAAACCACCCGAGAGACCGATAAACCTAGCTCATCTAGGGGTGTTCATACAATTGACAATTCAATTGCCACCGAAGCTAAGTTGGCTGGTGTACTTAAAAGACTCGAAGCTTTAGAAATTAAGGGACCATCACCTGTGAACCAAGTCTCAACACCAACACCTTTGTGTTTAAGGTGTAATTCACCAAGTCATGTGATAGAAGAATGTCCTAGAGTCATGGCCCAACCTGAAGAATACGAACAAGTCAATGCAATGTTTCAAAGACCTAGGAATGACCCATTTGCACCCACTTATAATCCAGGTTGGAGAAATCATCCTAATTTTGCATGGAACCAAGGACCCTACCCAAATAACCCTTCAAATCAGGTCAATCAGTCTCTAAATCAATCTTTTCAACCTTATCAAAAGTCGAATCTTGGTCCATATCAAAATTCAACAACTCCACCAGGTTTTTCTAATGAAAGTGAGAAGAGATTTAACATTTTAGAGAAGAGCATAGAAACTTTAATGAAATCTCATAGTAGTTTCATGCAAAGCACTGACCAAGCCTTATCTCGTTTAGAGATCCAAATGAGTCAATTGGCCACTACAGTTAGTGAAAGAGAGAAGGGTAAACTTCCTAGTCAACCCGAGACTAATCCAAAATTTTCAGTCCCTAATCAAAAACCTTATCATGCTAATTCACTTGAAAACAACCAAGTTAATCATGTGAATTCTGTAATTTCTTTAAGGTCTGGAAATTATTTTAACAATCATGTTGGTATTGATAATGAAGAAGAGAAAAATTTAACTGTTGAATCTAACAATCCATCTTCAACGTCAGCCCAGCCTGAAAAGCCCACAAACTCTGAGTCAGTAAACCCATCCACTAAGCAGGTGTCCAAAAATGATCAAACCACATCTTCTGAGTCAGCTGAAAAAGTCTTTAAACCAAAAGCCCCATTCCCTCAAAGACTTATTTCAAACAAGCAGTCAGCCCAGTTAGACAAAATTCTAGAAGTGTTCAAACAAGTGAAAATTAATATTCCCCTTCTAGATGCCATTCAACAAGTTCCCTCATATGCTAAATGTCTAAAAGATTTGTGCACACACAAAAGAACCACTCATGTTCCTAAGAAAGCTTTTCTAACAGCCCATGTTAGTTCTATCTTGTCATGCCAAGTCCCTGTGAAATATAAGGACCCCGGTTGTCCTACTATTTCATGCATCATAGGTGACACCTTAATTGAAAAAGCTTTGCTTGATTTAGGAGCTAGTGTGAACCTTTTACCATTTTCTGTGTACCAAACCTTGGGTTTAGGGGACTTAAAAAAGACAAGGGTCACACTCCAACTAGCTGACCGTTCCGTTAAAGTGCCAAAGGGAATAGTTGAGGATGTACTCATTAAGGTTGGCGATTTTGTTTTCCCTGTTGACTTTGTTGTCCTTGAAACTCAGCCTGTTGTCAATCCCAATGGTCAAATTCCTGTCATTTTAGGTAGACCATTTCTAGCAACCTCTAATGCGTTAATCAATTGTAGAAATGGACTAATGAAATTGACATTTGGGAACATGACAATTGATTTAAATGTGTTTAATGTGGGAAAGCAACCTAGTGATTTTTCTGACCAGCCCGTTGAAGTGAACATGATTAATGAAATGTCTGAAAATGAACTTATAGAAGAAGATGAAATTCTAAATTTTTGTCTAAGTCATTTTGGTCAAAATTGGGATGAAACAGTATATGTAAATGAGGTGAATGAAATGTTAGAGTCGTCCACGTCAATGTCTCACTTTGAATGGGAACCCGTGACTGAGCCAATCTTACACTCCTCAGAACCTCTTGAAAAGAGTCCACCAGAGTTAGAACTCAAACCTCTTCCGGATAATCTTAAATATGCCTATCTAGGTCCCTCCAAAAACTCTTCCTGTAATCATTGCTTTTGATTTAACGAACACACAGGAGGAAGAATTATTGACAATCCTTAGAGAAAATAAGGAAGCCATAGGATGGAGTATAACAGATATTAAGGGGATTAGTCCAACCATTGTCCAACATAGGATCCACTTAATAGACGATGCTAAACCAGTGAGAGACCCACAAAGGCGGTTGAACCCAGTTCTAAAAGAGGTTGTTAAGAAGGAAATTCTTAAGTGTCTAGATAATGGGATCATCTATCCCATTTCTGATAGCCCTTGGGTAAGTCCTGTTCAGGTGGTGCCTAAAAAGTCTGGCTTAACTGTGGTTCAAAATGAAGCTAATGAGTTAGTTCCCACTCGTGTCCAATCTGGTTGGAGGGTTTGCATAGACTATAGAAAACTCAATGCTGCCACAAGAAAGGATCATTTTCCTTTACCCTTCATAGACCAAATTCTAGAACGGTTAGCTGGTCATGCTTACTATTGTTTCCTTGATGGATACTTGGGTTATTTTCAAATTCCCATAGCCCTAGAAGACCAAGAAAAGACCTCATTCACTTGTCCTTATGGAACCTTTGCATATCGTCGCCTACCCTTTGGGCTTTGTAGTGGCCCTGCCACCTTTCAAAGATGTATGATGAGCATATTTTCTGACATGGTGGAAAAATTCCTAGAAATTTTTATAGATGATTTTTCCATATTTGGGTCTACATTTCATGAGTGTCTTCACCACCTTGACTTAGTTCTAAGGAGATGTAAGGAAACAAACTTAATTCTAAATTGGGAAAAATGTCATTTCATGGTAAAACAAGGAATTGTTCTTGGTCATATCATATCTGAAAAGGGAATTGAAGTAGACAAAGCCAAAATCGACCTAATTGCCAATCTTCCACCACCTAGGACAATCAAAGAAATTCGTTCGTTCGTATGACATGCAGGCTTTTATAGGCGATTCATTAAAGATTTCAGTAAGAAAGCAAGACCCATGACCAATCTTCTAGGTAAAGATGAAAAATTTGAATTTAATGAAAAATGTCTCCAATCCTTTGAACAACTCAAAAAGGAGTTAACTTCAGCTCCTATCATCAAATCACCCGATTGGAGTCAACCATTTGAGTTAATGTGTAATGCATCTGATTATGCAGTTGGTGCTGTTCTAGGGCAAAGAATTAACAAGATTCCCCATGTCATATACTATGCTAGTAGGACTTTGAATGATGCACAATTGAATTATTCAACTACTGAAAAAGAACTCCTAGCTGTCGTTTTTGCTCTAGAAAAGTTTCGATCTTCTCTTATTGGGTCTAAAATCATTGTTTACACTGACCACGCTGCCCTTAGACACCTTATCTCCAAGAAAGATTCAAAAGCCCGTTTAATTCGTTGGGTTTTATTGCTCCAAGAATTTGACCTAGAGATAAGGGACAAAAAAGGGTCCGAAAATGTAGTAGCTGATCATTTGTCCCGTTTAGTTGTGGAGTCCACCTCTGACCTGCCCTTAAATGAATTTTTCCCAGATGAACAGCTTTTCTCCATATCTGCTACACCTTGGTTTGCTGATATTGTGAACTACCTAGTTACTAGTGAGATTCCTTCCCATTGGTCCAAACAAGACCGATCCAAATTTCTTTCTCAAGTCAAACACTTTTATTGGGACGACCCCTATTTGTTTAAATATTGCCCTGATCAAATCATTAGGAGGTGTGTACCCGACCATGAGTTTAGGAGTGTTTTGTCATTTTGTCATGACCAAGCTTGTGGAGGACATTTTGGAGGCAAAAAGACGGCCGCCAAGGTCCTCCAGTGTGGTTTTTATTGGCCTAGTCTATTCAAAGATGCCAACGAATTTTGTGCCAGTTGCAATAGGTGTCAACATTTAGGGAGGATCACTAGGAGGAATATGATGCCAATGCAACCCATTCTAGTCATTGAATTATTTGATGTGTGGGGAATAGATTTCATGGGCCCATTTCCAAATTCTTTTGGAAATTTATACATTTTACTTGCAGTGGATTACGTGTCTAAGTGGGTAGAAGCTAGTCCAACCAAGACCAATGACAACAAGGTTGTTGTCAAATTTCTGAAAGAGAATATTTTCTCTCGCTTTGGTACCCCTAGGGCCATAATCAGTGATCACGGAAAACATTTCTGCAATCAGCCTTTTGAATCCTTGCTGAAAAAGTATTCCATTACCCACAAGCTTGCAACACCATATCACCCTCAAACAAGTGGTCAAGTAGAAGTCTCAAATAGGCAAATAAAACAAATCCTGGAAAAAACGGTGAGTTCCAATAGAAAAGACTGGTCTCTTAAATTGTCCGATGCATTGTGGGCTTACCGTACTGCCTTTAAGACTAATTTAGGAATGTCACCGTATAGGCTTGTGTTTGGGAAAGCTTGTCACTTACCTGTTGAACTTGAACATCGCGCTTTGTGGGCAATAAAACAGTTGAATTTTGATATGTCCATGGTGGGAGTCATAGAAAATTGCAATTAGCTGAGTTAGATGAAATTAGGAATGATGCTTATGAAAATGCTAAAATTTACAAGGAAAGAACAAAAGTGTTTCATGATAAATCAATTTTGAGAAAATCATTTTCACCTGGTCAAAAAGTTCTCTTGTATAATTCGAGGCTACATCTATTTCCTGGCAAATTGCGTTCTAGATGGGATGGACCTTTTGTAGTAAAGGTAGTTTACTCTCATGGGGCAGTCGATGTTGAAAATCCACAAAGTGGTGAAATTTTCAAAGTGAATGGTCAACGACTTAAACCCTTTTTAGAAATGCCAAACGAACCAGAGGAGGTAGTGTATCTTGTTGACCCACATTAGTCCAAATGACTGACATTGTACTTGTATTTGTAAGTTGTTTGTATATTTTTATTTTTGTACAGTATTGTCGTCCGATTTCTGCTCCACCGTACAAGGTACACTTCTTTCATTTCTTTGTTCTCTTTCTTCATTTGCATACATTGAGGACAATGCATGATTTAGGTATGGGGGGAGTTTTGCATTTTTATTATTAGATTTTTTTTATTTTTTTTTTCGATATTTATTTATTTATTTTTTCTTCTTTTTAGGAAATTAATTCTTTTTGTAAAAAAAACAAAAAAAAACAAAAAAATGGAAAAATTGAAAAAAATTTGTTTGACTTTTTATGGATTGAATTAATTCTAATAAGTTTCTGTGGAGCAAAACTCATGAGTAAGATTAAAAGATTTAAAACTCTTGAATCTTTGATGAGATACAAAATCTTAGTTCAATGCACCATCTTGAGTAAAATAAAGTTCCTATGCATTTTTGGCACTTCACGTTCGCACTAACTCTTAGTTGTGGGGTATAAACTATGATTTGAGCAAATTGAAAAAAAAGGAAAAAATTTGAAGAAAAAAAAAACAAAAAAAAAAGTTGGAAAAATAGTTGAAAAGAAAATAACTGCTTCAATGTCCATTGAACGAAATAACTGGGTATCCAAGCCTCGGGAAGCATCGATATTCACGCTGAAAAGTGTGATGGATATAAGCAGCTTGACTAGTCAAATTTTGTGGCCTTTGTTACTCGAGTTAGTAAGCCCTTAGGGGTGTCTCTACACCTAGTGCCCTAAAGCCAACTGGTTTGAGAGTCATTGGTCCAACGCTCGCTACATGGGTAACTCTGAAAAGCCTAAGAAAATGAGACATTGCACAAGTCAAGAAAAAAAAGGAGAAAAATGAAAAATGAAAAAAAAAGAAAAAAAGAAAAAGAAAAATGAATTTGCTTGATTTTCATGGTAATAATCCCTACTAAGAGTTACATCACATACACAATGCATGCATCATATGAAATTAATTTTATGAAGGATGGTGTCTAGAATGAAGATTGAGTATTTTTGATAAGGTGAAAATGTGATTTTGAATTTGATTTTGCTTATGTATAATGCCCATGTATACTTAGAAGTTGTTTTTCGATTTCATAATTTGTTGAACCTAAAAATATTTTATTTTGAATTTTGAAATTTGAATTTTGTGGGTATATTCACTGCAAACCCTCACGAGACACAACTCGTCCACTTGGGGTAACCTTGGGGTTTAAAGGCTTGTTGCACATGCTAAGTGTAATCGTGCTTCCTACGAAAATGGGGTAGTATAGTTTTTGTTTTTATTTTCTTTTTATTTTACTCGAGGACGAGCAAAAGCTAGGTATGGGGGTATTTGATAGACACATAATTCATACATTTTATTATCCCTAATTTTGTCATTTTTATTATATTAGTTTATTTAATTAATATGTTTTATTTTATTTTGTAGGATTTAATATTTTATTACAATAAAGTCAAAATCTTGGTGATCAAGCAATATTTAATGCTCTTATTCATGTAAGGAAATATCCAAGAAGAATCCTACAAGGAAAAGGAAGGAGGTGGAACAATCTTGGTGTGCAAGTCAAATCCAATGAAGAAAAAGAAAGTTTAGATCTCTTTGTGAAGTTGATTGCCACTAGGAAGTTGAAACCTACATGGAAAAGGGACTCTTGGGAGATTACCATGTAAAGATTGAAATCAAAAAGGAAGGAAGAAGAAAAAAAGGGAACAAAAGTGACCAAGTTCAATGAATCTAAATTAGGGCACAAATTTATTTTCCCTATAAATAGGTATCTTGTTTTAGAGAGAGGGGCATCACTTGTTATTTTCTTTTCCTTAGTTTTTCGCTGGTGTAGAAGGGAGAGAGTTATTTAGCAATTGAGAGCTTTGTTTTTCCTCTTATTCCGTTCATGTGTGGTACTAGTGTCAGGGAGTATTTGTAACTTTCTTTTATTTTAATAGAAATTCTCTTTTTAATTATTGTTCTTATTTCATGCAATTATTATTAGTAGTTTTAATTTTGAATTTGTTGGTTTTAATTTTCATGACTAGCTAAATTTCTAATATCTAGGATGATGATGAAACTAGGTATTACATATTAAATAATTTCTTTTCGTTCCGAAATTAGTGCCTAATTATTTTCGCCTTCATATTTTCCTTCGCATTAATTGCATATGATTCTTATATTGATTGCGAGGTTTTGATAAGTTATAGTTAATCTGTGAATTTTTCATAACTTATGCTTGCCCATATTAATTATATGAATCTTTATTTTTAAAGGGAAGGAAAAATAATTTGAGAATTAATTTGGACAATAAGAAATTATTTATTATGTTAGTATTTAGTGGATTCGGATTCCTAGGTAGCTTTTCTCATTACTAGTTTTCATTAATTTTTAATTTGCATTATTTAGTTAATTAATCATCTCCACCATATTTATTTCTAATTCGCCTAGAATATTAATTAATGATATCTTAAAATTAATCTAGTCTCTGTGGATTCGACTTGTACTTGCCAGTTCTTCAATTTGACACTGTGCACTTGCAGTTACATAATTTTATCACATCAAAAGCCTTAGCGTCGTGGCCCAACCTTAAAGCGCTACGGCTCAAGCTACTAGCGTTGCGGCCCAGCTTCTCGAGCACCGTGGCTCACAATGTTCTGTCCGTTTTTTTCTTTTTTCTCCGTTCGTGCCCATTTTGATCCCTTTTTTCTCTTTTTATCCTTTTAGCTCCAATTCCTTCTGAAATCAATAAATACCTTAATAAGCTCACATACACACAAAACATATAATAAAACTAAATATAAAGGAATCAAAATTACCGAATATTATGCACTTATCATCATTCTACGAATTCACTCTATAGAAGTCAAAATTATAAAGTACAGACATTAGACAAGTCAATGACAGGTTATGACAAGGGTCACAAACCTTAAATACTCAATCCTCCGAGGTTATTCTCATATGTGTTTGTAATAGGGACAAGATGTCAAAGGTTCTATCTAACAACTATATTAGCAGGGTTAAAGGACACGTGTTTGCAACTGCATTGTTCACAGTACTGAAGAAAGCAACATGAGGTGGTCCAAACAAAGAACATTTCGACGTTAAACAATCAAAGATTGACCAATGTCCAAATCAGAATGGAGCAACGGTAACTTTCCAACGAGAAGATCCCCAGAGAACTCTATAAAAGGACAACAATTTCAAGCATTGAATAGAGAACAGATCGATCAAGTCCAAGTGCTGAAACACTGAGTTCATACAAGCTCCACTTACGATTCTAAGATACAACATCTGCTGCTAAGTCAATTAGAAAGGAACTTTAAGCAACTTAACAACATCTCACAACAACCATTTTCTTAGTAATTGATAAGATCTTAGTGATCATTGTAATCCAAGTTTGTATGACTTGAAAGATTCTTTGTGAAACAGTTGTGTAATAGTTCTAAGTGAACTGTAATATTTGTGATTACCCTCCTTAGTGAAATATCCCTACTCACAAAGTAGAAGAGAAGACTAGGAGATTTTTGTGCTCCAAACCTTTTAAAAATACCTGTGTTCTTTACTTTCTGCACATTCACATTCTGCCACTCTACGATCTGCTAGTGTGACTTATTTCTGCATTGTTCACTAAATTTAGAGCTGTGTGTTTTCATATAATCTTTGAATGGATTTTCAAAATATATTTGTTATGCGTAACTTATCAATAAATTTGTTTAACTGATTTGGTAATAACTCTTTAAAAAGAAAATTTTAAGAATCTATTCAACCTCTTCTTCTAGATCTCTTTGTGCCTTTAGGAATAATAGGTATAATTATGCTTGTCGGCACCCTAAGCATGACTACAATGCGGTTCTTTTGCACTCCACCAATAGCATGAAGATAGGCCTGAAGTTGGGCTTGTCTGCATTCTTTTTGGGCTAGTGTCGTCCCTGAGGAATTTGAGGAAGAGGATGAAGCAAATGGATCCTTGCACTTTTTCTACAACATAAAATAAAATTAAGTCAGTACTTGCAATAAGCTTGTATATTAAATACAAGTTAAAAAAATTATACATAGATATTCTCAGTATGCTCTCTGACCCATGGCCCCTGTCCACCTTGCCCTTGATGTGATTTTTTCTTGTGAGTTCTCTTAAATAAGTCCATTTGTGTCGGCTGGGAGTTCAATTCCCGTGTCAAGTCCTTTTCATGCTACTCAAATGACATCGATCCACCTGTGTGGGCCATCTTGCTCATGGCTCGAGCGGCCTTGCGTTGGTTAGACTTATCCTTAAACTCACTCCTTGCCCAATGATTGCATAGCGCATCCCAAACATCCTCAGAACACCACATTGGCCTATGTACTTTAATCCGCTCATCGTAATCTATTTTATCATGAATATCGGCTGCAATCAATGCATTGCAACGCCAACGATGTAATGATCGAGACTACTACGTGTCACTAAAGATGTAATTTTGAATTAAAATAAATCTTTATGAGGATTTATTTTGAACGTATGTGTGAATATGTGTATGTAATGAGGATTGAGTAAGTTAATTAATTTATGAAAGCCAAGATGAATGATTAACTAAGTTACTTGAAAAGAAGCAAGATAAGCATATATTATGAATTAACATAGCTTGAATGTTGGCCTTGAATGGTAAGTGAAGAGATTAATAATCATTAAATGATTAACTAATATGATTAATGGAGTGCTTATATGAACATGGATAGATATATGTGTAATAATTTGTCGATCGAATGATAAGAGTTTTCAAGTCAATTAAGGCTAATTAAGTTAAGGAATTAGTGGAACAAAAAGGAAAGCCAATAGATAAGAATTTATTAAGTTAAGCTTATGTTACTAACTAACTAAGCTTGAAATGATAACCTTGTATGGCAATGTATGAAGGTTTAAATGAATTATGCTAACAAGTTAGAAAATTTTGTTAAAGGTCAAAAATGAGTTAAGTAAATAACCTAGACGACAAACCCTAGCGCATTGCTTTCTCAAGGAGTCCAAGAGAGGGATTATTTAGGCCTAACCTCAAGCCCATGGAAAGCCCTAGAAAACTTGGTAGGAGGCCCAAATTAAGCCCAAGACCTAGCCCAAAATGGATGGCCCAAAATGAGAATGATGACATAAACATGTGAATAGGACTATGATGTCATAAATGAAGATAAAATAAAGCAAAATAGAAGGAAATAAAGAGGGGGAATCCGGTCATATTGGGGGCCCCCATATGGGGGAGATATGTGGTCAAGGAGTGGGCCCCACATGGGGAGAATTTTGTGGCCAAGTGGGCCCCACATGAAGAAAAAAAAAGTTTACTTGCAAAGTTTTTTATTCACTTCTTCACTCAAATCTCATCATTTTGGTTGACAAGTGTTGGCAATTAAACTCTTGGAATTAAGTTTCTAAGCATGTTTAGCAAATGAGTTGGATGATTAAGGACGGCTAAGTGAGGTTAGAAATGTCTATAAATAAAAGACATCACAAAGTGGGAGCCTTTGTTCATTTTTCACCACTTTTCACTTTGGAAAGTTAGAGAGAGTTAGTAAGTTAGAGAGAGAAAGAGCAAGAGAGCTTGGGAGGCCAAGGAAGAGGAGGCCATGACTGAGTAGGGCTGATAAGGAGTGGTGCTAGTAGGGGAAGCATTCCATCTCCAAGCACAAACAAGAAGGTATAGCCATGGAACCCTAATTTCAAGTCTTTAAGCTTAGTTTATGTTTTTGCATGATTGGTTGTGGGAGATTGTTTGAATGGTGGATCATGGTGGATACTATGATATAAGGGAGGTTATGTTGGAGTATATATGCTTGCAATGTGTTCTATGTATGAAAAACCATGAAAACATCAAAGCTTTCTAAGAAAACCTAATTGTCGGAAAACTGAAAATTTTCAAAAACAGAACCTGAAATTTGAACAAGCATAACTCCTAGCTCATTTTGAATTTTTGAGTGAGGCCAAGTTCTGGAGTTAGATACGGAAGTCCTCTAAAACCTCTAATTGGAATTTCTAAAAAATACCTTGTAGATTTTCCTAGAGACAAAATTTGCCAAAACAGTTCAGACCCAAAAATCTGACAAAACCCCCTAACATGTTTCTTCCGTGCACTGTTTGACCCACTTATATAATGAAATTAATTCATGCCTTTTGGGACATGAAACTATATGGTATAACGTAGCTCCTGTCTGAAATTGAACGTATTCCAACTTCGGACAAGTGAGATATGACCATTTTAATTTTAGGGTTTTAAAGATAAAAACTGTCATAACTTAGAGTTCTATAGCTTCAATAACCAAAAAATTTAAACTGGAACTTCATGTTAATGTGTAAGATTCTAGAAAGATTTGGAAATTTTCAGAGTTTAGCAAGATATAACATGAATTACTAAGTTACGAATTAAAAATGAGCTTTTGAAAATACTTAATAAAAAGGAAAAAATTCCAGAAATATTATTTTTGTGAATGGATTACGTGTATATATATGTGGTCAGAAAAGGGAATAATAATAAAATGGTTGAGAAGGCTTAATAGGGGAATTAGGCTTTCAACGGATTAAAAACCGTAAAGTCGGGAATTACCGAAATAATTCCTACCAACTGGAATGTGTTCGTATGTGACGTGTGAGTCTATTTGGTTGTCAATGGTATATTTTTATGAAAGTATTATTAGTATAATGTGAAGAGACGTTTATGTTCGGATTAAGTCAATAGGCTGATTATCAAGTTAGTTTACGATAATTGTCGGCGATGTTTTTATAAGGATAACGACTAAGCGAATCTTTATGGATGTTGTAGATTATGTGAGTAACGACATACTAACATTAATCGTAGACAACGAGACGTGCAAGTTTTCTCTTCAAACTCTTATTTGATATTTTCTATATATGCTAATTGCATGTTATATCCGCACTAAGGTGCATTTGACAGATTCGTCCAATTATTGAATTGTTAAAGCATGAAATGTTCTATTATGCATGAACTACTTTGTTAAGGAAAGACTATGTCACTTGTTTCGGCTAAATTGATATTGATATAATATGCTAAAATCATGGCATTTCTTTAAAGCTAATCCAAACCATATTATTGTGGTGAATTTAAAAGATTCGTTCGAATATTGAATTATTAAGGATGAAACGTTTCATTATGTATGAACTGTTTTGTTAATGAAAGTCTATGCCACTTGTTTTGGCTAGGCTGATATTGATATAATATGTTGAAATCATAGAATTTCTTTAAAGCCAATCCAAACCATATTATTGTGGTGCGGACTCATGATGTAAGACTGAGATGAACAACCCTTATAAAAGGGGAACTTTATTGTCGGACATTCGACTTCGCGCGCTATGTTTGAATATTATGCATAATATATGGTATAGTGAGGCTGATCACCTTACGTACTCGCAAAGAGTATAATTAGTCCTTGAGATTAACTTATACTCTCGAGGTATTCAATGATATTAATTGATAATTCCTCTAGGAGTTCACGATCCATAGTGATCACTAAGCATGAAATTTGAAAAAAAAATCATTTTTATTGATAATGATGCAGTATTGCTATTTCTTTACAATCAATTGAATATTGTTGAAACTTCAGAATATTTAACTCTTTCGTTCATCTTATATGTAACGACCCCAAAATTCATACAATTCAACTCTCAACATCGGTCGTTATCAATATATCGTCATTCTGACTTTACAACAATATTCAGTGTTAAACTTAATAAAATGCGAAATAATTTTAAACATTTCAGTTTTCTTTCTTTGCTTTTCCTGAATCATAACCTTAAATCATTTACATATTCTAGAATCATATTTACTTTATGATTCGCTTCATCAGAATTATAATAAAATAAACTACTTCCAGATTCATTAACCTTTTATACCTTGAATAAAATTAAATTACAAGTCAATACGAATTTTATAACTCAACGTCTTTTACATTTAATACATCATCAAATACATTATCCAGAACCTTAATCATGGTTCAAAAACATTAATTTAAGCTACAACACTTAATCTTCATGCATTACATCTGATTCATGCCATTCAAGCAGCACATAACTTTACCTCGTATCTTTAACCTACAAAAGTGGTTATTTGCAAGAATGAGCTCGACAGCTCAGCAAAATCTAACAGTTTGCATGCATCACATAACACATAGATAACATGCTCATCATATACATCATAAACATCTGGCTAAACATATCATATATACTGTACATCAATTACCAAGTAATAATTGAGTTCCTTAACTCAATCAACATTTTAACTCAACGAACATAGTCATAAATTGACTTTGTCGTTTCATACATACAACACATAGAATATATCATGCTTTTACATCATAGATTTAAAACAATTAATCACTTAGTTCACATAACAAATGGAAACTGAAAGACTTGCCTGGTTCGTAGATTACCAATTACCATAATCAGCTTATACTTATCTGCACTTCACGTATCCTACACGATATATAATCATGCACAACATTTATTAGTCACATAGAAACGCTTAGTAATCGCTTAAGTACACTTTATTCTACCTTCCATAATCCTTCCTTTTAATCGATACACAACGTTTAATTAAGTTTGATTATGTGAACTTCTCCTTACACCTCATTTTTATTCTTCTTAGGCGACACTCGAAGTTCATTCAAGTGTTTAAGACTAATTAAGACTCCATATTATAAATCTATCATTCAATAAACTTTAATGTAGTTGATTGACACAACTTTATCTTATTACCCTTCACACTTCATTTTACTTATCGCCTAATTAAGTCTTTAAGGCCTCTCATTTTATCACATTATGTGAATAGGGTTCATTATCATTATTATTAAATGAATTACGTTACTGAAAGTTAAATAAATTAACTTCATCTTATACTTTAAAGTATTTCATTCAAGTAGTCACTTAATATTTAATTAAGTTCCTCTATCTTGCCTTGACAAAATTTTAGATGTATTTTAGATTAATTCAATTAATTAAATTAACTCATCATTGTCCAAATAAATCTTTATATTTGAACTTTCGATTAATACTTAATAATATTAAATTAAGTATTTAAAGCTTTCCATAATACTTAATTAAGTGTATTATGTAATTCTAAATTAATTATAATTATTAAACTTGGGCCACGCATTTAAGCTTTCTTCTCTGGGCCTGGCAGGCTACCGGCGCTGTGGCGCCTAGATTAGCCTTGATACCGGCGTTGTAACGCTAGGTCAAGATTCCAGTTGATCAAGACCGATGCTGCGGCGCCAAAATTATCCTATGGGCTGGAGCTGCGGCGCCACGCACTAGTGAGGAATTCTGCAACTTTTGTTCTTCGCGATTTTCCAACCCTTTGTCCTTCCGATCTTCATATCTCGAGTTATACACATCCAAATTTGTCCCTTTTTAACTCTATGGATTCATAATTCATAGAACTACGACATACCAGAAAATCAACAATTTATAGGAACATCAACTAACCCAAATCTTAACCCAAATCTCATGTTCATACTCTATTTTTATGTTTTAACAAATTTAGCGTAATAGTTCACCACAAATTCGTTACTCAACCAAATTGATCCGTTTAACCTTCGTTTTTTTCGTATTTCATCGTATTAACAATATCCATCATCAATTTACAGATTATTACTCAAATTGAATATCAATTTTGACTCCAAAGTAAGCCAAAACATACATATACCAACCAAAACTCAATTTCTTCTTGTTTAGCATGTTTACATGGATTTGATTACTCAAAATCGCTCATGCACAACATATAATCAGATTATTACAACCCAACAACATATATAACCAATTTCTCAACAAATTAATCATCAAAACTATCAACAGAGAATTAAATTAGAAAACTAATTAAGAACTTTTAGAAACAATTTGTTTACCTTCAATTCTTCTTTAGACTTGGATGTTTAGGATAGTTTGATTATCCTTCTTCTTCCTTCTTTGATTCTTAAAGTTTCTTCTTCTTTCATTTTCATAGAGAACTCTCAATTTCTCTCTTCCTCTCTACTCTGAGTTTTCTCTTCTTTCATCCAGACTTAGCAAAATAACTGATAGTTTCACGTAAATTCCTACTTGGTCAGTTACCAAAGCGAGGGTCTCAACAGTTAGGAAAATCAAAGGTTTAGCCATGTTTGGCCAAGCCCATTTAAAACTCCATTCTAATTTATTTTAATATTCTTCTTATTATAAAAATACACTTGTCACACTTATACTAATTAAACTTATTACCTTAATAAGTCCAATTAAACCTTAATAATAAAATTATATCTTGTAATTAATAAAGTATTTTATTTAATAAACCATTAATCCTCTAATTTAATTATTTAACTAAAATATAATATTCTCATCACATTAGCGTACTAAAATACGCACCAACACTTCACTCACAAATATATTCACATCAATTCACTATTTTAATTAAGTGAATCACTCACATTATTAATGAAATTTAATTCACAATAATTTCTATCGTCCACAAGACATAACAATCAAATTATATTATTTCCCAATATAATTTTAACTTAATTAAATTAACTAATATTATTCAACTAATTTCCTTTTCATGACAATTTCATTTAATCTTTTCAATGGTTTAATTAATTATTAAACCATTTCTTCTCAATTACATGAATATATAATTTCTTTTACACCGAACCACATATTTCACAATATGAAACATATATATATATATACACACATACTCACTCTCTAAACGTCTCATAATAAGAATTTTATTTATTAAATTCTTGTTTAATAATATCTGAAAATCTGGGTTATCACATTATATTATTTAATTGTACGTTTTAAACTTGCTGGGCAAATTAATTGCTCACCCTTGCTTTGAATAAAATTTTTCAGCTAAGACCGAGGTAGTCGAATGTTCTAGGGAGGACAAAGGCAAAGAGAAGGCGACCGAGTAGTGTCAATTGTGTACTGTTTATTATGTTATGGATTGATATAAATATTTTATATTATTAGATATGTTTTGTAAATGTTAGCTAAAACTGAGACAATATTATATTTTGTATTAAGATAATGTAAGGAATGATGTAATTTATATTAAATGATAGATAGATATGATATGTATGTTGTACCGTGAGCACCGAACCTGTAGTTCAAGGGACCCGGATTTAGGGGCGTCACAAACGATAATGCTATGTGGACCAATTTCCATTCATGTAGTTTTTGCTGATCTCCTCACTAAGGGCCTATTTTTCGTCGGGAAAACGAAAGTACATCTGAAAATAAAACGTAGATATATCAACAATAACATTAATAAGAATAAATACAAATTCAAGATATATAATTAGTACGGGTAGAGATTACATAAAACTCTCTCATGACAACTTTAATCCAGTCATTAGTAAATTCTCCCAATTCGGCATAAAATCCTTGTAATGCTCGCAACAAGTTACACTCAAGAAAGTCCGGGCGTCTTTCGTCAAGATACTGCAATTATACACATAATTTAATATAGAGGTAAATTCAATAACATATTCTATAATTATAGACATTTATACAAGTGATCTCAAAAAAATATAAATATATAATCAATGTCAAATACTATTTTCATCTTATATAAATGTTCAGCCTTCTCAAGATTTCAATGTCAAACTAACTATAGTCTGAGTAATCAGGGAACTCAAAATGAATATGATACCAATTCAATCCATCAAACTTAAAAGAAAATTCTAACTAAGACCAAATGATATAAGTCAAACACTAATGTTTTGCTAATATTGCTGGAAATCAGTGCATGTTTATGCTTGTTTGAAAAGTTAATTTATATATATACTTGGTCATTCCTAACTCACATAATGTGTGCTCGGTATTGACAGGTCTCCTAGTAGGGCCCAAAGACTGTTGACAAGGCCTTCGCTTTTAAGGTACTACTAGAAAACATATAAATTATCAAATAACTTCAATTTAAACAACACTAATATATAATGAGCTGAAATTTGAAAAGCCTTGTATCTAAGGCCTCAGGTTCGTCTAGAGAATGAGTGTCATCATTATGTGCATCCTCTCGTCCATCATCTCTTCTATCCCCTCGTCCACTGCCCCCGACCATCCACTCATCTTCCACCACGCTCTATGTGGTGGGGATGTCTAGCCATTTAACTATTTAGCAAAAAATATATGTAAAAGCATATATAGAACATAAGAAAATGTTTAGATCACACAAGTGTATCATACATTTTCCATTAGTTTTCTTCTATAGAACATGATAAAACATATATAAAACATGAGAAAAAATGTACCATACATTTTCTATTTTGGTTTCCTTCTATTGAAAATGAGAAAACATATATAGAACATGGGGAAATTTTTAGCTTTCCTTTTACCCTGCAGCAGAACTGAGATTAAAAGAGTACAAGTAAATAAGGAGAATATTTTTTAACATTATTAGAGTGGTTTTGTCTCAGGGGAAAACACATATGCACCAAAGAACATATCAAGACATATGATTTTTGGCTTATAAATAACACATAATGTTTTCCTTTCTTTTGTATTTCCTTTCTTCCTTATTAATAAATGGTGGATCAAAAGGTTCAATTACCATATGCTCATAAAAGTAAATATATCAAGTTGATAAACAATTTCCCAAACAAAGCACATTATTACTCATGTATTCTCTTACTATTCATGTGGCTTTGACAAGCTTATCATATGGTTGTCACTTACATAATTTAAATGCACATATATTCATAAATAATGATGTTCAAAAATTAAAAAAAAAATCACTCATGTGATGGTGGAAGAACTCATCACAATATAACCCATTTATACATTTTCATCCTTTGTTAAGTCATCATTCACAAAGCCCAAGTTCTTGCACCAAACTTAATTATTAGGTGTATCATACATACATATAAGATATGTAAATAAAGAGAGTAGTTACATATTACCTCCCGAGTAAGTAAATATTGTATGAATCAAGAAGTATGGATACTACCTCAAAGTATGAAATATTTTAGATAATACCGAATAGAGGGAACTTGTTAATAAGTCATGCGTTTCATCATTTGCAGGTTTCGTTTCATTCTTGTACTCATAACATAAGTCAAGACCATTTACTTAAGCTAAACTTCCCCATTGGAGCCACCAAAATGTTAGGGTTTTAGGTTACCTTTACAATGAGGTGCCACTGTGGTTAATGGTTAGATCGTCCATAAGTGCAAGATTAACTTTGATCTCCACCTCATCAAGATCATGAGGCACCTTCCTTGAGGTTCATTGTATATTTCTAGAGTAAAGGATTAATAGCAAAAGTATACATTAGCAAGTATGAAATATATGATAATATATAGAGGTTTAGGAAACATATGTGTAAATGTGTGCATGTTAAAGGATGCACACTAGATAGTTACTTGGAGCAAGAAAAGACTATTCTACAGGGCCTCTTCGGGGCGTGCCAGTAGCTCATCATTGCCCTATAAACAGAGGATAATAGCACATGGTAAATGTTTGGAAGTTTTTGACTGAGGACATGGGATTAGGTTTCTATGGAGGTTTATGGACTAGGCTTAGGTGGATATAAGGGTTGTTGGATTAAGGTTAAGATTCTCCAATGAGGTTTCTAGTTTAGGATTTCATAGGGATATTTCTGGGTGGAGGTCCAGGATCAGGATTCCATAGGAATGTTTCTGGGTGGAGGTTTAGGATCAGGATTCCCCAGGGAGAGATTTCCAGGTAAGGTTCAAATTCTCTAGGAAGGTTTTTGGGTGAAGGGTCAAGATCAAGATTCCCTAGGGAGAGGTTTCCAGGTGAAGGTTTAGATTCTCTAGGGAGGTTTATAGGTGAAGGTTCAGGATTCCCCAGGGCAAGGTTTTGTGTAGAAGTTAATGAATCGAAGTATCTACATAAAAAGTTCTGCTTACAAGGAGTGGTTATATATAGGAGGGGCTGGTTAATAGGATCCAAGGTTTTAATAAGAGGATAATATGTTGTAAAAGCTCAGGGTAAGGTTATATGGAGAGGATGATGAGCAGTAGAAACTTAGGGCAAGGTTATATGGACAGAAGATGAATAGTAAGAGCTCAGGGTAAGGTTTTGGTGTGGAGGATAATGAGCAGTAAGAGCTCAAGGCAGGGTTCTGTAGGTTTTGTAGAGAAGATGATAAACAGTAGAAGCTCAGGACAAGGTTATATGGAGAGGATGATGAGTAGTAGGAGCTCAGGGTAAGGTTCTAGTGTGGAGGATAATGAGCAGTATGAGCTCAAGGCAAGGTTTTGTAGGTTATAAGGAGAAGATGATGAGTAGTAGAAGCTCAAGACTAGGTTCTATAGGTTATGTGAAGATGATGATGAGTAGTAAAAGCTCAAGGCTAGGTTCTGTAAGTTATGTGGAGAAGATTGTAATGACCGTGAATTTTTCAAACTCCATTATTAATTAAATATAAATATAAATATAATTTTTAATGAGTTAGCTTTGTATGCTTATTTAAAAAATCATGTGTGATTAATTGATTATGTGATTATGTAACTTCGCGTAGTTGCCAAGATTTATTAAAGGGAGTCGCTAATGATTTAATTAAATTAGTGGACTAGCCCTAAGGTTTAATATCAGAAGAATTGATAAAGTTATCTATTCATTTAAATATTCAATTTATTTGAATATAGTAGAGGAATTTAATCTGCATAGATTAATTAATTTAATTATTAATTGATGTGTGCAATATTGGTATTAATACCTAATAGTCTATTTAGTGGGTTTAATACTAAGCGGACTAGATTAAGTTATTAATCCTATCTTTTATACAATTACGAATTAGGTAATAATTGTATACTAGATTAATTGGGTTTATATTGTATGGCTTATTTAATTAGCTAAGTAACATTAAATTGGGACAAGAATTATGGGACATATCTCACTTAATTTTCAACCGTGGTCTGCAATTTAGGAAGAGAGAATTTAAAATAAAATAAGTTGCGATGAACAGTATTCTTAGCCGCGTATGGATTTTTCCTTGTAGGATTTCTTGCCGAATTTCTGTGGCTGAAGATATCAGCGGCGTTTCCCATCATTTTCTTCTTGTTCCCGATGGTTAACAAATTTGGGCAAAAGCTTGGCACGGTTAATAAATTGGCTATAAATTAGGAACCCAACTTCTCCTTCAGTGCGCTGAGATTGTAAAATTCATTGAAAGAGGAATTGAAGGCTTGGGAGGGAAGAACAATCGGAAGGAGGGAATTGGGCGTGAATGATTCCTGGTTACATCGTTTATTACGGAAAGAAGAGAAGAACGACAGCTAAGTCTGGGAGGTAACCATTTCCCTGTTACAGTGCACCTTCGTTGCGAATTATTACGAATGCTCTGCTTTATGCTTGGAATTAATTTCTCAAGTTAGATGTTTAAAACTTACCATTAATGGTAATAAGGGGCTAAGGTTGAGTTATGATTGCTTGGTAATTATTATTAAGCTTAAAAACTTGAAGAAAGTCGTTGAAACGGCTCGGAGAAGACGACTCTGGTTCGTCACACTGCAACACCAGTAATGGCGCCGCAACGCCAGGAACCATGGGTCTCACGCCGCAGCATCAGCGTCGCGCCGCAGCGCCGCGCCTAAGGGCCCTGACGCCGCAGCGCCATGCCTGCAGCTTAAACTCACGCCGCAACGTCGACGCGTGTCAACAGCGGGCCAGGACGGGACTCACGTCGCAGCGTGGAGTCCAGTTCTAAGCCTTGTGCCACAGCGCCACTCCCGTATTTTTGGCCGGGTCGGTCAGACCGAATTAGTTCGGGTTGGGCCGTGTAGTTAAAGTATTAAACAATTTTAATTTAATTAATAATTAAGAATTCAAAATTGTTATTTAGGTAATGTTAATTAATAATTAGTAATCATTATTTAATTAATATTAAATAATAATTATGTATAAATGTAATTAGATTAATTATTTATTATTCTGATTAATATTAAATAATAAGTAAGGATAAATAGTTAGACGTCGTTTAATTAATGTTAAATTAGGATAATTAGTTGATTAATTATTTGATTATTATTTGATAATCACTACGCAAATAAGGTTAATAGTGAAACTATTTATTATTAGTTTTGAATAATTAATAAACCCAATTAGTTATTCGATAGTTAATCATATTTTGTTGAGCCTTAAATGCTTAATTATATATCAATTATCAACCAAAATGGTGTTGTCTTAAGGCGAAAATTGATTAACCTGGTTGCCACTTACGTTTGACTTCTAGGGGGCGCTGCCCCCTTAGACCCCCGCCAGCTCACCGGCGAGCTGGGCGGCCGCTCGCTCACCGGGAAGCGAGACCCCCGACTGGGTAGTCGTAGTGGCAATCAATGTGCTTTAATGATGCTACGTCTGTTTTGAATTTAGTCTTTATGTGACTAATTGTTATATGAATATGTACCTAATTGTGTAGGATTTTAAGGAGCGTGTGTTGTTATATTGTAGTAGACGCACCAGGCAAGTTCCCTAACGCTTGTCTAACCCTTGTGTTGGTCAAGTTTTCTATCCTAGCTCAAACTATTTATTAAGCAAGTTTTCCCTAACCTTGCTCGAGTTAATTATTTAAGCTGGAACTTTACTTCCAAGCATGCTCTAAGTGGCTTAATTTTTTTACGATTATTCCACATTGATATTATTGTGATTCGTACTTGGTGAAATTGAGCTCGTACATCCTTTGACTTGTGCCTTAATTAAAGTTCTATATTGCATGAATTGTTCACAGTTAAGTCTAAGCCATTATTCGGCTAGACATAAGCATATTTAATAAAAGCTTTCCAAGCAATTTGAAAGTGCGGATTCTTGGACTAATATGAACACCCCCAAAATATAGGGGAGTACCCCACATATCTAAATATAAGATACAAGAACAGAAATTAAATGTTATGCATACACATAGTATACTAGAGGCCGGTCCACTCGAGTACGTATTTTTGAGCTAGTAACCAAAGGATCAATTAGCTATTGATTCCATTGGAAGTGTATTGTTCATGGTTTACATTGACTATCGTTTATTTTAAAAGTAGTTATTATTCTTGCTTTCGTTATTCCCTTGGTTGAATCGTTTCCAGATATTTCTTTCATTCATGATATATATCATTTCTTGCTGTTATTTAAACTTGTTGAGCAAACTAGTTGCTCACCCTTGTTATATCATGAACCTTATTGCAGTTAAGCCAGAGACCTCAGGAAAAGATAAGGGCAAGGAAAAGATGAAGTATTAGTCTACTAGTGCTTATATTTTATTTCATAAGTAGTTAAGGAATTTCTATTGTTATTTAAACCCTAAAGTATTGTATTATGGTAAATTGTATTCATGTATTAAGGTTATTGAATCTTGGGACTAGTAACACCTTTTGAATGAACGACATACGTTTATTTTATTCCGCATTTAGTTATGTATGTTGTTTAGTGGTGAATGATTGTGTTGGATCGTGATGACCAAATCTGGGTGTTTGAGAACCGAATTTGGGGGCGTCACAAAGATGATGAGCAGTAGAAGCTCAGGGAAAAGTTCTAGTGTGGAGGATAAGGCAGCAAGATCCCTGGGTGGGATTCTAAGTAGAAGATGATGAATAGTGAGTGGTTTTAGTGAGAGGTTTGTGTAGGCAAGAGGGGTAGCTCCCTGGTGTGTCTTCTTTCTCTTTTCTCTCTTTCTTTCTTGGGATCAATCACATGTGTATCTATGGAAAAAGGTTAGATACATGTTGGTGGTTAGTAGAAGGAGTGGACAAGGAAGTTGTCGCGTATCCCTGGGGAACAAAGCACATGGCCAAGAGACAGTCACACATCCATAGGGGACAAGTACAGGAAGGGCAATAGCCAGGAGGCTGCCATATGTCCCTAGATGACAAGATGTTTGTTGTTTAGAGTATTGGCCAGGAAGATATATTTTCCTAAGGTTTAAGAGGCACCCTAGGGCAAGAAGGTGCCCTGAGGTAGGATTGTCAAGAGTTAATGATGTTTTAATAGTTATCTATCATAGTCAACAATGTCACCATGTCCCTATGTTTCCCTAGCTACCTCATATTATAAAAAGCTCGCTTCACCCTATGGAAGAGATTGGTCCGACACACTTAACATGCAGGAAGAGTCTTATCTACCCTCTCTATTTGGCCTACTTTTCCCCCAATATGCCTTGAGGTTTAAAGTATCCCATTTCCCTGTCCACCAATCCACCCCCATTACATCACCCTTAGCCCAAACTAGTCTAGTAATTCGCTTTCTCGATTAAGGCCAGGCTTACCCGTGATGGCAGCCCCCGCATCTTCAATATAACTCTAAGACTAATAATACCTCTGTGAGCGAACCCTAGCCTCACCCTCTAGAGTTCCTTTACCAATCCCTTTGAATTAACATCTTTACTTTAGGGTGGGCTTATACCTAATAACACTCATAGATGGGCCCTTATATTCTTTGACAAGGAATATTGCTCAGGTTTATCATACCTCAAGGCCTGCTCCTGCCCTAGGCTCCATCACTTATGGGGGAGTGCCCCATAAGCCCATGCCTTAGGTTCATGCCAAGTCATTCCATCACTTGTAAGGGATTGCCTTACAAGCCTGTGTCTTGGATTCATGCCCAAACATTCATTATTTATTTGGGGACTTTCTCCATGAGCTAATGTCTTAAGGGATTGCTCTAGATATTCTATCATTTATGGGGGAGTGCCCCATAAGCCCGTATCTTGGGAATGGAATCCCAGGCTCACCTTAACATTTATGGGTGATCAGTCCATAAATGCTTGATATATAGGATTATCAATATAGGTTTATAGGATTATCAAGGGTTCACATTTTAGGAATTATAGGTTTCCCAAGGATATTTTCCCCTTGGCAAGGCCCAAGATACATTATATGTTAATATATTTTCCCCCCTTTAGGGACTTAATATAGGTTGCATTAAGGTTCAATTAAGATACATTTCATTAATATAGGTTTTCCTTGGGCAACAACTTAGCCCTAGATATATAAGGTTGCTTTCATTATTAAGGTTCCCTTAGGACAGGTTTCATTAAGATCAATGTCCCCAGGGCATCATCTCAGCCTGGGACAGAAAAGGTTTCTTTCATTAAGGGTATGTGTCAGTCCCTAGGGCTACACTTTAGCCTTGACAAACGAGGTTTATTATCCCAATTCTATCCTTAGGAAATGTCCTAATACTTGGCCATTTTCTTATTGTTGTATTTTATCCTTATTTCTCTTAATGTCACATAGGTTAATATTCCATTTAGGCGATCAAATATCCAAAGGTTACCTGCCATGTAGGTAGTCATTTATTCAAAGGTTGCGCTGCCACATAGGCAGTCAATTATTCAAAGGTTGCGTTGCCATATAGGCAGTCAAATATTCTAAGTTTCCCTACCATATAGGCAGTCAAATATTCAACATTTCTATTGCCATTAGGTAATCAAACATTCAACTCTTATGAGTTATCACTCCCTGTGGGTGACTATTTTTGGGTACTAACATTAGCCCATGCATGCCTCGTTATGTATGTAAGGATTCATTCACATATAAGGTTTCATGTGAAAGTTCATGTGAAGGGTTTTCGTAAGGGTTCATGAAGGTTTGTATAATGGTTTATGTAAAGGCTCATACAAAGGTTCATGTAAAAAGTTTAAATATTTATATAACGGCTCATAAAGGTTCATAATAAGATCATGTAAAGATTTATAAAAGTTTCATGTGATGATTCATGCGAAGATTCATGTGAGGGTTCATGTTAAGGTTTATGCGAGGGTTCATATGAAGGTTCATATAATGTAAAGGTTCACATAAAGTTTCATATAACGGTTCATGCATGTAAAGGTTCATATAAGGGTTCATGTGTAAGTTCATATAAAGGTTCATCGAAAAGGTTCATATATAGGTTTATATAGAATTATGCACATATGTCATATGAGGTTTCATTCATGCAAGGTTTAATTCATGTAAGGTTTTCACATATTCCCATCCCAAGGGATGAACAAACGATATGCAAGGATATCATTATGCTAGTAACATTTATATAAGATCGATACGATTTTATTTTTCTTACAATATATAGGATTATTAAGGTTCAAGGATACTATACACACAGGTTAAATACAATTAACACATAGGTCCAAGAGGTTTTACATTCTTTGTTGTTATGGTTATAATTCTAGAGGATTTCTTTAAGGATTCATTAGCAAGTCGTTAGGCTCAAAGGTTCATTTCAAATTGTTTCAACTTTGCACATAGATATCCTCTCCTTAGAAAATGAAATTTATCAATCCACAAGGTTTGCTTAAGACAATTTATCAAATAAATTATTTTAAGGATTATTTCTAGGATACAAATAACATGATACAAGATATACAATATTCAAGTTTTAGTGAAGTGTCAATAGTAGGCTGATCACTTAAAGCAGCCCTGGTTCCGAAGGAAAACTTAATGGGCTAAAGCATATTTCAATTTAAGAGTAACAACCATTGGAAAATTTCCCAAGCCAAGGTACTAACTCATAATCCCTTGAACAATTTTCATATGATGATCTAACGTTTATGATACCTTAACAAACATAGGCATACATGTAAGATTTGTGAAAATACATGTTCATCGTTTATGAAAAGAATCAAATATCTTTATTTTCTTTTCAGAAACAATCATGGTAAGTTAACACATTTTTAGAAGCAAATTGATGGTCATTTGTTCATCTCCCCAGGTGGAGATAGTCATTCACGGTTTATCTATATGCATGTATCTCCTTAACATGTTCTAACATGATTTAAGCCCCATATATCATACAAAAAGCAAGCAAACAAAATGTAAGGGTAGGGTTATTATACAAACAATCAAGTGTAAGGATTAATAAAGTATTATGACTAGTAGTAGGAAATCTCCTTGAGATTCCTTGAGCAGCCTTTAGGTTAAGGTTCAGTTTCACATCTTACCAAGAGTTTCATATAAGTATCCTCCTCTATAGAGGACACTTTTCACTAATTCATTAGGTTTATTAAATAATTATTCAATTAAATCAATTGAAGCCTAGACAAAGGATTCAATAATTACAATGTCAAGTTTCAACAAGCAATAATTAGTTCCACACCTGGAAGAGATTGGCCTAACAAATATATACTCACAAGACTAGCCTTAGCCCTTAAGATAATATCATAGGCCATGAGTAAGGATACAAACATTTAAATAACAATCAATAGGGCGAGAAAACATTTCTCCAAGTCAAAAGGGTTGACTTCTAGTCCCTAACTATTTTATCATGCACAAACAAGATATTCACCATCATACAACATGTTTGAGACGTTTTCATGAAGGTCATTAACAATTGTTAACATATCAAATTTCAAGGTTCATTTAGCACTCTACGAACAATTTGATTCATTAAACCCGTTAAAAAGAATTATTTCAGTACTCCTTAAATTATAAATGTCTACATAAGGAGGATCTTGTCAAGACCAAGTCATAAAAGTCATTCGTAAAATTGAGGGAGTATATGTAATGAGACCCCCAGGTTCTTCTAGGTTTTATTGTGGATAATGAATGTTTCCTTAAAGATTCTTACTATAAAGGTTGAAATTAGGAATTTTAGCAAAATGGAAAATGCCTTGAAGGCCTAAGTTACTTACGATTAAAAAACATAGCATAATTAATTTTTTTACATTAATAAAGTTGTCTCCCGGAGGAAAGTACAATTTCAAATTAAGAGCAAGGTTTTGCTCACAAGGAAGGTTTAATAGTTCAAGGTCATTTGATTTTTATATTTTCACAATCATATATATATATAATTCATGTATGCATTGATCTATTTCACTATGTTCTATAACTAGGTCAAAACTAGTGATGGCACTACAATCACAAGGTTAATTATAGTAATTTAGGATTAACAATTAACAATTGCCATTGCCCTAATAAGGATAAATTCTTAACAATACATTTTAAAGAATCGCACATAATCACATTATTAGCATGTAAGCATGGCATATAATATACAATCATTAATATATCTAAGCACGTAGGTAAGATTAATAAATGTGTACCGTTCTCAAGATTCTGTAACAATATTTTTGAGAAAGAATAAGGCTCACGCTTTCAAAAGCGAATCACTGCGGCCTTGGGTTTTGTTCCTTATTTCACAAATGTTTCTTGGAATTAGGTTTCAATTTAAGAACTTCTTCAATCTCGATCCCTAGAGGGGTTTACTCTAAGGAGAGGGATCTTCAATCTCGATCCCTACGGGGGGATTTTCCCAGGTAAAGCAGGTTTCTTCATTTTCAATCCTTGAAGGGGAAGGAGAGCAACTTTGTCGATCCCTGGAGACCAAAGTTAACTCCAGGGAGACGATTGGCTTTCTTGATCCTTGAGGCGAAATTTTCCCAGGGAAGACAGACTTCAATATTGATGGTTTTCTTAATCCCTAAGGGGAAATTTTCTCAGGGAAAGAAACTTTTCAATCCGTAGAGGCCAAAGTTAACTCCAGGGAGAGGGTTGGCTTTCTCAATCTCTAAGGGGGGATTTTCACAAGCAGAGCAGGCTTCAGAGGGTTGATCTTCTTAGTCCCTAAGGGGGGATTTCCCTAGGGATAACGAGTTTAATTGTCAATCCTTGGAGGCCTACGTTAACTCCAAGGAGATGATTAACTTATTCAATCCTAGGGGGGGGGATTTCCCCAGGGAGAACAAGTTTGTGAATCCCTAAAGGCCAAAGTTAACTCCATAAAGAGGTTAGTTTTCTTAATCCTTGAGAGGGAATTTCCCCAAGGAGAGTAGGATTAGAGTCGATCCTTGGAGACCTAAGTTAACTCCAAGGAGAGGTTTATTTATTCTTAATCCTTGAGGTGGGATTTTTCTGAGGAGAGCAAGTTGTAAGTCGATCCTTGGAGACCCAAGTTAACTCCAAGGAGAGGATTCTTCACACTCAATCCTTAGGGAGAGTAACTTTGTTGAATCTTAGAGACCAAGTTAACTCCAGGGAGAGGTTTCTTCAATCTCGATCTCTAAGGGGGGATTTCTCAAGGGAGAGCAGGTTTGAAGTCGATCCTTGGAGACCTAAGTTAACTTCAGGGAAAGACTGATTTTTTCTCAATCCCTGATGTGGGATTTTCCCAGGGAGAGTAGTCTTCATGCTCTATCCCTAAGAGCTAAACTAACTTAGGGAAAGTGTTTCTGAAGATAAGTCGTAATTTTACCACATAATCATGTAGAGTATGTTGAATTCTCCTCAAGCAAAGAGAACTACACATCCCTTTCTTAGTTGTCTATATCATAAGAATTAGTTATACTAAGGCAAAAATTATGTAAGGCTAAGTTTATTTTTTTAAGTGTACTAATGAATAAAAGTTTACAGGGCAACAAACATCCCTCTTTATAGAATAATTTTAAAGGTAGGCAAACACCTTAACATTGTATGGAAACTACTATTTCTCCCTTTCTTTATAGTTGTTTTCTATTCTTTCTTCATCTTAACACTATTGGTAAATTAGAAGAGATGTCAACTAGAAACCATATAGGAATAAGGTCTTGTTTGTTTACATCTATAATTTGATGTTTCTTATCTGTTGTGAGTCATTTATCGAATTAGGATAGTTTACACCCTTCAATGTTCTACTTACAAGTCAGGAAATTCCATTTACTAAGTCTTAATTCGAGGAAAAATACAAGTACCCTGAAAAAGTTAGGCCACCTTACATCCATGAACTAATAATCATATTTCGACTAATTTAGTCTTTATTAGACATCGTATCTTTAGAAATTAAAACTTTTGAATCTGACGGAAGAAAGGTTGGACTCAAAAAAAGGGTACTACCAGCCCTTTGCCCCACACATCACAATTTTTTAGATCAATAAGGATATATATAGGGTTTAACTATCGATTCCTCCTTAAATTGTGTTATCAAAGTCGAGTCAGGGATAGACGTTAGTAAACAACAAAGCAGCTAGAGACTGAAAGCCTTGTAGAAATTCTTTTTTGACAATCTACTACATGAATGAAAGGGAATAATCAAAAACACTTGCTTGCTTTTGACATATTTCTTATTTAGTTCTCTCAAGTCTTGTATTTATATTTATGACCACTAAAAGGCAGATAAATTGTCCACATATGCTACGTTTAGATTGAATGAATGAAATGACTAAAGAAATAAAATAGATGAGAGAATAGAATAGAGAGTGGAATGATTCATTCCATTCCAGCTGAGATAAGTCATTCCATACCCTCCTTCAAAGAATAAAATTCATAAATTTGAGAGAAATGAGAATGATTCATTCTATTCCAATAGAGCAACCAAACACAAATTTTTTCATTCTATAGGAATGAGTCATTTCATTCTCACCATCATTCCTCCAATCCAAACGTAGCACTAGTGTTACAGTTGTGACACTCCCAAATCCGGGTACTTCATTTCCACAGGATTTGGTGTTCACTATCCAAATAAATCACATCACATCTAACTACCCATAAAATATATGAATGAAAACTCTTAACTGAAATAGAAATCCTCTAATTAAAGGGTTACAATATCATAATAACATCAATCCCAGGTCATCTAATCTTAAACAAAATATTAATACGGTTACATAACATAAATAACATAGGTCTATTACATAAACATCTTTTAAATAAATCGAACAAGTCTTCATCACTTGTTCGCCTTGCCTTTTCCCTTACTAGAAGATGGTTCATCAACTCTTTCAACCTTAGCTATAATGTTATTATGCAAGAGTGAGCAACAATTGCCCAGCAAGTGAAACAATAACAATAATAATAGCATGTGAATAATCAATGGATACAGGGTAATTGAAAGCTCGGCTTTTGAATCAAGATTAGAAACAAGAATCAAAAGAACATCTGAGGGTCATACGACCACGAACTATGTCCTAGGTTGTCAAGTATTTTTACTTTATACCTTTAACAGTCGTAAGACTATATGGACCTTACTTCTCGTATTTAGAGGGATCAGCCCTTCGTACCATGTATGTGCACAACATCTTAATGCTAACGCGTAAATATAATCCCCTATAAAGGGTTGTTCATCTCAGTTTGACATCAGAGTTCGCACCAAAGGAAGTTCGGTTTGGATTAACTTCAATAATAGTTCTGGAATTTAGAACGCTCATCAACTATAGGCTAGTCGAATTAATAAGGGTTCGCTAGTCAATCAAGGTTCAATAATATAACTGATATTTCAATCGAATAATGAATTTTAAGGTATACAATTGAAAAAACATTGTATAACCGAAGTATTGTTTTAAGAGAATTAGAGCATCTCAATCAGAGTTATATAATTGGATAATCAAGAATAAGAAACTTGATCAACATAAGTATATGATTTATGAACTTACTCAATGTAAAAATAAGGTTTAGAAACTTGCTTTCAATGCAATAAGAAGATTAAAGATAGAAAACTTGCATAAAAGAGAAGTAGGGTTTAAGAACTTGCCTTGTGCGTCTGCTACAACTAATATTATCTATTTGCTCTTTAAGTAACCTATACATTCAAGTCACATTGAACAATTAATACTCATAGTTCAACTAATCACTACCTTTATTAAACGATTGACCACTTCAGAAAACATAACTCGAACTTACGCTCTTAAACTATTGTTATTCCTTTACATACTTATCATATTGCTTCATATATGTGAAATTATTTTATTTTAAAATCTGGAAAAAAAATTATTTTCTAAGTTTTTAACCCGACCTGACTCGTTTGACCCGGTCTAACCCAGTTAACCCGGACTGGTGCTGCGGCGCGGTCTGACACAGACAACCCGGATCGGGGTTGCGACGCCCGGTTTACTCTTTGTACAGGCGCTACAGCGCCGCGCTGCAGTTTCAGTTGCCCAAATTCGAGAAGAACACACAGCAGGCCAAAAAAAACTTCCAATTTCTTTGTTCATTCAACAAATTAAACATACCCAATTAATATAATTCATATATAATCATTACCCAACCCTTCTAGCATGATTCTAACAACTTAAATCATATAAACCATGAATCTAAGAACTAAAAATTAAGGTTTTTGCCAATTTATCAAAGTTTCTTCAAATTTAACGAAATCGCTCATTACGGATTTGTTACTACACCAAACCAATCCATTAAACTTGCATTTTTTTCATTTCTTAACAAATAAACACAATCAATCATCAATTTACCAATTAACGTACAAATTAGGCATTAATTTTTATACATATAAGTCGTATTCAAAATTTAGTCCTCTGTAAATTTCAAAACTCCAATTAAAACATAATTTCATGGATTAATTACTCTAAAACAGTTTATAAACATCATATAATGATTCATGCATGCATATTAATGAATACAAACAACTTTTCAACAATTTACTCATGAAATTCAATTAACAGAGAACTTAAAATGTACGTTCATGGAGAAACTTAAAAACATAATTGAAAGCTTAAATTCAAGAATTTACCTTTGATTAGTGATTTAGATTGCTAGATGATGGAAATTCTTCTTCCAATTCTTAGATTTTCTCAAAACTCTCTCTCTTTTTCTCTATGTGTTTTAGCCTTATGAAAGAACTGACTGATAAGTACGTACATGGTAACTGATATGTGTGGGTATCGGTTAAGCGGATTATGGCCTTAATCGATCCCATGTTCTCAAGGCCATGTTTGGTTGGCCTCTAAAAGGCTCATTTTTGGTTTATTTTAATTAACTTACTTATTGTAAAGTTTATTTGTCACACTTTAATAATCAAATTATATTATTTAACTAAAATTAAATAAAAGCCACTACTACTCATTAAATTAAATAATCACATAATAAAAATTCTCATTTATTTAATTATGAGAAATCATTAAACTTCTAATTAATTATTAAATTAATTAGAACAACATCACAATTAATAAACAACTCATTTAATTTAATTATCCTAATTAAATTCACACTTTGCATTATAAAAATTTTTCACATTAATACAATCAATATAACACATTTAATTAAATTAATATACAACAATTTCATCAAAAATATATTTTACTCAATAGATAAATCGACATAAATATTTATTTAATTTAATAAATATTTAAAGATCAAATATAAAAATCTCATTCGTTACATCTTTTCCCCCTTAAAAGGATTCTGTCCCCAGAATCACGACTCAATTAATTCGTCCCCTCCTTACAAAGATTTTATCCCCAGAATCGCTACACATAGACTAAGCAAATAACTGAGGATAATTTTTCATCATCTGATCTTCGAGTTCCCACGTAGCTTCTTCAGCGTTGTGATTCCTCCAGATCACCTTAACAGAAGGTATAACTTTATTTCTGAGTACTTGCTCTTTCCGGTGAACTATCTGAACAGGCACTTCCTCGTAAGATAAATCTTTTTTAAACTGCAGGGGTTCATATTTTATAACATGCTTGTAGTCGGGTTTGTATGATCGTAACACCGAAACATGAAAAACATTGTGGATATGTTCTAATGCTGGAGGTAAGGCTACCTCATATATACGCGACTTTACCAATTCTCCGTAACACTTCAAATGGTCCAATGAACCTCGGGTTCAGTTTCCTCTTCTTACCAAAACGAATTTTTTCCTTCCAGGGAGACACTTTCAAGAAAACGAAGCTACCAGTTTCAAATTCTCGATCCTTGCGGTGTTGATCGGGATATTTCTTCTGCCTATCCTGAGCAGCTATCAATATCGCCCTGATCATTTTGATGATTTCGGCAGTCTGTTGTACCAGTTCTGGTCCTAGCAATTGACGTTCGCCAACTTCATCCCAGCATAATGAAGTTCTGCACTTTCTGTAGTGACATGCCAATACTTGCATGGTAACTGTTATTATAAGCAAATTCCACAATGGTAGATGATCATCCTAATTCCCTTTGAAATCCATGATGCAAGCTCTTAACATATCTTCTAATGTTTGAATCGTTCTTTTGCTCTATCTGTCGGTCTATGGATGATATGTCGTACTCATACGTAACTGCGTTCCCATGCATTCCTGTAGGCACTTCCAGAACTTCGATGTGAATCGCGGATCCCTATCTGAAATAATAGATACTAGAATATCGTGCCTCGAAACAACCTCCTTCACATACAACTTCGCCAACTGATCTAGGTTAAATCTGATCTTGATCGGTAAGAAATGTGTTGATTTCGTCAGTCAATCTACGATAACCCAAACTGCGTCAAACCCTTTCTAAGTCATCGGAAGACCTACTATAAAATCCATTGTGATATGTTCCCATTTCCATTCTGGGATTTCTAACGGTTGTAGTAACCTACTCGGCCTTTGATGTTCTGCTTTAACTTTTTGATATGTCAAACACTTAGCTACACAATCTGCAACGTCCATTTTCAGATTCGGCTACCAGAAATGTTGTTGGAGATCCTGGTACATCTTCGTACTTCCCGGATGAATCGAATATCTTGAATTATGAGCCTTGCTCAAAATTTCCTCCTTAACCTCAAGTACTAGCGGAACCCAAATTCGTCCTTCAAATCTCAATAATCCTTCAGTATCAACTTTGAATTTCATTTCGTCACCTTCAGATATTCTTTTCCTGATTTTCTCACATTCTTCATCCTAAAATTGTGCTTCCTTAACCTTATCCACCAAAGTTAGGCAGGCTCCCATTTGAAACAATTTTTCGTCAGACGCCTCAGGATATTTCACCTCCAACTCCAATTTTGCCATTGCTGTAATTAGCTCCTCCTGAGCGGTTAACATAGACAGTTTCTCCCGACCCTTTCTGCGTAAGGCGTCGGCCACAACGTTCGCTTTACCCGGATGGTATAAAATTTCGCAGTCATAGTCCTTTATCAATTCTAACCACCTCCTATGTCGCATGTTTAGGTCCTTCTGTGTGAAAATATATTTCAGACTCTTACAGTCTGTATATATTTCACATTTCTCCCCGTAAATAGTGTCTCCAGATTTTCAAAGTAAACACTATCGCGGCCAATTCTAAATCATAGGTAGGATACCCTTTCTTGTAGTCCTTTAATTGTCGTGATGCAAACGCAATGACCTTACCGTTTTGCATAAGCACACAACCTAGTCCTTTATGTGACGTATCACTGTACACCACAAAATCCGATAAAGAAAACACAGGTGTCATACTCAACCTTTTCTTTAATTCTTGAAAACTTTCCTCACACTTTTCCGTCCAAACAAACTTCACCGCCTTCCTAGTCAAATTCGTTAACGGAGTCGCAATTTTGGAAAAATCCTGAATAAATCTTCTATAATAACCTGCCAATCCTAGGAAACTCCTTACTTTCGATGGTGTTTTCGGCTGATCCCAGTTAAGCACAGCTTCAATCTTTGATGGATCTACCGAAATCCCATCCTTGTCAATCACATGTCCAAGAAATTGCACCCGCTCTATCCAGAATTCACATTTTGAAAACTTAGCGTACAACTTCTCTCTTCTTAATGCTTTCAATGTCGCCTTCAAATGTTCTGCATCCTCTTCCTTGGTCTTGGAATATACTAGAATATCATCGATGAACACTACTACGAACTTATCCAAAAACGGCTTATAACACCCTGTTCATTAGGTCCATAAATGCTGTAGGAACATTCGTTAGACCAAATGACATCACCAGAAACTCGTAATGACCATAACGAGTCCTAAACGCTGTCTTCGATACATCTTCCATTCTTACCTTTATAACCACTTCTCAAATCTATCTTTGAGAAATACCTAGCTCCTTTCAATTGATCAAACAAGTCATTGATCCTTGGCAACGGGTACTTATTTTTAATCGTGACCTTATTCAACTCTCTGTAATCAATACAAAGTCACATCGCTCCGTCCTTTTTCTTGACAAATAACACCGGCACTCCCCATGGCGATACGCTCGGCTGGATATACTTCTTGTCTAAAAGTTCTTGCAGTTGCACCATCAATTCTTTTATCTCTACTGGAGCCATACGGTACGGAGCCTTCGATATAGGGGCAGTTCCTAGCGCCAAATTGATTACGAATTCCACTTCCCTGTCTGGCGAAAGTCCTGGCAACTCATCTGGAAATACGTCTATAAAATCTCTTATGACAGGTATCTCTTCTAATTTCGGACTCTCTTTTCGAGTACTGACTATATAGGCTAAGTATCCCACACAGCCTTGTCTCAACAACTTCCTGGCCTGCATTATCGTTAGACAACTCGCTTGCCTAGGCGACTTGATGCTATAAAATACTACCTTTGACAGAGTCATAAGGCTAATACACTTCCTTTGGCAATCAATTATCGCCCCATAATTGAATAGCCAATTCATTCCCAAAATAACGTCTAATTCCCCAAGTTTAATTGGGATCAGATCTACAGTCATCACATTTCCCTTAATGTCCATCTTACAGTTCTTATGTACAAACCTAACATGAATTATCTCCTTATTCGTAATTTCTATGTTCAAAGGGTGATCTAATTCCTCTTTGGCAAATCTAGATTCTTAGTAAGGTCATCGGATATAAATGAGCAAGTAGCACCCGAATCAAACAATACATAAGCATTTATATTATTGATCATAATGATACCTGACACCACATCTCGTGACTGCACAGTATCCTGCATAGTCATGTTGAAAGGTCTGGCAGTAAGTCAGTTTGTCGGTGCTGATCCAGTTATGGTTAACGTGCTACCACCACTGTTTCCCTTACTCCCTTTTGCTCCTGTTCCTCCTGCTGCCTTCTTGGGGCAATCCCTAGCTAGATGATCCTTTTACCCGCAAGTGAAGCACGCGCCCTTCTTAGGATTAGGACAATTTGGTGCTACGTGACCTTCCTGGCCACAATTGTAGCAAACCCTCTTCCCCTTCAGGTATATTCCTACATGATTCTTCCCGCAGGTAACACACGCCTCCACTTTCTTCTTTTGACCTCCCTGTTGATTCATAGTAGACCCACTGTCATTCCACTTCCTCTTCTGATTGTAACCACCATTATTACTACCACTACCCTTGTTATTCTCATTTTCACTCTTTTTCTTCTTCTGCTCCTAGTTATACTTAGTCAGAGCGTCACTTCCGCCTTCCGCGATAATCGCCTTCTCCAAAACTCCTGCAAAAGTGTTCAATTGGAACATTGACACCTTGTTATATAACCACGGCTTAGCCCATGTTCAAATCTTCTCGTCTTCCTCTCATCGGTATTCACCTAATAGGTTGTGAACCTAGCCAACTCATTGAACTTTGCAGCGTATTTCGGTACAGACATGGTACCCTGTTTCAGCTCCGGGAATTGAATCTCCATCTGATTACGCGAGCTTTTCGAAAAGTATATCTTAAATAACATCTCCTTGAACCTATCCCATATGATTACACCCTGACCTCCTCGAACCTTATTCGCTTGCCACCAGTAGCTGGCCTCTGACTTAAGCATGAACGTTGCGAAGGCAGTCTTTTGGTCATCATTAACCCTAGCAACGTCAAATACCTTCTCCATTTCCATCACCCAAGTTTGGGCTTCGATTGGGTTCATGGAACCCCTAAACTCTAGCGGTCCTACTACTTTGAAATCCTTAAATGACATAACTGGTGGAGCCTGTGGCTGATTCGCAAGTGTTCCAGCTAAAAGGTTTACCAATTATTGTACAGAATTAGTATTGGCATCATTGTTGTTATTATTAGTAGAGCGTTCTTGAGCTTGTTAACGTGGTTGGCGTCTCGGCGGCATTTTCTGTTTAAGAGTATATACTTATTAGATCATTACTCAATTTCTTAAGTGTTTAATACTTAACTTAAACAACTCAAGCTTAACACTTAACACATAACATCTTCAAATAAACTTTAATATTTCATTCATTCAAAACTTTGAAACATAGAAAGATAGCGTCACTGCTATTTACATGAACTATCCCGAGATCAAAGAATCTTCAGGATTAAATAATCATATTCCATAGTTATAATTACGCTGGAATTTACATTACTAACTATCATAAATATTCACATATTTCAATACTTTTCCTATCACAGCCTATTAAGGCGTCGAATTGCCTTTCTGCGTTCTTCTTCCATAATATGAAACATCATCCTGCGATCCAACATGTACCATGGCAAATCCTCAAACTGAACTGGATAGTGAAGAATTCAATCCTAGGCCTTGTCAATTGCTGTCTAAAATGCGTAGTCTGTCTCCTCAATCTTAGCCTTCTTTGCCCGCTCACCTTCTTCAAAAATTTCTGCACGTCGAGAGGCCTTCATCCAGCATGTTCCGCTGACTCTTCACTCAAGTTATCCTTCAATTTCTCAATTTCAAGCTTTATCGTCTCATTCTCAGCCAATAACTCTTCCTTTTAACTCTCTGCCCGAACTAGCTTCCATTCCACGTCTCCAAGACGTACATTCAGATCCTCAATCTTCTCATTATTCTGTTTTATAGCAGTCTGGCGCATATTTGCTAGTCTTTCCAAATCTCTGATTCTATCTTGTAACTCTATAGTACGGTCATATAGTGCATCATACATCTCGACATCGATAGAGGTAAGGGGTACCTCCTCGGGATCTTCATCATTCTCCTCAGCCTCTACCTCTACCTCCTCAGAATCCTCCTCTAGATCAAACTCAGGCTCATGCTCCTGACCCACAACAGTGATCAACGGAGATGGCTCTCTCTGTATCAATTGCTCCCGTATAACATGAATATCACGGGGCTCCTCCTCTCTAGCTACTCGGAGCTCAACCTCCCTAGGCTGACTGAATCCTCCAACATCCGACATCCTGAAAACAAAGTTTAAGTTTTAATTAATACTCGATACCACTCACGTCACATAAGTTGTTAACACATAAACACATAGCACATAAAGTCTTTTATTATCTTTAATGTATTCCTTCATTCATTCCTTAGAACTCGATACGAGTTTATCACCACTATATTTTATGTCTCCTAAAAGGTTAATACCCTAAGGTTTCCCCACCTAAGGTTCATAACCTATAGCTTTGATACCAACCTGTGACACCCCCAAATTCGGGTACTTCATTCTCACAGGATTTGGTGTTCACTATCCAAATAAATCACATCACATCTAACTACCCATAAAATATATGAATGAAAACTCTTAACTGAAATAAAAATCTTCCCATTAAAGGGTTACAATATCATAATAACATCAATCCCAGGTCATCTAACCTTAAACAAAACATTAATACGGTTACATAACATAAATAACATAGGTCTATTACATAAACATCTTTTAAATAAATCGAACAAGTCTTCATCACGTGTTCGCCTTGCCTTTTCCCTTACTAGAAGATGGTTCATCAACTCTTTCAACCTTAGCTGTAATGTTATTATGCAAAAGTGAGCAACAATTGCCCAGCAAGTGAAATAATAACAATAATAATAACATGTGAATAATCAATGGATACAGGGTAATTGAAAGCTCGGCTTTTGAATCAAGATTAGAAACAAGAATCAAAAGAACATCTGAGGGTCATAAGACCACGAACTATGTCCTAGGTTGTCAAGTATTTCTACTTTAAACCTTTAACAGTCGTAAGACTATATGGATCTTACTTCTAGTACTTAGGGGGATCAGCCCTTTGTACCATATATGTGCACAACATCTTAAAGCTAATGCGTAAATATAATCCCCTATAAAGGGTTGTTCATCTCAGTTTGACATCAGAGTCCGCACCAAAGAAAGTTTAGTTTAGATTAACTTCAATAACAGTTCTGGAATTTAGAACGCTCATCAACTATGGGCTAGTCGAATCAATAAGGGTTCGCTAGTCAATCAAGGTTCAATAATATAACTGATATTTCAATCGAATAATGAATTTTAAGGTATACAATTGAAAAAACATTGTATAACCGAAGTATTGTTTTAAGAGAATTAGAACATCTCAATCAGAGTTATATAATTAGATAATCAAGAATAAAAAACTTGATCAACATAAGTATATGATTTATGAACTTGCTCAATGTAAAAATAAGGTTTAGAAACTTGCTTTCAATGCAATAAGAAGATTAAATATAGAAAACTTGCATAAAAGAGAAGTAGGGTTTAAGAACTTGTCTCGTGCATCTGCTACAACTAATATTATCTATTTGCTCTTTAAGTAACCTATACATTCAAGTCACATTAAACAATTAATACTCATAGTTCAACTAATCACTATCTTTATTAAACGATTGACCACTTCAAAAAACATAACTCAAACTTAAGCTGTTAAACTATTGTTATTCCTTTACATACTTATCATATTGCTTCATATATGTGAAATTATTTTATTTTAAAATCTAAAAAAAATTTATTTTCTGAGTTTTTGACCCGACTTGGCCTGTTTGACCCGGTCTGACCCGGTTGACCTGGACCGACGCTGCGACGCTGGGCTTAAGCCTTGAGTCGACGCTGCGGCGCTGGCCTGACCCGGACCCGGACAACCCAGGTCGGCGCTGCGACGCCCGGTTTACTCTTTGTATCGGCGCTGCGGCGCCGCGCTGCAGTTTCAGTTGCCCAAGTTCGCGAAAAACACACAACAGGCCAAAAAAAAACTTCCAATTTCTTTGTTCATACAACAAATTAAACATACCCAATTAATGTAATTCATATATAATCATTACTCAACCCTTCTAGCATGATTCTAACAACTTAAATCATAAAAACCATGAATCTAAGAACTAAAAATTGAGATTTTGCCAATTTATCAAAGTTTCTTCAAATTTAACGAAATCGTTCATTACGGATTTGTTACTACACCAAATCAGTCCATTAAACTTGCATTCTTTTCGTTTCTTAACATATAAACACAATCAATCATCAATTTACCGATTAACGTATAAATTAAGCATCAATTTTTATACATATAAGTCGTATTCAAATATATACTAGTCCTCTGTAAATTTCAAAACTCCAATTAAAACATAATTTCATGAATTAATTACTCTAAAACAGTTTATAAACATCATATAATGATTCATACATGCATATTAATAAATACAAACAACTTTTCAACAATTTACTCATTAAATTCAATTAACAGAGAACTTAAAATGTACGTTCATGGAGAAACTTAAAAACATAATTTAAAGCTTGAATTCAAGAATTTACCTTTGATTAGTGATTTAGATTGCTAGATGATGGAAATTCTTCTTCCAATTCTTAGATTTTCTCAAAACTCTCTCTTTTTCTCTCTGTGTTTTAGCCTTATGAAAGAACTGATTTATGAAGTACGTGCATGGTAACTGATATGTGTGGGTTGATGTTAAGCGGATTATGGCCTTAACTGATCCCATGTTCTCAAGGCCATGTTTGGTTTATTTTAATTAACTTACTTATTATAAAGTTTATTTGTCACACTTTAATAATCAAATTATATTATTTAACTAAAATTAAATAAAAGCCACTACTACTCATTAAATCATATAATCACATAAAAAAAAATTCTCATTTATTTAATTATGACAAATCAATAAACCTCTAATTAATTATTAAATTAATTAGAACAATATCACAATTAATAAACAACTCATTTAATTTAATTATCCCAATTAAATTCACACTTTGTATTATAAAATTATTTCACATTAATACAATCAATATAACACATTTAATTAAATTAATAGACATCAATTTCATCAAATATATATTTTACTCAACAGATAAATCAACACAAAATATTTATTTAATTCAATAAATATTTAAAGATCAAATATAAAAATCTCGTTCGTTACAACAGTGACCTAACAAAGTATATGCAACCTGTTGTCAGCACCGTAAATCTAGGCCGTATAATATTGAAATTAGTAGTACTTTTATATACAATTTATTATATTCATAACTAAATTAAATAAAATCAAACAAAAACATATCAATTTTATTTTTGAAAAGGTCTTAGGGTGACTTCAAATTGTCAAAATGACTCTTATATTTGGATTCGAGGATATATGTAAATAATTCTACTTGATTTTTTATAAAAATGATTTTTAATTAATTACCTATACAATAATAATAATAATAATAATAATAATAATAATAATTTAATTGTCATTATTTGTGACTTGTGACAAACGGAAAGCAGATGCAATGATTGCATACTAAAAAACTTTAGATGAGTGTACTAAATTCAAAGCAACAGAAAAACAAGATTCCAATTATGTGAGGAATAATATATTAATTATGTAAATAGACTATATTAATACATAGTTATACTTTGTGTAGTCTTCTATGGACTGGGAGCCACTATAATTGACAAGCTAACACTAATGTATTTGAAATTAAAAAGAATATACTGTTTGTCTTAAGATATTCTTTGCAAATGATTATTACACACTTATATTTAAATTATGGTGCATGCATTAATAATTAGATCTTAGACACGTTGGGGCCGAAATTCTTCTACAATTATTGTTTGCTGACATTTCCAGGGGAGTTTTCTCTCTTTTTCCAAAGAAAAATGATACTATATATTACAAATATTTACTTTAATTTTTTAATTGTCAATTATGTGAATAAATATTAATAGTAATAAGTGAGGTCCCCCTATAATTCATATCAATCCAGGTTAAGTAACAGTTTGTCCACTAGAAATTAGAATAGAGCACTGGATCCTATCGTCACATGTATTGATAAGTTTCGTAATTATAATTTAGCATAAATTTATCGAAATACATAGAAAAACTCTTTTCTAAATCAAGGGATTATTTTGCTTAGTGGTAAAATGAGATGAAATACTTTTTACTGGTAAATCCTTGAAAAAAGTTATGTAAAATTTATTTATTTTAGAAATATATTTATATATGCTTAATTATTAATTTAGCATAAATTAATAATTAAGCATATATAAATATATTTCTAAAATTATAAAAATTGGGGTTAGTAATAAATTGTATATAATTTTTTTTTTGTTATAATCTCTTCACCTATATTTTAACAAAAATAATAAAAAGATTAGTTTTAAAAATGGTCAATTTGACTTTAAAAAGTCAAAATTGAGCAATTAATTTAAAATTTGGGATGGAGAGAGTATATATTTATGTTGTAAAATGGAGGGGAGTATCTTAGAACAACATCCTCCTCCCAAAAAGCTCTTTTCTTCTTATGGGGGAGGGGAGGAGTATACACTACATGTTTTTAGACTTGTTCTTACCAACTCTTACCAATTTAGTCAGCTTACTTTTTAAACGCCTTGGGTAATACTTTGTTCTTTATCAACCGAAAAGTTATGTAAGTTTAACGTATGAAAAACATTTTCTTTTATGATGAAAACTGCTAGTATTACGATCTTAGCTGCATCGTGAGGATGATGATTAATCTTTCTTTGAATTTGAAGGGAAGGGAAGGGGCGGGGCCAAGCCAAGCCAAGCCAATGTCTCAAATATTGTCGTACGTAGTTGGTCCTACTGGTTCGGCGCCGCCTGTACTAATTGAAAGTGTGCTTTGCTTTGCTGCTCTGCCAATATGTGTATGTTGTAGTAATACTATACTACCAAGTATATCTTTGGACTAAAACTGGCTCCCACTACGCCCCAAACGGGTGATTGTGGGTTCACTTTCACTTTAAATTTCCTGGAAAATTTTAGTACTTCTAGCAGCTTGTATTTATAACTAAACAGCAATATTATATATACAACAAAATTAAAGATATATACAGGGTGGGTGGGTGGGTGGGTACATCACTAAAGACTTTTGATGACGAGAACGTACGGTCTCTGGTCTGGTATAGCCATCACGATGAGTTTTTTGAATTTCCATGATAAATTTGGGTCATCATGAGGGAGCGTACATATGGACCACTTCCTTCCCCAACATGTTTCTACTCCTCTACTACATATGGGCAATTGCATTGTCTGGTTTCTTGAACTTCTATAAATTAGAAGCCCAACTTCTTCCTTCAGTGCACTGACGTTGTAAAACTTCACTGTGAGAGAGAGAGAGAGCGCTTTGGAGGAAAGGAGAATCAGAAGGAGGGAGTGAGCTTGCGAATGGCCTCTGACTTCATTGTCTATTGCGGAAGGAAGAGAAGAACGGCAACTAAGTCTAGGAGGTAAGCTTTTCCTATTACAGTATGCATGGATGAAAACTCTGCTTGTATGCTTAGAAATTAATTCCTCAAATTGGTGCATAAAACTTGTAATTAACAATAATATGTGGTTAATATGGAGTAAAAATGGTGAGTAAAACAATTGTAATGGTTTAATAGTGAAGAAAATGGCTGAAACAGACCGGAGAAAACGAACTCTGGTTCGTCACGCCGCAGCAGCAGTAAGTGACGCCGCAGCGTCATAGCAAATTGGTCGTCGCGCTGCAACGGCAGCACGACGCCGCAGCGTCGGCCTTACTATGGAGCCTCACGCCGCAGCGTGAAGGCCGTGTGCTAGGCTGAGTTGGCATGGACCTCACGCCGCAGCGTCGGCTTTGCCTTAAAAGGCCTTTCGCTGCAGCGCCAAGGCCTTGTTTTTGGCCGGGTCGGTCCGGACCAGGTCAATTCGGGTCGGGTCGTGCAGTTTGAGAATTTAACACTTTTAAATTAAATTCTTATTTAAGTTACGTTAATAATTAGTTAATTACTATTTAATCAATATTAGATAATAATTATGGTTAAATGCAGTTAATTATTTATTATCAGGTTTGTATTAAATAATAAATAAGGATAATTAGTTGATTATTACTTTTAGGTAACCATTTTACAACCAAGATTAAATAGTGTTGTCTTAAGGCGAAAATTGATTAACCTGGTTACAACTTACGTTTGGTTTCCAGGGGGCGCTGCCCCCTTAGACCCCCGCCAGCTCACCGACGAGCTGGGCAGCCGCTCGCTCACCGGGGAGCGAGACCCCTGACTGGGTAGTCGTAGCGGAAATTAAAGTATTTTAATGATGCTATGTCAGTTTTAAATCTAGTCTATAAGTGACTAATTGTTACACGAATATGTACTTAATTGTGTAGGATTTTAAGGAGCGTGTGTTAGTATATTGTAGCAGACGCACCAGGCAAGTTCTCTATCTCAGAACTTTAATTGTGCAAGTTCTCTTGACTTCTATTGACTTGTGCAAATATATTATTGTTGTGCAAGTATTATTGAGGACAAGTTCCCTTTTACCGAAACTTCACTTTGTGCAAGTTCCTAACCTTAAACTTCTTACGTTGTTGCAAGTTCCCTGAAACCATTCTTGTATTATTTATGGCAAGTTAATATTTAAGCTTGAATCTTTAATTCCTCAAGCATGCTCTAAGTGGATTAATTACTTAACAATTATTTCACATCGTTGTTATTGGTACTCGCACACCGTGCAATTGTTTTCGCACAGACATTGACTTGTATTTTATTTAAAGTTCTATTATGGATGAACTGCTATAGTTAAGTCTTAGACATTGTTCGGCTAGACATTTGCAGTATAGATTTTAAAAGCTATCCAAACCATTTGATGATGCGGAATCTTGGACTATATGAACACCCCTAAAAATATAGGGGAGTACCCCACGTATCGGAATATAAGATACAAAGAACAGAAATTAAATGTTATACATACACATCGGGTACTAAAGGTTGATCCCCTCGAGTACTTATTTCTGAGCCAGTAACCAAAGGGTCAACTAGCTATTGACTCCCTTGGACGTTTATTGTTCAAAGTCTACTTGACTAGCATTCGTTTTAAAAGCAATTATTATTCTTGCTTCTGATATTCATATTGTTGAATTCCTCTATTTACATTTTGTTCATCATGATATATATCTTTTCTTGCTGTTATTTAAACTTGCTGAGTAAACTAGTTGCTCACCCTTGCTATATCATGAACCTTATTGCAGTTAAGCTCGAGACCTCAGAAAAAGACAAGGGCAAGGAAAAGATGAACTATTAGTCTTTTAATGTTTGTGTTTTGATCCAGGCATAGTTATGAAACTTTTATTGTTATTTAAACCCTAAAGTACTGTATTAGGGTATATTTGTACTTTTGTATTAAGGTTATCGAATCTGGGACTAGTAACACCTTTTGAATGAACAACATATGTTTATTATATTCCACATTTAGTTATTGTATGTTGTTTGGAGGTGGATGATTGTGTTGGATCGTGATGACCAAGTCCGGGTGTTTGAGACCCGAATTTGGGGGCGTCACAATAACGCTAACGCGTAAATATAATCCCCTATAAAGGGTTATTCATCTCAGTTTGACATCAGAGTCCGCACCAAAGGAAGTTTGGTTTGGATTAACTTCAATAACAGTTCTGGAATTTAGAACGCTCATCAATGATGGGCTAGTCGAATCAATAAGGGTTCGCTAATCAATCAAGGTTCAATAATATAATAGATATTTCAATCGAATAATGAATTTTAAGGTATACAATTTAACAAACATTGTATAACCGAAGTATTGTTTTAAGAGAATTAGAACATCTCAATCAGAGTTATATAATTAGATAATCAAGAATAAGAAACTTGATCAACATAAGTATATGATTTATGAACTTGCTCAATGTAAAAATAAGGTTTAGAAACTTACTTTCAATGCTAAAGATAGAAAACTTGCATAAAAGAGAAGTAGGGTTTAAAAACTTACCTCGTGCATCTGCTACAACTAATATTATCTATTTGCTCTTTAAGTAACCTATACATTCAAGTCACATTGAACAATTAATACTCATAGTTCAACTAATCACTACCTTTATTAAACGATTGACCACTTCAGAAAATATAACTCGAACTTACACTCTTAAACTATTGTTATTCCTTTACATACTTATCATATTGCTTCATATATGTGAAATTATTTTATTTTAAAATTTGAAAAAATTTCATTTTTCTGAGTTTTTGACCCGACTCGGCCCGTTTGATCCGGTCTGAGCCGGTTAACCCGGACCGGCGCTGCGGCGCCGGGCTTAAGCCTTGAGCCCACGCTGCGGCGCTGGCCTGACCCAGACCCGGACAACCCAAGCCGGCGTTGCGGCGCCCGATTTACTCTTTGTACCGGCGCTACGGCGCCGCGCTGCAGTTTCAGTTGCCCAAGTTCACGAAGAACACAAAACAGGCCAAAAAAACTTCCAATTTCTTTGTTCATACAACAAATTAAACATACTCAATTACTATAATTCATATATAATCATTACCCAACCCTTCTAGCATGATTCTAACAACTTAAATCATAAAAACCATGAATCTAAGAACTAAAAATTGAGGTTTTTGCCAATTTATCAAAGTTTCTTCAAATTTAACGAAATCGCTCATTACGGATTTGTTACTACACCAAATCAGTCCACTAAACTTGCATTCTTTTCGTTTCTTAACATATAAACACAATCAATCATCAATTTACCGATTAACGTATAAATTAAGCATCAATTTTTATACATATAAGTCGTATTTAAATATATACTAGTCCTCTGTAAATTTCAAAACTCCAATTAAAACATAATTTCATGGATTAATTACTTTAAAACAGTTTATAGACATCATATAATGATTCATACATGCATATTAATAAATATAAACAACTTTTCAACAATTTACTCATGACATTCAATTAACAGAGAACTTAAAATGTACGTTCATGGAGAAACTTAAAAACATAATTTTAATCTTGAATTCAAGAATTTACCTTTGATTAGTGATTTAGATTACTAGATGATGGAAATTCTTCTTCCAATTCTTAGATTTTCTCAAAACTCTCTCTCTTTTTTTCTTTGTGTTTTAGCCTTATGAAAGAACTGATTGATGAAGAACGTACATGGTAACTGATATGTGTGGGTATCAGTTAAGCGGATTATGGCCTTAACTAATCCCATGTTCTCAAGGCCATGTTTGGTTTATTTTAATTAACTTACTTATTATAAAGTTTATTTGTCACACTTTAATAATCAAATTATATTATTTAACTACAATTAAATAAAAGTCACTAGTACTCATTAAATCAAATAATCACATAATAAAAATTCTCATTTATTTAATTATGACCAATCAATAAACCTCTAATTAATTATTAAATTAATTAGAACAACATCACAATTAATAAACAACTCATTTAATTTAATTATCCCAATTAAATTCACACTTTGCATTATAAAATTATTTCACATTAATACAATTAATATAACACATTTAATTAAATTAATATACAATAATTTCATCAAATATATATTTTACTCAATAGATAAATCAACACAAAATATTTATTTAATTCAATAAATATTTAAAGATCAAATATAAAAATCTCGTTCGTTACAACAGTGGCCCAACAAAGTATATGCAACCTGTTGTCAGCACCGTAAATCTAGGCCATATAATATTGAAATTAGTAGTACTTTTATATACAATTTATTATATTCATAACTAAATTAAATAAAATCAAACAAAAACATATCAATTTTATTTTTGAAAAGTTCTTAGGGTGACTTCAAATTGTCAAAATGACTCTTATATGTGGATTCGAGGATATATGTAAATAATTCTACTTGATTTTTTATAAAAATGATTTTTAATTAATTACCTATACAACAACAACAACAATAATAATAATAATAATAATAATAATAATAATAATAATAATAATAATAATAATAATAATAATAATAATGTAATTGTCATTATTTGTGACTTGTGACAAACCGAAAGCAGATGCAATGATTGCATACTAAAAAACTTTAGATGAGTGTACTAAATTCAAAGCAACAGAAAAACAAGATTCCAATTATGTGAGGAATAATATATTAATTATGTAAATAGACTATATTAATACATAGTTATACTTTATGTAGTCTTCTATGGACTGGGAGCCACTATAATTGACAAGCTAACACTAATGTATTTGAAATTAAAAAGAATATACTGCTTGTCTTAAGATATTCTTTGCAAATGATTATTACACACTTATATTTAAATTATGGTGCATGCATTCATAATTAGATCTTAGACACGTTGGGGCCGAAATTCTTCTACAATTATTGTTTGCTGACATTTCCAGGGGAGTTTTCTCTCTTTTTCCAAAGAAAAATGATACTCTATATTACAAATATTTACTTTAATTTTTTAATTGTCAATCATGTGAATAAGTATTAGTAGTAATATTTTAAGAGAGATGTGTAATAAGTGAGGTCCCCTTATAATTCATATCAATCAAGGTAGCAGTTTGTCCACTAAAAATTAAAATAGAGCATTGAGTCATATCGTCACATGTATCGATAAGTTTTGTAATTGTAATTTAGCATAAATTTATTGCAATATATAGAAAAACTCTTTTCTAAATCAAGGGATTATTTTGTTGAGTGGTAAAATGAGATGAAATACTTTTTACTAGTAAATCCTTGAAAAAAAGTTATGTAAAATTTATTATTATTTAAAACAAAAAATTTAATTGTCCCTTGTACAAAAAATTGATAATTTTTAAATTTAAATATAGAGTTCGCCAGAGTTCAGAAGCCATTCTTTGTATATTGTAATTTATACATACACAGTTATATTATTTTACATATAATTATGTATGTATGAATTACCATTAACTTTTTCTTATTAGAAATTCTTTTGAAATTCAAAAATATTTTGACACCCAAAACTCTACTTTAAAAGTACTTTTGCTATGTCCCAAATATTCCCACCACAACATTTAAACTAAAATGAATGCTCTAAGCCCACAATTTGGTGGTATTTGAGTTATAAATTTGATTTAGAAGGCTTGATGTTTCTTAGTGCCCTTGTAATATACATTTAAAAATATGTGGATCAATGCGAGTTGGATTATAATACCAATGGTCTTCCAAATTCAAACTACATTAGAAGTGTCAATAATTATTTTTTACTCCCTCCGTCTCAAAATTCAAGATTAATATACTCTTTGAAGTTAAGAAGCCCACCAATTTTGTACAAACCACAGCTTTGTACAAAATGCTGACAGTATGTGTGAAGATTTTTTGCTCAATTATTAAGATATTCAATTTAATAAAGTAGATATACTTAGTTAAAAAATTTAGAAGATAATTATTGAGTTGTTAAGATTAATATAATTAATTTATTGCAATATAGAGGTATTGAAACATGAAGAGATAATTATTATATTGTAATAGAAATATGTAATGTAATTTGATAATATTTCAAGTTATAATGAATTTTAATTTATTCGGGACAATAATTTATTAAGAAAAATTTACGATTAAAATTAAAATAATTAAATCGCGTACGAGATATGTTAGTTTGATTTGATAGTTCAATTACTTTTTTTCTGAAGCAACAAAAAAATTCTGTGAGAGTTCATTTGTGTATGTAACCAACACTCACCCCTCCAAAGTATCAATAGAATCATCTCTCCTCCTGTGTCCTTATTTTCCCAAGATTGCCTTTCAATTCCCCGTATTTATAACATCACAATTTCCAAACCACTACACTAACAGTTAACAGATCAAAGCACCACAAGGCCACAGAAAACTCACACATCAAGTAAGTTTGGTTTCATAATGTTGTAGCATTAAATTTGAGTTGTTTGGGTCTTGGTGTATGAGATCCAATCTAATTCTCCCTCCGTCTCTTTTTAAATGTCATTTTAGAAAAATGTTTTTATCTTTTAATATGTATCGTTTGAGAATTTTAATTAAACATTAATTATTTAGTTTTCAATATTACTCCAAGTATTAAATATAACTTTAGTTCTCGCACTACTTTCTATCAAATAAGTAACACTCTCTTATTCCAATGCAAGGACAATATTGACATTTAAAGTTATTTTTAACTAAAAAACATAGTATTAATTGTTTTTCTTAATATGTGTCCACTTCTAAAAAGACAAATAATAAAGGACGGAGAGAGTACTCTCGTTCTGTTTCAAAATTAGAAATACATTTTCTTTTTTAGTCCGTTCCAAAATTAGAGATACATTTCTATTTTAGGTCTATAAAATGACATGATATTCCTAATTTATCATTACTTTTTTACTATCATTTTTAATATCACACCACCATAACCAAATTTCTAAGTTAATACACGACACGTCTTCTGGTTGATTTTATTTTGATAACCTAACACATAATTTCTAAACTTTAGAAGGAATCAAAAAGTAAAACATCAAAATCAAAAGTACTGGACACACATAAAAGGAGACGAGGAGATTACTCTTACGTAATTTGTTGGTTATTAGTCTTTTGTGTGTTTGGAGATTTAAATTTATTATATTATTTTGTTGCGATTGAATTTAAAATAAATTGTGAATTAAATAAATTACGTTTAAAATAAACTATTATTAAAGGAACAAAATTATCACGTACATTTAGTAAATACACTAAACGTCAGTAGACGAACAAGCACATAATGTGATCGTTTGACAAAGAAATTTGACGGGTAATAGTATTTTATATTTAAAAAAATACTCCTTGTGTTCCAAAAAAATAAAATAAGTTTTGCTTTCCTAACTTTTGTCCCAAAAGTAAGTCTAATGGACTCATGGTAATATAAAATAACACAATTCTCAAATTTATCATCATAATTATCGCTACTAATAAAAATAAAGAAATTGTTTAGAAAAGAGTAATATTTAGTTATTTTGAAAGTGAGTTTATATTTAAATTTGGAAACTTATCAAATCTTAGAATACTTGTAAAAATGGCTACCGATTATATACTAAACAATAAGGTACACGTGAGGAAGTACTTAGTAAAGGCAAAATAAATTTTATTCATTAATTTTTACAGTAATAATAAATCTAATTTTTTGACTTTGGGTTCTATCCGGTTTGTGGGACCTCCTCCCTCAAAGAAAATATGCCGACGGTACCTAACCATGGCGGTTTGTGTCGTGGTCGTATACTTATGCCGACATTAGCATACCCATACACCGGCGAATTTACCGTCGCCACACAATCTTTTTCACTAAACTTTAAAACTCAAATGTCGACGGTCTCGTCCCCAACACCGATAGATCCCCACCGTCGATAAAAAAGGCTATAGCGATGGGTGTTATTTCGTCGGGAGTTAGGTACCCTAAGGCGACAACATTTACCGTCAACGTAGAGCTAATAACACCTAATGTTTATGTCACTATGGCGACCACAATACCGTTGGCATAGCCTTTTCTATTTCAAAATCTATTTGGCAAGTAGCTACTATAATATATACCTGTTTATTTAACACCATATACATTAAACTTAAAAGTCAACCAATTTCAAATATTAATTATATAAATTCACTGTACATACATAGCCATAGCAATTAGCAAGTAATGTTAATTAAGCTTAATAAAAATTATCTAAAATTCAAGCTAGCTATACAAAAGATACTCCAATTCACTTGTAGCTTAAATTTACATACAATTGACAAATGCTTGACAAAAGGTGCCATTAACATTAATAGTCCTATTCATACTCACTTGTAGCGTGCGTAGACATATGGATCGATAAGATACTTGAACAAAAGGTGCATTAATAATCGTACTCCGTTTCACTTGTAGCTTCATAAAACTTTAATTCTAAGATATATACTTAAACAAAAGACATTATGACCATCACTAAGCATCACCCAAGTTTGTGGTTCTGGGTTGTCCCTACAACAAAACACAAGATATACAAATAATTAGAATACTAACAAGTGATAAAAGCCAAGCTACATAGCAAATTAAGTAAAATAAATAAATAAATAAATAAAAAAAATCAACTTGGAAGACATTTAATTAACACATGACAACTGAAAATTTGGTGCCTGCAGTGAACCTTGTAATAACTTATGAAAAGAGTAAATAGGCTAATGCACATACCCTTTAAAGAAATAAATAAATAAAAAAACAAAATCATATTATCAAGAACAAAATCAAAAATTTATCTTTATTATCCTCAAACACAAAAGACAAAACATGCATACAAGTCAACTGTTCATATGAGATAACACAATGAAAACCAACCTCATAAATACAAATCAAATTATTTCTGGAATTGAAAAGTTAAAAATACCATAATTAAGATAGCAAACAAACAAAATAACAAGATCAATTAAGCATGAAACAGAACAGAAAATTGACTCCGAAATCGCAAGTAAACTGAAAAATACTACTCTAATAAGATAACAGTGGAAAAGCAAGCTCAATTTCAACAATTATTTGAATTGAACAAACAGAGCAATAATCACAATTCAAATATCCATATACGAATCCAAAAATATCCTAAACCACATTTCTCTTCTGAGATAACCTTTAGTTTCCCGAGAGCCATAGTAACAGCACTGTATAGAACATGAAAGAATGCCAAGAAGAATATGAGGATGTGTATCTGATGCAGTCCATCGACACTTATAAGTGGTACTTCCCCCTGTTGTGATAACTCAGATTAGTTTAGTAATAGATTGATATGCATGTCAATGTCATAAGAGAAATACTCAAACAGGTCAGTGAACAGTACAGAAAATACTAAATTGGGATGACTACTGAATATCAGTAATATAGCTTTTAATATTAATTGAATGTCAAGTTTTGTGGTACTTCCCCCTGTTGTGATAACTCAGATTAGTTTAGTAATAGACTGATATGCATGTCAATGTCATAAGAGAAATACTCAAACAAGTCAGTGAACAGTACAGAAAATACTAAATTGGGATGACTACTGAATATCAGTAATATAGCTTTTAATATTAATTGAATGTCAAGTTTTGTTAGTGAGAACGTGTCAAATAATACATAAGAATTGAATTTGTAACTGGAAAATTATGATTAACCAAGTTCAGATATGTAGCACAGTAGACGCTCGGCTATAGAACTATAATGACAGATCCGTAATGCATAAAATTAGACATGAAGGCAGCCAAAATCTCACCCCAACCAAGAAGAAAATAACTATTCAATCCCTATCAAAGGCATCAATCTTTGTTATCAGTTCATTATAGATTAACTTTTGATAGAAACCAACAATCCAAAACTCCATTTGCAGCAACAATTCTGTGTTGCACCTGCTACCAAACAGCACCAGCTGCATCATCCAACTCTATGCCCTACAATTTTGTCCATCTGTTTTCTTCTTTCATGTGTGTGCGTGTGTGCGTAGCACGTGCATAAAATCAAGAATGTCTTGTATAAAGGGAAGTTGGTACACCATAATCAACACGACTAAATTGCATTCAGCTATTCTGATATTTCTCACGGTATTACCCAACAGCTAACACGTGCAGACATATTTGCTTATGCAAATTGAGTCATTTCTATTTACATGAACATAAAAAACTTGGAAATAGACGAGTGTTGTATTAGAATTATGTCGAGCTATTCTTCAACTATTTAAGATCTTTATCACTTTACCCACTTGTTCCTACTGCCAAAAAAATTACAAGCAATCAACAACGTTCACACTCATTTGTAACTCAGATTTATTAGATGAACCCTATGTCCCTATCCCACTTTTGTTAGTTCTTTTTAAATTGATGGCAGATTTTTCTATAAATAGAATCTGATTCATGTCTTTCCATTTTGGACCCATAATGGTATAACACTAAAACAAGATCCAACTTGATGTCAAAATGTAGAAAACTATTCAAGCCTATTAAACCCATTGGCATGGCAGTATTCAAAGATTCAATATTCAAACAGACTATATAAAAGATATGACAATCAAAATGTTTTCCATCTACTTACAGTAAATCATACCTTTTTGCAAGTAGATTTGTTAACACTAGTTAATACTCTGCCCTCATAATCAAACGTTAAAAGCCTCCGCCCATGCTCCTTATGTTCATGATCAACTTTGACTTTAGCACCTTTAGCAGGACATGGCAACATTGTATCCGCAACATCTTCCGGGATACAAATTTTGGCAATGTAATCCTGAGTAAATGTCAGGATTAACGAAATGAAACCAAGAATCATCAACTCTGCAGTACTTCAGGAAAAGTAAATTAATTAGTGATAAAATTCAATTCAACCAGAAAGGAAGAGAGAGAGAGAGAGATTATTATCGTCTCTACCAGCTTTGACTTTGTCCAAAGCTTCAAAAAGAGCTCGTGTTTCTCTGTAAACCACTGAATAAGCAATTAATTGTGTCATAACCTCGAGTGTAATTCGGAGAACTTGAAAAAAGCAATAAACTGAAATGAATATCACAACTCAAGAAAACAACACCATTTTATCCAAAACTAGTTGGGTAGGCTTAAAACAAATAGCATATGCAATAGTAAAAGTAGAAAGGCAGGGAGAAATATTAAGAGATAAAACAGATAGTTTTTATAAAATCAACTTTAATTTTCGCCTAGAGACATATGATAACCACAATTCTCAACCCCAAAGAATAACATTATACCACACAGCCATAGCATGGTGATCAACTTTGGGGTGGTTCAACTAAAATATACAAGTTAACTATGTGGTAGCAAAAGAAAAAAATCAGATAAACTCAAACCGCATGAGCAATCTCACTGAGGGTAAATTCAATCCCTGCGGTCACAAAGAGGGATTGCACGAATCCCAGGCCTTATTTCAGAAACAGGCAGACAAGATTGGCCAGCAAAATCATCAAAAGGTTTATGAGTTATCTAACAATTTCATAAATCTGTACATTATAGAAATACATGCACATAGAAAAGGAGTTGGTGGAGAACCTCTTCTCAATTTGCTTCCATGCATTTTCCTTACCGTCACTTGGCACTTTCGTCCAAGACGCAAAATCAATTGGGCAATACTCAGACATACGAGCCAAACAACCTATGAAAGTTGTCAACTCTTTCACCACACTTTTGGGTGCAATCGAATTACCTATGTGGTCATAAACCACTTTCACTTGTGTCATCCTCCTCCATATAGGCAAACCCAAAGTAGGACCTCGTTACTTTTTACTAGTGGAGCCTATAAAAAAATAAGGAAATTAATGGTGCCATTGAGCTGATTATGCATGTTAAGGAATGGACAAACTTATAGCAGACAAGCTGCACCCAAGTATTTATTCATGTGGTTGCTAAAGTTAGATCAAGCAAGTATCAACGTTAAATTTTGCATAATAAAAAGGTTTGATCAAGTAACTAAGGTGAATGAACCTTACCGGTGATAATTTCTTTGTCACATGTGATGGAGACTACAGTTGAGCTTCTAATTCCAGAAGTTGCAAATGCACGTGCTTGGGGAAAGTGCCACTCCTCAGAACCAGAGGCAGTTGATCCTTTGAACATACGCATAAATGTTCCACTGGAATTGCTTGCACTGGCCTTTCCATGTTGAAAAAGAAATGGCGTACCTGACCGTCAGGTGTGTTTGGCTGCCACTTGTGTTGTGCTATGTGTGCTGCTGGAGCGTTGATATCGACAATTACTAGAGAATCTGGAGATGCAAATATACTAGAAGCAGGTAGATTGCAGCGTTCCGGAAATGGGACAACATATGGTTTAACTTCTGTGGGGTTCCGAAAGATGGTCTACATGAGAAAAATCCAGAAAGCAGACTTTTGTAAACTGAAGCAGAAAAGTTGAACATTCAATTTAGTTGGACTTAATCTTTGTCTAGCTATACACTCAGATGAATCATAAAATAAAATATTTAAAGATGGTCTTAAAAAATATTATCCAACTATGATATAATATTTCCATTGTGTCTATATCGTTCTTTTAGACTGTATATCCGAGTTAATTTATATGTTTCTTCAGCCTATCCATCTTGTGATTGTTGTCAATTATTAGGACGCGCGCACTCGCACAGAGAGTCTTTTTCTTGTTAAGAAATTATTTATCAAGTCACTTAGTAGGTTAAGATATAAAAATGCTTCAGTTGAATAAAATGTGATTCTAGAGAGAGGAGGGGGGTCGGGAAGGGGAGAGTGAAAAAGTCCCAAGTTACCAACTCGTTTAAAAATTTAACTGTGACTGTTAGAGAGGGGACCGATATTGTATATCATGCATTTCTCTTCTACATCTATTAATATTCTTTGTTATCAGGGGAAAGCAACAGGTAAACCAAATATAGTAGCCTATTGCAAACCTTTTTTCATGCAATAATTTTAAATCAGAGCAAGTGGAAAATTCAGCAGGTTTTAAGGGAAAATATCAAATAGCATAATAATGATATATGGCCATTTACTTGTGGCATCACGAATAGCTAGATATATGGTATAATGTGAGTACACAACTGTAAAATATACTCGACTCGAGAGTACGAAGCAAAACATGCCAGACAGTTATTTAACAATCTAATTCAGTATCACTATAGACTTAAGGGAGATAGTGAATACACCTTAAAAGGGGAAGAGGAAATCAGAAACTGAAAAAAAAAACAAGCAAGCAATGTAAACAAATCCAGATGCCCAAGAAACTGGATTCAGTAACAATAGATCAAGAATTACCTGCAAATGAAGAACATCTGCTAACGGCATTTTCTTCAAGTGAGGGACGGTTAGAAGTTGGGATGGGGTTTGTCCAAAGTAAGCAATTTGATCCTGTGTGGCATGTTGTTGTACCTTTTCAAGATATTTAAGGAAAATAAGTAAAAGTTGTCTGAAATGAAAGAATACAGCCGAGAAAACCAAAAGAAAGAAAAAGTAAACTTACAGGATCCAAAATTTTGTCAATATCTACAGTGCCTTCATAGGTAATGTAAAAGAAAACATTATTTGCTGATACAGCCTCTTTTCCTCGTTGCTTATACCTATAATATAGGAAAGTATCATAACACCACCCGTTTTCTGAGAATAAAAATTGCCAAACATTTGCTAAGAGAAATAAAATTACATACTACTCCATCTGTCCATCTAACCAGCATAGAAATAAGAAAATCATAACCTTAAGGTGATAATAATTCAGAACCAAAACATTCACATCACAATAGAGCTTACCCAAATGTTACTGATAAACCACTGTTGGGATAAGGACTGCACGTTACTGCAGATTATAAAGCAACACAAGAGCAATGATATAATATTCTAAGTTAGAGACCAAATAATGAATAACAAGGTAGGGCCTTTTACTCTACTTCTGTAGAAACAGAGCAGCAATAGAAATAAAAATGGAAGGAATACTGATTTTATTTCAACAATGAAAGCAAATACAACTTGACTGATAATAATCTGGAACATACCAGCTGCTATATATATAGGAAAACTAGCTAAAACACTCAGCTACTTGGGCCTAAAGAAGTGGAAACAGTTTCCACTAATTATTCCACCAAACCATAAATTACTCAACTTACTGACTACTAAACTGTCTCAGTCAACAATAACATAAAAGTAATAAATAATTTTGCATCAGATTTTATCAATCACAAATACATTTAATAAAATCATGTTTGAGTCTATTGAAGTAGAAAATATTTGAAACACTAATTATTGTGTAAAAGTAAAGTAACCTGTTCCCGCGCTCGCATTATCATGTGCTTCCTGCTCTTGTTGCAATCTCTCAACATATGCAATCATTTCAGAATCAGGATTAGGCGTACTGCCATTATCGTGCACCATGAATGTATGTCTACACAAGAAAAGAAACACATAAAATATAGTGCAAAATGAGTGTCATATAGTTATGAATGTAAGAATACTTGTAATTAGGTACAACGAAACATGGACATATATAGCATAAAATTAATCACATTTTGTTAAAAGCATATAAAGGATTTCACATATAAATAGCTTTCAAAATTTACATAGTTATTCCTTCTTCTCCTCCTCTTCCTCTTCGTCATCCTCATCCTCTTCTATTTCCTCTGCCTCGTCCCCCTCATCCTCATTCTCTTCATCGATCCGTTCATAAAGAGATCATTTATCATCTCAGGCATTTGATCTTCTTGAGCATCATCATCTTGGACTCTATTACTCTGAGCATTGTTGACAGTTGCGTTTGATGAAGGTGTTTTTGTGTAATCTGGAGTAAACCCATACACGATGCAATGCCATTGTACAGTATCACGATCTTGATGTAGTAAATTGTAGCAATTTTTACATGGACACAATATCTCTGATGCCGTAGACTCAACTTTGCTGAATGCATAATTAAGAAAATAATTTACTCCCTCCATGTATCTCTTGCAAGGACTTTGTAGTTTCATCCATTGTTTGTCCATAATATTATCCTTAATAATAGTACAATTGTTTGAAGTATAAGGCAATCAAGTAGATCAACTATTAATTCATAAAATATAATAATCAGCAACTATTATTACCTACTGAGACAAAAACTATTTTTAAATATTCTCAAATTAGGGTGGAGCAGATTTATAAATATCACAGAATATAGTCTGGTATATATTTGCAAGACGCTAATTTTCCATCACAGCCCCACTAATTACCAATTTACCATTCATAATTGCAGTATTAAATTCAACAGACTCAAAAGTTTCTTGATTATCATGCCTTTTTGGTTTGATTCTTTCAACTGTGTTACTCCACAATCTTCCAAAATTGAAATTTTTCTTCATAGTTTTCCAAATTTGTTGACCAAAATTTCAATTCGGTTTCAGCTAATTTATGGTTAAATATTGCTATCAATTAATTACACTAACTAGCACAAGCATACATACAATTAAACATACAAACCAATACATGTCAATACAAAAAAGAATTAGGAAGATAAAAGAAGACCCAAAGCATGCTAATACAGAGAAGAATTAAGAAGATAAAAGAAGACCCAAATGATAAATTGCTGGAAAAAATAAAATTACCAATACCAACTTGTTTTCTGAGAATGAAGAGGAGAGAAATCAGATGAACCACAATTCAACTATAACCACACCCAAAATCCTAATATCCCAAAATCCCAAAATCCCAAAATCAGAGAACAAAATGGGTATATGCCCAGAAGTATCGGAGCTTTGGAGATTGATAATACGTGACCAAAAGCTTACCTGATCGAGAATGAAGAGAAGTGGCTGCTTAGAGAGATTAGGATTGGGTTGGAACTTTAGGTTTCATATACGGGGACTAGGAAACTAGAATGGGGAAGGGGGATTAGAGTATTAGATATTGGATCTGGTATTTTTTATTATTATTATTGTTGCTTCTATTTTTATTTTTAGGGAATAGTTGTTATTATTTTGTTATGTCCAATTTTCTATTGGTTTCATTCGGCGCTGAATTTGAGCGCTTTTTTTTCCCCGGTTCTTTTTCGACCCTATAGCGACGGTACTACGGTCGCCTTAATCTTTTTAGGTGCAAATAATAGGCGCTAGTTTTCCCACGCAATCTATGTCGACCGGGTATAAATAGTCGTCGGCTTATAGGGAATATGGCGACGGGTTTTAACAGTGGTCGTTATATCTCGTCGCCATATCACTTTCCTCTTGTAGTGTCACAATTCTCCTATTCATACAATCCAGACAAACTTATGGCCATGTTTTCTACAACCTTCATTTTATCATCAAGTTCAGGGGTAAGACAAGATTGATCATCTCTACACTAGTATTGACTTAACCTCCAAAGGGATATACATATCCCGATGTTAGCCTCAATGATTCTACCAAACACGTGACAAAAGAACAATGACAGAGTAAAACTCAGTCGCCTTTTTACATAGTATGACAGCAGGGAAGCACCAAAAGGCTTATGGAACTGTATGATAGGCAACCTCAACATTGATGTGTGTGCGCGTCTGCATGTGTGTGTGTGTGTGTGTGTGAAGGAGGGAAGGAGAGAGGGAGAGAGGGAGAGAGGGGGAGATTAACGCAAGTACTAATAAAAATCAAATCCCAATATAAGAACCTAAGGTTAGTATCAGAAATCTGATGGAAGGTTTACTCAACTGCATGGACCTAAAATATAATTCAGATTGTTGTGTGTTACTTCAAAGAGAATGACAAGGGTAACCGTAAACAACCAGGTTCTTCAATAAACATGTTTCTGGATGCCTAAAAAAGGAAAAAATATATCCAACTTTCATTTATAATTTGTTCTTCAAGTTTCAAAAGTACAAATAGAATCAAGACAAACCCAAATATAAATCGAATCAAATAAAATGCAGTTAAGAAAATAAAACCAGTGTAGGATAACCTCCTCAATACTGATTACTTCAAAACTTTAAACTCACTCGAGGATGTCAACGTTCCCGCTTTCTATGTGGTTATTGCCATGTACACTTTGACATTTAACACAAAAAAGGACCTCCTTGGGATACTAAAGACACAAGATGCCTTCTACACAGGACTCAAGTGTGCAATATCAGTAGCTTCCTTCAGCAAACATGAGCTCTAAATTGGATGATCTATTGCGCATACAATTTCCAGAAAGAAAATGGTCATAGTCGCCTTCTCCTACTATGCCATGCATTTCTGCACCTAATCCTCATCTTTATGAACCCACAGCAGTTTCACTTACTTCCAGCAATCCGTATATATTAGTGTTATCGGTGACAGATGACTATTAAAAGCATTTCCTACATCCTTCAAATGATAAGCCAGGATAGACTTGAGCTTTACGTTCTGAATTAACATGCACATTGTTCTTGTCAGCTCCCATAGATATATTTATGCCATGGATGACAGATGATTCAGTCACTCTGCAACCTAAATTAAAAGCATTTGCTACATCCTTCAAATGATTATGCCATGATAGAGTTGAGCTTACATTCTGAATTAACATGCACATTGTTCTCATCAGCTCCCACAGTTCTCCACAATCCATCCATCATGTACTTGAAAGTCATTCCATTTGGAGAAATGCCGACTTTCAACATCCTATCTTGAAGCTCCATCAACTTGGCAATGTCACCATCCTTGCAGAGAACCCTCACAAGTGCATTATAACATTCTGTGTCATATATTTGAAATTCTACAGCAAAGAATCTCAATAATGATTCCGCTTTATAGACATTCCTTTCACCACAATACCCATTTATCAAAGCTCTGAAAATTTCCACATCTGGAAGCACATCAGATTCAATCATCTCTCTCATCAAGGATTCACCCTCATCATTTCTTGTTAATCTACACAAACAGCTAATAATAGCTCTATATGCAGCTAAAGACAGTTTTATATCTTTGTAAACCATCTCAGCTTTCAGGAGTAATGCCTCCTCCACACAGTTGCAGTTACAGAGAGAATTTATCACTTCACTAAAAATTTCCACAGTCACCTCATGACCATCTCCAGACATTCGTTCCAAAAGATTCTTTGCTGCTATTGCCCGATTCTCTCTACACAGAGAAACAATTAGATAATTATATATATCTTGAGAAACTGAAACTTTAAATCTCTGAAGCTCCACAACCAGATTCAGAGCTGAAAGCAACCTATCCTGCTTTTCATAACCTTTTATCAGTATCCAACAGCTGAAACTATCAGGGGAAACCCCATTACTAATCATTTGACGCAACAGAGACCTTGCCGCTTGCATCATTCCCTCCTTGCAGTAACCGCATATAAGAGTATTATACGACACAACATCTGGACTCAGCCCTTCATGAAACATGCGATGGAAGAGTTGATGAGCCTCTCTCATATTCATGTCCTTACAGTAACCATTTATTAAGGCAGTATATGTAACCAAATCTGGCAGCACGCTTCTCCTATACATAATATTATATAAATAAACTGCATCTTTTAATCGTCCCTTCTTGCAATAGCTATTAATCAACGTATTATACGTGACAACATCAGGATCAAATCCTTCTTCTTCCATCTTCTCCAAGAACTTATTCACCTTATCAACATCTTCACCCTTGCACAAAACATGAGTCAATATATTAAAAGTAAAGGAATTTGCACGCAACCCAAGTCTCCCCATCTCTTCATAAATTTCCCAACATTTATCAACATAATTCAACCTTGAAAGCCCATTCAAAAGACAATTAACTGTAACAACATTTGGAACTAAACCAAATTTCACCATCTTTCTAAAAGCAATCAACCCATCTCTAATCATACCGTTTTTGATATAAGCTTTAACAAGCATATCAAAGATAACTGGCTCCCAACTACAATCATCAGTACACAGAACCAAAATTTTGAAAACATCCGTATAATTAGAAGCACTTCTATTCAGCTCTACTAATTCTAACAATAATGTCATTGCTTGTGAAAAATTCCTCGACCATGCTAATATATGAACCATAAGACAGTAATTATGAGCATTTGGTTTAATACCCAGATCATTTTTTACCCAATGGAAGAAATCCAGAGCTGTAGATGAATCAGATTGACATCTGAACAAAACCCTAGAAATTTCTTGGGTACCCAGATGGGGAAGAATCCCTTTTATGTCTTTGTGAAGAAGTGAAAAATTGGGTTTGCCTTCTCTAAGATTTGAGCATATGAGATTGACTATATTATTGGGGTTTTGGGTATGAGGGAGGAAATTGTACAGGGCGTTTGAGATTGAATTGGTTTGAGGGTCAGATATGGTATCGAGAGAGGATGATGAAAATGTTACCTTTGACAGGAAATTAATGGTGGAAATGGGGCACAAAATAGATGCAAAGTGAATTGATTTGGGGGTTATATTATTTGCCCAATTAATTGGGTTCATCAGTAGCTAGTAAGAAGGTAGTACAGACACAGAAACTGCAAGTGCTGGTGAAAGAGAGAGAAGTACAACCCGATTTTGCGTCTAATTGTCTAGAGCTCTCTCTGAACAATTCGCAGCAGATGATTTCCCGACCCCAGTTTGAAGTTTTACGCCGGGCTTGTATGTTTTCGATGGGTTTGGTGGGTTGGAAAAATACGTACACACTAAAAATATTACGATGAGATTAAGGCTTTAAAATTGTGTTTGCACCAACATTTGTCCGCTCACCAAATAATTCAGTAACGAACAATAATTTGAACAGAGAACAAACAATGAACGCATCAAAGATTTGATAGTTTGGACTCTCGGGAGATAGCTTGGTACGAGAATTTATGCAAGTCAAAAGTGTCAACAATGGATAAAATTAATTGCTCTATTGGAAATAAGAATCTCAATTAGAGTTTTCATACGAGTATATATCCAATGTCGGGATAAGATATTCATTCCTTAAAAATAGAAAACAAATCAGAACATGGAAAACGTAAATCAATTCGGATTTTGACCTTTCTAGAATCTCAAGACACCAAATAATCTGATGTGATAAAAAATTCAAGTGCACAGTGTCAAATTAAAAAATTGACAAATACATGCCAAAATCACATAGACTAGATTAATTTTAAAATATCTTTAATATTTATTTTGGGCGAATTAGAAATAAAGATAGAGAATTAATTATTAATTAATTATAATTAAACACTAACTAACTAATTAGAAGATAAAAATTAATAATAAAGAATTTGTTATTTTCTAGAGGCACTAGAGATCTAGAAGGGGGGTTAAATAGATCCTTATAAAAGTTTAACTTATTAATAATATTATCAAATAATTAGTTAATCAGATTGATTATGCACAACTGAATATACATTTGAAAATCCCCCTTAAAGATTAAAAAGAAATCTCAGTTCCAACTTTAGTTATGACTTTCAGTCACAAACAATATAATATATAATAGAATATAAGAACAAAAAAGGTAAATGACACATGCGAGATTTTAAGTGGTTTGAAGATTGAATAACTCATAGTCCACTCTTCTACTTCACAAAGTAGAAAATCCACTAAGGATATAGATCACACAGATCTTTACAACTGAACCACTAAGGTTCCTTCGAGTCACTCAATCTCAGAAACGGTTGTTGGGCTAAATCTATACAAGCAAATTCACGTCCACAAGTAATATAATGATAAGAGAGTTGTCGAACCCACGAGAAATAATCTAACAAAACAATCAAACTACTAATTCTTGTATCAATTCAATTTTAGCTAAACTATTAACATAAACTGAATAAGCTAACGAATCAACTTAATTACCAATCTACAAATTAATACGAAATAATAATAAATTTAAACGGACAAGATTACCTGCTAACTTGGCCCGAAAGTGGTCTTTTACAAAAAATTTCGTCATAACTTAGTTATGACGTATTTTTCCTTCGTTCCACTTGGAACATTTCCATAACTCTCTCAACTATACTTCCTTATCCTCGGATTTTAATTATCCAACATCAACAACAATTTACACAAGTCCAGATTAAGTCCTATAAACAAGTATAATCCATCCTTTACGCTAAGGCTTACGTTCTTAGTTTTGTTTTCACTTTTCATGAAATTTAACAAACGGTTTAACATGATTAAACCACATACAACCTTATCTCTCCAAGATCCTTCAATGATCTTCATAACAAACAACAACAACGACCAACACAGCACTTCTTAGCACACTACAAAACTTTTATAAAAAAAGAAGAGATGAAGTAGTTAGGGTTTGTTGTTCTTACCTTTTCTTGCTATTTCTTCTTCTTGATCTTAGCTTAAATGAATAACCAAGCTTACTAAATTCCTTTTTCCTTTTCTTCTTGGATGATCTCTATCACTCTCTTGTTTTCTTTTCTTTCTTTCCCTTGCTGTTTCTTTTCTTTCTTTTCTCTTTAGCTCTTGAGATGAAAATGAAGATGAAATGGCTAAGTATGGATGATTAAATGAAATCATCATACACTTAACCTAACCTTGCTCTAGTTAACTAACTCATGTTGGACATAATCATAGCTTAAAGCTTTGTTTGGTTGAAACAAAATGAATAAAGAGAACTATGCATTAATTGCTTGCTTGCTCTTGCACTACAATTTCCATTTATAGAGGTTTTCCATCTCCCTTGGTACCCCCTCTCCCTGTGGTCGGGTGCTTCCCCCCCATGACTCACTCTTTTTGTTTTTTTTGCTCTTCAATTATCCCATGTGTTGAATCCCCAACACATGCCACCTAGCCCTCCTTTCCTTGGCCTTCACACATCTAGGATTTAACCTTAAGCTTTCCTCACACATCTAGGGCTTAACCCTAGACTTTCCTTTAGCTTTAACCCTAGCCAAGCCTTTATAACCCTAGGCTCAACCCTAGCCAAGCCATCCCAAACCCTAGCTAAGCCATTTTAAAACCTAGGCTCGACTCGACTCGGTTATATCGAAACTTAGTTTCGATTCTAGTTTCTTTCTAGTTAGCTTTCATAACTCATTTGGTTAACAAAAAATCCATTTTTCCCTTTTGTACATTCGATTAGAGTTTATGTCCCCGAACTTCGTCTATTACTCATTTTCTTTCTAGTTAGGTTTTTCTAACTTGTTCGACAGGCTAAAAATCGCGAAATTTCTTTCATTGATTTTATTGGAGATTACGTCTCCCATTCCCAAATAAACTCTATGTTGTTATTCAAAAAGTTGAAAAGTCGAAAAACAAAAAAGGCGTTTTTAGCGTGTAGTATTTTTACGTCTTTTCTCGAGAAAATTTTATTTTCCTTCTACGACTTCATATCGTATATAAACACTTACATATCACATTTCTAGGTCATCATATGACCTTAAATCACATAAAACACAATATCATACATAAAAAATCTCATTTTATTCATTAATACTCAGAAACCCTAATTACAAGGATCCAAAATATTTACAATTGTTACATCTGACATGGTTGGAGGCTAACTTGGCAGCTGCTGTTGCCAATCATATAAGGTCAGAGGATGGTTCTATTGATGAGGAGCCCATGGAGGATCTCGGGAGTGACCAGATGAGCTCGACTAAGGATGGGTTGTTCATGGGATTGACGGAGGCTCTGGCCGGGGACGTCCCACATCCTGTTTTGTCTTTCGATCATGTTGTTGTGTCGAGAGATGAGCTAGACTAGCGAATACACCTCCTTACTTTTGAGCGTGATTAGGCTCGAGCCTTGATGCTAACCGCCATAGCTGGTAAGGATGCAACTTATGTCGAGAGGGATGCGACCCTTGTTGCTAGAGATGCTGCCATTGCTGAGAGAGATGTCTACGCGTCGTACGCGGACGAGTTTACAGACCAGGCCCGGGCCATTGTGGATCGTCGGGACGGGACTATATGCACAACGTTAGACCTTTTGAGGCGAATTGATGCGGTAGAGCAAGAGCTCAGGTCTGCTCCCCCGACTGCAGAGACGACATGCTATTTTGAGCTTTTATCTCACCTCACTAAGGGTTTATAGATTGCACTTCATTCTACTTTTTTGCACAGACTATGTCAGTTTATCATCCGTCATAGAAAAATATTTGTAATTTAAAACAGTTTAAACATTGATAAATATTTACAAATCGGTCAACTTCCCTGTTTGATGTATCGTTGCCTTTTCTCTGACTGTCATTTCATCTTGATGATTATTATCTGGACATATCGTTGTTTTCCTCATTTCAGATGCTCATGCCAGATTTGATGGCTGATTGCTGAGGTGTCGTTAGGAGTTATTGGATTGGGTCATCAATTTAGGTTATTTTGGTGTAAAGGTTTGGTTATTGGTTTATTTTGGGAAGTTTGAGTTTAGGAGGTCGATTGTGAGTAAGGGTTAATATTTGTGCTAGTTGAAAGATTTTGTGATCGATGGGTTTGGGGAATTTTTGAAAGGATTAGACTGCACCGCATTCGGCTGCCTACGTACTCCTATTGGGGGAGAAGATCAGGTCTTACGTAGTTTAGGCCTGGCCAGGATAAGCAAAAGTTTGGATTCGACACCGTTCTATTTTTTTTAAGGAACTTTTTATGCATATTATCGCTTTACTGAATTAGAATTGATAGTCTGGGGGAATACCTCACCATCGATTTCTTGTAATATTAAAGCTCCACCTGACAATATTGCTTTGACAACGTATGGTCCTTCCCAGTTTGGAGCAAACTTTCCTTTGGCTTCGTCTTGGCATGGAATGATCTTCTTCAACACCATATCATTCACTTTGAATTCTCGACGTCGCACCTTTTTGTTGTATGAGCGGGAAATTCGTTGTTGGTATAACTGCCCATGAAAAATCGCAGCTGCTCTTTTTTCGTCTATCAAAGCCAACTGGTCATAGCGGTCTTGCATCCATTGTTTCTCTTTAATTTGGGCATCTAATAGTATCCGGAGGGATGACATTTCGACCTCGATTGGCAATACTGCCTCCGTGCCGTATACTAAAGAGTATGGAGTTGCCCCAGTCGATGTGTGTATTGATGTTCAGTAAGCCAGTAAAGTGAGAGGCAACAAATTTGGCCATCCCCGATGGTTGGTAGTCATTTTCTCCATAATTTTCTTAATGTTTTTGTTTGCAGCCTCTAATGCCCCATTCATTTTCGGCCTATAGATCACTGAATTGAGATGTTTGATCTTGAATTTGTCGCATAACTGTAACAACCACAAAATCCATACACTTCAACTCTCCACATCGGTCGTTAACAATACATCTATATTTTAACTTTATAATATTAATCGATAATAAACTCAATAAAACGCGGAATAAATAAAAACTTTTCAGTTTTCTTTCTTTGCTTTCCCTGAATCATAACCTTTATTCAATTACATATTCTAGAATCACAATTGATTCGCTTCATCAAAGTTATAATAAAAATAAAACTTCAAGATTCAACACCCTTTATACAACGGATAATATTAAATTACAACTCAATACAAATTTAACAACTCTACATTTATTACAATTAATACATTTTCAAATACATCATACCGAACCTTAATCATGGTTCAAAAACATAATTTAAGCTAAAATAATTAATCTGCATGCTTTATATCTGAATCATGCCATTCAATTTACCTTGTATCTTTAACCGTATTTTAAACCTGCAAAAGTGGTTATTTGCAAGAATGAGCTCGACAGCTCAGCAAAATCTAACAGTGTGTATGCATCACATAACACATAGATAACATGCTCAACATTTAAATTATAATCGTTTGACTAAATAAATCATGCATAATGATCAACACTTAACAATTAGAGATTGAGTTCCATAACTCAATCAGCATTCTCTACTCAACAAACGTAGTCATATTTTGACTTGGTCGTCTCATACTTGTAACATATATAAAGTACATCATGCTTATACATCATATGATTAAAACAATTAATCAATTAATTCATATAACAAATAGGAACTGAAAGACTTGCCTGATTTGTAGATTATCAACTACCATAACCAGCTTATATCTATCTGCACGTCACGTATCCTACACGATATATATAATCATGCACATCATTTATTAGCCATGTAGTAATACTTAATATTCATTATACTTAAAAATTCATAATCCTTCATTTTTATTATAAACGTTATAAACCTTCATTTTATTGCGTCTCGCTTTAATCGACACTTAACCACTGGCTAAGTTTTAAACTTTGTTCTACACTAGATGCGTAATGGTTATAAGTAATTCTTGTTTAGGGTAACATATGATAACCAAAAAGAAAAGAATTAAAAATAGGAAAAATTTTCCATTTCTGCAATTCTCGCCGGGGCGAGAAAATTATAACATGAAACCCTCGCCGGGGCGAAAAACTATAACGTGAAACTCTCGCCGGGGCGAGAAATTCCCTAACAAAAACCTCGCCGGGGCGAGACATCTGATTTCCAGATTTCAAAGCCAAAAATTTCCAATTCCTTCATCCAATAGGCAATTTACGCATACCCAGACATCGTACATAATGTAAAACTAAAACCTAACATGTGTACAGTGATTCTAACAACATAAATTGCTTAAATAACAAATTTTAAAGACCCAAAACCAAAGTTCATGCTAGTTTTTCATATTTGAACAAATTTAACGAATCAAACTCTCACGAATTCGTTTCTCCACCAATTTGATTGATTTAACTAGAAACGTTTTCGTTTCTCAGAATACTAACACAATCCATTATCAATTACAGACTCTATACATGAATTAACTATTAATTTTAGTCTCAAAATAGACTAAAATATACATATTACCACAAAACTCAATTTTCTTCTTCTAATTCATGTTTCATGAATTTGATAACTCCAAAATTATATATAAACACCAAATAACGGATTAAGCATGCTTATAAACATATATTACCAATACTTCATCAAATCCTTCAACCAAAAATCTATTTTAAAGAAAACTCAATGAATATAAAATTAACAACTCAAAGCTAGATTATTACCTTTGATTCTTGCTTAGGTTATCTAGATGATGACAAGAATTGTTTGCTAAATCTTCTTCCTTCTCTTGATTTCTCAGGTGACTTCTCAATTTCACAGAGAATCCTTTTTCTCTCACTTTCTCCCTTCCTCCCTTCTCTGTGCTCTCTCTTCTCCAGACTTAGGAGAATAACGTAAAAATTAAAATAAAACCTCTCCTTTAGTCATTTACAAAAACAAAGGGTCTTTAGGCCATGTTTGGCTAGAACCCAATATATATATATTTTTTTAATAAACCTTGCCACACTTAAATATAATTTTATTTAATAAAAATAATTTTGTTTAATAAAATCATCTTTCACTTAATAAATAATTTTATTGAGTAAAATTATTTATCCTCTCATTTAATAAATTACCAACATCTATGCATAATAAACACGCATCAAATATAAAAATATTTATCTTCACCTTACTTAATATTCTTATACAAATAAATTATCACACAATATTCCCATCAAATATTTATTTTATTAAATAAACATCTCAATTAAAATATTTATTCTACTCAATAAATATTTTATCCATTTACGAAATTCACAATCATAACACATTAACACGTAACATATTTATATGCAATACATTACTCTCTCATTTTATTAATATAATTATATTCTCATTAATTCCTTAGTTTAATTAAATAAATCACTCACATTATTATGAAATTTAATTCACAATAATTTTCATTGTTCACAAAACATAACAATCAAATTATATTATTTCCCAATATAATTTCAATTTTCTAATATTCAGTAAATATCTTTTTCGTAACAATTTCCTTTATTTCATTCAATAGTTTAATTAACTATTAAACCTCGTTTCACAAATACACGAATATATAATTCTCTTCACATTAAAACATATATTTCACAATATATATATATCACATATACTCATACACAAAACTCAAAACGTCACATAATAAGAATTTTCTATTTGCTAAATTCTTATTTAATAATTTCTAAAAATTCGGGTTGTCACATCCTTCCCTCCTTATAAGGATTCCGTCCTCGGAATTAACGAAACATCCCTTACTCGGTTTTCACTAAATCCCTTTCACAAATATCGTCGAATAACTTCAACGCATTACCTTAATGTAGGTTTTATTTCATCACCTTCACTTAAACTTGAAACACTTCGAGTATTATATATTCTTTTTAACCCTCTAACGCATTTATTGCGTATCATATATGTCATAATCATAAAATACCTTGATTTAGCATCGGATAAATACTCGGGATATCACATTCACCCCTTCTTCTAAGAATTTCGTCCTCGAAATTTTGTTTTACTACTATTCGATCCTTCCATTTAACGAAATGGACTTTACGTTAATCTCTACTTATTCATTGGATTCTACAACCAAATTCTTTCTCTAGAGACCTTTCTAAGGTCATCACATTCTTCACATCTTCTTCTTCTAAAAATTTCTCATCATTCTCTCTTCCCTTTCTGGAACTTCATTTCTTCATCAACATATGCCACATTCCATAACTTATCCCTTTTTAAGGAATATCTTCTTTCTACTTCCACCTTTCAAAAGAATAAGAATCTTCCACAATTGTTCAATAATTGGGAAGCAGTACGAATAATTCAAGAATTTAATGATACATTCAAAAACTTTCAATAATCTGCTGAGGAGTCGTAAAGACTTGAACCTTGGCCTAGGTTAACAAATATTTCTACTGTAACCTTTAACAGTCAAAGACTATGGACCATCTCTTCTCGTACTCCAGGTGATCAGCCCTTCGTACTATGTATTGTGCACATACATATTAACGTTATTGCGTAACCCCCATTGCATGGTTAGTTCACCTCAGACTTAATACAAATTCCGCACCAGAATAAACTGGTTTGGCATAAAATCTCAAAGAACTCTTAAACTTCATAAATATCTTTCAACAGTTGTCTAGCCGAATCAATTAGCATAGACCTTGAACAACAATTCGAATATTAATCAAAATATATATATTTTTTAGCCAACTCAATTGGCATATCTTTTAATAACTAAAAAGAAAACCAAAATTCTTTTATGACATCATGATACCGTACCGCTCGATGGTACGTTGAGCATTCCGTCATTTTTAGGGCTTTGTCATACTACATCATACCATAGTGGGCTGACGATCCTTCGATCACATCCAACACTAGGTTCGGTTGCATTGATGACTCAGTCGTTGAAAATACATTTTGGTAGTTTCAAATCATTTTTGTCTAGCTGAAACAATTAGCATAGACGTACAATTAATAGCACCTTTTTACAATTTATTGGTTCAAGCATTGACCCAATATATTTTCGAGAATACAAAATTTGCGAATATCAGCACGATGTCAATAAATTTCGAAAATCTAGCATAGCTAGAAGAATTAGAATCTCCATTTCTCCTCCATCAACTTCAATATTTACTCCGTTGCTTCATTACGCAATCATTCTATCATTCTTCAATATTATCAATGCTATCTATAGCACAACTTTTCTATACCCAATATAGTTCATCAAACTTACCACACTTTGGAAGTTCAGGAACTTACCACAATCATATGGATTAAGGAACTTATCCTAGTCAGACCAAAATCGTCCATTCGCTGAGGGGTTCTACCATACGATTATGAGTCACGATCTTACCATAAGTATGAGTTTTAAGAACCGTACCTAATCTTAATATTCTCTAACTATCAAATATAAATATGAGAAAAGAATCACCTTCTCATCATATGTATATTGATAGTGCGACATCAATATTTCAATGATTATCAATATAAGAAGCTAAGTGGTTGTCGAACCAACTTGACCACTAATCAATATAGGAAGCTGAGCGGTTGTTAAACCATGGACAAATCCCGTCCCATACCAGGACTTGTTCAACTCAAACACTATATTAATATAGGAAGCTAAGTAGTTTTCAAACCAAACACAAATTCTCGTCCCATACCAGGAATTGTACAACTCAGCCACTAACATGAGTCCTCAATTGAAATCCCACCTAACTTCATCTTGCTCGTCTCATCCTACGATCTTTTTTATTCTTCTCTTTAATCACGTTATCTTATGATTAATCATCTCAGGTGTTCCCTGTTCTTTTAGCTCTTCAGGTTCTTCTTTGAACCTAATCATTTTATCATAATCTTGTCTCACATGAATTCGCTAATCTCTATTTGAGTTCATTCTTATCATTCTATCATTCTCATCTTATAGATATCGTCTATTTATTAACACCATCTTTATTACTGGAGTCAGGTAACTCCTGATTCTCATCTTATTTAACTCTTCATGATTCTTCTTTGAATCTTCTTGTTTATATATAACAATTCTTCCTTTAAGAATCTCTATCTTTATTCACATTATTCAATATTTTATTCGAGTTTACCTCGCGTCATTCTCATCTTATTCCTGTAACGTTTCTAGGACTTAACTCATCTCATGCTTCTACCTATACGAAAAGAATCACTTATTAATCATACATATCCATAATTCTATACGTAATACACCTCGAGTCTCTAACAGTGTTCTGTACAGCACCTGAGTGGTTTCCCACAAACAACCAACAAACTAGTCCCCGTCTCGTCTACACTGTCTTGCACAACGAGTTAGATCGGTCGCTAGTTCGTATCAACCTCCGCTCTCTGAAGGAATTGTTTAGTCCAGATACCATACATCAACCATTAAAGAGTACGATTGTACCATAATCATTTTTAACTTATTATTCTCTTAACTTTATCATCTTCACTTCTATTCTCTAAGGTTATAACCTAAGGTACTCGTACCTAAGGTTTCTAACCTATCAGCTCTGATACCAACTGTAACGACCCCAAAATCCATACACTTCAACTCTCCACATCGGTCGTTAACAATACATCTATATTCTAACTTTATAACATTAATCGATAATAAACTCAATAAAACGCGGAATAAATAAAAACTTTTCAGTTTTCTTTCTTTGCTTTCCCTGAATCATAACCTTTATTCAATTACATATTCTAGAATCACAATTGATTCGCTTCATCAAAGTTATAATAAAAATAAAACTTCAAGATTCAACACCCTTTATACAATGGATAATATTAAATTACAACTCAATACAAATTTAACAACTCTACATTTGTTACAATTAATACATTTTCAAATAAATCATACCGAACCTTAATCATGGTTCAAAAACATAATTTAAGCTAAAATAATTAATCTGCATGCTTTACATCTGAATCATGCCATTCAATTTACCTTGTATCTTTAACCGTATTTTAAACCTGCAAAAGTGGTTATTTGCAAGAATGAGCTCGACAGCTCAGCAAAATCTAACAGTGTGTATGCATCACATAACACATAGATAACATGCTCAATATTTAAATTATAATCGTTTGACTAAATAAATCATGCATAATGATCAACACTTAACAATTAGAGATTGAGTTCCATAACTCAATCAGCATTCTCTACTCAACAAACGTAGTCATATTTTGACTTGGTCGTCTTATACTAGTAACATATATAAAGTACATCATGCTTATACATCATATGATTAAAACAATTAATCAATTAATTCATATAACAAATAGGAACTGAAAGACTTGCCTGATTTGTAGATTATCAACTACCATAACCAGCTTATATCTATCTGCACGTCACGTATCCTACACGATATATATAATCATGCATATCATTTATTAGCCACGTAGTAATACTTAATATTCATTATACTTAACAATTCATAATACTTCATTTTTATTATAGACGTTATAAACCTTCATTTTATTGCATCTCGCTTTAATCGACACTTAACCACTGGCTAAGTTTTAAACTTTGTTCTACACTAGATGCGTAATGGTTATAAGTAATTCTTGTTTAGGGTAACATATGATAACCAAAAAGAAAAGAATTAAAAATAGGAAAAAATTTCCATTTCTGCAATTCTCGCCGGGGCGAGAAAATTATAACATGAAACCCTCGCTGGGGCGAGCTCTCGCCGGGGCGAGAAACTATAACGTGAAACTCTCGCCGGGGCGAGCTCTCGCCGGGGCGAGACATCGGATTTCCAGATTCTGCAGTTCGCGAACTGCAGAATTTCAAAGCCAAAAATTTCCAATTCCTTCATCCAATAGGCAATTTACGCATACCAAGACATCGTACATAATGTAAAACTAAAACCTAACATGTGTACAGTGATTCTAACAACATAAATTGCTTAAATAACAAATTTTAAGGACCCAAAACCAAAGTTCATGCTAGTTTTTCTTATTTGAACAAATTTAACGAATCAAACTCTCACGAATTCGTTTCTCCACCAATTTGATTGATTTAACTAGCAACGTTTTCGTTTCTCAGAATACTAACACAATCCATTATCAATTACAGACTCTATACATGAATTAACTATTAATTTTAGTCTCAAAATAGACTAAAATATACATATTACCACAAAACTCAATTTTCTTCTTCTAATTCATGTTTCATGAATTTGATAACTCCAAAATTATATATAAACACCAAATAACGGATTAAGCATGCTTATAAATATATATTACCAATACTTCATCAAATCCTTCAACTAAAAATCCATTTTAAAGAAAACTCAATGAATATAAAATTAACAACTCAAAGCTAGATTATTACCTTTGATTCTTGCTTAGGTTATCTAGATGATGACAAGAATTGTTTGCTAAATCTTCTTCCTTCTCTTGATTTCTCAGGTGCCTTCTCAATTTCACAGAGAATCCTTTTTCTTCCACTTTCTCTCTTCCTCCCTTCTCTGTGTTCTCTCTTCTCCAGACTTAGGAGAATAACATAAAAATTAAAATAAAATCTCTCCTTTAGTCAGTTACAAAAACAAAGGGTTTTTAGGCCATGTTTGGCTAGAACCCAATATATATATATATATATATATATATATATATATATATATATTTTTAATAAACCATGCCACAGTTAAATATAATTTTATTTAATAAAAATAATTTTATTTAATAAAATCATCTTTCACTTAATAAATAATTTTATTGAGTAAAATTATTCATCCTCTCATTTAATAAATTACCAACATCTATGCATAATAAACACGCATCAAATATAAAAATATTTATCTTCACCTTACTTAATATTCTTATACAAATAAATTATCACACAATATTCTCATCAAATATTTATTTTATTAAATAAACATCCCAATTAAAATATTTATTCTACTCAATAAATATTTTATCCATTTACGAAATTCACAATCGTAACACATTAACACGTAACATATTTATATGCAATACATTACTCTCTCATTTTATTAATATAATTATATTCTCATTAATTCCTTAGTTTAATTAAATAAATCACTCACATTATTATGAAATTTAATTCACAATAATTTTCATTGTTCACAAAACATAACAATCAAATTATATTATTTCTCAATATAATTTTAATTTTCTAATATTCAGTAAATATCTTTTTCGTAACAATTTCCTTCATTTCATTCAATAGTTTAATTAACTATTAAACCTCGTTTCACAAATACACGAATATATAATTCTCTTCACATTAAAACATATATTTCACAAAATATATATCACATATACTCATACACAAAACTCAAAACGTCACATAATAAGAATTTTCTATTTGCTAAATTCTTATTTAATAATTTTTAAAAATTCGGGTTGTCACAATAACTCTCTCATCATTGCATTTTTTAGATTCTTGGCATTATCTGATACTAAGATTTCTAGTTGGCCGTATCGACATATGACATTCTTCTAGATGAAGCTGACGATGATTTCCTTCGTGACTTTAGGGAAGGAAGTCACTTCTGCCCATTTCATGAAATAATCGATCATGGTGAATATAAATCGATGCCTGTTGCTAGCCTTGGGCTCGATTGGACCGATCAAGTCTATTCCCCACATCGAGAATGGCCACGGTGTGGTCATACAATGCAACTCGTTGGGAGGAGTGTGGATAACATTGGCATATATTTTGCATTAATAAGATCTCTTGACGTGGTCGTCATAATCTGCTTTGAGGGATAGCCAATAGTGACCGGTTTTTAGAATTTTCTTGGCAAGTAGTGGACCGCATATTTTGCCATGCACCTCGTCCATGAGTCTGCTCTTTGTCCAAACACCTCAAGAGTCCCATGCCGACGTCCCTTTTGTACACGGCGTCTCCGCTTAAGTAAAACTTCATCGTCACCTTTTAGATTCGCTGCCTTTCAATTCGGTTTGCCCTAGTGGGGAAGGATTTGTCCCGCAAATACTCTTTGACGTTGTGATACCACGGTTGCCTAGGTGGAGCCATCTCATCTGACACTTCCCCAACGTAGCTCCCGTAGGTGAGAGCGTTTTGTATTACAAATTCGATGCTGGGGGCGCCCTTGCTCTTAGATGCACGGATTACCGATGCTAACGTGGCTAATGCGTCTGCAAAATCATTTCTGTTTCGCGGGATATGTTTGAAGGCGATGTCTTCGAACTCTTTGGTCATTTTGACGACATGTCAATGATAAGGGAGCAAATGGAGTTCTTTGGTACTGTATACCCCTATAGACTGCCGGATAACCAATTCGAAATCTCCGAAAATGGTCAGCTGCTTGATACCCATACTTCAGGCCAATTTCAACCCTAGTATACATCCTTTGTACTCGGTTGTATTGTTGGAATTGCTGAACTGCAGCTTAACTGCTGCGGGGAATTGTTCACCTGAAATGGATATCAGGACTGCCTCGACTCTAGCTTCTTCCATGTTTACTGTACCGACCGGGAATTTTGGATTTGCCTTGTAATTCGAATTTTTGAATATTAATGAATATATTATATTTTATTAATATTATTTTTGTGTTGTATGTTTAAAGGTTGTGTGACAACCTGGATTATGTGAATGCATGAAATTTTACGTGTTATAGTTTTGTTTAAGTGAATAATTGATTTCGCGTAGCGTCGCTAAATCACTATTTACGGGACACGTTTTCCGAGGAACTATTCATGCCATAATATTTTTGGTGTCTTTTTCAATTTTAATAAATTTCATAAATACGTGCGAGCAAAGTGATAATTTTTTCAAGCGTCGAAAATTTTATTTGAGCTGATACATGATTTTATCCGTATCCGAAATGTATTATACGGGTGTTCCGAATATATGGACAAATCCCATAATAATTATTTTTATGCGTCCCAATAATTTATGAGAGTACCCATTCTAATTTTGGGTAGAGTTATTTACCAAATTGGGTACAAAAGTGAGAGTATTCGGATATATTTTTGTGTATTATTTTGGCTTGTTACTCCAAGAGGGAACCAACCCCCATTTTTAGACCAATCAAATGAGTGTGTAGAAGGGAGGGTCGGACATTGCATTGAGCAACCAACCCACTCCCTTCATCCTCTCGAAACTACTCCTCCACTTCTCTCAAACCACACCTTCTCTCCCCATTCCATCGGCTCCTCATTCAACTCCTAACTCATTCCAAAGTTGCTTCAACAGATAGAGAGAGAGAAAAAAAGAGAGGGCTGAAGAAGAAGGAAGAAGGAAGAAGGAGGAAGTCGCCGGAAAAAAGGGAAGAGAGTCGCCGGAAAAAGAAAGGAGGAAGAAGAAAAGGCACGGGTGGAGGAAGAAGAGAATCCAAGCAAGAAGAACCCTCAAAATCAAACCTAGCCAAGCTTCTTAATCATCTAGGAAGGATTTACACGGGTAAACACCAACCAAATCCTTTCCATTCGATTTCTTGTTAAGTTTTTCAAGTTTTTATTAGTTTTAAGCTCTTAACCTTGTAGGTCGGATTTATGGAAATTCTTGGTGTTTTTGTTTGTTGTGATTGTTTATAAATGTTGTTAAGCGATTATGTAAGTCATTAATAACATCACAGTGGAACAAAAGCACAAGAAATCCTTACCTTGGCTTAATGGAGCAAGAACAATGGACTTTGGACATGAAGTTGGACGTTCAGACTTTTTAGAGGACTGTAAAGCTATGATTTCGTGTTTGTTAATTTTATTTGTTGCTATTATTGTAGTTCCTGGGTTACGAAGCTAACCCAGTTGGAATGGAGTAAAAAGATGTCAAAACGAAGATTTGGTGTTGATTTTTGTGAAGAACACTAAGAACACAAAAATAGTGCAAGAACTTTATACTTTGGCTTAAGATTTGGCCATGTTAGTGTTAATGAGTAGCTCTGCATTTTTGATATGTTGTATCCCCATGAGTTACGAATCCATAGAGTCCGAAATGGACCAATTTGAACGTATATTGAAGGAGTTATGGAGGTTGGAGTGACCGGAGGTCGGAATCGCGAACTGGGATCAAACCCAGAATTCGGCTACTGGAGAGTGACGTCGCAGCGTCACTCATAAGCCTAACAACCATCGTCGCAGCAAGGGGCAAAAGAGGGAAAGACCGGACCTCACGCCGCAGCGCCACATCCAAGTGTTATGCTTGGCGTCGCAGCGACGGGACACGGGACTCACGCCGCAGCGTGAGAACTAGTACTACGCTTGACGCCGCAGCGTCAAGCCTGTCAGGGGAAAACGGACATGGGCCTCATGCCGCAGCGTGGGATCTAGTGTTAGGCTTGGCGCCGCAGCACCAATGCCGTGTCTGGACTGGGTTAGGCTGGCCAGACCGGGTGGGGTCGGACCCAGTGAGTTTTTCCAACAAAGTCCAAAACTTATATTTTTCTTTGTACTAAATGATTAGACAGGTTAGTTAATCATATTTTGTTAAGCCTTAAATGCTTAATTGTATTTCAAATGTTAACCAAAGTCGTGTTGTCTTAAGGCGTAAATTGAATAACCTGGTTGCATATTTCGTTTGGCTTCCAAGGGGCGCTGCCCCCTTAGACCCCCGCCAGCTCACCGGCGAGCTGGGCAGTCGCTCGCTCACTGGGGAGCGAGACCCCCGACTGGGTAGTCGTAGTGGCAATCAATGTGTTTTAATGGTGCAACATCTGTTTTGAACCTAGACTTTATGTAACTAATTGTTATACGAATATATATTTACATGTGTAGGATATTAAGGAGCGTGTGTTGTAGTATTGTAGCAGCGCATCAGACAAGTTTCTTAACTTAACACAATTTATATTTGAGTAAGTTTCTAAACCTTATGAACTATTTTTATTTCGTGTAAACAGGTATATGTTAGGCAAGTTTCCTAACGCTTGTCTAACTCTTATGTTGGGCAAATTTTCCCTAACCTTACTCGAATTATACTTGAGCAGATTTCCTATTTTATACAAATGTTGTATATTGTTGCAAGTTTCATGACTCCAAACGAGTTATTACTTTCAAATTATATTAGTGGATTAATTATTGTATATTACTCCACATCCAAGATAATTATTGGTATTCGCACCTTGCGCAATTGAATTCATTATCAGTTATTGGACTGTGAAACATTTAAGTTCTTCATTCATGAACTGTTTAAGGAAATAGTCTATGCTATTTGTTTCGGCTAGACATATACAGGTTATTATTTTAAAAGCTATCCAAATCGGCCGTTGGTATGGATTCTTGGACTGAGAGAGCAACCCTTATTTAGGAGATTTTAATGTGTCGGTTATTCGATGCAGTCAGAGTTAAATGTTATGCATATATATAGGGTAAGAGAGGTTGATCCCCTCGAGTACTACTGACGGGCCAGGCGTTTAAAAGGGTTAGTCGAATGACTGATCCTTTGGCCAAAAAGTTCATGGTCTATTAGACCACTCAGCAGTAAATAATCAATATTCATTATATCATTTGAACTTTGATTATATTGTCAGCTATTTCTTTAATGTTCTTAAATTGTTAAACTATGCGATTATTGATGAGTGTGTTTTATACACACAAATTGAGTACTTTTAGCCTTGATAATTTGCAAGTCTTTAGCTATTTCGTTTGGTTTTATGTGTTTTCATCTTATTATTGTGTAATATAGTTTTGTATTACTTTTATATGTTTTTGTATGCTTTTATGTGTTTTTACTTTGTTTTGTAGGAATTGAAATAAAGGCCTCTTGGATCGTTGTGTTTTTGACTCGAATTTGGCATTCTAGCTGCTTGTTTCTCAATTTGACCCATGATGCAATCCGAATCTCTCAAAACTCAAAGAACGAGAGTTGTAGATTTTGATCTTAGCTTTCCAGAACATCCAGAATCATCCAATTTGAAGTTCGTATGAGAGAGTTATGGTCCTTTTACCATCGGCTTTTGCATGAATTTTACATAGCAGCTGCTTCAGGGCCAATTTGCGCCTTGCTCCGGCCATTATCTCGACGATCTCCAGTTATGAAAGTTGTAGAGCTACTTCTTAGCTTTCCATAGCCTCCTTAATCGCCTTAATCCGAGTTCGGACGAAGAAGTTATGGCCATTTTACCAACAGACGTCGAAACTGTCTCGCGGTACAGAGTTCCATCGCCGGGGCGACAAATTCCAGCACTATTCCACCGCCGGGGCGAGAGCGTCGCCGGGGCGATGGAAGTCAGGCCAAAATTGGCGCCGGGGCGATAAATGCTTCTGACTTTGCGAATTTTTTGGTCCAAAACTCGGGAAATGCTAGGGTTTGAGACACCCATCTCTTATAACACCAAAGTGGCGGCTAGAACTTCATTCTAACACATACCCACTCATTCTAACTCATCCTAACACCTTCTAACACAAAATCTAGAGAGAGGAAGCTACCAAATACATCAAATTAGGGGGACAAAGTGCTAAAATCAAGCTACATCAAGCAAGGCCAAGGAGCAAAAACATCAAGGATTGCAAAATCAAGGAGGAGAAGCTAGTGTTCATCATCAACCCATCAAACATCATATGAAAATCTACAAAAGTGGTTCTATATCTAGTTTTCTCTTCTATTTTGTAATCCAATATGATGCATAATTTGAATATGATGTTATTTGTAGTTACCATGAACTAAAACTAATTTTCTAAGATTTCAATGGAACTCAATATGTAGTTTGAATTGAATGCTCTCTCTTGGATATTGGTTATTCATTTGTGAATTGGGTATCATAATTTATGCTTTATGGATTAATTGCCTAGCTAGTAATTACCTTGGGAACTTATATGGAATTGAGAGAGGAAGTATAGGTTGAGACCTTGTTATGATATCATGTGAAAATTAGATATTCCTATGGGTAATTTAGGAAATTAAGTGACGTGTGTTTTATTTATTACCCTCATGAATGGATAATTTGATTGTATTTAGGATAGACATATACCTAAATACCACATGTATCCATTTGAGAATCATGTTTAATGATTTCCATTGCGAAAGTTGGTAATTGATAGGGTGATTAATGAGATTTGGTGACACGTGTCTTGTTGATTATTCTTGATATTGGATTCTTGCTAGTGTGTAGAATAGAGATATCTATACACCGCATTGGGAAATACGTATTTGACCATCGAGAGAGGCTTGTATATACTTGTAAATTCTCGGATAACAATCCTTGTGATTTAACTAGTTGAAAAGAGAGAGTTAGGATATTCAAGTGAAGTGTTGGGGGAAATTGCAATCTTAGACTTGTTAATATTAGATTTCATTATATTAAAGCTTTCCATAGTTCTTTGATTATTTGTTATCTTCGTTATTGCAAAACAACAAAAACAATCATCGTTTGTTTAAATAAGATTGAGATGATAAAAGGTTAATACTTGGAACAATGGTGGGCCGAGGAAAATAAGAAAGAAGAAGAGCCCGTTGTGCTTGTCAAGCCCCAATGCCCTAATCTTATCATAGACACAACGGAAGAGGAAGCACCTAGTTTGTCAACGTTCGCAATTGGGCACTTATCTAAAAAGATCAAACTAGGTGATCTTGATACAATGACTCCTACTAAAGCGAAGCCCTTAAATGTTACATCACTACCAATGGATGAAGCGGGCGGGGAAAGCTTCTTTGTGCCATTAATTGAAATTAAGTTTGGGGGTCACCAACCAGGCATGCATGCCATGCAAATCAAAGAAAGAACAGCGAGGCGGCATGCAATGGTCAATTTTGCGATTGAGCCGGATTGAAATGAAATGGAGGAGTCAGGCTAACGACTTTAAACCAAGCGCTTCTTGGGAGGCAACCCAAGTTTACTATTTTGTTTTTATTTTTGTTTGATTGCATTTTAGTGGTTTAATTGCATTTTAATTTCTTTAGTCATTTGTTTTCAGGTACGCTCCCAACTTAGAGGTATTGAAAGATGATATCAATGACGCTTGACACGGTTTCAGGGAAGTCTTCTATTTTAATTTTTCCTATATCAGACATTGAGGACAATGTCAAGTTTAAGTTTGGGGGTAGTACTTCGTATTTGTGTGTTTTTAATTTAGTTTTTATGTGATTTAAGATATGTATTTTTGTTTAAAAAAAAATTCATTTATTTTTAGGATATGTCCCTTGAGCATTGTTTTAATTTGATTTGAACCATAATCCATGGTCTATGATAATGGCTTGTTTGAATTGATTCTAACTCATGGAAAATGGATAATTGTTGCTTAGTCGTTGTGCTTATCGTTATTGTTGGTTATTGTTTTGCTTATGCGTCCTTTCACTTTTATGCACTCACCCATGAGTATTGAGCTAGTCGTATGCTTAGAGAAGGCTTTTATAACCGAATGCTTGTGGAAAATATCTATAAACTCTAGAACTCGTTTAAATATCACTTGAAACAAGGTGTCCAAATTTGTTGTGTTTGAATTGATGGTCATGTGGTGAGTTGAGATGGAGCGTAAAACGCACTCACTCATGGACACATGCGTAGGAGAGATAGAGCGTAAAACGCACTCTCTTATAATTTTGATAAAAGTAAGACATCTATGTTTATCAAACCTTGTGTTTGAGTTGAGATGGAGCGTAAAACGCACTCACCCACAAGAGTAGACTTAGAATAAGATGGAGCATAAAATGCACTTACCTAGAGTCCTTTGATTTCATATTTTTGAAAATTGTGATTTGTATACCTTTGTATTGAGTGATGTGTTAAGCATGTAGTTTTTGTGGTTTATTTTGATTATTTCATAAGGTAATGTGGTTGCATAGCTTCATCCGAGCTTGATTGGTTTAGTGCTATTGGGTATACACACACACACACGGAAGGGACCTAAAGCAAGCTATAACTAGCTCATTGTAAATCTAAACTTGCAACGTTTTGAAAGTTTCCTTGAACCTTATTGTGTTTATGCTTTGAGACCATTGGTTAGCTTATTAACTCATTGCTCAAGATAGTTTTTATTAGAAATGTTTAATTTTTATAGTTTATGTGTTTTGCTTGAGGACAAGCAAATGTTTAAGTTTGGGGGTATTTGATGAGTGTGTTTTATACACACAAATTGAGTACTTTTAGCCTTGATAATTTGCAAGTCTTTAGCTATTTCGTTTGGTTTTATGTGTTTTCATCTTATTATTGTGTAATATAGTTTTGTATTACTTTTATATGTTTTTGTATGCTTTTATGTGTTTTTACTTTGTTTTGTAGGAATTGAAATAAAGGCATCTTGGATCGTTGTGTTTTTGACTCGAATTTGGCATTCTAGCTGCTTGTTTCTCAATTTGACCCATGATGCAATCCGAATCTCTCAAAACTCAAAGAACGAGAGTTGTAGATTTTGATCTTAGCTTTCCAGAACATCCAGAATCATCCAATTTGAAGTTCGTATGAGAGAGTTATGGTCCTTTTACCATCGGATTTTGCATGAATTTTACATAGCAGCTGCTTCGGGGCCAATTTGCGCCTTGCTCCGGCCATTATCTCGACGATCTCCAGTTATGAAAGTTGTAGAGCTACTTCTTTGCTTTCCATATCCTCCTTAATCGCCTTAATCCGAGTTCGGACGAAGAAGTTATGGCCATTTTACCAACAGACGTCGAAACTGTCTCGCGGTACAGAGTTCCATCGCCGGGGCGACAAATTCCAGCACTATTCCACCGCCGGGGCGAGAGCGTCGCCGGGGCGATGGAAGTCAGGCCAAAATTGGCGCCGGGGCGATAAATGCTTCTGACTTTGCGAATTTTTTGGTCCAAAACTCGGGAAATGCTAGGGTTTGAGACACCCATCTCTTATAACACCAAAGTGGCGGCTAGAACTTCATTCTAACACATACCCACTCATTCTAACTCATCCTAACACCTTCTAACACAAAATCTAGAGAGAGGAAGCTACCAAATACATCAAATTAGGGGGGCAAAGTGCTAAAATCAAGCTACATCAAGCAAGGCCAAGGAGCAAAAACATCAAGGATTGCAAAATCAAGGAGGAGAAGCTAGTGTTCATCATCAACCCATCAAACATCATATGAAAATCTACAAAAGTGGTTCTATATCTAGTTTTCTCTTCTATTTTGTAATCCAATATGATGCATAATTTGAATATGATGTTATTTGTAGTTACCATGAACTAAAACTAATTTTCTAAGATTTCAATGGAACTCAATATGTAGTTTGAATTGAATGCTCTCTCTTGGATATTGGTTATTCATTTGTGAATTGGGTATCATAATTTATGCTTTATGGATTAATTGCCTAGCTAGTAATTACCTTGGGAACTTATATGGAATTGAGAGAGGAAGTATAGGTTGAGACCTTGTTATGATATCATGTGAAAATTAGATATTCCTATGGGTAATTTATGAAATTAAGTGACGTGTGTTTTATTTATTACCCTCATGAATGGATAATTTGATTGTATTTAGGATAGACATATACCTAAATACCACATGTATCCATTTGAGAATCATGCTTAATGATTTCCATTGCGAAAGTTGGTAATTGATAGGGTGATTAATGAGATTTGGTGACACGTGTCTTGTTGATTATTCTTGATATTGGATTCTTGCTAGTGTGTAGAATAGAGATATTTATACACCGCATTGGGAAATACGTATTTGACCATCGAGAGAGGCTTGTATATACTTGTAAATTCTCGGATAACAATCCTTGTGATTTAACTAGTTGAAAAGAGAGAGTTAGGATATTCAAGTGAAGTGTTGGGGGAAATTGCAATCTTAGACTTGTTAATATTAGATTTCATTATATTAAAGCTTTCCATAGTTCTTTGATTATTTGTTATCTTCGTTATTGCAAAACAACAAAAACAATCATCGTTTGTTTAAATAAGATTGAGATGATAAAAGGTTAATACTTGGAAAAGACTAGTAACAATTCCTCATGGGATCGATACTCTACTTACTCTTTATTACTTGTTGACCGCGTATACTTGCGCGTATTTGTCATTATATTAATCGGACAACAATTATTATTCTCATTCATTCATGATATATTTTCCTTATTCATTTTAAACTTGCTGAGCAAAGTAGTTGCCCACCCTTGCTATATCATGAACCTATTGTAGTTAAGCTGAGGAGTTCCAAAGCAGACAAAAGCAAAGGAAAGCTTAAGGACTAGTTATTTGTACTATCCCGTTATGTAATCATGAAATTGTTTTGTATTATTAAGTATTCTGCGATGTATTTATTTAAGGTTATAGACCTTGGGACCGTAGTAAACCTTTTGTAATGAACAACATATATTTATTTATTCCGCATTAGTTGATTTATATTATTTAGAGGCGTATGGATGTAATTTATCGTGAGCACCAGATTCGAGGTATTGGTACCTGAATTTGGGGGTGTCACATTTACTGCGCCATCGAAGTATAATTTCCAAAATTGGCCTTCGTCCCCGCACTTTGTCCGTTGAATTGCCATTATCCCTTCATCAGGGAAGTATGTTTCCAAAGGTTTGAATTCACCTAAGGGGGCTTCTGATAGTTGATTGACGATGTCAAACTATTGGAGGATTAGCTGCCATTGAGATAATCTGCAATTCAACATAGGTCTCTCAAATATGTACTTTAGTGGGTCCATTCAGGAGATTAGAAAGTGGTGTGGCCATACAGGTAGTGCTGTAGTCTTATAGCGGCCCACGCAAATGCATAACAAGTTTTTTCGGTTAAAGTGTAATTTTGTTCACAACTATCGAACTTCTTGATGAGGTAGTAGATGGCTCTTTCCTTGCATGTGTCGTCTTTTTGCCCCAACATGCATCCCTTGGCGCTGGTATTGACTGATATATACATGAATAAGGGAACACTATCCCTTGGTGGCACTAATACCGTTGCCTCGATTAACTGTTGTTTAATAGTTTGGAAGGCCCTTTGGCACTCGTCGTTCCATTTCTCGGATGAATTCTTTCTCAACCGCTTGAAGATCGGTTCGCACGTCATAGTTAACTCAGATATGAACCAACTGATGAAGTTGATCCTCCCCAAGAGTCCTCGTATTTTCTTATCCGTTTGTGGTGCTGGCATTTTCGTAATGGCCTTTATCTTTGCAGGGTCTATTTCAATGCTCCTATTGCTAATAAGAAACCCTAGCAATTTCCCCGATTTGATACCAAAAACACATTTTGCTGGATTTAATTTCAGATTGTACTTGCGTAATCGATCGAATAACTTCTTAAGATGGGAGGTACGATCTTGTTCCTCTTTTAATTTTACGATGATGTCGTCCATGTATGCTTTAATTTCTTTATGCATCATATCGTGGAATAGGGCCATCATAGCCCTCTAAAAGTAGCGCCGGCATTGGTAAGGCCGAAAGCTAAGCATCAATAGTAGAATGTGCCCCATGGGGTAATGAATGCCGTTTTTTCTCTGTCTTCTTCTGCGACCATAATCGATGGTAGCCAGCAAAGCAATCAACGAATGAATACATCTCGAGTTAAGCAGTGTTGTCGATAAGGATATGGATAAAAGGAACTGGAAAATCATCCTTGAGGCTGGCTTTGTTCAAGTCCCGATAATCGACGTAGACTCGCACTTTTCCATCTGGCTTTGGTACGAGGACCACATTGGAAAGCCATTCTGGATAAGTGGATACCCTGATGATGTCGGCCTTGAACTGTTTGATGATTTCCTCCTTGACTTTCAGGCTCGATTTTGGATTTAGTCTTCTTAACTTTTGTTTGACCGATTTAGACTCTTCCTTGATTAGTAACCAATGGACGACTATATCTGTGGTAGTCCGATCATATCCTCATGGGACCAAGGGAACACATCTTCGTACTGGGTTAACAACTTAATCATTTCGTTCTTTTGGTTTTGGGTGAGATCTGAGCCTATCTGGAGCTCTTTGGGCTTATCAGGGGTTCCGATGTTTATGGTGGTGGTTTGCTCGATGTTAAGTTTGGGCTTGTCTTCGACCTATCCTTTGATTTCTTTGGGCACCTCTTCGTCATCCACTTCCTCTTGCTCGATTCCCATTAAATCAAAATCCAGCTCTATATCAAAATTGTAATCATCATTTAAATTTGGCGAATCATTAATAGGGTTACGATTATTCAGATCGAAAAACTTGACAACGAAACGTAAATATTCGTTAAATAAAAATTGTTTGGCAATAAAAACATTTTCATTAGATAAGCAATAAATGTAATATAAACATACATCAACATGAAACAAAAGCTAAAACGATAAAAACCCCCATGTTCCCCTGGGCGAGGGATAACTTTTTCCGAGTTTACCCTCTTCGGCTTATCTGGGGCTAGACCGTCCAGTTATTAATAGTCATGTCGCTATCAATAGTGGATATGAAGGGCATGATCCCCTATCCAAGATATCTTCAATGATGGTCGTCACCGGCCCCTCTTTTGGCTGGGTATAATCTTCGGGGATGCTTACATTAGCCCAATCGATGAATGGTATCATCTTCATACTAGAGGGTTGACTAGCTATTTCCAAATCTTCACCCTCTTCTTTCGGAGCCTTCTTTTGATTTTGAGAGATACAAAATTATTGCTCAAATTGCTGCTGAATTTCTTTCAAGAATTCTTCTTTTCTTGTTTTCTCCTTCTCGGATGAAATTAACAAATCCTCGTCAGTTTTTGATTCGTTAATTGGGATACCTATTTTGGGCATCAAAATGTTTGAGATGTGAGGAGGAACCTTATTCACTAGACTCTTGTCGTCTGCGCTGGTGGGCTTTGGTATGAGGATAACGGCCATTTAAGGTGGAACTCTTTTGTAGGGGTTCCTTCGTCTTGAACCCCTATGATATCCTAACCCTACTCTTCCTAACTGAGTGGGTATCTAAATCGGATCTCTTATCCCTTGGCCATTTTTCCCTAACTCTTGACCGAGTTGAAATTGCCTTGTTATCATTTCCTTAGCTACCGACATTACTTTAGATGAAAACTTTGGCTTTAGAGTGGGGAATCCTAGAGAACGATACTAGGTAGTACTTATCTCGAAGGCTTGAAAACTTGCTGGCTCGATGGCTCTGTCCAAACTGATCACGAGGATGTCTCCTCTAAGATGTGAAGGATACCGATTTTGTCACCAAGTTCCCATCGATAACGTATTTGAGCTGTTGGTGCAGGGTGGATGAGACTACCCCAGCCATATGGATCCATGGCCTCCCCAACAGCAAGTTATAGCCGGTAGTGATATTCAGGACTTAAAAGGAGACATTCAAAGTATATGGGCCTATCTCCATAGGGAGCTCAATTTCTCCAACTATGTCTCTCCTGGATCCGTCAAATGCCCAGACCATGATACGGCTGCTCTTAATCCGATTGGGGTTGATATCCGTCCTCTCCAAGGTGTCGTAAGGGCAGTTATTAAGAGCTGAACCTCTGTCAATTAGCACGCCACCCAATACATATCTTGAAGAGATAACTACAATATGCAACGGCTTGCAGTGCCCCGTTCCTTCGGCAGGTATATTATCATCGGTGAAAGAGATCACGTTACTGTCCAAGATATGGCCAATCAGGTGGTTGGACTTCTCCGTATCAACAGTTTGGGAGATTGGCTTCTTTCAATACTTTGACCAGTATTCTCCGATGGTCCTCAGATGCCAATATTAGGTCGAGAATGGATATTTAGGCTGGCTATTCTTCCAACCTTTTCAGAATCTTGGCTTCGTTGTGCCCCATCCTTCGGAGGAACTCCCTCAACTTCTCTTCTGGCACTTCCTTAGTTATCTTCTTCGCTGTTTTGGCAAGACAGACGTGCATTCTAAAGTTCCTTCCAATTCGGTCCCGTAGTTTTAGGGAATTACTTTTAGACTCGCGATTGGATACTGGGGTCTGGCCGTTATCTCTACAGGCCTAGATGCGGATATTTCTAGAGGGATCTTCTTCCCTGCGACTCCTCGAATTATCAGCGGTCCAGTTTGTTCACCCTCGATGCTAGTGATCATTACTACCACCTCGTCTGAGCTCTCCATTTTTGGTGGATATATTAGGCTTTCCATTGCATTTTCTCCAACGATGATGATCTCAATATTACTCACTATTTTTAGCTCCTTGTTTTTGATGAAGTTTTGAATTTTATGTTGGAGGGCCCAACACTCTTCCGTGGCGTGATCGGGCGAATTTGAATGATAGAGGCAGACCTTTGTGGAATCGTATCTCTTGGCCCTTGGATTTGAGGGTGGCAACAACTCTGTAATCTTTCCTTTGTTTATTAGTAGGTGCAGTATTTCTGCCTTTGATTGGTTGAGTGGAGTGAACTTTCGATTCATAGCCAACTCATGATTCAACATTTCTTTGCTCAATAATCTTGATTCTCTGACGATCTTATCCTCCCATTTTCGTTGCCCCTTTAGTCTGGTTTGATCCTCTTTGTTGAGTGATAAAGTTTTGGGAGAAATTACGACTGCTTTGATTTCTTCCATGCTCCCAACTTGACTGATTAGCTGCTGCGTGAGCTAGTACTGATATGTGATCAATTCTGCCAACTGATTTACTTGAAGTTTAATCATTTCCAAATCTCGTTCTATAGGATGACTGGCATTAAATTAATGTTAGCCCCCAGATCACATAAAGCTTTACTGATGGACTGGTTCCCATTGGTGCATGGTATAGTGAAACTTCCAGGATCTTTAAGCTTAGGTGGAAGCTTCTTCTGCAGTATAACACTATATTCCTCTGTCAGTGCTACAGTCTCATAATCTCCCATTTTCCTCTTTTGGGATAGAATTTCCTTCATAAATTTGGCATAAGTGGGCATTTGTTCCAAGGCCTCAGCAAATAGAATGTTGATGTGAAGCTTTTTGAACACCTCCAAGAACTTGGAAAACTGTTTGTCTAGCTTCTGTTTTTACATTCTCTGTGGAAATGACATAGGCTGAATAACAAGAACTAGCTTGCATTGCTCAACACTAGCTTTAAGAGGTAAGACTATGCTTTTTCTTGCTTCCTTTTCCCTGTCCCCATTAACTTGGCTCTCTATAGATGGCTCAACATCTTCATTATTTACAATGGCAGGATTTTCCATAGTCACCTCAATAACTCCAAGCAATTCAGTCCCACTATACAAAGTAATAGCCTTATAATGCTCTTTTCCATCCCTCCTTAGATTGACCTCAGTGTTACTCGGCAGAGTACCCTGAGGACAATTGTTAACAGCATTTGCCAGCTGCCCCACTTGGGTCTCCAGATTCTGTAAGGACACCTCTTGACTATTCATTCTGTTGTCACTATGAGAAATAAATTTAGCCAAAATATCTTCCAAATTAGACTTCTTTTCCTAATACTGAGGAGCTTGCTGCTGAAATCCTGGAGGGTGTGATGGTCTCTGTGCAGAAGGTTGAGAAGGTTGAGCCTGATTGTTATCTTTCCAAGAGAAACCTGGATGATTCCTCCAACCTGGATTATAAGCATTGTTGCTCTGTTGGTTGTAATTGTTGGGATTGTTAACATTTTGTGGCCTCTGGTAATTATTAACATACTGCACTGATTCAGAATTGATGGCACATTGCTCACTAGCATGGTTCCCCTCACACAGTTCACAAACCACAAATACATTATGAACAAGTTTCACCGCCAAAGTATCAAAGTTCTTAGAGAGAGTAGCTACCTGGGCAACTAATGTTGTGATTGCATCAAGTTCGATAATGCCTGCTACCTTGGGTTGATTCATCCTTGAAGAAGGCCATTGGTAGTTGTTAGCGACCATGATTTCCAATAATGCATAAACATCATCAAAAAATTTTCCCATTAGAGCACCACCTGCAGCTGCATCCACACTCTACCGAGTTGAACTAAACAACCCATTGTAAAATGTCTGCACTTGCAGCCATTGAGGAAGACCATGATGAGGACATCCCCGTAGCATTTCCTTAATCCGCTCCCAAGCTTCATATAAAGACTGTGAATCATACTGTGAGAATGAGGTAATGTCATTCCTCGTTCTTATAGTTTTAGCAGGCGAGAAGAACTTTGCTAGGAATTTTTGGGCCAAGTCTGCCCATGTAGTAATTGAACCAGATGGCAAAGAATGGAGCTAACTTTTCGCCTTGTCACGAAGTGTAAAAGGAAAAAGTCGAAGTTTAATAGCGTCATCTGTGACTCCGCTGTACTTGAATGTGTCACAGATTTCTAGGAAGCTTAGTAAATGTTCATTTGGATCATCCTTAGGCAAACCCCCAAACTGCACATGATTCTGTATCATCTGTATTGTGCCCGATTTGATGTCAAAACTGTTTGCTTGGATAGCAGGCCTCTGTATACTGGAATGGATTTCTGTGACAAGAGGCATTACATAATCCCTTAAGGATTTGTTGTTCTCTTCGTCTGCCATGGTATTTGGGTCTGGTATGCCTTGGGCTCTTTCCCTAAGTAGACGTCGAAAATTTCTTCAATTTCAGGATCGTAAAGAGTTATCTTAGATCCTTGAGAATGTGGCATACGAAATCAAAAGTACCTGCACAAGAATATAAACCAATAAATAATTGAAACAAAATAAGTATATACTAATTTTAAATTAAAACTAATTTGATTGTTACTGATATTGACAAAGTTATAATTTATTTCCCCCGCAACGACGCCAAAAATTTGTTAGTCGATTTCGCAATCAATAAAACACGCGCAAGTATACGCGGTCCACAAGTAATATATAGTAAGTAGAGTGTCGAACCCACGAGGAAATAATAATACTAAATATCAACTACCAATTTTATGCCAAATTAATCTTAATTAAAACAAATGATTATATTTTGTGATTGGGTGAACAATTAATCTAACAAGTGAAATTGCAAAGAGAAGTTGATTTGTTTTTCTGGTTATAATGTAAAACAAGTTGAGGTCACAATTTCCCCAAATGCAAGGTTCAATCTCCTAACTTCCCCTTTAAACTAGTAAATCATACAAATAGATAACCGAGAACTTAAAAGAATTATATACCTCTTCCGATAGTAGTATAAATATCTCATGTTTTAATAAAACACTATATTCATATGTGAATTAATTAAAACATGAGCCATTAAGGATACATTCTAAATTGGCTACACATGGCAGTTAGGTATATTCATATCCTACCTGCAAATTATGAATTCACTCCTATAAAGAAAAGTCCATAACACGTGCTTTCATATTGGTGATCTGAGTTTTATAATCTATTTTCCAATTTCGTATAAAACATCACATGAATTACTTTCCAGTTAATCCATACATTAAGCATACAACATGAAAATCCATTTAAACATAATTCATAAGAATTAAAGGGAAAGAAATTTAACTAACACTGTACATTCAGTTCCATTGAAACCTCAGAATAAGGAATTAGTTCATAACTGTGAAAATAAATATTACTGACAGAGAACTAAACATCATTGGATTATTCAATAAGCAGAGAAACTAAATTATATGAATAATTTAAATCTCAAAACTCCCTTTGATAGTGAATAATCCTCCTTCCGTGTAGATAATTAGGCTTCCACTTAGTTGCAATGTATCCACAATTGCTACAAGGTTCAGCCATTTTCTTCTTTGTTTGCTCTAAAGGAAGTGATGTGCAGCTCTCTATTTTCTCCCCTTCTTCCGAATGGTAGAGATTATAGTTAATGGTAATGCTGATGGATCATAATAATAGCTGCCTTTTCTCTCTTCCATATCCCTTTTTCTTGTCTGCTAGCAATTTTGTGTAACTAAGAAGGAATAATATATTTCTATCCTTTCTTAATTCCAATCCCCTGAACCAAGATGGCCAATAGCATGGAGAGAAGGGAGCTTGGTAAAATGAATAAAGGAGAGGAGACAATCATTTTGGGACAGCAAAAAGCACGGACAATTCAAAAGCATCAGAGTGGCGCAGCTGCGCCGGTGCATAGAAAATGATCGTTTTGCCCTTTTTTGACTTGAAATGCCAGCAATGCCCCAATAGAGCTATCTTCTCTAAAATACAACAAAACACAATAAAAGCGACGTCAAACACGCACGAGCATACAATTTTTTAAGGTTAAAACATCCGATTTGTAGGTATAAAACATACTCATCAGTATAAGATCAGTTTATTACTACGAAGTCTCCGGATGTTAGTAAATATTCTAAGCAATGGACAAATAGAAAGTATTCAAAGCCCATTTAAAACCCACTATATTAATCAAAGTGCTATTTAAATTTTTATCCACTTTGATTTGATAGTGCAAGTACTTTTTTCTGTAGCAACAAAATTTTTTTGTGAGAGGTCATTTGTGTATGTAACTAACACTCACCCCTCCAAAGTATCAATAGAATCATCTCTCCTCATATGTCCTTATTTTCCCAAGATTGCCTTTTAATTCCCCATATTTATAATATCGCAAATTCCAAAACACTACACAATTAAAAGCCCAGATTAAAGCACCACAAGGCCACATAATACTCACACATCAAGTAAAGTTTGGTTTCATAATGTTGTAGCACTAAATTTGAGTTGTTTGGGTCTTGGTGTATGAGATCCAATCTAATATTCCCATTCTGTTTCAAAATTAGAGATACATTTTTCTTTTTAGTCCGTTCTAAAATTAGAGATACATTTCTATTTTAGGTCTATAAAATGACATGGTGTTCCTAATTTGCCATTACTTTTTCACTATCATTTTCAAAAGACAGCTTTAACACGCTAATTAACTACTGAAAGAAAGCTTCTTTTTTATATATATAGAGAGAGAGAGAGTCAAGGGGGCTTATGCGGGCGATTCTGTAACCGCAGGCCAGGAGTAACCTCTATCCTGTTGAGGTGAGGTATTTTTTGAAACGAATACCTTCCTCTGTCATCTCTGGTCTATCTCTTTTTGAGAGAAGATTTTATACCCCGCCTGACTATGAAGAGTCCCGAGTCTATCGGGGGAGGATGTGGTTTTTAATTTCAGAAAATAATTGAATAATCTCATGATCGAAGAACCTAATGGATCGAACTCATCCTTGGCTGCTACGAAAGAAATCGGCCTTTTATTGCGGAAGGAACATTTAATCAAAAATTTTGAGTTATTTTAATTTGTAGCTTCAATGAAATCGTAATACTTTCTTTCATTAGTATACTACTATATTAGGATGAAATCGAATCGGGTTACAATATTTCTTTCTACAGCCTTTTTATATCCATAGAATAAATAGTCTAGTGTTGGGACCTTTAGAAGATTATAAAAAGCCTTACTGCCGCCAAAAAGAATGGAACGTTGTTTCGCTCTGCTGGATGCGTCAGATCTCCTTTATGTTATGTTGCATGTTTCGCTCGCTAAGGTGAGCTCTACTCCCATGCTTTCCGTAATCCATCGGTAGATTAAGTTTAATAGGCAGGAGGCTGAAGTCAAAATTACACATAGCATAACAACTTTTAGCGTAAAAATTATGATCATTAATCCCTCAAGTAAAAGCTTCTACAGCCGGTTGACCAAAATGAGGATCTCCTTATGTGCCTTTCTCTAGATTAGCAAGTTAGCTCAATGGATTTGAAACTAGCCCAATGGATTAGCTTCTTTTATTTACGCTTCAGCTTGTTCCTTCAGGTTCTTTCGTTAGATTCGGGGAACATAGATGCGATCCTCAAGTTCAAAGACTTCCCTCCCCTTTGCCTATCTCTCTTGCTGCTCTACTTCGATGGGTAATTTTCTTGAAAGTTCTATTTTTGTCAAGGGGTAATATGAATGTTTTATCCTGTTCCATCAACACACTAAAAGGGTTATACGATATATCGCATGTCACACCAGCTTGAAATGATTCTACCCCAATGAAATTTCGGGGATATAGTCCCTTGGCAGAGGAATAAAAGCCTCGTGTATGTTCCTAATGTACAAATGATTAGGAAAGGCAGCTTTGGCCCAAGTAATGCCCAATAACTCCCATGCCTTTCTTGGTCGGACTCCACTCTTGCTCACTCTAGGGAAGGCGATGCGCTCAGAATAAGTAAGAATAGAAAATTCTCTTTAAGTTACCTATACAGTCGCTTGTACCTTTCTCTCTTAAACGAATATTCCGGAATACCATAAACTTCCTGGTCCCATGACTCCTCGATATTTTTTAACTAGGAAAGTTTGAAATGGAAGCTCGGGAAACAGGGGTAGGGCCAAATAGAGAATGAAATGCAGAATGGAAGAACTTAATAAGTTTCCAAAAATTGAAGATACCGATCAAGAAATTGAATTTCAATTATTTATGGAAACATATCAATTAGTAGAACCATTGATAAAAGAAAGAGCGTCGTGCTGCTAGGCGAAGCGGTGGAGTACTGCACCCTAGATAGCGAGTACTTACAGACAAAAGTATTCGGTTATTGGGGGAAAATCAATATACTTCTAATGTCGAATCAGGATTAACTAGGACAGAAATAGTAGATTGAGTCGAAAGCCTACCAACGCATAAAGGTTTCGCCTTCAATGTCATTGATGCAGACCAAATGACAAAACCCGTTACAGTGAATGAGGCCATACAATAGATGGGTCTGAAGTTCCAAATTAAACCACGATTCTCATCAACAAAACCAATCAATAGTTTGGAGTTGTAGTTATTCACCAAGTAAAAAAACCTCACTCTTTTAGATCAAAGGGGAGTCTTATTAATTGGGAATTGCTCTTAAATCAAGCATTTTTTATTTCACTCTTAGATGAATTTTCAACGTACTTGGAGAGCCTGTTGATAATTTAGGGCCTGTAGAGCCACAAAAGATGTTTTTTGACCAATAGCTACATAAACACATATTATATTTTGGCCTTCCTGAAGTTGATAGTCAGCTAAGCCTTGGATGAGTTCATGAACTATGGTCAACAAACAGTACTAGCTGCAGGAAAAGAGTGAGTCTATCCCCTTCTTTCGTCTTTAGCTCAAACCTAAAATCCACATTCCCCAGTATGGATTTCTTTGATGCTCTTATTGTCACTTCCCATTGGAATATCAGACGAACTGAAGCTTTTCCAAGAAGCTTCTACTTGTTGAAGCCTATTTAACGAAAGGGGGGCGGCATTCTCGGGCTACCTATTCAAAAAAACCTTTTCCAATCAGCTCACGAGAGGGAAAACATCCAATTGCAATTATAAAAGCATATCCCTTATCTAATTAGAAGGAACTTCTTTCCGGCGAAGTGATAGCGAGGAAGGAAAGCATGGAAGGATTTCGTCTCCCCGTCGAAGGCAATTCCTTACAGTCGACTAGCTACGTGCTCTTCAATCTCACCTGACAATACATGATTTGGTCGCTTTGATTCAGAACGGTTATATCAACATCCTCTAGATTCCAGCAAACCTAGATTTTTCCATTCAGAGACGAGTCATAAGAATCGTGTTAGGTCTAATCCCTATTACTTTGACTGTATATTTACAATACAGGCGTGGTGATAAGTAAATTCTGGCTTCCCCACTTCCGCATATGTCGTATTCGGGAGAACTTGCTTCGTGGCGGAGCATTTAGTAATGTCAGCAGCCTGGTGAGGGCTGGCTACCCCCAGAGGGAAAGGCCCTTCCCTTTTGGGCCGATTGTGGGCGAGGAGGGATTCGAACCCCCGACACCGTGGTTCGTAGCCACGTGCTCTAATCCTCTAAGCTACAGGCCCCACTCCGTCTCCACTGGATCTATTCCCGGGAGTACCCTAAAAAAAAACCTTTTTTAGCTTTTAGGGTCTATTTATTAGTTTAAAATCCCTCTTACTAACTAGAATCAAAGAATTAGTAGATCTGTTCCGCCCAAAATGGGAATGGGCTAGGGTTATGAACTTATAATCTATAATATGATGATCGAGTTGACTCCATGATTATAAGTTCATTTTATACCGGACCAGACCGGAATAGAGTTATATACATTCTCATTATAAGAAGGGGTCATTTGAGCATATCTAAATAGATACTATGTTTACATATGGATCCCTACGTAATGTAGTCCATTGATGAGAAGTGTGATAAGTATAAAATATGTTATGTTTTTATCTCTTAATGTCTAGTCTTTTATACTTATTTAGCACTTAATTGTACTCACTATTCTAATTTTTTGATTTAGGTTGCAAATGGAGCTATTAAATGAAAAATGAGTTATTTTCACACTTTTGGATTGTTTTGAAATTAGTCCGTCCACTTGAGGCTCCATTTTGTCCTTCGTCCAACCAATATCTCTCAAAGCTCAAAGAAGGAAAGTTGTAAATCTATTTCTTAGCTTTTCGGATCATCCTGAAACATTTAAATCAGAGCTCGGGTGAGAGAGTTACGACCAATTTTCCAACAGTCGTCGAAGCTGAATATTCCAGGAAATTGCTCGGTTGAACAGATTGACCTCTAAAGCTTCGTTTGCGATTTCAATGGTGTTAAAGTTTCCAAATGAGAATTTGTTCTTCTTGAAGATTTTAGTAGACTTCTCAAGCTTTCCGGAATGGTATGGTGAGAAAAAATCCAAGTATATTTGGGCCTCCAAACATTGCTTTTTAGAGAGCTGATCCGAATCCCGCCTAGACTAAATTCCTGTTCGGACCAGTTGGAGTATTTGGGCCATAACTTGAGCTTCCCACCTCCAAATCAGGTGATTCAAAAGCCCAAATTCATTAGAAAAGCCAGGGCTACAACCTTTATTCTTTGTCCAAGGTCCAATTAGGCGGTTTACAGATTCAAAATTGGCTTACAAGGTGCTGATCAGTTTAGTTGTTAGATTTGGACTATTTGTGCATCACATGGGCACGTTTTTGGGTGGATTCTTCCTTGGTTAGCTGATGCACATGTGTTGATTGGGTGTTTGATCTTGACTTATGATGATAGGTTAGCACACCATGAGTTCCTATAAATACCATGTGAAGCTAGGCTTGTAATACACCAATTTCCACACTAATTAACAACCAATTCATACACCAATTCCTTGTATTCATTCTCCACATTAGTTTGTTAGTATAAGAGTAGGGAGAGGAAGTAGACCTCCAGGGGGAGGCTACTCTCCTCTCCATTTTTATAGTTCAAGAGCAAGCAGGAGATCAACACTTATGGAAGCCTAGAATCGAATGTGAAAGCTTGGAGATTGAAGATTGTGATCCGAAGTGACAACCGGATATCAAAACATAATTTTTCTTCTCTAAACTCTTCCTTTATTTTTGTATTCTATTATTGTTGAATATCTTGTAAATTATATTTTGCATATTTGTTATGAACTCTTCTTATTTCTTTTATTTAGTTCCAAACGGATGTTGAACTTTATTTACACTATTCATTCCTTCTTATATGAAGTTCATTCTTGATAATCCGTTTTAACTGTTGAATGTTATTTGGTTTAACTAATTTAGTTTCTGCAGGATTAAATTGGTTAACTGATATCATCTGCTAGATCAAGGGATATTATTACGTGTAATTGTTATTGTTCCTAGACATTGGTAGCAATTAGTGATACATGATTGTGGTCAAGCTTTTGAGTATTGCTATGATTATTGTAAGGCGAGTTAAATAATTCGAGCTTGTGTGATTGTTGCTTGGAATAGTCTAATTCCCTAGATCTTAATGCTACTGTTATATTAAATCTAGAGAGCTTGTTCTAGGTTGTATAATGGTTAGAATCTTGTGAAGAGCTTATTTCATTGAGTAATAATTAAGGGGAGTTTTGGGTAGCAGAGCTTGTTGTTACCTAGGGCTATTAATTTCATTGAGGGATAAATATTACTATGATAAGGTGATATTAAACGGAAGAACTAAAGTCTTTATTTTATTCTTATTTTGTTTCAGTTAATTAGTTAAATAAAATTCCAGACCCTCTTTTGGTTTACAAAGTATAAATTTAGACTAATCATTCTCTGTGGGATCGACTCTTACTTGCACTACTACATTAATATCTTTTGCAGTAAGGTTTTATTTTTGGGTGCTTGCGACATGATGAGTGGGTTTTATATCTATGAATTGAGTATATTTGACTTGATAATTTATGAGTTCTTGAGTATTTTAAGTTACGATTAGGTATTTATAGTGTTTTTATGTTATTTTGTAGGAAGAAGCAAGGAAACGTAATCCGAACATCTTTTGGAGTACAATAAGCAAGCAAACGCAAGAATGGAAGATTGCGGGGCTTTTAACACTAGGTCGGATGCATGTTATTGGTTTAGAACTTAGATTGTATTGTAGAGCTACTCCTTAGCTTTCTGGAACATCTTGAATCGTCACAATCGGAGTTCGGATGAGAAAGTGATGATCATTTTACCAACGGACGTTGAACTTCAAAGTTTGGAATTGCCATTTGCATTGCACTCACTTCAAGCCCAATTTCGACTTTGATCCATTCTGAATCTCTCAATTCTCAAAGAATAAAGGTTATAGATCGCGCCGAGAGCTTCGATTTGATAGGTTGCAGGCCCCATAACTCTTCCCGGATCAAACGTTATGACCATTTTACCAACAGATGTCCGAGTAGAAAATAGTCGGGCGCGGCCGCGCCGGTTCCAAGTGTATTTTGGGCGCGGCCGCGCTGGTCTACAGAGTGGAAAACATGATTTCTGGCACTTGGGCGCGGCCGCGCTACTTCCTAGGCCAAATATGGGCGCGACCGCGCTGGGTCGGGTTTTTAAAAAGCTTATTTTTGACCCTCATTGAATGGAACAAGGATTGTAACTTCTAATTGGTTTAGGACTTTAACTAGAACCTATAAATACATGATGTGAGACATAGAATGAGGGAGATCTTGCTACTATTTGTTAACCCTAGTTTGGGAGAAAGAGAGGGAGACTTGAAGCAATTGAGCAAGCAAGAAGTATTCATCACAAGAGCTAAAGGAGAGACTCAAGGATTGCAATTACAGATTCTATTCTCTTCTCTATCTCTTATTTTGTATTCTTGAATGCTTTATCAATTGTGGATTATGGATTTTAATTCAATTATGAACTAATTTCTTTTTAAGATTACAATGGAACTTAGTGCGTAGCTTTTATTGATATGCTTCTTTGTTAATTATTGTTGATTATTATCAGATTGTCTATTATGATTTGTGATTAATTGCTTAATTGCCTGATCAACAATTATCGTGGTAATCTATATGAACTCGAGAGATGGATTATAGATTTAGACCTAATCATAATAGCATGTGATTGTGTATTCTGCTGTCGATGGAATTCATGATTTGTGATAGAGATATACCTATACGCCGCATGTAATCTGAAAGAGAACCTGAGCTTTAAATCCTTTTTAATTGTAATTCACATAAAGATATAGTGAATTAGTTAACTATGGTGTTCATCTTAATTCTATGTTGTGTGGATTTAAGTTGATTTGTTTATGATACATTGAGAGATGATTATAGATATTGATGAGTTCTTGATTAACAATTCATAATAATTAATATAACTTAACAGGAAGTGTATTAATTCAAGTGAAACATTAAGGGAAATTGTAATCTTAAGCCTTTTTATCTGAATTTAATTCTTAGTAGTTAGTGATTAGTTAGTTTAGTATTTTATTATCTAAAATTCACAATCTTAATCAATCGTTTAAATAAAGTTAATTTGATTACGAGTTAGTATTTGGTAATTATTATTAAATAATTCTCTGTGGGTTCGACACTCTCTTATCACTTTATTACTTGTTGATCGTGTACACTTGCACGTATTTATTGATTGCTAAATCGACAAACAAGTTTTTGGCGCCGTTGCCGGGGAATTAGTTTAATAATTTTTGCCATCATTAGCTTTAATCAAATTAGTGTTAATTTAATCATTTTGTTTTTATTTTAATTCTCTTCCTATATTTCTCTCTTTTTAGGTACACCATGGCTGACTACGACTATCAATGGCCTTATACGAGAATGATTCGGCCAAGAGCGATAGGGATTTATGAATTCGATGATTTGTCAGCACCGATTGAGACATTTTCGAGGATGATTGACGCTTTTGCAGTACAACGTATTCAAAGTGTGGCGGTAATTTGTGATTATTGTCCTGAAAATCATCCGAGTCATCAATGCGCCATCACTTTTAAGTCGATGCAGTATTGTGGCAATTTCGACGATCACCCCAACAGTTATGCCTATCCCAACAACTATCATCAAGATTGGGGGTATCATCCAGATTTTTCATGGAGCCATAATAATCAAGTCCAAATCTTTACTCCAAGCCAATCATACACTCCAGAATTTCAGGATTCAGCCTATCTACATGAAGAAGAAAGGAATCTGAGTTTGAAGGAGGCCTTGACGAAGTTTATTACAGCTACGGACAAAAGAATGAGTGATCAAGATCAGCTGTTGAACTTAGTGGATTTAAATACAAAAAGCCAAGCAGTGTCGATTCGAAATCTTGAGAACCAGATGGGACAACTTATCAACGCCGTCAAGAATAGTTATCATTGTGCATGGCCCAGTGACGTGGCTCTCGAGACTGATGGATTGCCCGCGTCAAAGCTGCAACCGGACGTGTTAATTGATGATAATTCTGATATGGAGGAGAATAGTGGGGATCAAGAAAATATAGCTGAAGTTGTGAGTTTCGACGCTGATGTACCGATTTTGTTAGTGCCCCATGTACCTTTTCCATCAAAGCTCAAAGATCCGGGTAGTTTTGCAATCCCCTGCCCACTTGGTAGTCATGTACTTGGTAAAGCCCTTTATGACACGAGAGCTAAAACTACATTACAACTATGGTGGTATGAGAGAGAGGAGATAGAAGAAGAGCCCGTGGTGTTTGACAATATTCAATGTCCCAATCTAATCACGAACACAACGGAGGAAGCACCTAGCTATTTGACAGTCGTAATTAGGAACCTATCTACAAAAAGCAAACTAGGTGACTTTGAAACAATGGCCCCTACTACAGCAAAACCTTCAAAAGTTACATTGCTACTAATGGATGGACGGTTCCTCAATTTTCGAAGGGGAATTGGATAGTAAATGGTGAAGTCGGGCTGACGACTTTAAAACAAGCGCTTCTTAGGAGGCAACCCAAGTTTAAATTTTTTTTTTATGTTTTTTATTTATTTTTTTAGGTTTCATAGTAGTTAATAAATTTGCTTCTAATGTGTTTACAGGTTATTCGAGTTCAATTCAAGTGCAATGCCTTATTCATTTCAATGTGCCTAACCTATTCTTCAGACTTATCAGACAAGGAGGAAGATTGCTATATTTTCAGGGAAGTCCTATGCTTTACTTTTTCCTATCTTAGCCATTGAGGACAATGTCTATCTTAAGTTTGGGGGTGTGTTCTTATTTTATATGGTACTTGTGCGTTTAGGTTATTATATTTGCATTTTAGTTAGTATGTTTTAGGATAGATGAGCAATGGGTTGATTGAATTTTATTATGGCCAATGATAAGAAAAAAAATGGGTTTATTTTTTTTTAACTCTTGTGAAGTTAAGAAACATGCTTAGTTTATATTTTGATTTATGAGTTGAGTTTACACTATTTGTGATCTTTTTGAACTTCAAAACACATATCCATCTGTTTAGCTAGTTGTGTCTTAAGGAAAAAAAAATTTTGGTTGAATACTTGTGAAAGATATCATTGAAACTTTAAAATCTTATTTGAGCATCATTCAAAGCGAAATTTAGGCATTAACATAAGTTTGGGGGAAATCTTGGGTTATTGAAAATTTTAAAAATTGTGAAACCTTCCTGAGTTAAACTGATAAATCATGTGGTAGTTGAGATGGAGCGTAAAACGCACTCACCCATAAACACAGGCACAAGAAGGAGCGTAAAACGCACTCGTGCGAGAGAAAACGGGATGGAGCGTAAAACGCACTCGTTCAATGAGAAGTGAGATGGAGCGTAAAACACACTCACTAAAAAAAGGAAAGAAAAATTGTGTTTTAAAATACTTGGGAAGGGTTCAAATATAATTAAATGTATGAAATATCCTTTTGATCCTCTAAATTTTGTGTTTTGCCTTTATTAGCGGAGATTGATGTGAAAGAAGGTTTTTAGAGTTGATTTGAAAATATTTTATGAGTATTTGATTATATGATCTAGTGTGAGTTATGGCTAGTTGAACATTTGGATGCACACACATGCACTTAAAGGATCATGAGTAGTTGTGGAACTGATAATTAGGTTAAAATTTTAGGCTTTGCATGTTTTCAATTTTTTTTTTTTTGAGTTAACATTAGAAGAAATCTTTGAGGCTATTATGAAAATTTGTATTGATTCATTGCACGAGTCGTGTGAGTTATTATTTAGAATTAGTTGTTATAGTTGTTTTTAGTGTTTGCTTGAGGACAAGCAAAGATTTAAGTTTGGGGGTATTTGATGAGTGGGTTTTATATCTATGAATTGAGTATATTTGACTTGATAATTTGTGAGTTCTTGAGTATTTTAAGTTACGATTTGGTATTTATAGTGTTTTTATGTTATTTTGTAGAAAGAAGCAAGGAAACGTAATCCGAACATCTTTTGGAGTACAATAAGCAAGCAAACGCAAGCAGGGAAGATTGCAAGGCTTTTAAAACTAGGTTGGATGCATGTTATTGGTTTAGAACTTAGATTGTATTGTAGAGCTACTCCTTAGCTTTTCGGAACATCTTGAATCGTCACAATCAGAGTTCGGATGAGAAAGTGATGATCATTTTACCAATGGACGTTGAACTTCAAAGTTTGGAGTTGCCATTTGCATTGCACTCACTTCAAGCCCAATTTCGACTTTGATCCAATCTGAATCTCTCAATTCTCAAAGAACAAAAGTTGTAGATCTCGCCGAGAGCTTCGATTTGATAGGTGGCAGGCCCCATAACTCTTTCCGGATCAAACGTTATGACCATTTTACCAATAGATGTCCGAGCAGAAAATAGTCGGGCGCGGTCGCACCGGTTCCAATTGTATTTTGGGCGTGGCCGCGCTGGTCTGCAGAGTGAAAAACATGATTTCTGGTACTTGGGCGCCGCCGCGCTGCTTCCTAGGCTAAATATGGGCACGACCGCGCTGGGTCGGGTTTTTAAAAAGCTTATTTTTGACCCTCATTGAATGGAACAAGGATTGTAACTTCTAATTGGTTTAGGACTTTAACTAGAACCTATAAATACATGATGTGAGACATAGAATGAGGGAGATCTTGCTACTATTTGTTAACCCTAGTTTGGGAGAAAGAGAGGAAGGCTTGAAGCAATTGAGCAAGTAAGAAGTATTCATCACAAGAGCTAAAGGAGAGACTCAAAGATTGCAATTACAGATTCTATTCTCTTCTCTATCTCTTATTTTGTATTCTTGAATGCTTTATCAATTGTGGATTATGGATTTTAATTCAATTATGAACTAATTTCTTTTTAAGATTACAATGGAACTTATTGCGTAGCTTTTATTGATATGCTTCTTTGTTAATTATTGTTGATTATTATCAGATTGTCTATTATGATTTGTGATTAATTGCTTAATTGCCTGATCAACAATTACCGTGGTAATCTATATGAACTCGAGGAATGGATTATAGATTTAGACCTAATCATAATAGCATGTGATTGTGTATTCTGCTGTCGATGGAATTCATGATTCATGATAGAGATATACCTATACGCCGCATGTAATCTGAAAGAGAACCTGAGCTTTAAATCCTTTTTAATTATAATTCACATAGAGATATAGTGAATTAGTTAACTATGGTGTTCATCTTAATTCTATCTTGTGTGGATTTAAGTTGATTTGTTTATGATACATCGAGAGATGGTTATAGATATTGATGAGTTCTTGATTAACAATCCAGAATAATTAATATAACTTAACAGGAAGTGTATTAATTCAAGTGAAACATTAAGGGAAATTGTAATCTTAAGCCTTTTTATCTGAATTTAATTCTTAGTAGTTAGTGATTAGTTAGTTTAGTATTTTATTATCTAAAATTCACAATCTTAATCAATCGTTTAAATAAAGTTAATTTGATTACGAGTTAGTATTTGGTAATTATTATTAAATAATTCTCTGTGGGTTCGACACTCTCTTATCACTTTATTACTTGTTGATCGTGTACACTTGCACGTATTTATTGATTGCTAAATCGACAAACAACTACTAAGAAGCTAAGGAGTAGCTCTACAATACAATCTAAGTAGTAATCAATAAATAAGATTACACGAAGCTAAGGAGTAGCTCTACAATACAATCTAAGTAGTAATCAATAAATAAGATTACACGATCAATACGTGCAAGTGTACACGGTCAACAAGTAATAAAGTGATAAGAGAGTGTCGAACCCACAGAGAATTATTTAATAATAATTACCAAATACTAACTCGTAATCAAATTAACTTTATTTAAACGATTGATTAAGATTGTGAATTTTAGATAATAAAATACTAAACTAACTAATCACTAACTACTAAGAATTAAATTCAGATAAAAAGGCTTAAGATTACAATTTCCCTTAATGTTTCACTTGAATTAATACACTTCCTGTTAAGTTATATTAATTATTCTGGATTGTTAATCAAGAACTCATCAATATCTATAACCATCTCTCGATGTATCATAAACAAATCAACTTAAATCCACACAAGATAGAATTAAGATGAACACCATAGTTAACTAATTCACTATATCTCTATGTGAATTACAATTTAAAAGGATTTAAAGCTCAGGTTCTCTTTCAGATTACATGCGGCGTATAGGTATATCTCTATCATGAATCATGAATTTCATCGACAGCAGAATACACAATCACATGCTATTATGATTAGGTCTAAATCTATAATCCATCCCTCGAGTTCATATAGATTACCACGGTAATTGTTGATCAGGCAATTAAGCAATTAATCACAAATCATAATAGACAATTTGATAATAATCAACAATAATTAACAAAGAAGCATATCAATAAAAGCTACGCAATAAGTTCCATTGTAATCTTAAAAAGAAATTAGTTCATAATTGAATTAAAATCCATAATCCACAATTGATAAAGCATTCAAGAATACAAAATAAGAGATAGAGAAGAGAATAGAATCTGTAATTGCAATCCTTGAGTCTCTCCTTTAGCTCTTGTGATGAATACTTCTTACTTGCTCAATTGCTTCAAGCCTTCCTCTCTTTCTCCCAAACTAGGGTTAACAAATAGTAGCAAGATCTCCCTCATTCTATGTCTCACATCATGTATTTATAGGTTCTAGTTAAAGTCCTAAACCAATTAGAAGTTACAATCCTTGTTCCATTCAATGAGGGTCAAAAATAAGCTTTTTAAAAACCCGACCCAGCGCGGCCGTGCCCATATTTAGCCTAGGAAGCAGCGCGGCGGCGCCCAAGTGCCAGAAATCATGTTTTCCACTCTGCAGACCAGCGCGCCCGCGCCCAAAATACAGTTGGAACCGGCGCGACCGCGCCCGACTATTTTCTGCTCGGACATCTATTGGTAAAATGGTCATAACGTTTGATCCGGGAAGAGTTATGGGGCCTGCCACCTATCAAATCGAAGCTCTCGACGAGATCTACAACCTTTATTCTTTGAGAATTGAGAGATTCAGATTGGATCAAAGTCGAAATTGGGCTTGAATTGAGTGAAATGCAAATGGCAACTCCAAACTTTGAAGTTCAACGTCCGTTGGTAAAATGATCATCACTTTCTCATCCGAACTCCGATTGTGACGATTCAAGATGTTCCGAAAAGCTAAGGAGTAGCTCTACAATAAAATCTAAGTTCTAAACCAATAACATGAATCCAACCTAGTGTTAAAAGCCCCGAAATCTTCCCTTCTTGCGTTTGCTTGCTTATTATACTCCAAAAGATGTTCGGATTACGTTTCCTTGCTTCTTCATACAAAATAACATAAAAACACTATAAATACCTAATCGTAACTTAAAATACTCAAGAACTCACAAATTATCAAGTCAAATATACTCAATTCATAGCTATAAAACCCACTCATCACGACAGCACACCAAAGTGGTTGGGGAAAGCTTGAACCTAATTCCTATAGTGATGAATATGAGCGCAATTGAAATTCCTCGGGAGTTATACATTTGTGTATTAAGCAACATCTTTTAAGTGAGCTGGGGGGCGGCTTTGTATAGTAGGGGTGCGTCAGACCGCAGACGAATAATAGGTACCCCCGCCCCAGGCAGAGTTAGTGAACTGTATAATAGGCGACCATTTCCCGCGGTTTGGGGGACACTTGAGTCAGCTGTCGGGCGCAGCTGCCGGCGCCCGACAGCGTCTTGACCCTTATCCAATTTTTGGGCCAATTCCCCCTTCGTACCACTAAAAAATGAGATTCTTGTCGAATCCGAGTTTGCTGATCTATTGATAACCTCAGAACATCACCAAGAGAAAATGATTGAGGTTCTGCAAAAGGCCCATGTAAAAGACTATATCACTCCCGAAAGGCTGGCCGACTTGGTCGGACAAATCTTTTGTTCTTATTATACGATCGTGATTGGATACGCATATGTTTGGTAAAGAGAATAATATTCTCCTTTGAGTTTGAGAATAATCAAAAATAGAAAGTGTTCAATTAGAACATGAAAACGTGACTAAATTGGTCCTAGTTACTCTTCGGGTCCAAAAGAATGTTATTTTAGGACCAAGTTGAAAGATCTAGAAGCAGGATTATGATGGGACCAATGAGTTCTCCAATCGTTCCGTGTGAGGCCCCTCTACTAATCCACGGCCTAAAATAAGAGGCTGACTCAGTATTACTCATTGAGTCTTTTGCATTCAGCTCAGTTTCTTGTAACTAAACGACGGATGGCTCCGTTCCCTCTGTCGGTTTGTTCACCTCTGGACACAAATCTCGACGATGGCCATATTGGCCGTATTCAAAACAAATAAGATTTCACCATCTGTTCCCTATCTTAACCTTAGGGACAAGAGGCTTCTCCAAATCTAGTTTAACTGAAACCCGTCTTTGGTGATTTGTACCTCGAAACACCTTAGACAAGTAAATTGAAGTTTCATTGAATGAATGAAAATCATAATCTAAATAAGAGTATGATACTAGACGCCTAGAGAAGAGAGAGGCAGGAAATCCAGCCATTGAATCGTAGGCGGCTTTATCAATCTTCGCTTTCGATGCGATGTTTTCATTTCTAGCATGGTACTAATCGTAAGCGATCCTCTAATAAACTAATTAATCAGCCTCGAGGGAGAATGATGATGGAGATGTATTGCGGCCTTCTCCTATTCATCAACACTAACCTCATTCTTCTACAGTTGATGTTACGGATCAGCCTCACTCTTCAAGCCAGCAGCTTTGCTCAGCATCTTCTGCCGATTGTCAGCTTGTTCAGCTGATCTCAAAGGATTCCAGTCACCTGACGCAACATGTTTCTTCTCAGCGGCGATTACAGTCTGTTTCCCAGGGTCGGACTACTCTAGAAGATCAACAGTCTAGCCTAGTTGCTTCCCTTCCAGTCGCTTCCTCAGATTCTGGATCCCTCTCTCAGGTTCATCGATCCTCTTAAGTTTTTTATCCTCTTGAAGGATTTTTCACTTATCTTATGAATCATTTTTCCCAAAAGATCGAGCTTACCTCATGTCAGTTCAATCGTCTCATGAACCTGAATCATTTGCTGAAGCCTCCAATCATTCTTGCTGGAGAGATGCTATACAGGAATAAAAAATATTTTGATTATCCATAGATAGATGGTCTTATCGCCCCTTTATTCATTCATTAGATAAGAGATTGGAATAGGAGGGGAAGGACCAAAGTCTGATCTACCCAAATCATTGATAGTCTCCCCTACCCTCAAGAATCAAGGGCCCCTACTGAAGATTCAAAAAGAAAGCACTCTCCTTCAAGATAAGAGGTAAGTATAAAGGTAAGTATTATATCCCCTCCATGCATCAAAAACATGTTTGAAAAAACCAATGGATGTTGATCCCACGCATCGTAGGCCTCCCATAAGTATCAAAGATGATTGCATGGCATTCTTCGCTTAGAGATCGCCCCAGTTCGTTCTTACAGACAACATAGAGGTAGGTGAGATTTGTATCTGCTTGGGAACAGAACAGAAACGACCCGATACTCATTATTGGGTGGGATTGGCCAACCTTTCTCTTCTTATTTCACACCACCACAATCAAATTCCTAGTTAATACTAAGGCTATATTTGAGAACATAAAATTATCTTTAAAATTTGTTATTTTACAAATATATCTCTAATTTTAGATTAGATGAAGTATAAATTAAATTTTAAGTTTTATATTTGAGATTTGATCCTGCAAGACAAAAGGAAGGTTAGAAGTAACCTCAAGTTAGTTCTTGAAAAACACATGCGGTGTAAAAGTTAGTATGGGTTAATAGAAAAGGTTGATGATGCCTAATATTTTTAGAATATGATGCGGGGTGAATTATACTCGTAAAGAAGTCCAGAACGCCCCCGAGTGAAATGACTGTAATGTCCTTTAGTTCAGTAAACCACACGTCTTCTGGTTGATCTTATTTTGATAACCTAACACATAATTTCCAAACTTTAGAAGAAATCAAAAAGTAAAACATCAAAATCAAAAGTACCGTACACACATAAAAGGAGACAAGGAGATTACTCTTACATAGTTTTTTATTAGTGTTTGGTGTGTTTGGAGATTTAAGCACACTGTACTATTTTATTGTGGTTGAACTTAAAATAAATTGTGAGTTAAATAAATTGCGTTTGAAATAAACTATTGTTATAGGAACAAAATTATCATGTACATTTGATAAATACACTAAACATTGATAGACGAACAAGCACATAATGTGATCGTTTGACAAAGAAATTTGACGGGTAATAGTATTTTATATTTTTAAAAAATACTCCTTGTGTTCCAAAAAAAAAAAAAAGAAGTTTTGCTTTCCTAATCTTTTGTCTCAAAAGTAAGTCTCATGGACTCATGGTAATATAAAATAACAAATGTCTCAAATTTATCATCATAATGATCGCTACTAATAAAAATAAAGGAATTGTTTAGAAAAGAGTAATACTTAGTTATTTTGAAAGTGAGTTTATATTTAAATTTGGAAACTTATCAAATCTTAGACTACTTGTAAAAATGGCTACCGATTATATACTAAACAATAAGGTACACGTGAGGAAGTACTTACTAAAGGCAAAATAAATTTTCATCATTAATTTTTACAGTAATAATAAATCTAATTTTTTGGCTTTGGGTTCTATCCAGTTTGTGGGACCTCCTCCCTTAAAGAAAATATGTCAAAGTAACACAATGTGAAAGGAAACTTTCTTCGTTACTTCTTTTTTTGGGTTAAATATTTTTTACATCACTATCTTTTAGATTAACTTACAAGTAGTTAATTATATATTTTTTTCTTATAGTCAACTGACTCAACTTTTATTTTCTTACAAAACGTTAGAAAATCCGTTAAATCATGTTGATTTTAAACGGTTTGTCACATATGATTCTACATAAGAGAGAGAAAAATGACATGGAAATTTATAAATAAATAAATAAAACAAAACATAAAGCAAAAAAAATGCAGAGAAGAATTTTAAAAGAAAAAAAAATATTTACTTATTTTTGTATTTAATAACAAGTACTTATAACAAATATAATCAAGGAAATTATAAAAATAAAAAATATACTAAAATTAAAAAAATAAAGCAACTAGTTGACACGGATAGTGACTCTTATATATATTAGGCAAAGAATTATCAAGTATAGAAAGTAAATATTATGATATATTAACAATCTATTAATATATTGTACTTAAACAAAATAAACAAACGCATCTTCAATCCTCTTCTTCTTGTATCACCGTGCGCTACCCGCCTCCACTGCTGCTACCACGTCACCGCCACCAACATGGGTGATGAATTAGGAATCACAATCAATAACAAAATAACAGATTAAATTTTATTTGGCCAAAGTCATATTATAACAAGAAGATTTCTCTATCTCTTTCTCTCTCTAACCTAGCAACACCATCATTATTCATCATCTTCTTCATCCAATTTAGCAGAAGAAACCCAACTACAAAAAACACTAGTAATCGGCAACCAAGAATAAACCTAGTTCATAGCCAATCGATGGATCGAGAAACTTATCGCACGGAATACCCAATTGAAGGAGGATTCTGGTTTCTTCTTTAATCTTCAAGCCTTAATTTTCACCTAATTTGGAGATTAACTCGTCATTCATTAATCTATCTGTGAATGTTTTTTCTTTCTTCGATCTTTCAATGTTTTGCTATATGTGAATATTTTTTCTTTCTGTAAACTCTACATATCGTTGCAATTTCAACTTTGTTTGGTTTGATTGGAGGAAGAAGATGAAGAAAAAACTATTATTCATGGATTCGGGTGGGTAGATTTGTTTTTATAGGTTTGGGTGGGTAAATTTATTTTTATGGGTGGGCTATAGATGGACATGTAAAATAAAACATTCCAGTTATGATTCAATGCATATGTAAAACTGCCATGTCAAACTTCCGTTAAAAATTTTAACACCAATGACGAAAATTCAAATTTGTGTAAGAAAACAAAAGTTGAGTTAATTGACTGTAAAAAAAGGTATAATTTGTCATTTGTAAGTTAATCTAAAGTACAGTGATGTAAAAAGTATTTAACCCTTCCTTTTAATGCAGAAACACTAAGAGAGTCGTTATAAAAAAAGTCTCGCTATGTATTGTTATAAATTTGTGTTGAATTATAATTGTGAAACGTTATACATGAGATTTGATATAATTATAAGAGGGTCTCACTTATTACATATCCCTCCAAAAGAGTTACTTACCACTAATAATTATTCACGTAACCGACAATTAAAAAATGATGTAAACATTAGCAATATATATCATTTTCATTACAAAAAATGGCTTGTAACATTCCATTCCATTCATTTTAAAATCTAATTATTATTAATTTTTTAAAAATTTATTTGAGATATTTAACTCAAAGTTTGGTATAAATTTCTTCAATTTCAGTCAATACAATGATAAAAATCATAAATTATCTAAAAATTACTAATAATAATAGCATTTATTGTTTCATAATTTTAAATGAATCATATCAATTTTTTTTTAAAAAAAATATTTTTTTAAAAAAAATATTAATGATGTTGTATTTTGAAACACAAAAACATAATATATAGAATAGTTCAATTAATTCAAAAGTACTAGATTTGTTGCACTTATCAGAGGTGCCTCCAGTTGGGGTAACTGGAATAAAAAACTATATGCGGACATGATAATTAGATATGATTTCTTTACAATTTTATTTATTTATATTTTGACCTCCTATTATAAAAAATGAGGATCAAAATATAAATAAATAAAATTATAAAGAACTCATGTTCAATTATTATGATATCCGCATAGAAACACTCAATTGAAATTTATAATAACGCAATGTAAGTGGGTCCCATTTGCATTCTCACATAACCTTTTGGTCCCACTCCATTATGTTAGAATTGACAATATACAAAAGTACTTCTTCAATCTTGAGCTTAAAAGTGCCTCCAGTTGGGGTAACTGGAATTTATTATAATGCAATGCATGTGGGTCCCATTTGCATTCTCACATAACCTTTTGACCCCACTCCATTAAGTTAGAATTGACAATATATGAAAGTACTTCTTGAAACTTGAGCTTAAATCCAACTGAACTCTACCGTTGGTCGATTTCACAACCGAAAAATACGCGCAAGTATACGTGGTCAACAAGTAATAAAGTTATAAGAGAGTTGTCGAACCCACATGGAATTGTTCTAGTGTATCCCAAGTACCAACTATATATCGTCTCGATTTTATTTAGACAAATGATGATTTGAGTTTTTATTGTTTGTAATAATTAAGAGATATGAAAAGCATTAAGATAACGAAATCTAATATTAACAAGTGTAAGATTGCAATTTCCCCCCAACACTTCATTTGAATATCCTAACTCTCTCATTTGAACTAATTAACAACATAGAAATGTCAACCGAGAAATCAAAGCTACTTATAAGCCTCTGTCGATGGTCAAATTCGAATCTTCCTAATGCGGCATGTAGGTATATGTCTATCCTACATGTAGACACCCAAATTTTGCACTTCGTATACTAACCTTGACAGGAGGGCAAAATCGACAATGAACCCAGCCTACGAGAACGAAAGGTGGACATAAGTACGAACACTCAGAGTCACCGCAACGACGTGCGATCAAAGCCAATACGACAACGATCAAAGCGGAATGATACGGCACGTTTCCCAGCGGTTCCCGGACTGCAAAATACAAGTCCTTCAGAAAAAACCAATGGTACGACACGAGAATCAAGGTGCGGCTTGAAAATCGGGAAAATCAGCCCACCCAGCCGCGGATTGATCTGCGGCCAACGATTAAAATAATTGAAGTGCGCGGCGGGCGGCTGAAGTGCGCAGCGGGTGCGGAGAAACCAAGGCCAGCCGCAGATCAATCTGCGGCCAGCCGCAGATCAATCTGCGGCTGCCCTTGGCCAGCCTTTATCAGCTCATTTCTTCATTCGGATACAGAAGGTGACACAGCAGCGGAAGAAATTCTGAAGGAGGAAGAAAATAGCAGCAGGCAGCAGCAAGTTAGGGAGAGAAAAGAGAAAAAATAGTGAGGATTTGTACCTCTTTTGTGAGATTGTATCACATATATTTTCTACTCTAATTAATATACGAGTTTATACGCATCGTGGTGTCATTTGCAAGGTGAAAAAGCCCTCTTTTATAACATTTTTGTTGTATCATTTTGTTAAGCTTTTGGTCATTTGGGCTGCATTAAATGTAGTTTTTTTGTATATTATTGAGAATACACGGATTAGGGATTATTAGTGAGGGTTCCAACGGAACGAAATTCTTCCTAATGGCCCGATGATATCCATTTGGTGATTTTTAGCTTGTTTAATTATTGTAATATCCATTTTGTGGGTGTATAGAAATTGTGGATGTGAGCCTAGGAACGCGGCCTCGTGGTCCAAATCCGATGATGGACAATTTTGGTGTATGTAATAGGATCGATTATCCTTGATTGTAAACATGTAATCGTCGGGCCTTAAAACGATACCAAGTTGAAAATCGGGTTTAAGGCCCCGTAATAGTGAAATACGTGATTGTGGGCGTTTGGGGTTATTTTGATGGCTTACATGCCCATGAATAGCCCCAACGCATTTTAATGCTTGATTTGACTTATGAAACAAAATTGATTTCAAAGCTAAACGATGAAGACTTTCGTAAAATCAATCAAATTAGGTTATTAGCATCACGAGGATAAGAAATTGGAAGTGCTAATGAATGTCGATTACTATTTAACGAGAAGGTTAAAGAAAATCATTTTCAATTATCAAAAAATGGTATTATAGAATAAAGGACGTTTTATTAAACCAATGTGCATAGGGTTAAAGAGATCCTAGAAAATTGCCGTCATTTTAATTATGAGAGCAATGTATAGGTCTCGATTCCTATTTTGACGAAGGTTTAAAAACTTTTGTTTTGCCAAAATGACACCTAAATGAAAACCTTGCAGTTTTGACAATTAAAATCAAACTTTTCTAATAAAGATAAAGCTTTCTCGTATAAGCCGAAGGACATTTTAAAACACTTTCAAAACACGACTTTCCCTAAAAAAAATCCCAAATGATTCTTTCATACAAACTCATCACAATATTCACATAGGCACACACACGCGCACACATACACATTTTAAAGAATTTAAAGGATAGGAAAAGCATCAAGATTACGGTAACCGTGTTTCACGGAAGTCGGGGGGGTGCCTAACACCTTCCCCTCGCTTAAGCAAGCCCCTGAACTCTATGAATCTCGGTTTGCAGACCAAATAATTCGGAGTCATACACGAGCCAGCGATTTACGAAAATGAAACTCGGATGAGTTGGTACATCCATTTCAAATATACCAACTGGCGACTCTGGTCAATTGGCTCATCATAAAAAACGATCTTTCAAAATCCCGTCGACATTAGTGCCGACCTTTTCCAAAACATCATCTAATAAAAAAGGCTAAAATTGGAAAGGGTAATAATCATCACGGAAGCGATCCTCCCAGCGTCGACAGCTGGCGACTCCGCTGGGGACATTAGAGGGCTTAAGCCGCGTTCAAATCTTGATGCTGTCCTATCCTTTAAAATTTATGAATGTGTATGTGCGTGCGACATTTTGACCTGTTTTACTTATTGTTGTGTGAATGTGTGTTTTTGTCCAATGAATGAATGATTGAATGGAATTGATTTACTTCAAAGTAATCATATGCATACGGTGAGGACGATGAATGTGAATGTATGTTGAGAGTGTACCTCCTCTTGAGGCGAACCCGTCGGTTGCTTATTACTGGACTCGAAGGGGATGCTCCCCGGAGATGGCTCAGGAAACGCACCACCCAGATCCGCTCCAATCGAAAGGATTCAGACGAGTAGATTGCGAAGATTTGGGGACCTTCATGCCGAAAAACCCGCGAGAGTAACCCTAGGGTAGGTCAGCCTCTGATAAACCTAACGAAAGGGAAGTTTCTTCATGCCCTTTTATCGTTCAGTCAAATAAATAAATGTCATGTAAATGGCATACAACTGTCATACCGTCATCATCGTAATAAATATGTCCTGTATCATATGATTACATCACCTGCACATATAAAGAGAATACTGACATGGTTTTGCAGGAAGGCAATCCATACCACGTACCAAGGTTTTCTAAAACTTCTAAATACTATCCTGTCATCAAACACTGACCTTGTTTTGCAGGATAAGATTAGAGAACCTAAATAATAATAATAATAATAATAATAATAATAATAATAATAATAATCATGCATCAGTGTTGACATGCATCTGCCAACTTGTAACTGACACAGTACTAAACTACGACCCTTGTTTGTTTTGCGAGATTGCCCCTAGGACCCAACTAAGAGGCCGTAAAGTCCATACTCCATCCATCCAAATGGCAGAAACCGGTAGCCATGAAATTACAGTTCTGCCACTCCAACAATACGGCCGAATACGAGGGATGCATCCTAGGACTGAGATTAGCCCTGGGAATGGGAATCAAAAGGATGATAGTAGTTGGAGACTCCGAATTGGTCATCCGGCAGCCATGGGAATATACAGCACCAAAGGGCTTCAGCTATTGCCCTACCATCGCCTCATCATCAAACTTGCCAAACAATTCGAAGATATTGCCTTTCGGCACGTTCCTAGAAATTAAAATGACTTCGCGGATACTCTAGCCACACTGGCTTCCCTGATTCACACATCACGGTACGAGACGAGCTTTAAGGGGGAAATTGCGATACAGACTTATCCGGCCTATGAGGATCAGATCGGAGAGATCTCCCATAGTGACGGCCCTCCTAAATGGGCTTGGTATCAAAACATTAAAGAGTTCCTTCGAGACAGCTCCTCTCCCGAAAATGCAGATCTGACCGAGGAAAGAGAATCCAAAAATGGGCAGTGAAATTCTTCCTAAGCGGAGACGATTTGCATAAATGGGACCTAGCTACGGGACTGCTGAGATATCTGGAAGCCGAAGAAGCCCACAGATTAATGAATGAAGTACATGGCGATGTGTGCGGAGCCCATATGAGCGGAACATTTTTGGCAAAAAAAATCATGTGAACAGGTCACTACTGGCTAACCATGAACACTGACAGAGAATCCAAAGATGGGCAGTGAAATTCTTCCTAAGCGGAGACGATTTGCATAAATGGGACCTAGCTACGGGACTGCTGAGATATCTGGAAGCCGAAGAAGCCCATAGATTAATGAACGAAGTACATGGCGATGTGTGCGGAGCCCATATGAGCAGAACATTTTTGGCAAAGAAAATCATGTGAACAGGTCACTACTGGCTAACCATGAAAATTGACAGAGAATCCAAAGATGGGCAGTGAAATTCTTCCTAAGGGGAGACGATTTGCATAAATGGGACCTAGCTACGGGACTGCTGAGATATCTGGAAGCCGAAGAAGCCCACAGATTAATGAACGAAGTACATGGCGATGTGTGCGGAGCCCATATGAGCAGAACATTTTTGGCAAAGAAAATCATGTGAACGGGTCACTACTGGCTAACCACGAAAACTGACTGCGATACTCATGTCAAGAAATGCCATCAATGCCAGATCCATGGCAATGCGATCCATGCACCTCCTAATGAGCTCCATTGCTTGACCTCACCGTGGCCAGTTGGACCGTGCAGCAGGTACCCCGATTTGAGGTATTCTAGCCTGACAAGCAATAGGCCAAATTTGAAGGAGGATCACAATTTTGGTATAGAGCTAGATTTCGATCTGATGGGGATTGAGCAGGACGAGACAGATATCGACAATACGCCTGACCAGATCAAAGGATGGGTCGAAGATAAACCCAAACCCGACTTAGACCAAACCATCGCCATCAAACATCAGAACCCCTAACGATCACAAAGAACCCGGAGTAGGGGCAAATTCGACCACAAAAAAAAATCTCAAAAATCAAAAATCCCCCAAACCTTTCAACAAGTCAAAGGACCGGATCTTTTGTCAGCCCAGCGAGATACCGATACAACCAGTACGAGGGAGATCACAAGAAAAGCAACTTAACACTGGGGCATTTATCAACTACCCAGGAAATGATGACGTGCAAATTGGCACCCATGCAACAATCCCATTAACATGCACCATCATCATCAAATGCTACCTCATGTCAATTCAATATTCAACGATACGATCATCTGGCATTTGTCAAGCATAGTTTTCTCGGGATACGATGACCCGCGTGAAAGGGGATTTTATTTGACTTGATAGGAATCGGATTAATTCTGACAAGCAACCGTGGAGCACGATCGTGAATATGATTAGACGAAGAAAGCTATTCAACCTTTTGATCGGGTACAAAGCCTTAATTCAAGGCAACGTTTGCGACAGAATCGACCTCATGTGCCAGTCTTCACTTTGCATTTGCACGAACTTTCAGTTATGGGGTATAAAACTATGACAACGTTGATGGCAATTAACACGTAGTCAGACAGTCAATAATTATCAAGCTAATATCAAGAAGTCAGACGATAAATGATTATCAAGCTAATGTCTCGAATCGTGGCCTGGGTTATTCTAGTAATTAAGCCCGAGGGGTGTCTCTACACCTGGTGCCCTAAAGCCATCTGGTTTGGGAGTCGCTGGCCCAACACTCGTTACATAGGTAACTCAGAGCCTAAGAAAACGAGCATTACAGTAGAGGAGGCCCGAGCAGATTCGAATCGTGGCATGGGCTACTCGAGTAATTAAGCCCAAGGGGTGTCTCTACATCTGGTACCCTAAAGCCGTCTGGTTTGGGAGTCACCGACCTAACACTCGCTACATTGGTAACTCAAGCCTAAGAAAACGAATCTTGCGCAAGGTCAAGCAAAGAATGAATGGTGCAGACCAACAGCTTATCTCGAACCGTGGCCTTTGTTACTCGAGTAAATAAACCCGAAGGGGTGTCTGTACACCTAATGCCTCAAAACCGTCTGGTTTGGGAGTCATTGGTCCAAAACTCGTTAAATGGGTAACTTTGAATAACCTAAAGAAAACGAGACAAGTGAAGTGGGCTAATAAAGAGAAAAGATAATACGAAAAACTCCCGGCCTTAAATAAGAAGTCATGGAAGAGAAACCCCTACTGAATGCTGCATCGCACAGTGCATTTGTCATATGACGTCAATCCTGCTAAGAACGTTGTCGAGAATGGAGACAGAATACCTTTGACGAAGGAAGGTAGTTCTTTTGAATTCGACCTTACTCACGTACAATGACCATGAATGCTTGAAGGTGTTCTTACGATTTCATAACTCGTTAAATAGAAAATCATCAACTCACGAGGGATTGAAAATAACTTCCAATCTAGTACATTCACGGTTCACAACTCGCTAGATTGTGCGATCAATAGATATTCAATTTCATGTGCTTTAACTGCATTTACTCTTTTGTCGAGATTATAATATCTTTGTGTTGAACTAACACCAACGGCCCGAGCCTTCAAGTCTTGGCATTTGTTAGTCGTCTGATATGCAGGATCTTGCAGAGCTGTGGATAACTCAACACGGTCAACATCGCGAGTTTTCGATAGAAATTCTTGGTAACAACACGCGCCAAGGCAGGGGCAGTTAAGAATCGTGAAATGGAAGGAAGCTGAGGCTGCACAGAACTTCTCGTCATTGGGCCTCTCCCCAATCCTGACTATCACTGCCTCGGCATCCAAATGATCCACGTACATGAGCATATACAGGGATGATATAATGAGGGACAACAGCATATCGGCCAGCAGAAATGATCAAAAGGCCAAGGAGCCCAACATAGCTGTCGATCATCACAGAGAGTGAAACAGACTGCCTCAACTCGATGAAATGAAGACGACCAAGAACAGGCAGAGTACCAAACCAATGTTGAAGTCTAGAAACTACACTTCACGATGAGGCGTGATCCAATCAAATGTTGGCAAACAACGACGACTGTCGAATCATATCATTTGACTGAACAGTGGTCATTTCTATCTAAACATATGTTGTGCACATGCATCTGTCCATAACATATCTGCCAGATCATGCATAACATCTTTTGCATGCATACATGTACGATCAAAATGAAAATCTTCAGGGGAAAGTACAAGCACGTCACTTTCAACCTCACAAATGATCAGACCGTGATGGCTTTTGCGGCATGGTACGTGGACGATGTTGGTGGGAGATCCAAGACAGAAGCCGATCACACATCCCACTTCAAGAAATCACTCAAATCAAATCAAGCGACCCTTGGGAAGGGCTGGTATCCAAACAATCAATGACCCTGGGAAGGGCTGGTATCCAAGCAAGAAGTGACCCTGGAAAGGCATCCAAGCAAACCACAACAAAGTGGTGAGTGAACCTGGGAAGGCATCCAAGCAAATCACAACAAGGTGGTGAGCACCCTGGGAAGGCATCCAAGCAAACCACAACAAGGTGGATAGTGAACCTGGGAAGGCATCCAAGCAAATCACAACAAGGTGGTGAGCACCCTGGGAAGACATCCAAGCAAACCACAACAAGGTGGTGAGTGAACCTGGGAAGGCATCCAAGCAAATCACAATAAAGTGGTGTGAGAACCTGGGAAGGCATCCAAGCGAACCACAACAAGGTGGTGAACAACCCCTGGGAAGGGCCGATATCCAAAAAAGTGAGCGATCCCTGGGAAGGGCTGAGATCCAAGCAAACCACGACAAATGATGACATCTGTAGAACAGTATCAAAAGACTGTACAGGGGTCATTTTTCATCAATTTACATTTTAAATGTTGTGTCACATGCATGAATAGATGATAATTCTGTACGTGATCCATGAAATGAAAAAGAAAAAAATAATAAATCGAGCAGGTTAGGTGACAAGGTCCTAGCCTATCAGAGTCAAAAGCGATGGCTGCCAAGAACGATGTACGAGGACGAACTCCAAGGATGCCTTTCAAGCTAGTCAGGAGAATAACTTCCTTTGATGACAATGCGATGGAATAAGGTGATTACGAGACGAGCGACTGGATACGAGACCCGGCGCAGACAAGACGATCATCCGGATACAAGACCCGGTGATTACGAGACGAGCGACCGGATACGAGACCCGGCGCAGACAGGACGATCAACCGGATACTAAATCCGGTGATTACGAAACGAGCGATCGGATACGAGACCCGGTGCAGACAAGACGATCATCCAAATACAAGACCCGGTGATTACGAGATGAGCGGCCGGATACGAGACCCGGCGCAGACAGGACGATCAACCGGATACGAGACCCGGTGATTACGAAACGAGCGACCGGATACGAGACCCGGCGCAGACAAAACGATCATCCGGATACGAGACCCGGTGATCACGAGACGAGCGACCGGATACGAGACCCGGCGCAGACAAGACGATCATCCGGATACGAGACCTGGTGATCACGAGACGAGTGACCGGATACGAGACCCAGCGCAGACAAAACGATCATCCGGATACGAGACCCGGTGATCACGAGATGAGCGACAGGATACGAGACCCGGCGCAGATAAGACAATCATCCGGATACGAGACCCGGTGATGATGAGACGAGCGACCGGATACGAGACCCGGCGCAGACAAGATGATCATCCGGATACGAGACCCGGTGATTACGAGACGAGCGACCGGATACGAGACCCGGTGATTACGAGACGAGCGACCGGATACGAGACCCGGCGCAGACAAGACGATCATTCGGATACGAGACCCGGTGATTACGAGAAGAGCGACCGGATACGAGACCCGGCGCAGACAAGAGGATCATCCAGATACGAGATCCGGTGATTACGAGAGGAGCGACCGGATACGAGACCCGGCGCAGACAAGACGATCAACCGGATACGAGACCCGGTGATTAGGAGACGATCAACCAGAGACGAGACCCGGTGCCGACGAGACAATCCACTGGAGACGAGACCCAGTGCTGACGAGACGATCCACCGGAGACGAGACCCGGTGCCGACGAGACGATTGACCGGATACGAGACGCGGTGCAGACGAGTCAACCAATCGGAGACGAGAACCGATACAGACAAATCAATCAACCGGAGACGAGACCCGGTGCCGACGAGACGATTGACCGGATACGAGACCCGATGCAGACGAGTCGACCAATCGGAGAAGAGAACCGATACAGACAAATCAATCAACCGGAGACCAGACCCCACATCTACGAGACGATCGATCGGATACGAGACCCGACGGTTTTGAGACGACAACGATTCCACGACGACGACGATTACGAGATGGAGCACAACACCTGCGATAACGATTATCGCAACGATTTGTCAGAGACGAAACCTGACAACAACGATGCGATCAGCGATCGAGTCCTATTGAGATCGATACTCATAGTAAGTTACGATTGCATGATGCATTGGCACCTTTACGAACGTTTTGCATGCCTTACATCTTGTGTTACATCATGAGCTATATGTGTTGCATCATGTATGTATTGTCATTCTTATGCTATATGTGTTGCATCGTGTGTCTACTTCTTCATCATGTTCATTTCATTTAACATTTCATAAACATGATAAAGAAGGGCAGCTGTAGACACCCAAATTTTGCACTTCGTATACTAACCCTGACAGGAGGGCAAAATCGTCAATGAACCCAGCCTACGAGAACGAAAGGTGGACATAAGTACGAACACTCAGAGTCACCGCAACGACGTGCGATCAAAGCCAATACGACAACGATCAAAGCGGAATGATACGACACGTTTCCCAGCGGTTCCCGGACTGCAAAATACAAGTCCTTCAGAAAAAACCAATGGTACGACACGAGAATCAAGGTGCAGCTTGAAAATCGAGAAAATCAGCCCACCCAGCCGCGAATTGATCTGCGGCCAACGATTAAAATAATTGAAGTGCGCGGCGGGCGGCTGAAGTGCGCGGCGGGCGCGGAGAAACCAAGGCCAGCCGCAGATCAATATGCGGCTGCCCTTGGCCAGCCTTTATCAGCTCATTTCTTCATTCAGATACAGAAGGTGACACAACAGCGGAAGAAATTCTGAAGGAGGAAGAAAATAGCAGCAGGCAGCAGCAAGTTAGGGAGAGAAAAGAGAAAAAATAGTGAGGATTTGTACCTCTTTTGTGAGATTGTATCACATATATTTTCTACTCTAATTAATATACGAGTTTATACGCATCGTGGTGTCATTTGCAAGGTGAAAAAGCCCTCTTTTATAACATTTTTGTTATATCATTTTGTTAAGCTTTTGGTCATTTGGGTTGCATTAAATGTAGTTTTTTTGTATATTATTGAGAATACACGGATTAAGGATTATTAGTGAGGGTTCCAACGGAACGAAATTCTTCCTAATGGCCCGATGATATCCATTTGGTGATTTTTAGCTTGTTTAATTGTTGTAATATCCATTTTGTGGGTGTGTAGAAATTGTGGATGTGAGCCTAGGAACGCGACCCTGTGGTCCAAATCCGATGATGGACAATTTTGGTGTATGTAATAGGATCGATTATCCTTGATTGTAAACATGTAATCGTCGGGCCTTAAAACGATACCAAGTTGAAAATCGGGTTTAAGGCCCCGTAATAGTGAAATACGTGATTGTGGGAGTTTGGGGTTATTTTGATGGCTTACATGCCCATGAATAGCCCCAACGCATTTTAATGCTTGATTTGACTTATGAAACAAAATTGATTTCAAAGCTAAACGATGAAGACTTTCGTAAAATCAATCAAATTAGGTTATTAGCATCACGAGGATAAGAAATTGGAAGTGCTAATGAATGTCGATTCCTATTTAACGAGAAGGTTAAAGAAAATCATTTTCAATTATCAAAAAATGGTTTTATAGAATAAAGGACGTTTTATTAAACCAATGTGCATAGGGTTAAAGAGATCCTAGAAAATTGCCGTCATTTTAATTATGAGAGCAATGTATAGGTCTCGATTCTTATTTTGACGAAGGTTTAAAAACTCTTGTTTTGCCAAAATGACACCTAAATGAAAACCTTGCAGTTTTGACAATTAAAATCAAACCTTTCTAATAAAGAATAAAGCTTTCTCGTATAAGCCGAAGGACATTTTAAAGCACTCTCAAAACACGACTTTCCCTAAAAAAAACCCCAAATGATTCTTTCATACAAACTCACCACAATATTCACATAGGCACACACGCGCGCACACATACACATTTTAAAGAATTTAAAGGATAGGAAAAGCATCAAGATTGCGGTTTGCAGACCAAATAATTCGGAGTCATACATGAACCAGCGATTTACGAAAACGAAACTTGGATGAGTTGGTACATCCATTTCAAATATACCAATTGGCGACTCTGGTCAATTGGCTCATCATAAAAAACGATCTTTCAAAACCCCGTCGACATTAGTGCCGACCTTTTCCAAAACATCATCTAATAAAAAAGGCTAAAATTGGAAAGGGTAATAATCATCACGGAAGCGATCCTCCCGGCGTCGATACTACACACTATCAAGAGACCAATTTCAAGAACAATAACAAGACACGTGTCACTAAATCTCATTAAACGTCTTTTCAATTACCAACTTTCACATAGAAAGTAATTAGGAATAGATTCTCTATTGGTTGCACACGGTATCTAGGTATATGTCTATCCTAAATACTATCAAGTTACCTATTATTGAGGATAATCAACAAGACACATGTTACTAAATCTCAATTAATAACCCACAACAATCTTTAACTTTCGCATGATATCATAACAAGGTCTAAACACTATAATCTGTTCGTCAAGTTCATATAGGTTCCCACGGTAATTACTAGCTAGGCAATTAAGATATGAAGCATAAATTATGATATTCAATTCACAAATGATTAATTAATAACAAAGAGAGAGAAGTCAATTCAAACTATGTGTTGGGTTCCATTGAAATCTTAGAATACAAGGCTTTACTTCATGGTAGCTAAGCAAAACATCAAACACGTGGTGTTCATCATAAAATAGAATTACAAATTCAAAGGAAAGTAAGAGATGATAAAACCCATTTAGGAGATAATCATGTATTGCTTGCTTGGTTGATGTCAATCTCTAGCTTTTTCTCTTCATTTGGCATTCGTTTCTCTTTTTGCTCCTTAGCTTGTTGCTGGAAATTTCCTTGAATTGCAGCCCTCAAGCTCTTTTTGATGATGTATGTGCAGCCTCCCAAGGTCTAGATATCCCTTTGACAATCCTTTCCTTCTTGGTTCCTTGGCTTTTGCTGAGTTTTCCTTGTATTGCAGCACTTTTGGCCTCTAGTTTGATGTTTTAGTGTAGCCTCCTAATCCCTAGATATGAAATATGAAGCCCCAATGAGATATTATATAGTGCCTCCATGAAAAACCCTAGCCAAACATCAGATTTTGGGTCAAAAAGTGAGCTGGAATCGCACTAGGAGCTCAAAAGATCGCACTCAGCACGCCCAGGCGCACCCGCACGCTGCCCGCCGCGCCCGCGCCCAGCCCCTGGCCATGCCGCACGCCCACGCCGTGCGCGCGCGCGTGCGCTGGCTGCCTGGTGCCGCGCGCCCGCGCCCATTCCGCGCGCCCGCGCCCAAGGCCTGTAGCCCGACTCAGCTTTGACCTCTGTTAGTAAAATGGCCATAATTTCTTCGTCCGAACTCGGATTAAGGCGATTAAGTAGGCTATGGAAAGCTAAGAAGGAGCTCTACAACTTTCATAACTGGAGCTTGACGAAATAATGGCCGGAGGAAGGCTCAAATTGAGCCCGAAGCAACTGTTGTGTAAAATTTATGCCAAATCCGATGGTAAAATGGCCATAACTCTCTCATACGAACTTCAAATTGGATGATTCAAGATGTTCTGGAAAGCTAAGACAAATATCTACAACTTTCGTTCTTTGAGTTTTGAGAGATTCGGATTAGTGCATGGGTGAAATTGGGAAACAAGCAGCTACTGTACCGAAAAGCAAGTTATGGGTATTGATTCCAAGGAGCTTTTATTTCAATTCCTACAAAACAACATAAAAAACACATAAAAGCATACAAAAACATATAAAACCAATACAAAACTATATTACATAATAATAAGATAAAAACACATAAAACCAACCGAAATGACTTAGGATTTACAAATTATCAAGCTCAAAAGCACCTAATTTGTGTATATAAAACACACTCATCAGTCTCATTTGCATTCTCACATAACCTTTTGACCCCACTCCATTAAGTTAGAATTGACAATATATGAAAGTACTTCTTGAAACTTGAGCTTAAATCCAGCACTCTACCGTGGGCTGAACGAACTATCATAGTCCGGCCCGGCCCGACCTTGCTAACTTTTCAAGGGCTTGAGTTAGTGGGGAGTGTAAAACATTCATATGAAGGGTTTTCCTAAAGGTTGAGAGAGGAGGTTATGGGTTAGGACTAATAAAAAAGGAAAAATTATAACTGCAAAAGATATCAAATACAATGAATTTTAGGTGTGGAATGTGCTTAGTAATAATGGGTTTGTTCGGCTACTAATTTTGATGCATTGCGTTTGAAGGCTAAACATTGCGTTTGTGAGTTAAATAAATTGCTACTGGATGCATAAGATTTTTGGACTCGGTTAGGTAACAACTTCACCCTAGTAAATTCATATAATTTTTCATTGTATTGGGAGTAGAAAAGGTTGCATTAACTATTGCAATAAAAAACTATAGAATTTATCAATGTAATTTTTTCTATACTGAACACAATATTAAGCTATAGAACTTATTAGGATAAAATTGGTGTCAACTTTACCGGTGTATTAGAACTTCACCTTAATCGGATCAAAGATTTTCAAGTGAGTTGGAATGAAACTTCCAAACCGCTCTAATAAATGCACCAAACGCTAGAAACACTGAGTAACCGTTACACGATGAAGTTTTATAGTCACAAATTTAGTAGAAACTAATCATCCAAAATATAAATTTCTAGAGAAACCATTTCAATCTGAATTAGCTAAATTGCCCAATAATTCCAACCAAATTTCACATCCTCAAAAAATTAATAAATGAATTTCACTATATATTATCTGTTCCCAAAATACCCACAACAAAAATGAACAAACTTTTTTAATTATACTTGAACCTTAGCACTCCTCTTTGTCCCAATACTACTGTCATCATCCAAATATACTTCAAATAAAATGCAAGTATAAGCAGTTAAGCACCGTCCACTTCAAATCAAACAATTATAAAAAAAATAATAGTGTTTTCAATTAATATATAAATTCATAGGGAAACCATTCGATCTGAATTGCTAAATCTCCCGATAATTCCAACCAAATTCCACATCCCAAACAAATTAACAAATGAATTTCACTATATTTCCTGTTCCCAAAATACCCTCAACAAAATTGAATAAACCTTTTTTAATTATACTCAAACATGGTAAGGCAAATAACTCAACTCCTCCTCCCCTTGATTAACCTTGGCACTCCTTTTTGTCCCAATATTACTGTCATCATGCAAATAAGCATAATACTTCAAGAAAAATGCAAGTATAAGCACAACCCATTCCAAGCAGAAAATCATCACACATAACCCACCAGCCAATTTCAAGATCATCTTCCCATCTTCTTCCCTAACATAAGAATTCAGATTCCCAAGAAAATCGCTGGTCCTTGTGAAAATCAGCACGGAAACAGAGCCTTGAAATATCGCGGTGAGGACAGTAGCCACCATGTGGGCTGCATACCATTTTCCTGCGCCGGAGGAGGCGGCGGCACAGCCAGTGATGGCGGCAGCGATGGTGAGGATGTGGAGGAGGATTAGGAAGAATCCGGTGAGAGACGGGATGAGGCGGAGGGAGAGAGTTAGGAAAATGCAGCTGGAAGCTGCACCCAAGAGGATGTAATTGGTGAAGAGGAAGAGTTTGTGAGTGCGGGGGTGGGATTGAGTGGATGAATTGGTGACTGAAAGACCCATTTTTTATAATCTGTTGGAATTTGAGGGGGAGTTTTGTTAGATTCTAACACTTGGGTTTTAGAATTTTTGTATTGGAATGATTGAAATTATTTAAGATTTGGAAGAAGGGAGATGGTTAAATATATGTGGAGAGGTGAGGAGGAGGTAACGGTCATATTTGAATTTGGTGGAAATATGACAAATATGACCGTTGCATGAAAGTTGATTTAACGGCTAGTTTTGTGGACAAAAGTTCCATTATGACCCTGATTAGAAAACATTTTACTATTGACTTTGTTGTCAATTGTAATGATTTTTTTTAGAGTAATAGATGTAAAAAAATATTAAATATTATTAAAATAATATGAAAATATTGTTAAATGTATATTTGTTCAGTATAATTTTTATTCGAATAATATCAATAGTCTTTTCTTAGTTGTAATTAGTGGGAGAGAGATTTTTAACAATTAGAATTGTTGTAGCTAAAAAGATATAGCAGGAATTTATAATAGTTTAATTAAGTTTATATCAATTTTAAGTTGAGTTCTGTTACATATGACGACAAATTTATGTTAATATCAAATATCGAAGTATGTAAATACATGAATTAAAAAAATTCAATTGTCATTACATTTCTCGAAATATCGAAGTATTGTATTTTTATCCGGTTTGAGTTTCACGATAATTACAAACCAATTGTCATTACATTTCTCGAGATATATACCCTTTTCTTTTTAAGTTTGAACTTGAAATGCAATTCCGAATATAAAATGCTAGGACAATATAAAATCAAATATAACTTACAAAATAATATTTTTCAAAATTTAATATTGATCATCATTCATTTAAATTTTAAAATCAATAAATTTGACAATTAGTAGTACATTTTAGATAATTTTTAATTTTCAAAGTATATTTTTATGTTAGATGAATAAATACCCTTACGAATAAAGCTTGAATCACAAAAAGTAAAATTTGGTTTTTATTTTTATTTTTAAGCAATCTCTAAAGATGCTCAAGTTAAATTAGCAACAAAAAAATAATTTAAATTTTAAAATGATTGTCAGGCATCAAGCAAGTGGATTAGTAAGAATAAACTTGAGTTTTCTTAGCAACAATGTGCCAAGGTGAAATCTGGGAAAAATTATCCAGCACTTCTAACGATATTTAGTGAAATTCAGGTTCTTAATTGACTTCAATCCAAACTTCAATCCAAAAATGGTAATTCTAACCCTCATAACAAGCATAAACAACTCTTCATAATAGCATTATAAATACAAATGTTTATTTTATAGCATGATGTCGCAAAAAAACAAAGAACTTTTAACATTCGAACAGGCAGCCGATGAAATAAAGGCCCTAGATGCTACATTACTCACATTATGATTCATTAGAATCTCATATCTACTGCACCCAACCCTCACGATATTTCATTTATAAAGAAAACACAACATATTTAATTTGGGAGAGCAACGAGTTTAAGAAAATAAAGTTAAGCCTGCAAAAAGCTTGCGTACTTGGCACCAAGGAAAAGCCTTTGTATGCAGAGCAAGGCATTCTTGGTAACCTCTGCATTCTCATGGTTCATCAATTTCATCACCCGCTCCTTTGCTTTCAGGTCAGTCACTATACTCCGACCAGCGAGATGGTACTGAATGAACTGCGAGAGATCAAAGCAAGCAACAGCAAGCGACCTTGGATCACTGGATGTGTCCAAAATTGTAATGAGGACCCTTAAGATCTGTTGCAGCACATCGAATATTAGTTTTGCGATAAAAGTATTATCTACAGGACCAAGACTTAGTTTTTCGAAGGAGAAAATATTAAGTTTGAAGTATCTATTGGAAATGGAAGATTCCAGCCACTATCACATGAAAGAATACAAGAATATTAGCATTTAAATCTGAAGTGATTTAGAGATATGTACAGCAAGAATAGCTCTCAATTTCCATCTAAAGGATACCTGAGTAAATGCTTGTCACAACCAATAAGAGAGCCTGAATAGCCGACCTTACAGTTCATTCAATGTTTAACGAAATATGTAAACTTATATAAAGCCAGATGGTGAAATAGGACTAAATAGTCAACACCCACTTCAATGGGAGAAGTCTTGGTTAAATGAAGTTGATTTGAGTTGAAGCTTCCTCTTGATGTAATGAGTTGTCCGTATGTCACAAAAGCTCTAAATAACCTACAGTGGAAACAGGCAAGTCTGCCTACTTTTAACTGAGGAAACCCAAAGAATGAATCCACTTATCAAAAACCTGCCAATAAAGCTTATGTTTGGATGAAAGGAAAAGTTTTTAGTACTTTGAAGTACCTTCTGTAATATTTTGAAGTTGCTAAGGAGCAAAACTCGGGGGTTGATGCCAAACTTGTTCAAGTTTTACTGACTGATGAGTCGGCATGAGGTTATAGGCCCCTCATGCTGGATAGTGTTTATGGAGAAAGGAAAAAATACTAATGTTTTTTAAGGCATTGCCATGCCCATTTTGAAGCACAATAATACTTTTTGACAAAATTTTTGGTTGGATGTTGATTCATCTCCAGGGTAATTTCAGAATGTTTGTATAATTTGATTTGCTTTCTTAATAAATAAACTAATGTAATTTGGGCATAGGCATCAAGTTCTTGGCACATAAATCTATATATTTGACTAATCAATACCTTCTTTCAACTACTACTGAATCCTTGAGAGTTTAAAAAGCCAATAAAGCATATCTACAGAGGATCTGCCTCCTTCCATAGAAAACAATGAGATATAAATTCATAAAACTCTAAATTAAACATGTGTCAAAGAAGCTTTCTTTTGCTTGCCACACAATATTTAACGTGTCAGGATTGCAATCTTTTCATATGATTCATCCTACATCTGTTTCCTACGTTCCAACTCAATGATATGAAAGGACTTTAAAGCAATTAATGTATGTGAACTTTATCAAGATATTCAATACATTTAACCTTGAGCTTGTGAAGGCATATGCGTGATCAATTTTCATACAAGCACATAACCCTCACAACCACCACTCTTACCACAATATCCATCTCCAAAGTTTCTTTGTAGGGATGATGTGATAATTATGTGTTCTCAGAAAACTGTAAGTGGGAATTGTAACTTTTGACCAAAATAACAAAGAATATTATATTAACTAGAAGAAATTCCTGTCCACGTTAAGAAACAAAGTATTTTAGCTTTGCAAAAAACTTCCTACATATATACTAGACAGGACTGTAGCTCAGAGGATTAGAGCACGTGGCTACGAACCACAGTGGGGTTCAAATCCCTCCTTCGCCCACAACTAGCCCTTCCCTCCAGATGAGATAGAAGCAGAGAATCATACAAGGCTTTGCTTGTGATTATTTAAATGTAGAGAAAAAACACTTTTTTTCAATCCACTGTGCCTGGGAGTATCGGAGAGGAGAAAGTTGCTTACTTTCTTGTTGTTAAAGAGTTTTGACATATTAAAAGAACAGAAAAAAAGGTAGCAACGTGTACTATTTAAAATTATAAAGTAGAATTTGAAAGAAAGAAAACAGAAGTAGGGATAAAGTAGGTACTTCGTTAACTTTCATGAAAAGATACTCTCTCTTCTCTCCCCTTCATTCAATTTGGAAGAAAGATGAGAGAAAACACTAAGAGGTTATTTTCTCTCTTTTTGCACATACTAATGTAACAAAGACACCATGAATCAAGGATTAGACTAGCACGATATGGCAATTATTTAATATGCTTATCGAGCATTTCTTAAAAAAGTATTAAGTTCTTGATCTAATCATAGCTAGTTGAGCATATCACCACAGGTTTCACCATTTGCATTTCTATGGTGCTATGTGCTTCAAGTTGACAGAAGTATTGGCATTAGATGGCCGCATTACTAGATTGAATATCACCTAATATCATTAAATTCTTTAACACAAACTTACAAAAAGGAAAGAAAAACATATGCAAACTGACTGGATGCACTACTCATTTTTAAAGAGCACATGCATATTGTTGCAAGTCCTCTTTATCTTACGAAAAGTCAATTAATTATCATTTTTTGGTAGTCTCTACTCTACACCAATGGATAGCAGAACATATGATTAAGGGCACAAGCAATACCTGGAAATCATTCTCTTCAAATCTTGTAATGTTATCACGCCAGAATATAGGATCTTTGTGCATAGGGGACCAGTCAAGATGACCAAGAAGGACTTCCTGCTTGTATTTTTCAAAAGAACTCAATTTTTTTATGTTGTCTTTCAGTCCTTCTTCCAGTTGATTCAGAGCCTCCAACAGGTCCTAAGAAAATATACAAAAGTAATCAAGAATAACAGGAGTGTGAAACACATATAATGATGATCAGGATTCTACAAAAATCTGCAGTTTGAGAGACAATGCAAACACAGTTCAGAATTAGTTTTTAGCATCATCAGCTTGAAATATAGTAAGGGCACTCCAAGACTGGAATTTCAACCAAAGTGAAACTGAAGCTCTGAGCCAAGACATAAAACAAGCTAATAAGATCAGTATCACGCACAAACTTATTTATGCAAACTTGTTCAAATTATGAAACAAAGTCGAAAGAAGAGATTCGTTTGTCACATACTCTACATGAGGATATGGAGTGAAGTTCACTAATAGCTCAGGCATGAACAAAGAACATATATAGGAAATCACCAAGTAAACTTCAGCCAAAGACACAGGATATAGCCAGGGTGTCTAATAGCTCAGGCATCAAGCATGCATAACCCAGTAAAACCTAGCAAATACAAAGTGCCTACCAACCTCCTTTGATGCACTCAGTAAAGTTACCATATCAATGGGTCAGATTGTGGAACTAAAATTTTGCCACATTCATCATGTCTAAACACTGTACAACATGATAATTTAACAATACCAAAAAAACATAAAAAAATTAATATTGCATACTGCGAAGATAGGCATTTATTCTATACCATGTAACAGATAGAACAAGTTATTCAAGGATACAGAGAGAAGATGAAACTATGTTATGGTTTCAAGTTACTCAAGGATACAAAGGAAGCATTCATAATTTCATATGCGTGTGTGTGTGTGTGTAATATATACGCCCTCTCTCTCTCTCTCTATCTATCTATCTGCGGTTTCTATAGATCTCATCCGCCATCCATCTCCATCTTCAATGGTAAGTTCTGTCTCTCTTTTTTGCTCTCTAGGTCTCCAATCTTTCTAGGAGCTCAGTCACCGGTCTGATCCTATCTCTCTCCCTGTTTCATCTATATCCTATTGCTCAACTATAAGTTTTTCTATGTGGATTAAAACAAATTATTCTTTCCACCTCCTTTTCCCGAGTGTTTTAGACTTGAATGTCTCAAATTTTTGTTACTAGTCTTGGGCTTATATGAATGTCAAGAGAATTTATGTTTTAGACGTTGGGGATGATGAGAAGAATTGAATGATGCATGTGAGAATTTGCATACGGCTGCAGAAAATATAAGGAGACTATATCCTCAACACTAAATATTCAGACCCATATTATGAGTTCATGGGCATTTTGATTGTGGATAATGATGCAGAACTACTATATACTACTACTGTATCAGCTCAGATCTAAAGACTTCATTATGATTATTTTTGAAATACACTCTTATTATTCGTCAAAGTCATTGTAGAAAAATTGGTGGTCCAGAAACTTAACTAAATTCCAGTTATCTTCAAGACGGAGCACATTTTGTTAGGATGCAAAACCATGAGTGTTTCATGTTCTTTGCATTTACGAAAACAAACAGAAACATGAAAGCAGCAGCTACCAAAAGGACCCTTTTAGGAGTATCAAATGTAATTATTCATAAATTTTCTATTTCTTCATAAAATAACGAATGGGAGTGATACACTAATTCTCTCACCTCATCACTCCATGCTTGTGCTTTCAAACTCTGAACAACTTGTGGTAGTCCGAGGTCTACCAATTGAGCGCCAAAAGTACCTTTGGAAAGCAAGTTCTTGAATGTCAAGACAATCACCCGGATAACCTGCACCCATTTAACACCGCACATCAAAAATTTCAGATGAGGCTATAAAGTTTATGCTTGCTATCTGCAAACTGGGTGCTGTAAAAAAATAAAAAAAAAATCGGGGCATGTACGGGGTGCTAAAAATATTGATATGGACAAAATAGTAAGATTATAAGAAAATGAACTCGATGGAAAAGCCCAAGAACTCACCTTTTCCTTTCTGGATCCTTTGACAACCTCAATTAATCGCGGAAGGCTTCTAGAAGTAGCCAAGTAATCAATTGCAGGTTCATAGTATGACAACAGCCAAACACAGAGACATGTTTCATAGAGGAGCTGTTTCAAAGATGAAGGCCAATCATCTTAGTCTGAAAAGTGAGAGACTAATAAAAGTCGGAAATAAACAGTTTTGTGAAGTGTAGAATAAGATGCAAGCCTGACCATCCTGCTAATTATGGGATTGAGATTTTTTGACTTGAGCAATTTATGATTGGTGGGTTATCAGGCATAGCCATCACGAAAAGATGACTTACTTGCATGGACTGCTGAGTGGAAGCTGGAGAAATCAGAGGAACAAGTAGCTTAACCCCATCTGCATGAACAAATGAAGATCTAACCGCAGGTTCTTTTAATAACGTTGTCAGGCAATTGATAGCTGTAGGAATTCCACAGCTAGGATGGGAAGGCTGCTTCAGCTGCACAAGCGGCCCGAAATCAGGACAAGGAATTCATGTGAAACTATAACTTAAAATGCACCTTGGGAAAAGGAAGGGGTAAGGAACATATTTAAACCAAAAATCAAGGTTACAAGGAGTATAAGACTTAAAAGAACTCATAATAAACATGTCAACCTGGATATATCAAAGCTAGTTTAGATGTTGCTTATAACTTGAGCACAAGTTTAGGAGTTGCACATTCTGTAATTTTTCTCAACATAATAAAAAAAAAAGGTAGTAGACAGTCCAAACGCTACAATGTATGTCTAAAAGGAAATTACTTTTTTCCGGAACAATATTTGTTAATACAAAGCAAAAGACGACTTTTAAGTGCAACATAAAATACCATGATGAAGCACATACATTGGCATTTGGAAATATTGCCAGCCTGTCTATAGTTGTTACTAAACTAATACTCCCACCTTCCCATAACTATTGCAACACATTCCCTTTTAGGAAGTCCCAAAAAATTGCAACACTTCCCTTTTGAATAACTTTTGCAAAGTTAAATGACCAATTTACCCACTATCAACTTTATCATTTAAATGTATAGTGGGTCTCTCCACTAACTAAAAGTTTTGTGGCTCGCATCCTTGGAGTATTCCTAACCACACACTTTATAGGGACCAATTAGGAAATCAAATGAAATTTTCTTAAAATTTGTGCAAAAAGGTGATTTGCAATAATTGTGGGACCGAGTACAAAAAAATTTCCCTTCTCTTTCACAGTAATCAGCAGTAAGCAATTACATTTCAACAAAAAAATGTAAAAGTGATCTTCAAAAAGCACAAGACTGTATCATGGGCCGCCGAAATCCACGGTTTCTTCATCTCTTCCCATATAATTGGCAACGGTTCCCAGTAATAGCAGACCATCAACTCACTCTAAACACAAAATTATTTGAGATGGAGAGAGTAGACCAAGTGTCATATGCTCGTAATAAATCATATTTGGTCTACCAACACATATGTATGTCATCACCCACCAATGTACTCTAGCAGGCTACCCAAGTAGCAACAATATGAAATGTACAATCAGTTCAACCAAAGTTAGTATGACTGCTTGAAGCACGGAGTGCAAGGTGCTTAATTGTCCAACGCTGAAAAACAATTAACCTTAAATACAGATATTATTGTACTTTGTGAATACTAGTTACTAATTTATATTTTCTATAACTATATATCCACAAAGTACAAGACTACTGATTTGTTTCCCCAGAGTCTGTTGAGCCCCCATTTTCTATTATTATTATGAAAATAAATAAATTTAATACAAAGACGAGCTTGATTTTGTCTACATTGTGCATTCTGTAGAAGCAACCCCCTCACCGAGAACACGCACAAGTGCAACAAAAACAATAAACAAAACCCTGAGCACAAAAGAAGAGAGATCACATCTAAAGCAACGTACAACACACAGCTGTCCACAAACCTGAGCGCAAAGCCACTCCACCAGCCCTTTCAAAACATCATCGACACTGGTGACTTTCTTATTTGAATTGGAGGCCTCTCCATTCATGATGACAACATCCTGAGTTTTTGGTCTTGAACTAGAATTGCAAGCAGTGTTTCCATAGGTGAGTTACATAAATCCATACTTCTCTAAAGACTTTAAACTATAAGGTGTGATGATTCATGATTCTAGGTACCTTACTATCAAGGAAAGTATCTTACAGCATTTCTCTTGTATAAACCAATTTCCTTTCCAGAGCAATCTGAAACAGCAAAAAGATTTTGGTTAAATTAGCTATTGTTGAGTTTAAAGAAACATATGATGAAATAGCTTTATGCAACAAACAATGTCATATCGCTCATAGGAAAAATAGTTTTCATGACATCAAAGAACGCTAAATTATCAAAAAGAGATATAATAATAAAAGTAAACGAAAAGAAGAATAGAGGAACAAATTTTGATGACGAGGAAGTTCACAAAATCATTCTTTATTTATAATTAATGGATCCTAGATGTTTACAAACTGACGCAGCGGAATATGGTTAGATTGTAACGCTCTAACACAAACGTGATTTGAAGGTTTAACGTAGCAACAAGAACGTAAGATAAGCCTTGAATCCACAAGGAAGATAAAACTCTCAAAGAGAAATTCATATAATTGTCAAAGATTGTATCTCATAAAACCCTAAGATAAAATATTTATAATGCTAAACCACTTTCCTACGACTAACTGGAAAAGGAAAATAATTAAATCCTAAACTAAATAAAATTAGAAGAACTAAAACCCAAAACATAAACGGACCAAATATAAATTAAACTACTAAATTTTCCTAACTAATAAATAAAAATACATCAAATACATTAAAGTTCCATAAATATTAAAATATATGAAAATCAGAATCTTTCTCGTTATTTTCCACCGCATCAATCTCCCCTTCTTAGAAAAAATTTGTCCTTGAATTTTAAAGCAAACGAGTATCAAGCAACAAAAACGAATCTTCAATATCCGCGGGATCAAAATTTCATACATTTTCTTCTCAAGAGATAATCCTGAAAATAAATAAGAGAAGACCAATACCTTCCTATTTACCTGCATGACAAATAAATTTTCAGGAATAACAAAATCAACAATTTCAATGTCCTCGAACAACTGCATTGGAACAAGTTCTGAACTAATGGTGTCAACTGTAGTATCATTATCCTTAGACATCATAAAATTTTCTATACTCGCGTAGATACTAGGTGACTCAACAAGAATATGTGATTCTTCAACTGTACTAACTTCAATCTCAAGTTGTCTTTCCTTCAAAACAATACCCCTGTGAGCTTTCAAACATGACGTTTCTTCAATCAGTGGTGTACCAATAGGCTTTTGAAAATCACAATATGTAACCCAATACTCTACTTATTTACGACCATCAATCTCATACTCATCCAATTCAAATTTTAGCTTTGAAGACCTCACAATAGTATACATGTTTGAGTGATGAGGAAGCAAACAAATTCTCTTCTTTCCACAATAAAAACTATAGACATTTTCAGAATCAAAATATTCACCATGAAAATCATCCAACCATAACCAACCTAGCAAGATGTGAGCTACATCCATGGGCAAAACATAACAAAACCACCTCAATTGTATACCTTTTAAATTTAATTGGAACAACACACCAATGTGAGATTGTGATTGACGTATTATTGAGCTAAGTCAAAAGGATAAAGAATTTGTTCGAACTGGAGTTTTAATGTCTTCACAAGTTTGGGTGAAACAAAATTGAAATCACTGTCTTTATTGAGAACAAGTTTACACACCTTTGACTTGCAATGAACATAAGTGTGGAAAGTAGATTCGGGTCGCGAGTCATTTTGTTGAAGCAATTTAGAAAGAAAATATTTTCTACCATGATTACACGTTTAAAATTCACCAACCAAGATTAGCTAGGGACTAAACAATAAGAAGTCAAAACTTTGGGACTGTTTTAAGGAAATATAAGTATGCCACAAACTAAATTTTGAAGAAATAGAGCTTGAATAATTTAAATCAAAATTTGTAACTAACCAAAAGGAACCCCATAGTAATTTTCCCGAATTAGAAGCATGCAAGCAATAATACCTCCAATTTGTAGACCCAACTTCAATGTGCCACGGAGAAGAAGAATAATAAGCAGCAACGTGTTTTTTTTTCCTTTTATTTGCTTGGTGTTGATGCTTTGATCACGAAAATACTTGTTACTCTGAAGCTTTGGCAGGAAGAAGGTTGATAATGATCTAGGATGAGTACTAAACTTCTTCTTTTTTTTATAAACGAAAATTATGTCTAACCTTGATATAGGAGTTCCGCAATCTTCAGTTCTAATATTTAGTTTTCAGCAAAAACTAGAAAACCCTCGAGATAACGCAAGAGGTTCAATCAACGGTCACCTTATTCGAATACAATTATCCAGGCTCTGATGCCAATTAACACAACGGAATATGGTTAGATTGTAACGCTCTAACACAAACGTAATTTGAAGGTTTAACGTATTAACAAAAACGTAAGATAAGCTTGGAATCTACAAGGTAAAACTCTCAAAGAGAAATTCATATAATTGTCAAAGATTGTATCTCATAAAACTCTAAGATAAAATATTTATAATGTCAAACTACTTTCCTACGACTAATTGGAAAAGGAAAATAATTAAATCCCAAAAACTAAATAAAATTAGAAAAGCTAAAGCCCAAAACATAAACAGGTCAAATATAAATTAAACTACTGAATTTTCCTAACTAATAAATAAAAATACATCAAAAAAATTAAAGTTTCATAAATATTAAAATATATGAAAATCAGAATCTTTCTCGTTATTTTCCACCGTATCACAAACTCTCGTTGACACTTGGTGTAAGTAACTGCTAACCACCTCGTGACTGTTAGGATTTTGTGAGCCAAAAATGGAAAAAGACATTTCTTTCAATGGTCAACTAATGTTATTCCAAAGTATAGCAGTAAGAGTTAATTAGTTCCTCACCAATATAACCTAAGGCATTAGTTACGGTGACAGAGTAGATCTTTAAGACTGTAACATTAGCATATGTGGCAACCTATATAAATGATGGCAAACTTTGATGCAAATCTTGCTTTAGAGTTAGAACTAGTCCCAAACACGTGCATGGCACTTATCCTTAGCCCAATTCGACATAGAAAGAAGCCCCAACATACTAACTTGTTGCAATTTGGGTGTGGGATCCATCAATGGCTAGACGCACGTAACTTTATTATCGTACGTCCGGTCGATGGCAAGAATTACTGAAAAGGCCTTCTTGCTCTCACCTGACGAGCTAGCTTCGCCTGAGGCTCTTGTGGCTGTTGCTACTAAACTTGGTGCTCTTGCTTCGATCGATCAAAGAAAGATTGTGTCAGTGACCAGAGAAGGTCCCTCTTTCTTTAGAGAATTACCGTGGTCGTGAAGCTTCCCTTCCATGTCATGTTTCTTTCTCTGAGACACAATAACAGAACATAGGGAGTTGGAAAAGCTGCTTAGGGACCCACCAACACAGGAATTTAAAGAGGTGCAAGAGTGTAAAGCCACTCGACTATCAGCTTAGAGCATGGAATGGGGTTATCCTCTCTGAGGAGGAAAAGTCCTTCAACTCGCGGAGATAAACCACCACGTTTTGCCTTTGCGATGATTAAGCAAAGCAAATTTGAGCTGCCCTGAAGTAGATTGATCAACAAAGCATCGTTCGAGAGCCAACCATACCTCAAGTCTGCAAGTCATAGACCTCAATAAGAAAGTTCTTGGTGAGTGTGGCGTTGAGCCAAGAACGCACTTTGATCAATCTTGACCCAAGCGGAATAACCCGGATTAGGAATTGTGCGACCCTCAGCATCACATAAATATTGCATTGGACATGGAAAACTATCATCCACATAAACCAATAGATCATTGCTAACGAGCACAGGCATAAGGACATCTCGGGCATGGGAAGGAAAGGCAGCGGACAACAACTGGGGAGCCTAAACGGCATTAAGGATGAGTCCAACGGTCGACAAACGGCTTCTATCGTCAGGTGCTTTCATTATGGATCAGTCAACTTGTCACGCTTGATCGCTCACACACAATTAGGTTAGGCAGACTTGGGGATGTGATCTGAATCGCTATCGATACAATGCGGGGCTGGTTTACTGACCATAACGAACTTGACTCTGCCCCTGAAAAAAAAAATAGAGCAGGAAGACCTTTGACTTGGGCTGGAGAGGGATTGGGGTCGCTTTGCTTTAGAACTTTAGTTCGTAACAAGGCTCGAAGACCTCCGGCTGGATTTGAAATGGATCAGGTAGGGCATCCGTTTACGGCATGGGTGGGATTAGCAGTTTTACCTATTATTTCCTTCAATGGTAGGAAATCTGCATCCGCGGGGTATATGGGAGAAAGCCAGCCTGCAGTAACTCCAATTGATCCTTCACCATTGGTTCACATTGATGCAGTGTCTCTAGTTCTATGCTTCCCAATATACAATCAGAGTTTCTATTTGCTAGATAGATATATGCTTCTACAATACTGGTCTCTTGTTTCTTAGTGCTGATATTTAGTTAGTAGTAACAATAATGATTAAGATTAGTTTCAGGTTTTTTGCCAGAATAGTCAGCAAGTAAAACCTTGAGCTATTAATAAATATTAATTATTACTGGTTCGACAGTAACTGAAGTGGGGTGTGAGTGTTGGAGAGACAGATAGATTAACTTAACAAGAGATTTTATATCAAAGTGCCACAGATATCCTCAAATCCAGGTACGTTGAGTGAGATTAACAAATAACAATTAGACACTTAAAGAATCCTGACCTTAGAAAAGGCTCATAGGGATCTTCACCTGCAACAGACTTGTCATGGAATAATCTGGCTCTTTTCGGATTTCCTGCCAATGACATGAATAATGAATTTAAGCCAAATAACTAAAACTATATGGATTTAAAAGAAGCAAATATATTTCTCATCCCACTTACCTGCTAGCATTTCATCAATCAGAGCTAGAACGTATTCTACCGTTTCTTCCTTTGATATGTCACGTAAAATGGTAATGAACAATCGAACATAAGCTGGACCATCCTGTAACATTTTTTTCTATTTGTCAACATCACTGAAGTTTCATTTGAGTATTCTCATTTTAACAATCAACTAACTAGATAACAATCTCATTTTGCATAAATGATAACAACTGCCAAGAAAATGAAGGAATATGTTACAAGCATATCTATATATCACTAAAAAATTACAGTACTTGTAATATGTAGATAATAGAGAGCTTAATCTAGCATCTTTAGTTTGAGCATAAAACCATTACGATTGGTCAAATATTATCGACAAGACTTAAGAGAATGAAGTTCTGATAAGCTATATGATTATTTCAGTTCAGGGATGAAGAGTAGGGATATAAAAGAACATAGGGGTATAACATGACATTGCATTGCTTCCTATAAATACTCTATTCAAATTTAGGAAAGAATTGAAAAACAAAACATACACCATCCAGCAACTGTGCTTTTTCACTTTCAGGTTTATTATCATAACGTCTTAACAGCTGAAGGCCGGTCCCTGAGATCAGCTTAGTTGACATGTAAGTCTCCCATGGGATATCCCTCTTCAGAACCTTGAAAACAGAAGATGACAACAATTTATTAGTTTAAACTTTGATAATGGACTCACAAATTTAAGCAAAGGACCAAACTTGTAAGTCCATACACAAATTACTGATTTACAACAAGAATAAATTGGTTATACATCAAATTAAAGCGAAATATAATAACAATGCAAATGCAAATCATTCTGATTTTGATGTATTCAACTTCGCTACTGGACTAAAAAAAATTAAGCTCAAAACCCCAAAATGCATATACACAAATTTCTGATTTACAACAAGAATAAATTGGTTGTACACCAAGTTAATATGAACTGGGATAACCATGCAAATCAAATCATTCTGATTCTGACGTACTCAACTTTAAGACAGGTCTGAAGTCCAAAAACTGTTTGTAAGAGTTCCTACTAGTAATTGTCATGCCCTAAACTAAAATTGAAGTGACCTAATGTGACAAATTAAACATATGATTCAAATTCGCAGGAACTATTAAATTCAATATACTACAATAATATATACACAGAGATATGAGTGTAATTGTGCTTATATACCTGCTCAGTAGACAGCTCTGATTTGTAAGTCCATACACAAATTACTGATTAACCATAAGAATAAATTGGTTGTACACCAAATTAATGCGAAATGGGATAGCATTGCAAAATGCAAATCATTCTGATTTTGATGTATTCAACTTTACTACTGGATTAAAAAACTTAATCATAAAATCCCCAAAAATCCATATACACAAATTTCTGATTTACACCAAGAACAATTGGTTGTACACAAGTTGACATGAACTGGGATAACAAACTAACAACGCAAATGTACATCATTCTGATTTTGATTACTGTTTGTAAGAGTTCCTAGTAATTCTCATGCCTTACACTAAAATTGAAGTGACCTAATGTGAAAAATTAGACCTATGAATTAAATTCCTAGGAACTATTCAAATTCAATATACTACAATAATATAAACACAGAGATATGAGTGTAATTGTGCGTGTATACCTGCTCAGTAGTCAGCTCTGCGGGATCCGGCAGCATTATAACACTGCTTTGGGATCGAACTGTTTCAGAGGAGAGTGAGGAGAGAGAAAATCTGAGTTTTTTGTGTTGATAATTGTAGTTTGTCGATCCGGATTCGGTTTCGGATCTCTTCTGACCCATATTCGCCACCATCATAATTCATACGAGAATTCTTCTAAATACATTATGCCGATACGGGGTATAACCTTAAGTCCGGGAGGAATTTAGTCTCAATTAATATAAAAATAGTTAATGCATCTTTTAATATATTTTAATAATTTATATTTTTGTATTAAGAGTTTTTCTAAATAGTTAAGATACAAATATAAGTCTAAACTATTCAGAGGACCTTCTTAATACAAAGATATGAGCTTTTAAAATCCATTAAGAGGTGAGTTGTTAAGATACATTAAGATCCAATCAAACACCACCTTAATAATGTAATCTATCGAACAAAAATGCTCCTTTCTTTTGAACCTAAAATTAATTGAATGAAAACTTTAATTATGAAAAAAAAATACTTGGACATTTTATTTTTATATTATTATTAAGTTTATAAGTAAAAAATAATGAAAATTTAAGTTTTATATTTAAATTATTATTTTACCTCATTAATTTTATTTGTTTGCGATGTAAAGATTATAATATTATTATATTAATTTTATGTATTTGCACTGTGGAGAGTATAATACTCATTATAAAATTATTTAGAATCTGTTTATTTTTAGATTGAAAATTTTAATAACATAAGTGGTCAAATTTTTGTCATCGATTGCTTTTTTTTGTTTATTAAAAAATCCAATAATAAAAAAATTAAATAAAAACTCAATTATTGTTATCTCCTACAAATTTAGAGTTACACTTGTCAGTTATACTGCAGTGGGCCCTTAAATTTGGGTTACGTAACTTGTTTTTATTTGATTGATTGATTGGGTGATTATACTGCCTACGTTTTATAAAAATAATTTTAGTTTACAAATTTTTATATAAATTGAAGAATATAGTGTTTAAATTTGTGTTTATAATTGTAATTATCAACAATGATGATACAATAATAAAATTTGATTATTAATTTTAAAATATTGAGTCAATTTATATTATTATTAATAAGAATTTGTTTTAACAAAACATAGAGAATATTGGATATGCTATAAAATAATAATATTAATACTTTTATTTTAAATATAAATTTTAAGTATATATATTTTTTAAATGTTTATATCTAAATCATTTATATTTAGTTTAGTTGTGATGACAAATTTAAACATATGGGGCACTATTTACGCGTGTATTTTTGATATTTTCACATGGTCTCCTCTTCCATGAAGGTGAAACTCATTCTATTCTCATGTGAGACAGAATCATATGGAAATATTAAAAGTACATGTAAAAATATCAGTTTTCTAAATATATTACTCCCTATGTCCCAAATTAATTGCTCAGTTTTGACTTTTTAAAGTCAAATTAACCATTTTTAAAACTAATATTTTTACTATTTTTGCTAAAATATAGGTGAAGAGATTATAACCAAAAGAAAGTATATACAATTTATTACTAACCCTAATTTTTATAATTTTAGAAATATATTTTTATATGCTTAATTATTAATTCTAAAAATAGTCAATTTGACTTAAAAAAGTCAAAACTGAGCAATTAATTTGGGACGGAGGGAGTATTATTAACGCCAAGATTTGTCCACGCGCTTCAATCACCAAAAGTGTGTCAATCCTGTACAGAAACGAGATCACACTCAGAGAGCCTGGCAGTTTTATCCGTCGGGGGGATGGCTCCGGTGTGAGAATGAGTACAAGCTGAATAAAGTTTTAACAATGGACGTTTTAAACTTTAGTGATGTAAAGAGTTGATTACCTGTAAAATGAGGTTTTAACCTTATATTTATAGTGAACACCCCGGCGACGTCACGCCTATCCCCGAATAGTAAATAGGACTCCTTATTAGGTCAGACGCCTTAATGGGATTAGACTGAATCTCCTTAAAATAAGGTAGGAGCCGAATTACATTCTGACACCCACCTTGAGAACAGGGATCTGAAACTACTCCAACTGCTAAAACAGAACCCCACGTGGGAAGGTTTCCTCCACATGGGCTGTAACCTACCATATAATCTGGGCCCAATAAACAACCTTATCATTTGGGCCTAATAGATCGCCTCCCAACCTCAGGGCCCAATAAATCATCTGGCCTAATAAATCACGCCCCAACATTACCCCCAGTCTTCCGTTACAATGAGACATTTAATGAAAGAGTATATCATTAAAAGCCCAATTAATTACGCCCCAACATTGCCCGAAGCTGGTAAGTATTTTTACTCTTCGAACCATCCACAACTTTCTATCGGAGGCATTTTTCTTGAAGGAACGGTACCAGGGCCTGTTCCTGATCGACACTAACGCATGATCGATCCTTGGGAACGACTCCAAGGCTTGTTCGTGATCGGCACTAACGCCTGATCAATCATTGAGAACGGCTCCAAGGCCTGTTCGTGATCAGCATTAACGCCTGATCAATCATTGAGAACGGCTCTAAGGCCTGTTCCTGATCGGCACTAAAGCCTGATCAATCATTGGGAGTGACTCCAAGGCTTGATCCTGATCGGCACTAACGCCTGATCAATCATTGGGAACGACTCCAAGGCATGTTCTTGATCGGCACTAACGCCTAATCAATCATTGGGAACGGCTCTAAGGCCTATTCCTGATCGGCACTAATGCCTGATCAATCATTAGGGATGGCTCTAAGGCCTGTTCTTGATCGGCACTAACGCCTAATTAATCATTGGGAACGACTCCAAGGCCTGTTCTTGATCGACATTAACGCTTGATCAATCCTTGGGAATGGCTCCAAGGCCTGTTCCTGATCGGCATTAACGTCTGATCAATGTTTATTTATTCGGCAAAACTGAGGAGAGAATAACGTTTTGAAAATTTTGAAGATCCAATTATTTGAAGTCGCCGATGCGAAGATGGGTATTAGGAGTGAAGACCAAAGACATGTTAGAGGCCAAGCTCTGCCCCCCACTCTTTTGTTTATAAAGAATTTATAATAGGACAATAACGCCAAAAAATGATCAACTCGCCTTATGACGCCAAGATTGTTCACTTTGCCGAAGTGGTGTTCACTTTCTCAAAGTGGCATTCATTTTGCCAAAGTTGTTCGAAGGGGTCGATACACGGGTTGACAATAGATGTGCCTTCCTGTGTAAATGAATATACCATGAGAAGGTACTAACTGGAAAATTACACCCAATAATTTCCCATGAATTAGCTTTCGCCGAATAAATTCTCGCTATTTTATTTTCTAACTTTAAATTGTCTGAGACGAATATCATCGATGACGATTTTAATGACCTCGTAGTCATCGGTTGAGGCAATATAATCAATTCCCTAAAAACTGAACACCTCTTCGGAATGATTCCGGGTCGGGTAACATCTTGTATTCTTTAGTAGCCGGATTCAATAGAGAGAATGTATCGGGGAGCTCGAGGAGGCAGATTAAGCCATTACAAGAACCGACTACCTTAATACAAGCAAGTTCAGCGTATTCAAACCTAATAGGTGTCGGTAGCTTTGGAGATTCCTCACCATTTTCATTGTCGATGTTGTTTATGATGTAGAGAGAGTCAGTGTGCCAAGCGGTGAGGAATAGTTCTCTGCGTCAGCGGGTGGAGGATTCACAGAGGTGGGTTTTGATAAATTGGGGGCTGCTGATTAGGGAGTGCCATGGCTTGCAGACGGACTTGAATTTGCTTAGGGTTTTGACCGGTAATCTCAGCAGTATTTCGGTTACGATTTCAATGGGTAAATTCGCCATAGTCTTATTCTTCTTCTTTGTTATTTGAATTGCCAGAAAGCTCTAAAAATCCATGAGAGTACATGTCGAACCCAAAGTAGATATTTGATCTTGAACCCGAAGTGGGTTTATGCCGAACCCGAAGTAGAGATATGATCTTGAACCCGAAGTGGGTTTATGCCGAACCCGAAGTAGATAAATGCCGAAGTGAGAGTCAGGTCTATGCCGAAGACGAAGTCAGGTCGGTTTGCCATTTTTGAAAAGCTTTGCATGCAAAGGTCCTATAGCCTCCACCAATGATTAAGTTAGGAATAACATAATAAGGGGAAATATCTTTTTGCCTTCACAAGATTCTTTTAAAAAATAAATCAACTTGCAGTATTAATTAAAAAGAAATTAAAACTATTAGGGTACTGAAGGTAGGTATAATAATTTGAGAGCATGCATTGATGAAGTCAATTAATTATCGTGCACCAAGATTAATGAGGACTTGGGTGTGAGGAGAGAGAACATGGGTTTCTCTGCTTTCTTTTCAAGGTGAATAGGCATATAAGTGCCACATGGGTATTATAATTATATTATACTCCGTAATTACATGCATGTGCATATGTACTGTTATGATTTGATAAAAGAAAAGAACTTAGCTTTATGCATTGGCCTCGCCTTCTTGCCATAGTAGGTAAATCAATTCCAACGAGATCAAGGTTCGTCATAGTAGAAAATAACTTCTTTTGTTGGAGGCGAAGAGCCTCTATATCATCCTGGTTATGCCGCGGTTTGCGAGCTAAAATCACCTCGCGCTTGTCTCCGTCGTCATACCCCGAACCTCTTTCCCTGCGCACCAGTGTTCACGGTAGGCTATCTGTATTACATTCCCCAGTTTGAGGGGTGTGTTGACTGTCTGAGAACGTATTCGGGGTGAGACCGACTGGTTCCCGGTTTGGCCCACAAAATGACTTTTAGGGCCCAGCCTAGCCTTTAAGTTCTTTTTCGGCCCAAGTCTATCTTTGACTGAACCTCGAGGTTGTACCAAGGGGGCCGCTGAAGCCCCATCTTGACCAGAAATAGCATTTACCCTACTCGTCATGATTTTTCTAAATACTGAAGTGATTGAAAAAATAGTTAACACTAAGGAGCCCTCCTTCTAGCGTTAATGTTAATGCCAAGATTCATCCACGCGCTTCAATCACCAAAAGCGCGTCAATCCTGCACAGAAACGAGATCACACTCAGAGAGCCTGACAGTTTTATCTGCCGGGAGATGGCTCCGGTGTGAGAATGAGAATAGGCTAAATAAGGTTTTAATAATGGAGGTTTTAACTTTTAGTGCAGTAAAAAGTTGATTACTTGTAAAATGAGATTTTAGCTTTGTATTTATAGTGAACACCCGGGCGACGTCACGCCTACCCCCGAATAGTAAATATGACTCTTCATTAGGTCAGACGCCTTAATGAGATTAGACTGAATCTACTTAAAATAAGGTAGGCGCCGAATTACATCATGACACCCACCTTGAGAACAGGGATCTGAAACTATTCCAACTGCTAAAACAGAACCCCATGTGGGAAGGTTTCCTCCACGTGGGTTGTAACCTACCATATAATATGGGCCCAATAAACAACCTCATCATTTGGGCCTAATAGATCACCTCCCAACCTCACGGCCCAAGAAATCATCTAGGCCTAATATATCACGCCCAAATATTAGGCGTATGCCACTGTGAGTGGCGAGCACACTGTATTCTTTAGTAAAAGGCGAAAGAATAGTTCGCTTTGAGGCAGATTCAAGTCCGTCAGCAAGCCATGACACTCCCTAATCAACAACCCCCAATTTATCAAAACCCACCTCCATGAATCCTCCACCCGTCGCCGCAGTGAACTATTCCTCACTGCTTGGCACACCGACTCTCTCTACATCATAAACAACATCGACAATGAAAATGGCGAGGAATCTCCAAAGCTACTGACGCCTATTAGGTTTGAATACGCTAAAGTTGCTTGTATTAAGGTAGTCGGTTCTTGTAATGGCTTAATCTGCCTCCTTGAGCTCCCCGATACATTCTCTCTCTTGAATTCGACTACTAAAGAATACAAGATGTTACTCGACCCGGGATCATTCCGAAGAGGTGTTCAGCTTTTAGGGAATTGATTATATTATCTCAACCGATGACTACAAGGTCATTAAAATCGTCACCGATGATATTCGTCTTGGATAATTTAAAGTTGGAAAATAAAATAGCGAGAATTTATTCGGCGAAAGCTAATTCCTGGAAAATTATTGGGTACAATTTTCCAATTAGTACATTCTCATGGTATATTCATTTATATAGGAAGGCGCATCCATTTTCAACCCGTGGATCGGCCCCTTCGGAAAGCTTTGGCAAAATAAACGCCACTTCGGGAAAGTGAACACCATTTCGGCAAAGTGAACAATCTTGGCGTCACAAGGCGAGTTGATCATTTTCTGGCGTTACTATCCTATTATAAATTCTTTATAAACAGGAGAGTGGGGGCAGAGCTTGGGCCTCTAACATGTCTTTGGTCTTCACTCCTAATACCCATCTTCACATCGGCGACTTCAAACAATTGGATCTTCAAAATTTTTAAAACGATATTCTCTCCTCAGTTTTGCCGAATAAATAAACATTGATCAGGTGTTAGTGCCGATCAGGAACAGGCCTTGGAGCCGTTCCCAATGATTGATCAGGCGTTAGTGCCGATCAGGAACAGGCCTTGGAGCCGTTCCCAATGATTGATCAGGCGTTAGTGTCGATCAGAAACATGCCTTGGAGTTGTTCCTAATGATTGATCAGGCGTTAGTGCCGATCACGAATAGGCCTTGGAGCCGTTCCCAAGGATCGATCAGGCGCTAGTGCCGATCAGGAACAAGCCTTGGAGCAGTTCCCAAGAATTGATCAGGCATTAATGCCGATCAGGAACAGGCCCCAGTACCGTTCCTATAAGAAAAATGCCTCCGATAGAAAGTTGTGGATGGTTTGAAGAGCAAAAATACTTACCGACTGCAGTCAATGTTGGGGCGTAATTAATTAGGCTTTTAATGATGTACTTTTTCATTAAATGTCCCATTGTAACGGAAAACAAGAGGGCAATGTTGGGGCGTGATTTATTAGGCCCAGATGATTTATTGGGCCGTGAGGTTGAGAAGCGATCTATTAGGCCCAAATAATGAGGTTGTTTATTGGGCCCAAATTATATGGTAGGTTGCGGCCCACGTGGAGGAAACCTTCCCACGTGGGGTTCTGTTTTAGCAGTTGGAGTAGTTTCAGATCCTTATTCTCAAGGTGGGTGTCAGGATGTAATTCGGCGCCTACCTTATTTTAAGGAGATTCAGTCTAATCCCATTAAGGCGTCTGACCTAATGAGAAGTCCTATTTACTATTCGGGGGTAGGCGTGACGTTGTCCGGGTGTTCACTATAAATACAAGGCTAAAACCTCATTTTACAGGTAATCAACTCTTTACAATACTAAAGCTTAAAACCTCTATTGTTACAACCTTATTCAGCCTGTACTCATTCTCACACCGGAGCCATCTCTCGACGGATAAAATCGCCAGGCTCCCTGAGTGTGATCATGTTTCTGTGCAAGATTGACGCGTTTTTGGTGATTGAAGCGCGTTGACGAATCTTGGTGTTATTATCATTAAAAAAAATTAACAACAATTAACTTTTTTTTCTTTTGAAACCCTAATTAGAAAATGCAGTACAATTAATGGCAACACATCAGAATCAGGTCACGATGGCCTAGATGCTTGCAAAACTACTACGGATTCGCTCCACCATATCCAATTCTGAGTACTCCACATATCCTACAAAATTAGTTTTATTTGACTTTGATAGGTAATTAATTCACGATACTGTTTTGCACTCTATGATAAATAGTATAAAGACAAATGTGTGAATATATTTTAATTTTAAAATAATAATTTACAACATAGTACTTGTTTGTTTATCGATGGTTGGTGTATTTGAAAAATAAAATTTTTGATGCACCAAATACACTTAAATTTTTTATTTATTTAACAACTTATTCCGGACACAACTACAACTTTTTAGGTTTAAATGCACTGACCTTATTAGACATTCAAATGAATTAATTGTCAGTAACTGAGCAAATAGTTTAGAAATAGTAGCTTTTGAATTAAAAAAATTTAAAAAAATTCACATTAACTTTGAATTTTAAGATTTCATAAAAGATTAATTGAAGTGTGCTTTTATAACTGCAAGCTGAACATACATGTACCAAGATTTTAGCATGGTCTTTAACATAAGTTGAACATACATATACCAAGATTTTTAGCATGGTCTTAACATATCTTTTTTTTTCATAGATCCAGGTAAGTTTCCTTTGTTAATTTTTAAGTTTTAAAAAAATATTTATTATCTTTTTAAGAATGTTAAGAACAGAAACACAAAATAAAGAGCACTTAACAATTCTGGGAATGACTTACCTTTTATTGAACAATCTTAGGCTTATAAATAGCCTTTTACAAACTTAACAAAATGCGATAAATTAACTCACGTTCTCAACTACTCAACTACTCAACGTGATGAGTGCAACTAAAAAAATCAGGAAACACCAATCAAGTACCCTAAAGACTAGGACTTATCTAGGACTTATTCAAACAGAATACAAAAACTCTCTTCATTTCCTCCTTAAACTAGTTACCAACTACAACTATTTTAATTCAGGAACTTGATAGACTCCCAACTGACGTTGAAACCTCTGAAATGCATCCAATGTGAGGGGCTTTGTCATCACATCTGCCAACTGATCTTGTGTTCCATAGTAAACCAATTCAACTACTCCTTCTCGTGTGAGGTCACGAAGAAAATGGAAATGCACATCAATGTGATTGCTTCAACCATGTAACACGGGATTTTTTTGACAACTTAATTGTGGAACTATTATCACAAAGAATTGTAGTACATTTACTTTCTTCCAGACTTAGCTTCTCAATTATTCTCTTCATCCAAACAGCTTGACTAGCACAAGCAGCTGCAGCCACGAACTTTGCTTCTGTGATTGAAAGTGTAACTATAGGTTGCTTTCTTGAGGACCAGGTAACAACTCTAGATCCCAACATGAAAACATAGCCAGGTGTACTTTTCATGTCTTCTATATCTCATGCATAGTCACTATCTGCATATCCAACCAGACCTTCATACCTTCCCTTCTTGTAGAAAACTCCAAGTCTAATAATTCATTTCAAGTACCCCAGTATCTTCTTGGCTGCCATCAAATGCAACTTAGTTGGTTTGGCCATGAACCTGTTAATCAAGCTTACTATAAACATCAAATCTGGCCTTATAGTTGTTAAGTACATGAGGCATCCCACCATCTACTTAAACAAAGTCTCATCAACATGAACCCTATTCTCATCATTAAAAAGCTTACAACTTGGAATAATGGGATTATGAATTGATTTGTTGTTCTCCATCCTAAACCTCTTCAACACCTCCAAAGCATACTTCCTCTGACAAATATAGATCAAATCTGACCTCTGCAAAACTTCTATGCCAAGAAAAAACATCATTCCCCCTCAACATGGAATTCTCAAACTCAGCAAACATCAATTCATCATTGCTAGTAAATATTAAATCATCAACATATAAACTGACAATGAGAATCTTACCTCCCTTATTTGTTTTAGTGAACAAAGTATGCTCATTATAACACTTCTTGAACCTTTCACTTATGAAATATGCTTCAATACGACTGAACCAAGCTCGTGGAGCTTGTTTCAGTACATATAGGGCTTTCTTCAACTTGTAAACTTTTTGAGGACTATTCTCCAGCTCATAACCCTTCGGCTGTTCCATATACATTTCGTCATTAAGTTCCCCATGCAAGAAGGGAGATTTGACATCAAGTTGATAGAGAGTCCACCCTTTTTGAGCTGCTAGAGCCACAATCATTCTCATTGTGTCCATTCTCGCAACTGGTGCAAATACTTTTGTGTAGTTTATCCCTTGCTATTGCACATACCCCTTTGCCACCAAACGAGCCTTTAACTTGTCCACTTCTCCATTCTCTTTGAGTTTGGTTTTATAAACCCACTTCACTCCAATCTTCTTTACACCTTTAGGAAGATCAGTGAGTTCCCATGTGTTGTTCCTCTCTATAGCCTATTTCTCCATGTCCATAGTTGTCCTCCATTTTTCATGCTTCACTGCCTCCTTAAAATGCACTAGATCTGTTAAAACAAACAGAGCCGAATTGAAATTTGCATCTTCTTCTTTTGGCTCCTTCAAAAGTCCTTCCTTAGTTACGTAATGTCTCATCCACCCTGGAGGCCCTCTGTTTCTCCCTTTTTTAGACCTAGATGATTCTCCTCCATTTTCACCATTTTGAGGACTACCAACCGGTTCAGCGACTTCTTCTTCTTCCTTACTCACCGCTCCCTCATTCTCTGCGTTCACGGCCTCATTATCTTCTTCATCATCCCATTCCAAATCAGCCATTATATGCTCTTTATAACTGCTATCCTAGCTCCAAGACTTATCTTCCTCAAACACTACATCTCTGCTAACTACAATCTTCCTTGCAACTGGATCATAAAGTCTATATGCCTTAGACTCTTCACTTACTCCCAATAACACACAAGCAAAGCTCTTTGCATCTAATTTTTTCCTTCACACATCAAGAACATGTACATGCGCCACACATTCAAAAACTCCACTCCAGGCTTCCTCATGTGTTTGATTCTTCACAGCTAATGTAGGACTCTGATTCAGAACATGTACTGTCCAGTTCACCGCCTCCACCCAAAAAGTCTTCGAAATCCTCTTTTCAGAAATCATGCATTGAACTATGTTCATCACAGTTCAATTTTTCCTTTTCGGTACTCTGTTCTGCTGTGGAGTATACGCTGCAGTCAATTACCTCTTAATACCATGCTCTATGCAGAACTCATTGAACTCAAGTGATGTGAACTCTCCTTCTTGATCTGTTCTCAAACATTTAATATATCCTCCTACTTCTTTCTCAACACAACTCTTAACATGTTTGAACATGCTTAATGCTTCAGATTTCTCTACTAAAAAATAAGTCCATGCTTTTCTAGTAAAGTCATCAATAAAGCATATAATGTATCTCTTTTTACTATCAGAGATGGGAGAGATTGGTCCGCAGAGATCTGCATGAACAAGATGGAGCTTTTTTGTGGCCCTCCAATTGCTCTTCTTTAGGATTGGATCTTTGTGTTATTTTCCAATCATGTAGTTTGCACATACTATTATTGGAGTCCTAAACTGAGGTAACCCATGCACCATCTTCTTAAACTGGAGAGTCCTCAACCCCTTGTAGCTCAAATGTCCATAACGACAATGCCATAAGTGTGGAGGTGTAGAGGCAAATTGGTTTCTGTGATAGTGATTTTTTCAGCAACACAAACATCTGATTTGCTGACATCCCGGTCTGTATTATGAGCCCTTTCTTTGGATGATAAATCTTAAACATTCCATATTGGATGAGAATCGCCAACCCTTTTTCTTATAGTTGACCAATGCTCAACAAATTATTCTTTAGAGTTTAGGCACAAAAAATACTTCATTAATAACACGTGTAAAGCCATTTACTTTCAATCTCACATTGCCTTTTCCTAACACATCCATCCTTGTGTTATTTCCTAGCTTTACCTTCTGCCTGAAGTCCTCATTCAGATCAATGAACAAACTCTTGTCACCACACATGTGGTTGCTACATCCAGAGTCTAAGAACCAAACATCTCCCCTTTGAGCACCGGTCATCTCCACATATGACATGAGCATCATCTCTTCTTCTTCTCCTAGCTCAGCATAGTTGGCTTCCTTATCCCAGCTTGGACATTCAGATTGAAAATGTCCAAGCTTGTGGCAGTTAAAGTATTCCACTATTGCTTTGTTGTAGGGCTGGCATTTCCCTCTTCCTCTGCCTTTGTACGTGCCTCGACCCCATCCTCTTGCCTAAGGCTATAAACGAGCCAAACAGTTCGAGCTCGATTCGGGCTCGACTTAAAAAAAATACGAGCGAGACTCGGATTCGTTAATAATATGATCCAAATTTCAGCATAAAAAATAGTTCGAATACAAATATAAGTAGAATCTGAGCAAGGTTATACTCGACTCGTTTAAGATTCGAACTACTTGAATTCTTGATTGTGATTCGATACATACTCGATTGATACAGATTCGATTAGATACTTGATGCATTCTCTTATAATATATACAAAATTAAATCAAATTAGGATAATTAATTATTATTATTTTGTTTTGTTTTTAATTTTAAGTGTGATTTTATATTTGTAAAGTGTAATAGTAAATATATTTTCTCATTTCTAAGTAAAATAACAAATTTAATTTATAATTATATTTATTATAAAGCTAGTTATTATGCGGAGACTCAAATTCAAGCTTGAATTTGAAGCTCACGAGTAGTTTGAATATAATTCGATCCGAGTTGAATGGAATGAGTGATAAGTATTCGAGTCGAGTCGAATCTGAGTAGAATTTTTCAAATACAATTCGAATTGGAGTCGAATTCGAGTATGAATTTAATGTTTCGAGTCAAATTTGAGTAGCTCTCTGTTTGCTTCGGTTTAATCTGTTTACACCCTTACTCTTGCACCAAATTTGTCTTCATAACTAATCTTGAGTGCTTGTTTTTCTTCTGTATGTCGCTGGAATTTTTGTTCATGAACAATCAGAGAACTCTACAGCTCATCAATGGAGAGTTGATCGATGTCTTTGGACTCCTCAATCGAGCAAACAACATAACTGAACTTCTTACTCAGCGATCTGAGAATTTTCTCCACCACTGTGACATCTTGCATCTGCTCCCCATATGTTCTCATCTTGTTGGCCACTAACAACACTCTTGAAAAATACTCAAAGACTTCTTCTCCAATCTTCATCTCTAAGATTTCAAAGTCTCTGCGGAGAGCTTGTAGATGTGACCTCTTAACCCTAGCACTCCCTTCAAACTTCTTCTTTATAGACTCCCAAATTTGTTTGGAAGTTTTCTTCACAAGAATGGTCTCCAATATCGTCCGATCTATGACCTGAAAGAGAAAGTTTTTCACTTTCAGATCTTTCAGTTTCAATTCTTCTAACCTCTTATGTTGTGCTTTTGTTTGCATCGATCCACTTGCTGGCTCCTCATAGCCAGTAGGGCTGTAAATGGTAACTGGAAATTCGTATTCGTCCGCATTCGTATTCGAAAAAAGCGGATATTATTCGTATTCAAGAAAAAATGGATATATCCGTATTCGGTTTAAAAGTATCCGCAAATAAACGGATACGGATACGGATATAGGCGTATTCGTATTCGTTTAATATCCGACCGTAAATATATACGGCGGATAACGGATATTCGGAATCCGATATTCGGATTCGTATCCGTATCCGGAATCTGTATCCGTATCCGAAATTCGTATTCGTATCCGGAATCCGTATCTGTATCCGGAATCTGTATCCGTATCCGGAATCCGTATCCGAATAAATATATATATATATATATATATATATTAATAACTTATATGCATTAAGTATATATAAATAACTTACATTCATTGATGAATAACTTACACACACACACACACACATATATATATGTATATATTAATAACGTACATATATATATATATATATATATATATATATATTAAGTTACAAAATTATAGCTATTAGTCTGTTACATATATGTTAATAACTTAGATTCATTAATTAATAACTCATATATATATTAACTTACGAAACTATAACTATTAGCTTGTTACATATATATTAATAACTTACATATATATTAACTTACAAAACAATAGTTATTAGCTTATATATATATATATATTTATATATATATATGTATATATATACGGTGGGGATCAAGAGCGGGATTTTAAATCGCGAACATTTGCTAAATAGCGGACCTATATAACAAGCCTTTTTTTTTCATTCCTCTCTCGTTACTAACTCTGAGAATCGAACCCGATCTAGAGCGCCATGAGAATCTGCTAGTCCTCACCCATCGCCGCCGTCGCACTATCAAAATCTCCCATTGCCGACGGCCATCACCCCCGCAACTGGTAGCACGACCCATCGTCGCCGTCGCCACGACCCATTGACCCATCAGTTCAAAATTAGAGCACGAATCCTCAACCTTCTCTCTTCTCCCCACGAATCGGTAATTCTAGCTCTGAGTTTGCTAATTATACCTCTGATTTTGCTAATTCTACCTTTGATTTTGGTAAGTGGTTTATCGTGCTCTGTTTAGAAAGCTTATTGATTTGTCGATTTAATGTTTTGCCCAAAAATTCTGCTTGCAATCTAGGCTTATAAAAGGGGTTTATGCTACAGGCTTGATTTTTGATGTGGCTTCGCATGCACTCCAGAAAATATTTGTTCCCTGGCATAAATGGTATTTGGTATACATTCAGTATGTAAGAATCTAATATATTCCTGATTCTACCAAATTTACTTTTAAAATGTCTTAATCCATCTATACCAGTTTAATTAACCTATTTTACTTATGCAATGACATGTGAAATATGGTAACTTAATAGAAAAGGAGCCATTGAATTGCCAAAAGGCATCCAAGAACTGGAAGTCCATTATCAAACTTAAACTTAGTCAATCATGTCTGTGTTTGTCAAACTCTTAAGAGCTTTGAGTTGCTAACTTTCATAGTTTTTTTTATTAAAGAGAGGTTGAACTACAATGTGCCCATTGTAATAATCCGCAAGAATTACATAAAACTCTATTTCTTCACAATTTTCCCTATGCTTTAGTCTGTGCATTTGTTTTATAATATGTGCTTCCTCTTATAGTTTCAAGGCTGAAGGGTGGCAAAGAAAGGGCTTTGGGAAAAACAAAAATTTTCAAGGGTAGACGTTGTCATGGATGTGGCAAAGTTGGTGTGACGCACGATAAAAGAAACTGCCCGACGCTTAATAATGAGTAAGCAAGTTTACTTATTTTAACCCAGTTATTTGTTTAAATTTAAATTTGCTATTTGTTTAAATATGACTCTGTTATTTATTTAAATGCAGAACTGGAGCAGAAAATGTTGATGCTACTCAAAATCGAAGTGTAGATGATAATAGTGATTCACCCACAGGTGCAACTGAGATTGTTATAATTCTTACTTGTATAACTATTTATTTGGTACTAATTTGCATTGGTTTTTTGTGTCACAGAGTGGCCTTCAGATTTGCAGTAACCATGAAAGCCACACACTTGGGATGTTACGTTGTCAACATTGCAGGATTCATGAGATGAAATGGGTTGTAATAACTAGAGCATGTTATTGTGAACTTGCAGTATCCCAGCTATTTTGGATTTTTTATGCAATTTGGTATTTTGGATTTTCTTTATTTGAGTGGAGCTGCTTGATGGTATAATCTGGTGATAATGTAGAAATGGATGATGAGTACTGGCATTTTCTTTATTTATGTGATAATTGGTATCCTCTATCAGAAGATGTATACTAATTTTGGTTGTTGAAGCACAAACACCATTCTTTTGTTGCTAAAAAATAACAATTTTTTATTGGTCATTAATCCTTCAATCCATGTGATTCTCACTTCTGGTGGATAGGTCCTCTATTTAGCAAATGTCCGCGACTTAAAATCCCGCTCCTGATCCCCACTATATATATATATATATATAAAACTTACGTATATATATTAACTCATAAAACTATAGCTATTAGTTTGTTACATATATATTAATAACTTACATTAATTAATAACTTAAATTTATTAATTAATACTAATTGTTATAGCTTATATATATATATATATATATATATATATATATATATATATTAACTTGCAAAACTATAACTATTAGCTTGTTACATATATATTAATAACTTATGTTTATTAATTAATAACTTACCTTCATTAGTATAACTTTACATTTATTAATATCTTACATTCATTAGAATAGCTTTACATTCAGTAATATCTAGTAATTAAATAAAATATTAGTAATTTAGCAAAAAAAAATTAATAAATAATAATAATAAATTTTTAGTTTTTAAATTTGCCGGATACGGAAACGGATATTATTTGTATTCGGATATTATTCCGAATACCGGATACGGATAATATTTTTAAAATCCGCCGGATACCGGATACGAATACGGATGCGGATTAATTTTCCGGATACGGATATACTGATATCCGTATCCGTTTATATCCGTTTACACCCCTAATAGCCAGTCTCCACCACCCCCCATAATTCCTTAAATCGAAGGAAATTCTCCATCAACATGCTCCAATGGTCATAATGATCATCAAAGAGAGGATTGGATGGCTGCATAAAATTCCCTTCGGTAGTCATCTTCTCTACTGCAAGAACGTCAAAGACTGCTGCTTTGATTTTGTCAGGCCTAGTAGGGGCTCTGATACGAGAATGTTAAGAACAGAAACACAAAATAAAGAGTACTTAACAATTCTGGGAACGACTTACCTTTTATTGAACAATCTTAGGCTTATAAATAGCCTTTTACAAACTTAACATAATGAGACAAATTAGCTCACGTTCTCAACTACTCAACGTGATGAGTGCAACTAAAAGAATCAGGAAACACCAATCAAGTACCCTAAACACTAGGACTTATCTAGGACTTATTCAAACAGAATAAAACAACTCTCTTCAAAGATAATATATGAAATGATATAATATCCTCAATGTATTATTATCGTGCTTGATTATCACCCTATCAATATTAAACTAAATACTCAAATAATTAAAGAATTGAACATGGATAATAAATATAGTCATAAAATTTTAAAATCTTTTTCTTTTTTAATTTCGTTTCCATGGGAAATCTACTTTAATGGGTTGCAAGAAATTAGACAAGGGATCCATTACAATGTTAGCCCTCTTTCGATGGTGGGTGTTGGGTCTCTATCTTTTATTAATTATTTTGATGATAACACTTAGTAAATATTAGGAAAATAAAAAATATTAAATTAGTATGTATCATCTCCATAGGTTCTCTATGGATATACTTTTTATATATTTAATTATTATGGACCAATTTTGTTTTTCAAACTCATTGAATTAAACTTATAGTTAGCCTTGATAATTGATATAAAGTGTTAAAGTTGATCTAAATCATATAGTAACATTTCCTAAGGCAATGAGAGTATTTAAAATACCAAAATGATTTTTTTCAAGCCAAAACAAGTATTTTATCTATATATCTATACATATTAAAAGAGTTTTTTGGCACCAAAATGATAGCCATATTCGGCTAAAATAAGAGATTGAACACCAAAATAAAAAATATCTACTTTATGCCAATTTCTCTTTTTACACAAGCTTAAAGCCAAAAATCTCTTTTTACATCACCTTCAAGGCAATTTATCTTTTAGCCACCAAACTAATATCTCTTTTTAACAAAATCTCTTTTGTGTAACAAAATACATTTCTAATTTATTTTTATCAAAAAACGAGCTAAATATAGTCCTTGGCCATGCCCATGATTTTGCTCGAGCCGAAGAAGACTATAGGGCTAAGAGGGTGATGTATAGAGATAAAGGAGATACCAACAAAGTCGACAAGAAGAGGAAGAGCTTCGGCGAGAAGAGCTCAAAGGAAGATCTAAGGGACAAGATTAATCAGAAGTGCCCAAGGAGATATTGGATACCAGTGATGCCAAGCCAAGGGACATCCCCAGGTTACTTGGTCTCACCTCGCTCAACACGTCCAAATTACGGGTACTAATGGAAATCAAGGACAAGCCTTACTTCCAATGGCTCAAGCCTATGAAAAGCAAGAATGACAATCGTAAACCTTCAAAGTACTATCAACAAGTAATATAGAGTAAGTAAAGTGTTGATCCCACAAGGAAGACTAAAAGACAGTTTGCACTCCAAAATTTATAACATTGTTGAGGTTTGCAGCCTAATATTTAAAACGTATCTAAGTGCACTCTAAACTTCTTTTTTACTAAACAAAATGCACCCTCCGTATAATTAACCGGTCAAAATTGACTAGTTGTGCCTGTGATCCAAATTTTGAAGGGGTAATTTCGGTAAAACATGTTTAAGAAATAAAAAAAATATTAAAATATACCATAACAAATCAAAGTTTAGTAAAAAGAAAAGAAACAAATCAGTGCAACAATTAACACAAACAACATACATACCAAAAAAAAAAATCAAAATCAAAATCAAAACACAAAAACAAAAACAAAAACAAAAAACAAAAGACAAAAAAACAAAAAAACAAAAGCAAAAAAGTAACACACTCGTGCATCCCTCTCTCCCAATCTGCAGATTCCGGAGATCTGTTTCCGTTGTGGACTTCAGCTCAGCCTAAAAGGAGTTGTGGACTTCAGTTCAATTCATTTTAACCTTCAATCTTTAAGCTTTAAAAAAAATAAACGAAAATGGATGCTTCAGCTCAGCCCTCCGACACCGTCATGTCTGAGGCGGCGCCGCCACCACCATCGCAATCTGACCTATCGCCGGCGGGGATCGAGAACATCCTGGTGACTCTTAGCCACAGTGGCCGCTTCATCCAATACAACGTCTTTGAAGTCACCGCCAAGCACAAGCCCCCAATCATGCCCGTCGGAAAAGGCGCATACGACATCGTTTGGTATCATTCTATCTCTTCTCTATCTCTCTGTTTCTACATATATAAACACAACAAATATGTATAATTAGAAGATTTTTAATCGATTGATTGTGATTGTTCAGTTCGACTTTGAATTCGAAGAGTAAAATATTGTTGTGGAATTGATTTAGGGATTGGGATAGGGTTTGGGTTTAGGGTTGGGGTTATTGATGAAGAAGATGCAGTGACTTGGAGGTTGGGAGGTTGTGGTATATTTTAATATTTTTTTTATTTCTTGAACATGGTTTACCGAAATTACCCCTTTAAAATTTGGATTACAGGCACAACTAGTCAATTTTGACCGGTTAATTGTACGGAGGGTGCATTTTGTTTAGCAAAAATGAAATTTATGGTGCACTTAGATACGTTTTAAATATTATGGTGTAAACCTCAACAATGCTACAAACTTTGGGGTGCAAACTGTCTTTTAGTCCACAAGGAATATGCTAATAATTTTAACCAACTACTAACTGTGTATCAACTCAATCTTATTTAAACAAATAAATTTGAGATTATGAAAATATTAATTTAAAACTAAACTAAATTACTATCATCTTAACACCATATTTAAGTGCTAAGATCACAATTTCCCCCAATGGTTCGTCTAAATCTCTTCACTCTCTTTTCAATTAATTAATCATATCGAATCGTTAACTGAGAATTCACAATTATTTAACAACCTTCTTTCGATGGTTTGATAAAAATATATTTTCCAATTAAATCACTATATTCCTATGTAAAATAACTTAGAACAAGATTCATTAAACTCCAATTCTCATACAAGTTACATGTGACATATAGGTATATTCATATCCTATACACAAATCATGTTATTCAATCCTAAGAAGAATAATTAAGAACACATGTTATCATATCTAAATCTAACCTTAGAATTTATCTTTCAATTTCATCTAGGTTATATCACAATAATTGTTAGCTAGACAATCATCAATAAACACAAAGTATGATAAACGATCCAATTATGATTAACGACAATCAAAACGAGAATAAATCAACTCATACTAAACATTGGGTTCAACTGCAATCTTAATTAAGAATTTAGTTCATAACGAAACTAGAAAACATCATCATAAAATCAAGTAACATTCTAGGATTACAAAAATTAAAGGAAAAGATAAGAGAGAAAGAATTTGTGTCACGTAGCCTTCACTCTCCAAGCTCAGCCCTTGAATCTTTGCTCTCCGTCGTACTCTTGGAAATCTGATGAAGAACCCTAGCTTCGTTGATGTATGTTATGATGTTAGATGTTAGGTTCCTTAGTTATGTGCCTCACATCATATATTTATAGGTTACAAGTCCAAACCCTAACATATATAAAGAAACAAATCCAATTGGGAGTCAAAAACATGCAAAAACGCGTCAAATCTTGGTCTGGTCGCGACACCAGCGCGAGTTTACAGCGCTACAACGCTAATGTTCTGATGGGATGGCACGGTGGTGCCGGAAATGAACTAGGAAATGGCGCTGTCGCGTCGAGCTATTTGCTGGTTCGACGTGTGTTGGTAAAAAGACTATAATTTTTGATCTAGGAGGAGTTACGGGACGTGCCACCTATCAAATCGAAAATCTCGACGAACTCTACAATAAAATTCAAGTTTCAGCCTAAGAAAACCTATCAAAATTGGCGTTAAGCCCTTCCATTCTCTCTTCTTATATTTGTTTGTATATTTAGCTGCCCATGCACCCAACTTGCTTTGCCGACCCTGCCAACGACTAGTCAATGCCTGCCAAGCTTCAAGCTTGCATTGCCATGCCAACACTGAGTTACACACCGACGCCTAATGCTCATGGCAGCACGCTGAGCCAATTTGTCGCACGCCGAGCTAATTCGCCGCACGCCGATGCATAGTCCACCTAGCTTGTGATTGTTTAGCTTTATTTTGACACGAATTCATCCAATTTGGTTCATTTTTCATATCTGTGTTCTATTTTCCCTTTTCCTACATTAAAACATTAAACACACATAAAAAGGAACATAAAATATTCAAGAACTCATAAATCATCAAGCTAAAAATACTCAATTTATAGGTATTAAACCCATTCATCAAGTACTGTGAGTATCACCGAGCTAATGGGGATACCACTGATGATTGTTAGAGCCTCATGGAGAAGGTAGACAAATTAGTTAACCGGGCTCCTGGGTAATTATGTAAAGGAGGAAAAGAGAAAGTCAGTGCATGATCGTTTAGGTCCTAAGACAAATGGAACATCTCTTAATCTCAATGGGCTAACTCGAGTTATCCACACTATCGTCAGAGGACCCTCTATTGGAGGGATAAGCCACAATGCTAGGAAAATCTATGTTCGACAATTAGAGGTAAACCTCTCATAAGGATCTAACAAGAAGCCCCAAGTGGGGGACATCCCAGCGCCACCTATCACTTTTAGTGATGAGGATCCTAAGAATGTCAAGACTGCACATGATGATCCCTTGGTGGTGACCCTAGACATTGGAAATTAGGAGGTAAAGCGCATCCTAGTTGATAATGGTAGGTCTTCTAATATTTTATCTTTTGATACTTTCACATAGATGGGGTTCTCCAATAAAGACTTGAAACCCTTAGAATATATCTTATATAGATTCTCCGGACACTCAATCCTCCCAGAGGGGTTGATTACACTCCCTATGAAGGCAGGGGTAGCTCCAAAACAAGTCACAATAATGGTTGAATTCCTTGTGGTAAAGACTACCAACTCTTACAACGCCACCTTAGGGAGACCAAGACAGAATGCCATCGGAGCAATGTCATCTGCATACCACCAAAAGATTAAGTTCCCTAATGGGATTGGAGAAGTTTGGGGTGACCAGTTATCCAGCAGAAAATGTTATTTTCAAGAACTCAAGGCCACTACCAGGCCTTATGAAACCCTATCTCTGGATGTACCTGACCTGAGGGATAAAAGCAAGTTAAAGATGAATGAGCCAGTTGAGAAATTAGTCCCCATCCATATTGAAGAAGGTTCACTAGAGACGATAGTATTCATTATGGAGCAATTGCAAACTCAGAGAAAGGTTAATACAATTTCTCATTGACAATGCGGATGTCTTCGCTTGGAGGACCGAGGATATGCCGAGTATTGACCCAGAAATGATTGTGTCCCTGAGACACAATAGAGATCTAGAAGGGGGGTTGAATAGATCCTTTAAAAGTTTTTCGTTTATTACGAAAGTATAATAGTTATGATCAATGGAATCAATTCATGCACATCAGAATATACTTTAAGAACCCCTTCAAACATGCAAACATAGTCTAAGTTCTATGATAAAATCTATGGTATGTCTGACAGAGAAGATATAACAGTTATTGTGCAGAATGTAAATGACATAAAGTAAATAACACAAGAGGTTTTAAGTGATTCGGAGAGTAAACAACTCCTACTCCACTCTTCTACTTCAACAAGTAGGAAATCCACTAAGAATTTAGTCACTAAGACAAGGACGCTTTGCCCTCCTCAAGTCTAGCAGACATAAGATTTCTTTAGCCACTAAGGCAAGGATCCTCTGACCCTCCTCAAGTCCAGCAGACATGAGTTTTCTTTAGCCACTAAGGTAAGGATCCTCTGACCCTCCTCAAGTCCAACAAATATGACTTGTTTTTAGCCCCTTAGGTAATGATCCTCTAACCCTCCTCAAGTCCAACAGACATGAGGTATTTAGTCATAAGACAAAGATGCAACGCCCCTCCGTTCTAAGCCCAACAGACTTAAAAGCTTTAGTCAATTAAGACAAGGACCCAGAAGACCCTCTTTCCAAGCCCAGCAGACTTGAAGCTTTAGTTACTTAAGACAAGGATCATTTGACCCTCTTTGGTGTGTTGATGATAGTTGGGTTGTGTTGCTAAGATGAACTTTTGATTTCCTTCATATTTAGGTACTTAGCAGCTGTTGGTGATCAGCCTCTAGATGTTGCTGACGTTGGTCGTTGAAGCTCTTCTTCTTCAGGTATTCAGCAGATGCAATTGACCACCTTCCATTTACTGCTTAAGCTCTTCAAATAAGCTTAATGTATTCTTGAGCTTAACAGTCATGAACACTTGTTGTCTTGTATACAGAACCCATTCTGTTCTTCATCTTGTCAGCTTCCATTGTTCATGGTTAATCACAGAGTTGCTTTTCTTGATTTGCTTTCAGCTTTAGTTACTCTTGGTCATTCGACTCTTAGCTCATATGCCAACACTTTGGCATACTTGGGTGAAGCTTCAATAGATGGGTTCAATCGGTGTACTGGTTCCTATTCACCATGCATACACTTTAATCTTGATGTTGTTTACCTTTTATAGTTTCTTTCATTGTTTTACAGATTGGAAACTTTGCCGTTGACAGCTTCCCGTTACAAATCTTCCCGTTGGAGATTCCCTTGCTACAGACTTCTTTATTGTACCAATGTATATTTTACTCTTTAAAGTCTGCAAGTGATGGTTGAGTCAACTTCCATTAACTGGTACCAAGGTAGTGGAGTCATGTGTGCTGACTTTTGCTGTAGTAAACATGGTTGTTTGAACCCCACTGATATCGGTTCCCCATTTATGCCCATTTAAGTAAACAACCGCTCATCTTGGGTTTATTAACTTAAGTGCTCTAATGTCTGCAATCCTTGCTGGCACTTACGTACTCTACGATCAACTAGGTTGTAGCCTTTTACCTCTGATCGTAGAGTTTATCTGCTTGCTCCATAATGTGGTTCTATGATTATGCTTGTTGCACACTACTTTGGAACTTATTGAGTGGCTGGCTGCACTTGTTCTATGCTTTAATGTGATTCTTACTGATCTGTAGTTGTGCCTTTTATGCTCTGTGATCTCCATTGAGCTTTATGTTCTCAGAGCATGTGCTTATGATCCAGTTGAGCTTCTGCTACAACTTGCTTATCATAGAGGACTGCTCTATTCAATTCAGATGCTATATTTGCAGACTTATTCTTATCATGTTATATTGCTCTATGATCTTTAGGTGCCAGCTTCGTTATTGTAGAGGAATGCTCTACGCCTTTTAAGATATTGTCTTTGCTTTTATGTCATAGAGGACTGCTCTACGTTCTTCAGGTGTTTTAGCACTTTCATTGTAGAGGACTGCTCTACCATCTTCAGACATTATCTCTGTTGTGCTTCATTTAGGCTGACAGAGTATCTTTGTTATCTTTGGCTCAACTCTACGATTACTTGATCAGGCTGATGCTTTTCCACTCTACAATCTTGTTTAAGGTGTAAGTCGTAGAGTCTTGATGGAGTCGTAGAGTGTATGTTTGAGCTGCCATGTGATCTCTGTTAGGACTTGATGCTTCTAATGCACTCTGGCTTGTCTGATAGCTCATGAACAGCTTACTTAGTAGTCTTTATGAAGATTGCTACTTTAACTTTAAGTGCTCAGGTAGAGGTTACTCTACGTTCTTGCCTGATTGTAAATTGTTCATGGAAGTCGTAGAATGATTGATTGTATTGACTCTACGACCCAAAGAACAAGAGCTCTACGATGCCGAGTGGGCTCTATAACTGGCCGAGCCTTACTCTACGTTTGCCTTGCAAGCTCTGCGGTGATATACTTAACTCTACGTCTGTTCTTTGATCATGCCAGAGTTGCTCTACGATGCCGAGACGAAACTCTACGAATGGCCGAGTCTTACTTTACGTTTGCCTGACAGACTTCTGTGATGCTTTGGTCCAAGTTGGCTGACTGCTCTACGATCATTCTTTGTCAAGCTGGATTTTTTTCTGATAGAGTTGCTCTGTAATAGCTCTAGCAGTCTTTTTACATATAGCATTTCAGCTCACGAGATCAACCTAATAAGTTTGATCTTTTTCTATTCTAAGTCCTTGTACATCAAATTCATTTAAGGACTTTACAATACTTATCATTACAAATATGCTTTGATTAGATAAATAACAGTTTAGCTCAGATCGTCCTAACATATTTGATCTTTTCAATCTAAGTCCTTGTACATATATTTCCTTAAGGACTTTACAAGGCTTTGTCAATGAATGTTCTTTTAACTATTTTGTCACCAATCAAATCTGATATAATGAAATAGAAAATCTCATGCAGATCTTTTAACAATCTCCCCCTATGAGAATGGACTTAAAGGACTCATTCAGATTCTCAACAGATTGTTCATTGCATTAGTGTCGATCCCCACACCAAGCAAGTTAAGCAAAAGAAGCGTCAATTTACCCCAGAAAAACAAAAAACCATATATGAAGAAATAGACAAACTTTTAAAGGCAGGGATCATAAAGGATATCGACTACCCCAAGTAGATATCCAATATGCTCATACTCAAGAAGGCAAATGGCAAATAGAGAGTCTACATCAACTTCACCGACCTTAACCGAAGTACCCCCAAAGGTAATTATCCATTCTCGAGGATTGATCTCCTAATTGATGCCACTTCTAGTCATGAACTTTCTAGCTTCATGAACGCCTATTCGAGGAATAACTAAATTTATATGTATGAGGCAGACATCATTTATTACATAAAGGGGTCTCTATTGTTGTAGGAGCATGCCATTTAGGCTCAAGAATGTAAGCGCCACATACTAGAGGTTAATGAATAAGATAATCAAAGATCATATAGGGAAAAACATGGAGGTTTATGTGGACGGCATGTTGGTGGAAAGCATCAAGGCAAACAACCATGTTAATGATCTATAAAAGGCGTTCTCCATCTTTCGACGTTACAAGATGAAACTCAACCCAACGAAATGTGCTTTTGGAGTCAGTTTAGGGAAGTTCTTGGGCTTCATAATATCCCAAAGGGGCATAGAGGCCAATCTAGAGAAAATCAAAGTCATCCAAGAGAGTGTGCCTCCAAGGAACATCAACGAGGTTTAGAAGCTCACAGGGAGATTGGCAGCATTAGGGAGGTTCCTCTCCAAGTCAGTCGAGAGATGCCTCTCGTTCTTCAAGATACTTCGAAATTTGAAAATTTTCCAATGGACTAAAGAATATCAGACATCTTTTGAGCAACTGAAGGAGTACTTAGCGAATCTTCCTCTCCTTATTAAACCACATCCAGGGGATACTCTCTATGTATACTTGACCGTGAGCCCAACGACAATCAGTACTATATTGATCAAACGAGAGGCTCAAATCTAGAAGCCTATATACCACGTTAGCAAGGTACTCCATGGGGGCGGAAGAAAGGTATACTCGAGTAGATAAGATGGCTTATGCTTTGTTAATTACGGCTAGAAAGCTTCGACTATACTTCCAAGCTCACTTCATCATATTTCTGACTAATGAGCCATTGAAGAGGATACTCCAAAGGCCTGACAACTCGGGTATACTAGTTAGTTGGGTGATAAAGTTAGGGGAATTTGATACATACAATTCAAGCCTTGCACTGCTATAAAAGCTCAAGCTCTTGCATACTTCATCGTAGAATGCACAATCCCAGAGGAACATGACTCCTTTTCACCAGCCGTTCAAGGTCTTGAAGTTACCCCCCAAGGTGGACACTATATATTGATTGTTCATCCAATGAATGTGGTAGTGGGGCTGGGCTGATTCTTCAAGGACCACCATGGAATATGCTCTACAATTCACCTTCAAAGCCTCTAACAATGAGGCTAAATATGAAGCACTAATCTTCACTCAAGTTGTCTGCAACCATAAAGATAGTGACTTGGCATCTTATAATGATTTATAACTAGTAGTCAAACAAGTCACTAGGGAGTATGAAGCAAAGGACCCCCTCGGATGACCAGATACTTAAAGAGGACCAAAAACCTCATATCAAAGCTCTAGAGGTTCACCCTCAGTCGAATCCCAATAGAGGAGAACTTAAGAGTTGATTCCCTCTCTCCTAGCATCGATAGATTTGACAGAGACTTTAAGAACGGTGACAGAGACTTTAAGAACGGTGTACATTGAGGTACTTGAAAGTCCAAGCATAGATGGTAAAGAAATCATAGATGTCCGTAATGAACCATCCCGAATGGATCCTATACTTGTATACGTTCGAGACGACAAACTACCTCAAGACAAAGCTCAAGCTCAGAGAATAGCATATAAGGCTACCAGGTACACCCTCATAGATGGTAAGCTTTATAAGAGGTCATTCTCTATGCCTTATCTTCGTTATCTACAACTTGTGGAGGCACAATATGCACTTAAAGAGGTGCACAAAGGAATATGTGGGCAACACTTAGGTGAGAGGGCCTTAGCTCACAAGGTGTTGCGATAAGGGTACTACTTGCTTACAATGAAAGCAAATGCAACGACTTATGTACAGAAGTGTGACAAGTGTCAGAGGTTCTCATTAGTGTAACATCAGCCTATTACCCCCATACAGAATATCGTTAGCCCACTCCCTTTCGCCACATGGGGGAATGGACATCATAAGGCCATTCACCCCTGCAACAGGTCAACACAAATTTCTTATTGTAGCTATCAATTATTTCATAATGTGGGTTGAGGATGAACCATTAACAACTATTACAGAGACACGATGTCGTGACTTTATATGGAAGTTCGTAATATGCCGATTCGGAGTGCTAAGGGTCTTTATAACAGATAATTGGACACAATTCACTGGTGAGGAGTTTCTTAAACTTTACGAGGACGTACATATTGATAACCGCTATGCAGTAGTCAAATACCCCCAAGCTAATTGACAAACTGAGGTGACTAACAGAATTCTCCTTGACGGAATAAAGAAGTGACGTTAAAGGGTTATGGGTAGATGAGCTACTGAAGGTGTTGTGGGTGTACGGTACAACTCCTAAAACCGTAACCAGAGAGTCACCATTTACCCTAACTTATGGTACGAAAACATTAGCACCCGTGGAGGTGAGACTTCCATCACTAGGACTTGACACCTATAGTGATGAGCACAATGAAGAAGGTCTTAAAGCAAACTTTAACTTCCTTGATGAAACTCGAGATGAAGCACGAGCTAGGTTGCTTACCTACTAGCGGTGGGTTACGCGATACTACAACATGCATGTCAAGCCTAAAAAGTTCAAGGAAGGAGACTTAGTACTGTGACTAGTAGCAGTGTCCAACCCTAATTAGCCGGGAGGGAAGCTGGCACCAACTTAGGAGGGTCCCTATAAGGTTGTCAAAGTAATAAGGCCAGACACTTAACACCTCTAGACATTGAGCGGTACACCTATCCCAAGGACATGGAATGTAGCCAACCTTAAAAAGTACTACCAGTATAAATAATATATTTTCTATTCAATAGTTCTAGTAACGGTAGTTGTAGTAGAAATAATAAATATAGCATCTACATATGGTAGTGTAGGAAATTTATTTTACGTATGAATATGTCACTTTCTTATAAAAAAGTATTAATAGAAGTTCATTTTTTTCTCCGTACTTGTTATTTTGTGATTAACTCCTCAACTTTGAGGCGGGGCAAAAAACACAGAGCAGGAAAAATCTCTAATAATATACTCCAAAAGGATACACTTGAAGGATACATAATTTTTTTCTAAATTTGCCTCATAACGCGAGAAGTTAATCTCCAAAGCCACCTAAGGGTAGGCAATAAAGACCCCTATAAATGGGGCACCATTAGCTAAGATAACAGGACAAAGACCTCCTTGAGGGTGAGGCGCCACTTTCCCTTTTAGGCTAGTGGGGGACGAATTCATCATAAGTGATTGAGGAAGCACCTTATTCACAATAAGGTGAGCAACCAGGAGCGGATAAGGAACCATCATATTCCCGTAAGACGACGTTCATATAAACCCCACCGTCATCAAAAGTAGGTGAGGATATACCCTTATCTACAATAAGGTGACATAAAATTAAGACCTCTCCAAGGAAGGCCAAAAAAGTGTTTTCCATCTGCTTGAGGGCGTAACTCAACTGCCTCTCCAAGCATACCTTCAATTTGGAAGAAACTTTTATTATATGGACCTCCCCCAGGCAGACCTCCTGCGCATGGGCGACGCCCCCAAACAAACGTCCCCAGACAAAGAGGGCATGTACGACGTCCCCCAAGTAAACGCCCTCCAAGCGAACTTCCCAAACAAATAGGGTGCACAACGTCCCTCAGGCAAACCTCCTAGGTATGCACATTATCCCCTAAGCTAGGCGTGCGGCGTCCCCAAACAGACTACTTGACATCGGCGACACGGACGTCCCTAAGTGTAAACCCCTGGGTGACGACCACCATGTAGACCTATGGGTGACGTCCCTCATTCAGACCCCTGGCATGCCACGTCGGTGACATAGAGGTCCCCCAGGCGGGCGTCCCACCAAGTAGAGCCTGGCGACGACCCTAGGTGTAGACCCCCTATGTAGACCTTTAGGTGTGCGACGTTGGTGACACGGACGTCCCCTAGGCGTATGTTCCCTAACAGGCCCCAGGTGTATTCCTTATACGCCTCTATAGCCAAGGTCGACGTCCCCCAAGCGAAAGACATCCCTCGCTCGTGCAAATTTATCACCTCCCACTTTATGAAGCATATTACTCCACTCTGGCGTGCCAAATTTCTAATGAAGCTTCAAAATAGGTTTATAATTATTTTTCCAAATTTTATAAAATTACTTCGATGGATGGTTTTACAAATTATAAAAATATTTTACAATATTATTTTTGGTCAATACCTCCATATGGGGTTATCTTCAAGCCCCGGGACCTTACAACTCATATTCTTTATTTTCTTTTTACTCCTTTCTAACCTTTTGGGTTACAAAGGAGTAGAGGGCAACTGATGTGAGTAAAAATATCAACTTATACCACATTTCCACGTGTACGCCACCCGAAGGCCCTACTTATTAGATTGATATAATAATCCCTTAATGGGGCTACAAAAACCACCCCAACTGCCTTAGACACATCCTAGAGGATTCTAGATAATTAAAAATATTATGCGGACTCTATTAAGTGATATACTCCTGATTGAATACAACGGGAGATACAATCCTAAGTTGACTTAGCGACTGAATCTCATTCCTTAGAGGGTACTCTATTAGGACAATTGCATATTTTGCTTTGATGATGATGAGATTATATAATGTATATTTGTACCAGTATCTTTTGTGAAGTCCTTAAATGAGAATTTGATGTACAAAGACTTAGAGTAGAAAGATCATGTAACGCCCTTAAACCGCGGTCTACCTTCAAACTCGGGTCCAGTGCGTCATAGTACTACCCGTTCAACAAAATCTTAATAATATGAATGTAATTATAATATTATTACATCATATCTCTTCTAATCCCATGTTCTAATACATTTATATCTTCAAATTATAATACAAATGAATAATACATCATTAAAAATATTACAATTAAATCACATTGCACACATCTATACAATTAAGTCTTCATCCTTAGCGTATTCCTTTCCCTTAACTTCTTCTGACCCTTTAGGTCCTACTCTAACTGCAAAGATTTTAGAATTTTGCAAGAGTGAATATTTAATTGCTCAACAAGTCATAAACAGTTAATAAACAACAAAATCAAGAGTTATATCATACATTTTCATCAACTGAACAATAGTTGTGAAATATAACAAATAAAAAGGAATAAAATTATTTCCTCATCTTTAATTATCTTTTATGAATAAACATAACCTTAAACTCATCAACTGTTCAATATTAGAACCTTTCTTTCTTTGGTTTAGCACATAAGTGCTAGTATTTATCTAGCACGTTATTGGATTTAATGCTTAACATATACATCATTGCACGGGGTACAATCATAAACTTCTTTACTCTCATAAAACACATTGTTGCACATGGTGCAACCTATACTAATAATTATCCAAGATTTATTTAATTTTGACTTGGCACAACCAACTATCACAATTCAAGAATTATTACAATTCAATATCACAACAATAAACATTTTGACTGGAATAGCTCACAAATCGAGTTAAGCCGAATCAAATGGCAACTAACTCTCTTTTATAAATCATTTCACATAATAAGATGAATCTCATATAGCAAATGAAATTTCATAACCAAACACAGGATTTTACAATTTAATATAGCTCGAACAACTTGTACAAATATTAAAAGATTTCATAAGTTTAAAATTCACAGAACATAAGCATGGTGTAAATTAAAGCTTCAATACATCATATATCATTCATGAGAATATAATTGAATGATATTAGAAAATTGCACAACATAAAGTTTGTGTGAGTTAGGAAACTTGCCTGCTATGCAATTTGCCAGAATGATACCAATTCCTCTTCAAATGACCTATATATATATATATATATATCAGTAAGGTCAAACATACTAATTAGCCATATAACGACTTCATATATTGGTTTAAGTTACATTATTACTCATTTTATGTTGTTCGCGTTTTATAAATTAAGTAACACGATAACCTTTCAAAAATGCCTCTTGACGTCGCAGCGTTCGGGAACACCACGACCCTCATAACGACCTTCTAAGATAGACTATTTTCATTATTATTCATTTTATAATATTAATCGTTTATAAGTTGGAACATTTTAGAACAATACCCTGACGTGCACCACGTCGCTCGGCGTCTCTTGATATGGCCCGACATGCACCACGTCACTCGGCATTGCACGACGTTGCCCGGTGTTTGAAAACGGCCTGGCGACACGCCCGTGCATAGTCCCCGTCAGACAACCTAGCAGCCGTAGCCTCGGCGCACCAGAGCCTGAGGCCCCAGCACCCCACAACTGCTGCTCGCTAGCGCCGTGCTCCCATGCATGCCCATGCGCACCCAATAGCACCCACGCGCCCAAGCAGCCCACTGCTTTGATAACCTTGACCCCCCTCCTTCCGAACCTCATAACTTGTTCATTTTAAGTCAGAATTAGTCCATTCTGACGCCATTTTCTTCCTTGTAACATCCCCTACAAATTCCCCTTGGTGGAAAGTTTTTTCCAGGCTTATATTCAGGTAGTGGCGCAAAAGTCCCTTCCCGAAACAGTTTTCTACTTTGGCAGATTCGACATGCCTTTTTCCGAAAGGCATAACTCCCTCATCCGAAGTTAGAATGAGTTCGTTCTTACGTCTACGGACTCCTTGTTCTACGTACTATAAGATCCTTAGAATAGAAAAAATTTTCAGTAACCCAAATAGAACAGAAATCTGCTCAAAAATCAGGGGTCACATTAGGCTTTTTGCTTTTTAACTAGTTTTACGAAAACAATTCGCCATGAATTCGTTACACAAGCTTTTACCTCCGTTCCAATTGGGTGATTCTCATAACTCTTAGGAGCATTATACAACACCCTAGAACTTAATTTTTACATCTAGGACTCCACACAAAAAGGGCCCCAAAACAGTCTCACTAAATTAATTTTCTATCCTTATGCATAGGTTTCGTGTTTTTTATTACTTTGTTCCTCTTTTCATGCATATTAACAAGTAGTTTAAGATATTTAAACCATACATCTCCTTATTACTCCAAGATCCTCCATGATGTTCCAACAAACAACAACAACCACCAACAAAGCAAGTTTATATAAGCTTTAAAAGAAAATAAAAATAGATGAAGTTAGGGTTTCTTAGTTCTTACCTCTTTGATTCTTTCTTCTTTCTTTATTTAGATGATCAAATCTTGATCCTTGATCTTCCTCTTTTCCTTCTTCTCCTCTTCCCGTGAGCTCTCTCTCTCTCTATTCTCTTACTTAGATGATTTAATGAAATGGATAAAGAAGAAAATGCAAGTATACTTGCATTTGTTTATTTAAGAGAATTAACCATCCTCTAGTTAAATCTCACCAACTTCCCACAACTCTTACTAACAAATCCCTAGTTAACCTTACTCATCCAACTCATTGGCTAACCAATGTTAGATTAAAATGAAGATTTCTTTTAGCTTGCATTTAATGTTTTGCTTACTTGCTAAGACTTACCATAAATGGAAGGTTTCCATCCTCCCTTGTCCCCCTTTGTCCCCTTAACTTAACATGGAAGGAAAGCATGGTCCCCCCTTGGTCCCCTCTCCTTCCCACCGATTCCTCCCCCTTAGTCTCTTCCCTTTTTGCTTTTCATTTATCCCACATGCTAATTTCCCAACATGTGACATATGTCCTCCAAGACTTTGGCTCCAAGTTTGCAATAATGTTGCTCAACCCTAGCCAAGCCACACCAAACCCTAGCCAAGCTTGTCAAACCCTAGGCTTAACTCTAGGAATCCTTATGGCTCGGTTAGATGAAAATAATTCGGTTACTCATTTTCTTTCTAATTAGGTTTCCTAACTCGTTCAACATGCAAAAACCGCTAAATTTCTTTCGTCGATTTTATTGGAGATTATGTCTCCCATCCTCAAATAAATGTTATCTCGTGATTCAAAAATTCGAAAAACGAAAAAGACGTTTTTGGCGTGATTAGTGTTTTTACGCCTTTTTCTTCGAAAAACTTTTATTAAAAATTTAATCTCTCTTTCTCAAATAAATGCTATGACGTAATTCGAAATTTCAAAAATAAACGTTTATTAGCGTTTTCTAGGTTTTATGAATAGTGATTTTAGCGTTTTTCTCGAAAAAAATTATTTTCTCCTAAAAACTCCCAACACTCATACATAATCACGTAACACGTAAACTAGGTCATTAATCGACCTTAAATCACATATACAGAATAATATTCATAAAAATTCATTTTATTAAATAATATTCTTAAACCTTAATTACAAGGCTACTCGATTTCTCGGGTCGTCACATTTCCCCCTTATAAGGATTCTATCCCCGGAATCACTAGCATAATATATCCTAATCCTCAGAATTCTTTCATTAACTACGTAACCTCAGCTCATCCTGAAAATAACATCTTCGTTTACATTTATAATATTCTTTTCCTTATTTGAAAAAATTCTGGGATATTACATTCACACATTGTTCTAAGAATTTCGCCCTCGAAATTACAGTATAATCATCTCTACTCATCTATTTACCAAAACTAGGTTATCAAATAAACCCTTATTTAATCATATTCGATTACGTTCTCACTCTAATGGTTACTCAACTCTTTCCTCCTTTGAGGATCTCTCTTCTATCATCACATTCTATGATCGCTTTCCTCTATGGAATTCATTCCTTCTAAACATCTAATTTCTAGAATTTTGGAATATCTTTCAAGAGTCTTCAACAATTGTTTAATAATTATGAAGCAATATGAATAATTAGGAATTTAAAAGATTTCTTTTAAAAAAAACTTTTCATATTATGCTGAGGGGTCATAAAGACCATGAACTCATCACTAAGTTTAGTGAATATCCCCACTGCAACCTACAAATAGAAGTTTAACAATCACTAAGACTGCAAACTTCCTATGTTTGTACTTTAGGGGATCAACCTATTGTACTTTTACGTTATGCACAACACTCTAGCTAAACGACTATATGCATTTGTTTGACCACCTCAGGGGTTGATCAGGATTTTTTCGACGTAAAATATCCCAATAATAGGGTTGTTCACCTCAGACTTAGTACAAGATTCCGCATCAAAATAATTTGGTTTGACATAGATTCTTAAAGAATGCTTGAATTTCATAAACATATTTCAACATTCGTCTAGCCGAATCAAATAGCTTAGACTTATATTAACAGTTTAGACATCAAAAGAAATTTTTGTCTGGCCAACTCAATTGGCATTGACTTATCCTTTTTACCTAGTTTTCATAAACTCAAAAATTATTTTTAAGACTTTGTCATACTACAACATACCATAGTGGGTTGACGATTCTATGATCGCATCCACACTAGGTGAGATTACATTGATGACTCCATCGTTGTCATATTCACACCATGGTGTGATGGCGATTTTAAAATTACATTTTGATATTTTAAAAAATTAATTTTTTTTTGCTTAGCCGAAACAATTGGCATTGACATACTTCATAAAATAGTTCATGTAAACTGAAAATCATTTTATGACTTTCTTATATGGCATCATGTAATAGTGTGTTGATGATTCTATGATCATACCGCGACATTTTACCGTGAGTTGATGATTCTATCATTTGTCATATCGACACCATGTTTTAAGTGGTGCATTGACAATTTTAAAATACATTTTGGTGTTTTCAAATCAATTTTATCAAGCTAAAACAATTAGCATAGACAAATGAATAATAAAACTTTTAAAACTTATTGGTTTAATAATCTGATCCAATATCTTTCAAAAATGTTAATATCAGCACGATGTCAATAAATCTCAAAATCTAGCATAGTTAGAAGAATTGGAATATCCTTTTTTTAATTATCGTCAATTTCCTCATTCCACCATCCTTTAATAACTCTATTTGCTACACTGAGAATTCTTAGTTCTCAATCTATAACCTTTCTATACCCAGTATAGTTCATCAAACTTACCACACGTTATGAGTTCAGAAACTTGCCATAATAATATGAGTTTAAGAACTTCTCATCGGAATATGTAGTTTAAGAACTTATCATAAACTGTCCATACACCTTTGGGCTCGAAAACATACCATATAATTATTAGTCGCAAACTTATCATAAGTATGAGTTTTAAGAACTCGCACCTATTCTTAATAGTCTCTAGCTATCAAATATATATATGAGAAAAGAATCACCTTCTCACCATATATACATCGATATCGCGATACTAACATTTCAACGATTATCAATGCGATAAACTAAGTGGTCGTTAAACCAAGCTCAAAACCCCTGCCCATACAAAGGTTTGTACAACTCAGCTATCACATGAGTCCTCAATTGAAATCCCACGAAATCTTAGTTTTCTCTTTGCTCAATACGAATTTCCTTTAATCCGTATTTTATCATTCACAACTCTTCAAGATTCTTCTTTGAATCTTCTCGTTTATATCTTAATTCCTCATTTATGAAATTTCTAAATTCGATTATTATTACTTAAACTCTTTTCTAGTTTATTCTTATCATCTTTGTCATTTTCATCTTCCTTCTCTAAGATTATAGCCTAAGGTACCCTTACCTAGGGTTTATAACCTATGTATAGATTATAAGTTTTCAAATGATCGTAAAGTTGTGAAATCGATCGTATAGTTGATTAAACGATCGTAAATCTGCTCTGAGAAATAGTAAAGTTTATTGAAGATCATAGAGTCAACCAAGCTATCGTAGAACATTCAGTTCAAGATCGCAGAATTTTCCAGAAGTTCGTAAAGCTAAATCAAGATCGCAGAGTCTACAAAAAAATCTTAGAGTCCGCTCTAAGATCGTAAGGTGAAACAAAGATCGTAGAGTCTGCTCAGAGATCGTAGAGTGCAGATCAATTCATAGAGCAAGCAGATCGTAGAGTACATATCTTGAAGTCAAATAATCCAAATACTCTACAATCTCCATGAAACTCTACAATCAGACAAAGTTATAGTGTATGTCAGGTCTGACATGGGACAAACATTGACGGGTCTTGTAGAGTGAAGAACCCAAGATGTTTGCCGATCATCCTAAGTTGAAATTGAAGATCAGATCGCATTGTGTATAACATCTAGTTTGACGATGTGACATCACCCACGTAATTGGTACTGTTGCAGTCAGATGTAACCTATCTGAGCCAAACGTAAGTCGACACATCCTCCCTGAAAGTAAACATCAGAGATCTTCTAGGATCGGAGCATTAAATGGACAACGACAACTTTTCAGCGGGAAAATCTTGATGTTATCTATAAAAGGTCGCAAAGATGCAATCAAACAGTACGAATTACGAACATCAAGCTGAATTGCTGCCCAATCTTCAAGAGCACTCTACTCTACGAAACAAGAATAACTTGTTCTACTACTAAGTTCTTTAGAAGTTGAGCTTAACACCATTTAGTAGCACCTTAGAAATCACCTTATCCCTATGATTCGCTGGTCTTAATGACCTCTTGTTACCAAGTCTAAGTGACTTGAAGAGTTCTTAGTGAACTGGTTTGAGTGACCTTTGTCTTAGTGACATCTGCTAAGTTTGAGTGACTTAAAGGAATCTTAGTGATTTATTATTGTAATAGATCTTAGTGATCACCCTACATCCTTATTGGATTTTCAACTTGCAGAATAGAATAATGAACTAGGAGTTATTTGTACTCCGAACCACTTAAAAAATTTGTTGTATCATTTACTTTCCTACATTTATATTTTTGTATTTATCTTTTATATCTGTTTGTGACTTATCCCATACGTAAACTAAATTCAGAGCTGAGAATTTCTTTAAATCTTTGAAGAGATTTTTCAATCTAATATTCCGCTGTGCATAATTAAATTAATTTGTTTAATTTATAATCTAGTAATACTTCCTTAAAAGAAAAGGTTTTAAAGGATTTATTCAACCCCCCTTCTAGATCTCTTAGTGCCTCTGGAAAACAACAAGTGGTATCAGAGTAGGTTCTCTTGAACTAAGCTTAAATCTAAATCAATGGCACAAAATAAAACTAGTTCTGAGCTTGATGGTGGAAACAAGTCACCCCTTTGCAATAGAGATAAATTTGCTAATTAGAAGGTTTGTATGCAGGCCTATATGGATGCTATCGACGAAGATTTGTTCGATGCAGTTTCAGTGGTCCTTACGTCCAAACAAAGCTTGCTCCAACAATAGATGATCTGAACAAAGTGGTAATAAAGTAGAAAGCAGAGTGGACAGACATGGAGAAAAAGTTAGTGCAGCTGGACAAGAGGGCCAAGAACATCTTGTTCATGTCTCTAGAAGATGAGCTATTCGAGAACGTCGTAAACTACACAACAGCCAAGGAATTCTGGGAAGCTTTACTGGTTATGCACGAAGACACATAAGAAGTCAAGGAGAACAAATAGTCCCTGTTAACCCAGCAGTATGAGATGTTCTCTCATATGCCTGGAGAGAACATAACAACTACATATGAGAGGTTTAATGTGCTGCTCAGCTCCCTAAAAGCTTTTGGGAAGGTCTACCCAAATAAGGACCTCCACATCAAGTTTATGAAGGCACTACCTAGCAAGTGAGATGCCAAAACCATTGCTATTCAAGAGTCAAAGAATCTGCACGAGATGACAATGTAAAAGCTCTATGGTAATCTCTTTACCTACGAGCTGGAGCTAAATCAACGAGCAGAAACCATCTTAAAAGGCAAGAAGAAAGAAAGATGGTTTGTATGCAAAGCGTCAGAAGCAACCTCCAAAGCCCCAATTGTAGCAGATTTAAATGATGATAATGATGATGATGATGAAGTTATTACACTGCTGGCCAGAAGATTAAGAAAGTTCATGCGGAAAGGCAGAAGCAGTAGGCCGAGAAGGTACTCCAATAACAACAACAAAAGCAACAACATCCGAGATCAAGTCAAGGACCTGTGCTACAACTGCAAGAAGCAAAGTCATTATATCGTAGAGTGCACCAAGCCCCTACGAGAAGAGCTGAAGAAGGACAAGAAGAAGTCAGCTCCAAAGAAAGATTCCAAGGGCTAAAAGAAGTTTCAGAAGAAGGAGAGAGGTCTTGTAGTTGAAGGGTCATGGAGTAACTCAGAGAATGATTCAAGCTCTGAGTCAAGCGAAGATAAATGACCTTATGTGGCCAACCTGTGTCTGATGGCCATAAAAGCAAATGTTGGCAACACTACTGATCGTCAAGAAATTGACATGAGTGAGATATTTGACTTTAATTCCCCTGATGTAGATATTAATGATTTAAGAACTGTATTGCATGATATTACATCAAATTTGCATCAATATATGAAATGGTTCAGGGTTCTATTATAGGACCATTCTCTTCTTCAAGAGTAGAAAGAGAAAGTTTAAGTAGAGTTGGAATCAGCTCTACGAAGTGTTGTCTCTCTCTCCAACCTTGAAGCTAAGAATGCAAGGTTGAGACAAATAACTGAACGTAGTGCACTGAAAGAGTCAACTCTGGTCTCGAAGATCAAAGAACTAGAGAAGACAATCTCAACATGGAACAGGTCTTCTTCTTCTGTGGACTCCCTGATCATAAGTGAGAGAGCAGTCTCTGACAGATCAGGTTTGGGATTTGGGGATTCTTCTTCAGATCCAAGTGTGGACAAATTATTAGAGATTAACAACAACAGTGCTTCTACTCTCCATAGAGGTATTGTTCTTGTGAAATCCACAAAGATTATCGAGCCAATTATTCCTAGTTATCCGATCTCTGTAGATCAAATTATTGTCCCTGAGAATAATAGATCACATACTGGTCTAGGATTTGTGAAATCGCAGGGTAAGTCAAAATCTACCTTTAAGCCTCGAAGGGTCATAGAGTCAGGTAAAACTAACTCTACGAATCAATTAGGCCTAAAAACGTAGAGTTGATTTACACCCTACGAAACTACAGAATCGTAAAATAATATGGAAGTAGAGGGAGTTTCAACCAAGAGGAAAGGCTGACAATGGCTATCATCCACATATGTCCTTAATGAGAAAGAATCTGTTCACACACTCACGCATGCATCATATTAAATCTTATACATGTCATGAGTATGGTCATATTTCTGCTTTATGTTATTTCAATGATTATCATCCTGTTTTTTATCGACCTAAAATCAAGCAGATTTAGATCCCCAAGGGTACTAACAAGTCAGGACCCAAGCAAGTTTGGGTACCAAAATAAAGGTTAATTTTTAATGCAGGTACAGGGATCCATTAGTTATATCTGGTATCTTGATAGTGGATGCTGAAGGCATATGATCAACAACAAAGCTCTCCTATCGAACTTTAAAGAAAAAGATGGTCTTGCAGTTGTCTTTGGAGACAACAATTGTAGGAAGACTCGAGGATAAAGCTTAATTAGCAATGGTGCATTATCATTTAGTAAAGTGGCATATGTTGAAGGACTGAATCATAATCTCTTAAGCATCAACCAACTGTGCAACAAAGGGTATTAAGTTATCTTCCTCAACAACTAGTGTCAAGTTCGAGACTTGGAATCAAACTCGTTAAAGCTGACTGGAACTAAGAAAGGCAATGTGTATGTGGTTAATCTCGCAGAGCTAAGTTCATTAGAAATAACATGTTTCTTTACTAAGGCATCATAAAACGTTAGCTGGCTGTGGCATCGTAGATTATCCCACCTGAACTTCAAAAGCATGTCAAAGCTTGTCTCCAAAGACTTAGTCTCAGGCTTACCAAAGCTAAATTTTGTCAAAATAGACCCTGCAAAGCCTATCAGTTGGGGAAGCAGACGAAAACCTCATTCAAAAGCAAGGCAGGTAACTCCAATGATAGGCCCCTGCAACTACTTCACATGGACCTCTTTCGACTTATCCTAATTGCTAGCCTTGGAGGAAAAAGATACTCACTGGTGGTAGTAGATGACTACACCAGATTTACACGGGTGTTCTTCCTAAGCTCTAAGGACGAAACCAGCTCTCAACTGATCAAATTCTTCAAACAGGTCGAGAATGAAAAGGGCGAGAATATTAAAGCTATAAGGAGTGATCATAAAAGGGAATTAGACTTCTCCGAGGTAGATAAGTTTTGTGAAAATAATGACATTCATCATAATTTCTCAGCTCTAAGAACTCCATAGCAAAATAGAGTAGCTGAGGGTAAGAACATAACTCCCATAGAAGCAGGGATGACACTTCTAGCAGTTGTGACATCCCCAAATCTGGGTTACCTCAAACCACTAACCATAAACAAAAGGATTTAAGTAAAGCAAACCAAATAATAAAAACATCTCCCATAAAATGGTTACATAGCTTTTCAAAATAAGTCCCAGGTTTTCTAACCTTTATTACATCTTTAAAACGCGGAAACATAAATAACTAATAAGTCTTAATTACGCAACCACATAAATAAAAGTAAACAAGTCTTCATATAATAGCAAATCGTCGTCACTTGTTCATTTTTCCTTTTCCTTTGCTAGTAGACAACACATCCATCCACTCAGCTTTAGCTGCAAAGGTTTAGTATGCAAGGATGAGCAAAATAAATGCCCACCAAGATAATAATGAACATTTTCAACAATAAACTTATCTGCATGGTGTAATTTCTCTGTTGATAATAATCAAGAATGGAAACATCTGAAAGCTCAATAGGATGAAATAGAACATCAAGATATACTGAGGGTCACAAGACCGCGAACCATGTCATATGTTAACAGGTAAGTTTGCTGTAACCTTTAACAGTTTAATAAACTATAATTGGACTAACCATCTCGTACTCAGGGTGATCAACCCGTTGTATAATATATTGTGCACAACCATTCAACGTTATTGCGTATTTGATCCCCTAAACTAGGGTTGTTCGTCTCAGCTTTGATATTCAAGTCCGCACCAAAGTAAGTTTGGTTTGGTTTACAATGGGTTTTTTTTTGTAAAATTTAGAACATACACCAACTGTGGACTAATTGAATCACAATGTGTTCACTAGCCTACAAGTGTTTAAATCAACGACAACGAACTTGAACAATAGAAGTTAAGAATGTAGAACATCAATGTCGATATACAACGAACAACTATTGTATATCCAAAGTATTAAAACAATGATTTCAATTTAACCAAGCTTCAAGTAATGATATATAGAACGACTACCTTTGTATGATATCAACGAAAAACACAATTACAAATTATAAGAAGGAACATCAATAAAGAACTTGCGTTAAGTAAGTTTAGGGTTAGAAACTTATTTAACATAAAAGAGTTAAGGGTAAGAAACTTGCCTCGTGCGTAGTTTTCTTAATTATAAATCATGTACATTAAACAACCTACACATTCCGTTTATATAGCATTGGCAATGATTAGTTACAATATCATCAACACTTCAAGATTCACTCTCATCCAACCTCATCTTAATACCTCAATTGTTTTCTGATTATCAATCTCACTTCAGAAGTTGCAAGCTTAGTTATAACAATATCACACTTAAGAATTCCTAAAACTTAACGTTAAGTTAAGGTACATCAACTTTATATTTTATAATCATCAAGTATATGCTTACCATCCATCACAGTATCTTAGTATTCATTTAATACATTAGTCTAAGCTTTAAACATGCATAGGATAACATAACATGACCGAAAAGTAAGGAAAAAAAATGTCACTTTCTGTATTTCCCGCCGGGCTTTCCTTCACAAAATACCCCGCCGGGGTGGTAAACCTAGTGCAATAAGTGTGACGCCCCCAAATTCAGGTCTCAAATACCCGGATTTGGTCATCACGATCCAATACAAACATCCACCTCTAAACAACATAAAATGACTAAATGCAGAATATAATAAACATATGTTGTTCATTCAAAAGGTGTTACTAGTCCCAAGATTCGTAACTTGAATTACACAATCCAAACGTACCCTAGGATATTAATTAGGGTTCACATTACAATAACATTAGTCATGAACAAAACGTGGAATAAATATCCAACTGCTGGAAGTTTATTACTTCATCTTTTCTTTACCCTTGCCCTTCCCTGAAGTCTCGGGTTTAACTGCAATAAAAGTCATGATATAGCAAGGATGAGCAACTAGTTTGCTCAGCAAGTTTGAATGCATCAATAAAGGATATATCATGATGAACAGAATATAAAGAGTGGAATTCAACAATATGAATATCGGAAGCAAGAATAATAATTGCTTTTAGAACGAATGATAGTCAAGTAGACTTTGAACAATAAACTTCCAAGGGAGTCAATAGCTAATTGACCCCTTGGTTACTGGCTACAGAATATGTACTTGAGAGGATCAGCCTCGTGTACGCTATGTGTATGCATAACATTTAACTCTTCTATTTGTATCTTATATTCGATACGTGGAATACTCCCATATATTGAAGGGGTGTTCATAAAGTCCAAGATTCCGTACCATCAATTGGTTTAGATAGCTTTTAAAATCTATACCGCAAATGTCTAGCCAGATAATTGCTAAGACTTAACTATGACAGTTCATCCATATTAGAACTTTAATAAAGTACAAGTCAATGTCTGCGTGAAAACAATTGCACAATGTGCGAGTGACAATAACAATGATGTGGAATAATTGTTAAGTAATTAAACCACTTAGAGCATGCTTAAGGAATTAAAAGTTCAAGCTTAAATAAATAACTTGCAATAAATAATACAAGAATGGGTTCGAGGAACTTGCACAAAAGTGAAGTTCGGATACTTGTCATCAATAATACTTGCACAACAACAATATTTGCACAAGTTAGTATAAGTCAAGGGAAACTTGCTCAATAAAATATGAGTAAGGATAGGAAACTTGCCTGTTTGCTCAGCTACAAGTAATCTAGCTTTAATTTAAATTGTGTTGAGACAACCTAACATTAACAAGCCGGTCTCTCATTTAGTAATGTGAAGACGGGTGTGATTTACAAGAATTTACTCACCAATACCCTAACATGTAATTCACGTAAATCGCTTTGTTATGACTGAGTTTATAAACATTTAACCCCGTCTTAGAGTAGAATATCTAATTCCTAAGAATCAATACAGACTTGAACACATAACACATCAGTTTAATCATGCAATACATCTTAAGACATACATACATGCTGCTAGGCTTTGTTCATACTTTAAAGCAACTTGGCAAAATTGGTGACCGGCACGGCCGCGCTAGTTTTTGCCTTAGGAGTGGCGCGGCCGCGCCACTCTCTAGACAGACCAAGAATGAAATTTCATTCAGCTAGAATCCGAGCCTATTCCCTAACATACAGGCTACTGATATAACTTAAATACACATGCTCATAATGTTATTAACTTGAGTTTGAAACCTAGCATGCTCATTCTAAATCCAATCCAAAGTCATAAGGCTTTATGTCGGGAATTCCTACGATTTAGGCCAAATAAATCCATTTCACAAGTAATCCGCTATTATGGTCATAATGTCCCATAATAAGACTAGACAATGCTTAGTATGCATGCTCGGATGTAAACAACACATGCACATGCTAAACACATAGCTTACATGTAACGATCGGGAATTTTAGATTTCCTTGTAACCCGAGTTATGTATGAATAAAATGAATTTGTATTTGTATTTATATTATTATGTGTTATGTGCTCAAAGTTGTGTTGCAGCCTAGATAATGTGCATGTATTAAATGTTATGCGTTGTTGCGTCGTTAGAGTGAATAAATCGATTTTATAAAAATTCATATAATTACTATTAGTGGGATCCGCTTCCCGAGGCACTATTCACGAGCACTATTCATGCCCGAATATTTTTGCGTCTCTTTCTATTAATTTTGTTAAGACGTGTATGCGAGGGAATAATTTTTCCAAGTGTCAGAAATTTTATTGGAGCTGATACGTGATTTAATCTGTATCCGAAATGTATAGTATGGGTGTTCCGAATAAATGGACAAATTCCATAATAAATATTTTTATGTGTCCCAATAATTTATGGGAGTACCCATTTTAATTTTGGGTAAAATTATTTACCAAATTTGGTACAAAAGTGGGAGTATTCGGGTATATTTATCTGTATATTTTGATTAATTGGAGAGGCAATTAAGCCTCAACCAATCAAGAGAGAGCACTAATTGTATTAGCCAATTAAATGAGGGGGAATAAACCGTCACAGTACACTAGACTTGGATTGTTAACTCTTCACAAGACATCCTCCTCAATTACATTTTCAAGAGCTCGGGTACACCATTTTAGCTCTCCCAATACATTCCTTCTCCTCCCGAAGCCACTCCACCTTATCTCCCACCAGCTCATTCTCCTTCTGATTCAAACCATCTGCATACTTCTCATTTTCAAGCAAGGAGAGAGCTACAGAGAGAGAGAGAGAGAGAGGGAATACCATAGAGAGAGAAAGAAGGAAGTAGCAAAAGATAAGGAGTGTTCGGGAAGAAGGAAAGCAAGGAAGGAGGGAAAAGAAAGAGAAGAGCAGCAAGAGGGAGTCCAGGAACACTCTAGAAACCATCTCATCCTACACAAAGCAAGCAACAAAGAGGTAATCACAAACCACAACCATTTCTTCTCCAAGTGAAGTTTTCATGAGTTTTGTTTTGCTTTCATGCTTGCGGGTTGGATTTTGTTGATGTTCGTTGTTGTTGGTTGTGTTGAATCTACCATGGAGGTTCTTAAAAATCTATATAAACCATTAACACCCTCAAAGTGGAACAAAAACAAGGAAAGATCCGAACCTTGGCTTAAAGGATGAACTTTGGACATTTTTGGACTTTTGGACCTATGGACTGTTAGAGGACTGTAAAGCCTTGATGGTATAATTATTTTGATTACTTGTTGTTTTAATATTATGCTTCCATGAGTTGTGAAGATAACCTAGTTGGTATGAACCAAAATGATGCTAAGATAAAGTTACAGTGAAGGTTTTAGTGAAATGTATCATGACTGCGAAAACAGAGCATCAATGTTGTGCTTTGGATAAGGATTTGGCTGTGTTAGTGTTTATGGGTCATCTTGCATTTTTGATATATTGTAGCCTCATGTCTTAGGAATCCATAGAGTCCGTAACGGACCAAATTGATCAAGTATAGAGGGAGATATAGGAGCTGAAGCGGGCGAGAGTCTACCAGTTCGCGGTTCTGCAAGAACTGCAGAACTGCTACTGCATGCCGCTGTTCCGCGCCTGGTCCGGGTCGGGTCAGGCTGGACCGGGTCGGGTCGAGTTGGGCCGGATCGGAGCGAGACCCCCGACTGGGTAAGCGTAGTGGCAATCAATGTATTTTAATGATGTGATGACTATAATGAACCTAGTTCTTATGTGACTAATATTTATGATGATTTTAATAAACTATGTAGGATATTTTGTTGACGGACGATTAACGTCAAGTTATTAACGCACATACAAGGCAAGTTCCTTACTCAACCCTTATTTAATTGTGCGACTTTTCCTTAACTCATTTATCTATCGAGCAGGTCTCCTATCTTATTCAGTTATTATTGTGCAAGTTTACTTACCCTACTCAAAATTATATTCGAGCAAATATTATTTATTGAGCAAGCTTATTGAGCTTCTTGACTCCGTCCAAATTACTTATCAATTTAGCAATTAGTGTGCTAGTATTCATACTTTTATTCAAGTATTGCAATGAAAGCCCATTTCATGCAATGTTATATCTTGTGTGATTCCAAAGATTTCGAATTGTTATTCATTCAAGATATTTTTAATGCTATCATGCATGTTGTTGAACCTTAAAGTTCTTTATTCCATAGACTGTTTAAAAGCTATGTCAAGGCTAATTGTTTCAGCTAGACACTTATTGATTTGGTTATTAAAGTGAGGTTAAAGTCCTCCAACTATTATTGTTGTTAAGTGAAATTATCCGATCAAATTGTTTTGGTCTGGACTCCCATGTAAAGCTGAGTAGAACAACCCTCACAGCAAGGGAAATTGTATAAACGTCGGGGAACCGACACGCGCGTAAATGGAAAATGTAAGGCTTATGCATAACGCCAGGTATTTTAGGCTGATCACCTATTGTACCAGTTTTGTGGATTATCGGATGAATTTCCAGTAATTCTAGAATAGAGTTCTGTGCCTTGGTGCACCCTCAGTATTGAATAGTTCCCTTCTTTGGGAAACTTTGAAATCCTTGAATACTTCAGAAATCCTTCGGTCCTTAGTGGCCACTATAACGGTGATGAAAGAAGTTGTTTATTTCCTTGTGTTAGCTAAATTTTTACTCCTGAGAGCTATAAAGTTATTCATGTGATTATTCACTGCTATTATACTTGCGGGGCAATTTGTTGCTCACCCTTGCTTTCCTTAAAACATTTCAGTTAGTGCGGCACGTGGCGAGAGCTCAGGAAAAGATAAGGGAAAGGGGAAAGCTACGGAGTAGTTGTATTTTGTTCTTCTAGAATTATCGTTTGTATTAAGACATATTTACCCTTTTGTATTATGTTATGTTTTGTATTAGTATTGGTTTCGAGACTTGGGACATGTGTATTTATGTTATATCAATGTAAATATTCCTTTATTCCGCTTTAAGTTATCGATTGTATAATTCTTGTTTAGATAGTGGCGAACCAGGTCCGTGGTTCAGGTGACCCGGCTTTGGGGGCGTCACATTACACTTGGAATTCATGCCTTAAACATACCCGCACATGCCAAATTAATGCTTAGTTAAATGGTGCTCATGTAAATCATGTCTAGAAGCATAATGAGTCCTAATAATTATGCTTGTATGGTCAGAACACAACTTCTACAATATTTGATGATACTCGCCTTTCACTACTAGAAAATTGGCTTATAGCGACGGTTGTCGACCGTCGCTATAGGCCAAAAGACCGTCGCTAAAGGTTTTAGCGACCGTCGCCGACCATCGCCATAAAAGCCATCGGTAAATCCTATAGTGACGGTCTTTAAGCTTATAGCGACGGTCGTCGTCGACCGTCGCTACAGGTCATGTCAAAACCATGTATTTGCTCTTTACCTACGGTCACTGAAGGCTATTACTACGGTCATGACCGTAGCTATAGATGTCTATAGTGATGCTCGACGACCGTTTCCATAGGCCTGTGTTACACTATAGCTATAGCTACGGTCGATGACCGTCGCTATAGCCTTTTTAATTTTTTTTTAAATATTAGCTGTTATTATTTTGCAATATTTCTTTATTGCTTTTACCCATCAAGAAGCATAGTTACAGTCAACCTATACCATATAATCTGAATACAACATTTACAACTAAAAGAACAAAACAAAGAAAGCTTATAATTGAAAATTACAATTAAAGTATAAATAGACTTATCCAAATCTGAAAATTCTAAGATTCCAAAAACATTCTTCTTATAGAGAACAATAAATAAACTTAATAATCGCTAGATGAGAAATGAGAACGAAATTGCATCAGCAGAAGTGATTGATGGTTTGCACATTTAGAGGATCAGCGTTCCTGTCTCAGATTTTACTGGAGTCCCTCCCGAAAATGAATCTCTTTGCCCAGTCAGATATCACCAACATCCTTATGCGCCAGCTGACTAGCTTGCTATAAGTTCCAAGAAACAATTATATATGTTAAGAACATAATGTCAGAAATAAAAAAAATAAGCACATTCTATGTTTGTAAAAGTAGTAGTACCTTGCATAGACTGAATACCAGAGCCACCGTGTGCTTTGACCAATTCATACCCAAAATCCAGGAAGTTGAGCTGCCGTATGTTCTCTGCCCAGTGGAGCAAATTGCCCAAAATGTTTGTACCTAAAGTTGGTTCATGGACAAGAAAGTTTTTTTTATCACTTGCTTCCCTTGTCTGTACTATCATTTATGTGTATGCAAACTACTCTAAATATCTGCTTAACAACTACGATTTTAAGATTTGGGGCATAATTTTGAGTAATCTTGTTTAAACAAAATAATGTATGTACTGCAGTGTCAGTTATGTGTATGCACACTACACTGACTATCAACATAACTTGAGGTTTTAAGCTTTGGCACATAATTTTGAGTAGTCTTGTTTTAACAAATAAAGGTTTCATACCTAAAGGGATGAAACCTATGATGTCCGGATTCCCTGAACCTCATTGGGCCTTCAGATACTGTTCGCACTGCTCCATGCGATTGAAACATTTGGTAAGGTACTCGCCTTGTTGAGCAGCTACCTAAATTATTACAATCCCAAAAAAGAAGATATAAGGAACTTGTAGGAAACACTATAAGCTGAAAGAGTAACTATAAGTTACCTGTGCTGTGGCTGGAAAAAGACCGTGATGCATAATCAATTTGATGCGAAATGTCGAACACCAAAAGTTTCACAGCTCTTTTCGCAAGGCCATCAATCGGAAACTTAACTTTTTTGGTAGGTATATTTTAGTTTTATGTACGTAACATAAAAACCACATAAATTTGAACTAAACAACTATTGGTTCTGTTATCCTATAAGACCAATTACTACTTCAAACATATATCTGGCAAGAAATTACAAGGAAAAAGTAAAAATAAAAATCATAAATCAAGTAGAAATGTGCACAATCACTAGTCAAACATCTGGTGGTTATAATCCTGTTACATTTTGGGTAGAAATAAGCAATTAACTCTTCTATCTGCTTGCATATATAATCAGCAAGTAGATTGGTTGGTGCAAAGAATATCTATTTAACTTGTAAGATATATTATTCTAGTCTCCATAACAATATTCACAAATTAACAACTGATAACTAAGAAATGCATATCCCAAAATTACAAATTCTGTATAAGCATTTGCAAACAAACAATCAATTAAATGAAAACAAACATAAGAAACGATGATGATGATGATGATGATAATAATAATAATAATAATATATAAAAGAAGTGGTAGGATGCAGAGCAACAACAGAACTGGGTTTGGAGTGCCTGACTGACTTTATGGGAAAGATAGATACATTACTATTAGGAACTGAACAAATGACATTTCCCAGCTCTTTTCACTCAGATGCCCAGTTTTGTCTCTTCCTTTATTTTCCAACTATTTTGTTCAACCCTGTTAACACTTAGCTTCAGGAAAAAAGTTTCAAGGCTCATTCATCAACAAAATCTTTTAATATCTTCTTGAAAGCAGAAACAACAAACCTGAAAAGGCTTTTCAAAGTGTGCCCCGATTTTCCCCAGCAAAAAAAAGGGTAAATAAATAACGTATTAAAAACTTCATATATATATATATATATGTAAGAACTCCTAAATACCCCTGTATACATCAAATAATCCACCATCAATTCGAATGAACCAGTCATTAATGTACTAATTCATTACGTCTACAACTACGTATCAATCCACATCAAATTTTATAAGTAAGCAAGCCTCGTGTCTAATATTACTCAATGAATACCATGGGAAAGTTTAGACTATTATTACAACATCATCTTAATACATTCATAATTAAGAGGTATAATCCAAGTGATCCTCATGGAAAATTAACACACACAAAACAGCGTTTCATAGAAGTTCACAATTTTTGCAGAGATAAATTATAACACTGCTAAGGTGTTTAGCTCAATTTCTTTGTGGCTCCTAAGGAAAGCATATTCTACATTCATATATATTAACTGAACTTTATTTAAATTGATTGATACCATAATAGCCACTCAGATATAGACTAATAGTCCTGCAGCGCCAACATGCTAATGTTCATCATCAACTGCTAGAGGAACAGTCTTTGCCTGACACAATGAAGCATAACAAGACTTAGAAAAGAAATCCATGTCAAAGTCCAGCTGACTATTTAGCAGGACTATTTAAGTGTTAAAACATGCAAGGCAAGCTCAATATGATCCCTGATGTATTGATAGTAGTATTAGAAGTGCTCTTTTTTCTTCTTCTTTTTGTCAATTGATGTTTTCATTATATTTTGAAAGTTACTTGCATCAAATACATTGCAAATTCAAATGGTTGAAGCTTACCAAATCATGGAACTTGAGAATGTAAAACATTTCAAGATATTGTTTTGTTTCACGCCTCTCAAGTTTGGAAACATACTTCTAGAAACTGTAACTCCAGCTAGAGTCATTAGCCTTTCAGAGTAGATCTTCCATGTATACCTACAGTGTCACAAGCAAACGAGTGAGCCCCATTATTTGAACTGCATGACCTTGCATCTCTATATCTTTTTCAAGGAATACAATTTGTCGAAACAAAAACAAAAATAGTTGCAATATCTTGCAAATAAAAGCAAGTCAACAAAGGATAGAGTCAAGTTCTACAAAATGCCTATAAACTCTCCCATCTGTCCTTGAAAATTTACATCAACTTCAAAAAATAGAAGAGACAGGGCATTATATAATTCCCAACAAGGACAAATTGTCTTACAGGGTGGTAATTATGTTTTTAAACATTTCACATGGTTTATGCAGAGGTAAGTGATCGTCTCTTAAGAGCTACAGTTTTCTAGACAAGTTTAAAGCTTAAATCAACTTCAATTTGTAAAAGCTAATAAGACCATGGAACTGATCAAAATTCAAGAAGATTTGCTCAAAAGCTTATGTAGTTTACTTGGTATTTCGTCCTATATGTGAATGTATGGCGGCATTCAAGATATCTAAAGATGATTATGGAGTTGAACATGTTAGGTTTATACATAGCGAACATGCAATCAAATTACATTAATAAAGCGGAAGCGCGATAAAATCAGATTTTAAAATTTTATACAAACCATCACCATGATCTTTCTTTATGCACAATTATTAATTAAACGAAAGAGATGGAGAATAAGAATTATACCCTTGTAGAATTCTAGCTTCCTCAGGTACAAGTTCACCTCCAATTCCTTCGCGTTCTCCTTGAATTCCACCGATTAAATTCCTTCCTTTGATCAACGTTAGCCACCCAAGTGTTTGGCCTCTAGAGGTGATCCACCAAGGAATAATACTTGTTCAAGAAGATGGGTGTTGGCAAAACCCTAGTTTCTATCTCTATAGAAATTGTAAGTACTCTCTACAATTCTTATGCAAGAGTGTGTAACCCTAATCTATGATAAGACTTCTCTTATTTATTTATATTTAATATTTCTAAAATATTAAATAATAAATATTAAGCTATTTAATTTATTCTATCTCCATAGACTAAATTAAATACACTTAACATATTATTACAATTATGCTATTTACTTCTTAAATAAATATTTTTCTTTTGCGGTGTGACCCTTTAGGTTCTCCATATTAAACCGGTTGTGAATAAATCAATTAGAACAATTCTAATCTTATTTAAATAAATAAATTAAACTATTTAATTCATTTAAATAAATAATATTTATTCTACAATAAGGGTAAGCCCCCTTAGCGATCAACGACTTTCCAGATAATATAGATTTCAACATTAATCACAAAAGAACCTTTCAGTGAATAGTTACCGTACAATTCAATCCTTCTACCATACAATGTCCCAATTAAATATAAGACATGGAATTACTGTCAAGTCTTATTTATTTAATTATATGTATTTCGATTCTCAAATGCACAACTCTGATAATGTAAATTAGAAACTCCTTTCTAATTTCATTCTGCTTTGGCCAAAGACTTCTGAGTCGTCATTTATCGAATCACATAGGACATTCTCTCCTTTTACTAGAAGTGGTAGATTCTTTGTTGATCATTCACCTATCTCCATGTATAACTTATTATACCTAATCATACCCTTTGATATACCCTAAAGGTCTTAAGGGACATGTCAAAGTATAACTCATCATACACAAGATACTATGATGATCTCAAGTCCAAGGATCACTTGTACTACTATCACTAGAGGAATTCCTATTGACAGGCGAGTAAAACTCCATTAGGTATTCCTTAGCGAGCCACGTTCAGTGAACTTATTCTCTAATAAGCACCTACATACTTGCTTTAGTGTCTCCACACAAATGATTATGAGATCAATCATCCTCTTTATAAGAGCAAGCAACGTATGTACTAATCTATCCGGATTCACTAATCCCCTTTTTAGTAATCCAACGATTAGGAACGATTTTAGTTTGTGAGCTATCTAGAATTTAGATCTCATTAGCATGATCCCCATCATGATTCTAAAAGCATTGCTCAAAACTATGAGTTTATCACATTTAATATAACAACACTATGTAGATAATGTAAAATGCCTTTAATAACCGAATAAGATTACAAAGTATATGCTACATCATATCAAATATGATTGGCTTGTGTGCATACTACTTTTAGAACACACTAAACCTGTCATCCTACTAAAAGTTCACCCAATTTTGAATAAATATTTTACCATCTCTAAGGGATATATCAAATATAGCTATTCAGCCACTTAGGGTTTCTCCTAAACACAAGTAAGCAAAGAGGTACCAGATCTTAAAGATTAAAAATAGATTTCACCTAACTAGCTTGCAGTAGAAACTATAAGGAAAATAGGAACATACTACTAGATATGAACCTATAAATTTAAGAAAGTTTTGCCATGACAAATGCAGCTAATCATAGAATGCATATACAAATAAACACTTTTTTTAGCTCCAGAAAGAGTAGCATATACAAATAAAAAGCAAAATCAACTTTCATATATTTATTCAGTAATCATAAAGCTTCTTCGTCTACTTCAATTGGGTTAAATGAAAAAGTGAATCTAGATTCTCTGTCTATATAAATATACATAAATATTGAACTAAATCTACAAAAATTAATACAATTATACAATTATTAATATTTTTCATCTACAAAAATTAAATGTAGGTTTAGTACGATTCACTACCTGATGGACTCTTGTCGGCGACGCAAACACGACCGGATGAGAACGAATAACCGGAGGGCCAATTCGACCGGAAGGGAACGTTCAACTGAGAACGGGTGATAAAGGAGAGAGAAAGGAACATATTCGAAGGCTGATTTGACTGAGGACGCAGATTCAAAGGCTGATTTGGGTGAGGACGCAGATTCGAAGGCTGATTTGGGTGAGGACGTAGAATGGATGAGGAGGAGAGGAGAGAGAAGCTTGTGATTTGGGTGACTGAGATAATTATCTGAGAGAGGGCTGATTTGGGTGACTTAGAGAAGGCTTGTGATTTTCCCAAAAAATAAATTTTGGGGGAAAAATGGGAGGGAATTCTGCGCGCCAGCCCATAAAAGCTCTGTACCGACAACCAGAGTATGATCCTCGGTATAGACTATCTTCAAAGTAATATATCGACGATCAGCTTTTGACCGTCGTTATAGATAGCCTATAGCGACGTTTCCATCCCGACCGTCGCTATAGCTCGTCGCTATAGGTCAAATTTCTAGTAGTGTTTAATCTCTATATTTTCCTTTGAAAATCATACTAGGACAACTTACGCAACGAAGCTCATGCAAGACAACTTGGAAATCATAACTCGCATGCACTTGAACACATATATAAGCTACATACACATATTCAAATGGTCAGATTATAAAGAGATGCCCATTTGACAAGTTCATTGCAAAGTTCTTAAGTTTTCCTTGAAAAATACATGCTAGAACGACGTGTGCAAGTCATGACACTCATAGGGTCAATAGATAACACAGCAAACCCGTTGTCATACATAAATGGACTAAACTAGCATGCTCAAAACATCAAAGCATAACAACATTTTCTGGAAGCCAACGCGGTCGCGCTGCTTTTAGCCTTGGGAGTGGCGCGGTCGCGCCACTCCCGCACAAGTTCAGGTTCGACTCTGCTTCTGTAGAACTCGAAAATTTATATGGCCTAACCTTTCTAAACGGAATTCAGTGCAACCACATTGGTCCCAAACATGTATATAGACCCATATAACATCATTACACTAATTAGCAAGAATCATGGATTTCCTAGAATTTAATGGACTAAGCAATTAAGAACACAGTGACGAATTCTTACCTTCAATGATGCTAAATTGATACTCCACTATTACTTAATTTCAGATTACTAGCACTTCTCAGCAATGCTCACTCTCTATACTAACCTATCAGAAGTTGTAGCAACTAAAATCATGAAGAAGAAGCTCCAATTTATAGAGAATTCATTACCGAGGCAATGCCTTTGTCCAAATTGAAGAACCAACGAGGAGAAGAAGAAGCTGTTGGGCATTGGTGGTTTGGTGAGCTGCCCACTCTCACCTTCATCATGCTCAGCATCTGATGCAAGCAATAGGCTTAGCCCTTATGCCTAAACACGGCTGGAGAAAGGGAAAAATGGGACTTCCACTGTTCCTTTACTATTTGATTTCTCTGTCCCTTATTGCAGACCATGGTTTGAAAATAAATGGGATATGTCCCATAATTCTTGTCCCAAATTAATGTTACTTAGTTAAATGAACCACACAATTACAAACCCAATTAATCTAGTATACATTTATTACCCAATTCGTAAATTGCATAAAAGATAGAATTAATAACTTAATCTAGTCCGCTTAGTATTAAACCCACTAATTAGACTATTAGATGTTAATACCAATATTGCACACATCAATTAATAATTATATTAATTTATCTATGCAAATTAAATTCCTCCACTATATTCAAGTAAATTGAATATTTAATTTAATAGGCAACTTTATCAATTCTTCTGATATTAACCCATTAGGGCTAGTCCACTAATTTAATTAAATCATTAGTGACTCCCTTTAATAAATCTTGGCAACTACGCGAAGATACATAATCACATAACCAATTAATCACACAAGATTTTAAATAATCATACAAAGCTAACTCATTAAAATTAAATTTATATTTAATTAATAATGGAGTTTAAAAAAATTCAAAGTCATTACATCCTCCCCCCTTATAAAAATTCCGTCCTCGGAATTGTAAAATAAGGTCACTCAAATAACTTTGGATAATTCGCCTTCATCTTTTTCTCGAGTTCCCACGTAGTTTCCTCAACTGCGTGATTTTTCTAGAGAACTTTAACAGAATGAATGATCTTATTCCTTAGCTTTTGTTCCTTCCTATCGAGTATTTGGACAGGAATCTCTTCGTACGATAAGTCCTTCTCGACTTGAATTGGTTCATAGGATATAACGTGCTTGTAGTCTGGTTTGTTTGGCCGCAACATTGACACATGAAACACATTGTGAATGTGCTCCAATTCAGGAGGTAACGCTACCTCGTACGCCACTTCACCGACTCGCCTAAAAATCTCGAACGGTCATATAAACCTCGAGCTCAATTTTTCTTTCTTCCGAAAATGGATCTTCCCTTTCCAGGGAGATACCTTCAAGAACACAAAACTACCCACTTCGAAGTCTCACTCCTTATGATGTAAGTCAGCGTACTTCTTCTGATGGTCTTGGGCTGCTACCAGGCAATTTTTGATCAGCTTCACCGTATCTGTGGTCTGCTGCACCATCTCAGGTCCCAGCAGTCTCCGCTCACCTACTTGTCCCAGCATAACGGTGTTTGACACTTCCTTCCATATAGCGCTTCGTACAGTGGCATACCGATACTAGCATGATAACTATTGTCGTAAGCGGACTCTACCAGTGGCAAGTGGTCATCCCAACTGCCCTTTAAGTCCATCACGACTGCTCAGAGCTTATCTTCCAAAGTCTGAATCGTTCGCTCGTTCTGGCCATCAGTTTGAGGATGGTATGCTGTACTCAACCTCAACTGCGTTCCCAATCTTTCTTGTAGACTCGTCTAGAAATTTGACGTGAAGTGCGGATCTTTGTCCGATACAATAGATACCAGCACTCCATGTCACGACACTATCTCTTTTACATAGGGTTTAGCTAAATGCTCCAAATTGTACCGTATCCTGATTGGTAGAAAATGAGTAGACTTGGTCAGATGGTCCATGATCACCCAGATGGCGTCTAAACCCTTTTGTGTTGGTGGTAAGCCTACCGTAAAATCCTTGGTGATGTGCTCCACTTCCACTCTGGAATCTCTGATGGTTGAAGCAGTCCGCTCGGTCACTAGTGTTCTGCTTTAACTCGTTGGCATGTCAGACACCTGCTGACACACTCTGCTACTTCCCTCTTTATATTCGGCCACCAAAGGTATGGCCGCAAATCTTGATACATTTTCGTGCTACCGGGATGTACTGAGTACCTCGTACTGTGAGCTTCTTGGAGAATCTCTTCTCTTAACTCCGGATTGAACGACACCCAGATCCTCCCTTTAAACCTTAGCAGCCCTGTGCTATCAATCTTATACTTGAGCTCTTCCCCTTCGGAAATACGCTTCTTTATACTACCATAATCTTCATCCTTTTCCTGAGCCTCCTTGATTTTATCTAACAGGGTCGGGCTCGCTGACACTGTAAATAATTTCTCGCCTGACTCTCTCGAGTACTTGAGTTTTAAATCGAGTCATTCAAAATCCCTTACCAACTCCTCTTGAGTGGTTAGCTTCAGCAACTTCTCTTTGCCTTTTCTGCTTAAGGCATCAACCACTACATTTGCTTTGCCTGGATGGTACCCGTACATATCTCGCACTTCTCTCCGTATAGGTAGTGCCTCCAAATTTTCAAGGCGAAAACTACCGCGGCCAACTCCAGGTCATGAGTCGGGTAACCCTTCTCATAATCCTTCAGCTAACGTGACGTGTACACAATGACCTTGCCGTGCTGCATCAACACATAACCAAGACCTTTGTGTGACGCATCGCTATACACTACAAAGCCTCCAGTGTGGTCTGGTAAGGCCAATACCGGCACTTGACTAAGTCTCCTCTTCAGCTCCATAAAACTTTCTTCGCATTTTCCGTCCAAACAAACTTAACTGCTTTCCTGGTGAGATTGGTTAATGGCGATGCTATCTTTGAAAAATCCTGGATGAATCTCCGATAGTATCCCGCTAACCCTAGGAAACTCCTGATCTCCGTAGGCGTCTTCGGCTGCTCCCAATTGATAACGGCTTCCACCTTTGTGGGGTCCACCGAAACACCATCCTTGTCAATGACGTGCCCTAAAAACTGCACCCTCTGCAACTAAAACTCACACTTAGAAAACTTTGCGTACAGTTTCTCTCTTCTGAGAGCCTCCAATGAAATCCTTAAATGTTCAACATGTTTCTCCTCTGTTTCCGAATACACCAAGATGTCATCGATGAATACGACTACGAACTTATCCAAGTACTGCTTGAACACTCTGTTCATCATATCCATGAATGTCGCTGGTGCATTTGTTAATCCAAATGACATTACCAGAAACTCAAAATGTCCATAATGAGTTCTGAACGCAGTCTTCGGAATATCTTCCTATCTCACCTTCAACTGATGATAGCCCGTTCTTAGATAGATCTTTGAAAAGTATTTTGCTCCCTTTAGTTGGTCAAACAGATTGTTATTCTGGGTAACGGATACTTATTCTTAATTGTGACTTTGTTCAACTCATGATAGTCGATACAAAGTCTCAATGAACCATCCTTCTTCTTTACAAACAGAACTGGCGCTCCCCATGGAGACATGCTCGGTCTGATATAACCCTTATCTAATAGTTCCTGTAGTTGAACCATTAGTTCCTTCATCTTTACTGGGGCCATTCGGTAAGGCGCCTTGGATATCGGTGGGTACTAAGTCAATCACAAATTCTATCTCTCTATCTGGCGGCAGTCTTGAAATTTCATCTGGGAAGACATTAGCGAACTCCCTTACGACAGGTATCTGACTCAGTTCATCCGTGACTCGACGAGTATCAACTACGTGAGCCAAATAACCTATGCAACCTTTTCTAAGCAACTTTCTTGCTTGCATCATCGTCAGGCAACAAGATTGTCCTGACGATTTACTACCATAAAATACCACCTTCGACTTATCTGGAGTCTGCAGGTGTACACACTTCTCCTTACAATCTATGACTGCTCCGTGACTTGATAACCAATCCATCCCAAGCATTACGTCAAACTCCCCCAAACAAATTGGTATCAAGTCTATGCTGAGCTCAAATCCTCGCAATTTGACGTAACAATTCCTATGAATGTATTCTACAGGAATAATTTCTTTGTTTGCTACTTTTTTGTTCATAGGGTGCTCTAACCTTTCGCGAGGTAAGTCTAACTTCTAGCACATTCTTCCGAAACAAAAGAGGGGGTAGCACCCGAATCAAATAACACATATGCATTTATATAATTGATTGGGATGATACCTGACACTATATCCTTGGACTCTACCGCATCCTTGACGGTCATGTTGAACGTGCGTGCCGTTGGTTTGTTAGCTTGACTGGTTGACCCTCCAATGCTCGACCTGTTGTTGTGGTTATTGTTGTTGTTGCGGTTGCCGCTAGTTGCATTGCCCTTTCTCTTCGGGCAGTCTTTGATCTGGTGGTCGGGGGCTCCACACGAGAAACACCCTCCCTTCTGCCTATTCGGACACTGAGGAACCAGGTGCCTCGGTTGTCCACAATAATAACAACTGCTTCTCCCTTTCATACATTCCCCTGAGTGGTTCTTTCCGCAGCTGCTACACTTCCCACTTGACTTGGCCTCTCCCCCGAACTTGTTGCCTCCGGAGGATTGGCTCTCCATCCATTTACGCTTATTGGGGTTGCTGCCTCCACTGCTTCCCCCTTTCGGTCCTTCCTGACCAGCCTTCTTTTCTTGCATAAAACGTGCTATGGCTTCATTGCCTCCTACCGCAATGATAGCCCTTTCCAGTAGTTCGGAGAAATTCTTAATCTTCAACACAACGACGGTTTTCTGCACCCATGGCTTCAATCCCAACTCGAACCTTTTTGCCTTCCTGGCCTCCATGTCCACATGATGTGGAGCGAATCGGGCTAATTCGTTAAATTTTGCCGCGTACTCTGCGACCGTCATACCACCCTGTTTCAATTCCAGAAACTTAACCTCCATGTCCTGCTGCGTATTCTTCGGGAAGTAATTCTCGAAGAATAGTTCCTTGAATTTGTCCCATGGAATGACTCCATCACCTGCTCGCCCCTTATTGGCTTTCTACCAATAATTAGCTTTGCCCTTCATTATGAAGGTGGCGAGTCCAGTTTTCTGCTCCTCGGCCACTCGTGCGACCTCAAAGACTTTCTCTATCTCTTCGATCCAAGTTTGGGCTTCTATTGGGTCGAGAGTTCCCCTAAACTTAGGTGGTCCAACTAGCTTGAAATCCTTAAAGTTGGCCAAGTGATGCGCTGGCTGGGGTGCTGGTTGTGCCACCACTGGTGGGGGTTTAGCCTACATAGCCTCGACTAGCAATTGAGCAAATATTCTCATTGGGTTTGGTTGATCTTCAACCTCACTTTTTGACTCAGCGACACGTTGGTTGTGAGGTCTACCTCTGGGCGGCATTATGATCTGCTAAAGAACAAATCTTAGGCTTTCGCTTATTATGTTACGCTTTTCGCACTATGCCGGTTAAGTCAATATTCAATAGTAAAAGCATCTATCAAACACATTCGATTCAAAAGGAAATAACTGTAATTATATTCATATACCAATGTTTTAATACAGACTGACCTAACATTTGGCATACTACTATAAATGCTCAATGGCATAAGCTGCCTACTGCTAACCATCATCTATTAAACAAAAGGTGAGGATTTACTATTACCTACCCCCTCTATCAGAACAAAAGTTGGGGTTGACTACCATTCTAAGCATACAACAAGGCATCAGAATTTCCATCATAGGTCTGTCCCTATTAAACAAAAGTGTGACTCACTACCACAACTAAGTACATACAAGGGTACTAGACCAACAAGTCAAAGTCTGCTAGGCGGATTCCCGACGAAGTGCATGTCGAGCTAACCGATCAACCACTCGGCGTCTGATCATGTGTCGGCTACTGCCCTCCTCCCGAGGGTATCTCCTGACTCGGTCCTACAACCTGGCCACTGCCGTATATATAGCATACTCCAGGGTATTGATCCTGGCGGATCCATCTCGAACCTCTCCCTCTAGCACATCCACCCTTGTGGCTGCGCGAACCCAGAACTCCTGCATCCGAATCCTTTCTGCCTGCTCCAAGTCTCGTTCGGCCCTAACGGCCTGTAGAGCTGACTACAGCTCCACCTCCCTGGCATCTGACTGCTCTAATGCCTGCCTCAACTGACTGTTTTGCAGCATCAACTATTGTACTATGGGGCTTAACTGGGGTGTGGCACTCTCCAACTGCTGTATCTGAGCCTTCAGCTCAACTGCATCAAATTGTAGAAAATACGCCTCCGCCTTATACTGCTCCTCCATCTCCTGATGGACATAATTCTCCTCCTCTAGGTGTACAATACGAGCATTTTGCTGCTCGATAATCTGCTCCTGCTCTATTATGCGATCGACATAATCCCCGAGCAAGTCATTCCGAAATGTGTGGAATACCGGAGATCCCTCCTCAGCAGCTCCACCTATCTCCATATCAACTGGGTCCTCCTCGGACTCAACATCCCTATCATGACTGCCGGATCCCGACACTCCGCCTATGACAAGCTCCACCAAATCCATCAAGTAGTCCTCCTCTGACCCGGACCCACTCAATGGTACTACTGGGGCAATGGGTGCATAGCCTACCAGTTGCTCCGTAGCAATGGGTATGTCAGTGAATACCTCCTCCTCTCGGACTCCACTGGTCTCTCATACGGCAGCCATCCGACAAACACATAAAACTAACATTAGTACAACAATAAAATATATTCATTGAAGGAATGAAGTTATATTTCATTGGGTGCTACTCGACTCGATGAATTCCCCAATTCATCAAAATACCAAATATGATAAATCTCCCTGATTTATTTCTTAATGCACTCAATACGAGTTTAATACTGAGGTTATAACCTAGGTTTCGCAGTCCTAACGTTTTTAACCTATAACTTTGATACCAACCTGTGACGCCCCCAAATTCAGGTCTCAAATACCCGGATTTGGTCATCACGATCCAATACAAACATCCACCTATAAACAACATAAAATGACTAAATGCGGAAAATAATAAACATATGTTGTTCATTCTAAAGGTGTTACTAGTCCCAAGATTCGTAACCTAAATTACACAATCCAAACGTACCCTAGGATACTAATTAGGGTTCACATTACAATAACATTAATCATGAACAAAACGTGGAATAAATATCTAACTGCTGGAAGTTTATTACTTCATCTTTTCTTTACCTTTGCCCTTCCTTGAAGTCTCGGGTTTAACTGTAATAAAAGTCATGATATAGCAAGGATGAGCAACTAGTTTGCTCAGCAAGTTTGAATGCATCAATAAAGGATATATCATGATGAACGGAATATAAAGAGAGGAATTCAACAATAAGAATATCGGAAGCAAGAATAAAATTGCTTTTAGAACGAATGATAGTCAAGTAGACTTTGAACAATAAACTTCCAAGAGAGTCAATAGCTAATTGACCATTTGGTTACTGGCTACAAAATATGTACTTGAAGGGATCAGCCTCGCGTACGCTATGTGTATGCATAACATTTAACTCTGCTATTTGTATCTTATATTCGATACGTGGAATACTCCCTTATATTGAAGGGGTGTTCATAAAGTCCAAGATTCCACACCATCAATTGGTTTGGATAGCTTTTAAAATCTATACCGCAAATGTCTAGCCAGACAATGGCTAAGACTTAACTATGGCAGTTCATCCATATTAGAATTTTAATAAAGTACAAGTCAATGTCTGCGCGAAAACAATTGCATAATGTGCGGGTGACAATAACAATGATGTGGAATAATTGTTAAGTAATTAAACCACTTAGAGCATGCTTGAGGAATTAAAGGTTCAAGCTTAAATAAATAACTTGCAATAAATAATACAAGAATGGGTTCGGGGAACTTGCACAAAAGTGAAGTTCGGATACTTGTCATCAATAATACTTGCACAACAACAATATTTACACAAGTTAGTATAAGTCAAGGGAAACTTGCTCAATAAAATATGAGTAAGGATAGGAAACTTGCCTGTTTGCTCAGCTACAAGTAATCTAGCTTTAATTTAAATTACGTTGAGACGACCTAACATTAACAAGCCGGTCTCTGATTTACAAGAATTTACTCACCAATACCCTAACATGTAATTCACGTAAATCACTTTGTTATGACTGAGTTTATAAACATTTAACCCCGTCTTAGAGTAGAATATCTAGTTCCTAGGCATCAATATAGACTTGAACACATAGCACATCAGTTTAATCATGCAATACAGCTTAAGACATACATACATACATGCTACTAGGCTTTGTTCATACTTTAAAGAAACTGGGCAAAATTGGCGACTGACGCGGCCACGCTAGTTTTTGCCTTAGGCGTGGCGCGACCGTGCCACTCTCTAGACAGACTAAGAATGAAATTTCATTCAGCTGGAATCCGAGCCTATTCCCTAACATACAGTCTACTGATATAACTCAAATACACATGCTCATAATGTTATTAACTTGAGTTTGAAACCTAGCATGCTCATTATAAATCCAATCCAAAGTCATAAGGCTTTATGTCGGGAATTCCTACGATTTAGGTGAAACAAATCCATTTCACAAGTAATCCGCTATTATGGTCATAATGTCCCATAATAAGACTAGACAATGCTTAGTAAACATGCTCGGATTTAAACAACACATGCACATGCTAAACACATAGCTTACACTTGGAATTCATGCCGTAAACATACACGCACATGCCAAATTAATGCTTAGCTAAATGGTGCTCATATAAATCATGTCTAGAGGCATAATGAGTCCTAATAATTATGCTTGTATGGTCAGAACACAACTTCTACAATATTTGACGATACTCGCCTTTAATCTCTATATTTTCCTTTGAAAATCATACTAAGACAACTTACGCAACGAAGCTCATGCAAGACAACTTGGAAATCACAACTCGCATGCATTTGAACACATATATAAGCTACATACACATTCTCAAATGGTCAGATTATAAAGAGACACCAATTTGACAAGTTCGTTGCAAAGTTCTTAAGTTTTCCATGGAAAATACATATTAGAACGACGTGTGCAAGTCATGGCACTTATAGGGTCAATAGATAACACAGCAAACCTGTTGTCGTGCATAAATGGACTAAACTAGCATGCTCAAAACATTAAATCATAGCAACATTTTCTGGAAGCCAACGCGGTCGCGCTGGTTTTGGCCTTGGGAGTGGCGCGGCCGCACCATTCCTGCATAGGTTCAGGTTCGGCTCTGCTTCTGTAGAACTCAAAAATTTATATGGCCTAACCTTTCTAAACGCAATTTAGTGCAACCACATAGGTCCCAAACATGTATATAGACCCATATAACATCATTACACTAATTAACAAACTAATTAGCAAGAATCATTGATTTTCTAGAATTTAATGGACTAAGCAATTAAGAACACAGAGACGAATTCTTACCTTCAATGAAGCTAAATTGATACTCCTAGATTGCTTAATTTTAGATTACTAGCATTTCTCAGCAATGCTCACTCTCTATACTAACCTATCAGTAGTTGTAGCAACTGAAATCATGAAGAAGAAGCTCCAATTTATAGAGAATTCATTACCCAGGCAATGCCTTTGTCCAAATTGAAGGACCAACGAGGAGAAGAAGAAGCTGTTGGGCAATGGTGGTTTGGTGAGCTGCCCACTCTCACCTTCATCATGCTCACCATCTGATACAAGCAATAGGCTTAGGCCTTATGCCTAAACACGGATGGAGAAAGGGAAAGATGGGACTTCCACTGTTCCTTTACTATTTAATTTCTCTCTCCCTTGTTGCAGACCATGGTTTGAAAATAAATGGGATATGTCCCATAACTCTTGTGCCAAATTAATGTTACTTGGTTAAATGAACCACACAATTACAAACCCAATTAATCTAGTATACATTTGTTACCCAATTCGTAATTGCATGAAAGATATAATTAATAACTTAATCTAGTCCGCTTAGTGTTAAACCCACTAATTAGACTATTAGATATTAGTACCAATATTGCACACATTAATTAATAATTATATTAATTAATCTATGTAAATTAAATTTCTCCACTATATCCAAGTAAATTGAATATTTAATTTAATAGGCAACTTTATCAATTCTTCTGATATTAACCCATTAGGGCTAGTCCACTAATTTAATTAAATCATTAGTGACTCCCTTTAATAAATCTTGGCAACTACGCGAAGATACATAATCACATAACCAATTAACAACACAAGATTTTAAATAATCATACAAAGCTAACTCATTAAAATTAAATTTATATTTAATTAATAATGGAGTTTAAAAAAATTCACAGTCATTATAATAAGCCCGCCGGGGCGATAAACCTAGTGCAATAAGCCCGTCGGGGCGGTAAACCTGAATTTCTGATTCGGCAGTTCGTGAACTGCAGAATTCTCAAGCCCAAAAACACGAATTTTAGCACCAAACACTAATTCAAGCATACCCAATTATCATAAACCTCTTAGAAACATTACTAAACATCCATATACCAATTCTAACAACCTAAAACAAATAAAACAACAAAACCCAAAGGATTTAAATCAAAATTTTCTTAGTTTTTCCCAAAACCAACACATTTAATAGCACAGATCACTGCGAGCTTAATTCTTAGCGAACTCAAAGTATGTAAATTGCATTTTCTTAGTATCTAAACGTAGTTTCATAAACTACAATCAATTTGCAGATTCCTTCAAGTATTAAACCTTAAATTTGACTCACAGAAACATATATTTCATATATATATATATATATATATGTGCTATGAACACTCAAGAATGCCAAAAATCCTTCATTTAAAAATGATTCTATGAATTTCGTTTTCTGAAAATCGTTTAGAAACAACAATTAACAGATTATACATGAAAACCAACACACATAACTCCATTCCCATCAAATTGAACAACTAAAATCAAAATTCTTATGAAACCCAAAACATAATAAGAACATAAATTTTAAATTTTGATAATACCTTTGATTCTTTGATAAACCCTAGCAAGATGATGATTAAGAAACTTTGCCACCAATAATCTTCCCTGAATTTCCAGAATAATTTTCTCTCAAGTTCCTCTCCTCTCTAATTCTCTGCTTTCTTAAAACCCCTCACTCTTGAGCTTAAAAAGTAAACCACGTAAACTCAACTGATGGTATAATAATACACGCAATTCATTTTATCAGTTATAAAAATAAAAAGGTTTTGTTAGCTTAATAAACCAAAGGCCACAAGGCCATGTTTGGTAAAACTAATTTAATCACCTATTAAAATATTTTTATATTCTCTTATTATATAGTCAAATGTCACACTTACTTTTATTAAATAATTCAACTAACATAACACATTAATTTAACAAATAAATTACTATTCTAATTTAATAATTCATCACCTTTCTAATTTAATTATTAAATTAAACTAGAATATTAGCACTATAATTACCAACAACTCTTTTAATTCAATTAACTCATTTAGTTAAAAAAAACACCAACATAAATTTAATTAAAACACATCTAAATAAAACAATTCCATCACTTGTTAATTTAAACCAATAAAATCAATTAAAAACATTTATTCAACTTCAATGCATATTTTCAAATAATACAAAATTCCGAATTGTTACAGCAGCGGCCTATCTCCCTGAATACTTTTGGGCTGAAGTTGTCAACACTGCCTCCTACACTCAGAATGGATCATTGATTCACTCTACATTTAAAAAGTCGCCTTACGAGTTATGGAGAGGAAGGAAGCCCAACATCAATTATTTTCATGTCTTTGGATGTGCGTGCTACATCCTCAATAATGGCAAGAGATACCTGACCAAATTCCAGCCCAAGTCAAACGAAGGGATATTTCTTGGATACTCTATGGATACCAAAACCTATAGTGTGTTCAATAAGAAATCATTGGACGTTAAAGTCTTTATTCACGTTACCTTCGACGAATCTGACTTAGGAGAGCCAATGAAAGTTGTATCATTCAATGAGATTGTAGAGCAGGACTCATCGATCGTAGAATAAGAGAACCCTAATATCAAAGATATTGAAGCTATAGAGCCAGACCCAACGATTATAGTGCTGGAAAGGGAGATTGTAGAGTTTTAGTTCTAGAGTTGGAGACTCTACGAATTGAAGAAGCTGCCGAACATGAACCAGATCTTGAGGAGATCAAAAAAGAAGGCATGAGGACAGATGTTCCAACTAGAAGCAAATGGACAAGAGATCACACCCAAGACCTGATCATTGGGGATCCCAATGCAAGGATCAGGACAAGGTCAACTACTCAAAACGAATGCTTCTTCCTAAGGTTTCTCTCTCAGATGGAGCCCAAGAAGATCAAACAAGCTTTGGAAGATTCAAGCTGAATCGAAGCTATGCAACAGGAGCTGAATCAGTTTGAAAGAAGCAAAGTTTGGAGGCTAGTCCCAAGACCAAAAGATCATCCAGTCGTTGGCGCCAAATGGGTATTCAGAAATAAGATGGATGAAGATGGGGTGATCACAAGGAATAAGACAAGGCTGGTAGCCAAAGGTTATTCGCAGGAAGAAGGGATCGACTATAATGAGACCTTTGCTCCTGTTGCAAGATTAGAAGCCATTAGAATGTTCCTAGTACATGTTGCTCACATGAAATTCAAGGTCTTCCAAATAGATGTCAAGAGTGCATTTCTGAATGAAGAACTTTAAAAAGAGGTTTATGTTGAACAACTTCTAGGTTTTGTCAATCCAACCTTTTCAGATTATGTTTATAAATTAGATAAAACATTATATGGTTTAAAACAAGCACATAGGGCATGGTATGAAACACTAACTAATTTTCTTATTGAAAAAGGATTTACTAGAGGTAGGGTAGACACCACATTATTCCTTAGGAAGCTCAAAGATAAAACTCTATTAGTACAGATCTATGTAGATGACATTATTTTTGGTTCTACTGACCAAAAATTATGTGAGAGATTTGTTAAACTGATGTAGAGCAAGTTTAAAATAAGCATGATGGGTGAGCTAAACTTCTTCCTTGGACTTCAAGTGAAGTAGACTGATGAAGGAATCTTCATCATCATCAACCAAGGCAAGCACATCAAAGACTTACTCAAGAAGTATGACATGGAATCAGCCACTCCCATGAAGACTCCAATGGCCTCTGATCGGATCTCTCTTGTACTTAACTGCTAGTAGGCCAGATATTATGTTTGCTACTTGTATTTATGCTAGATTTTAGGCTAACCCTAAGCAATCGCATTTAATTACTGTAAAAAGAATTTTTAAATATCTCAAGGGCACTCTATATTTGGGACTGTGGTATCACAAGGAGTCGCCCTTTGATCTAATAGGGTATTCAAATGCAGATTTTGCAGAATGCAAGATAGATAGGAAAAACACCAATGGAACATGCCAAATGCTGGGAATATGCTTGTCTCATGGTTCAATAAGAAGCGTAATTCAGTGTCAACTTCTACTATAGAAGTTGAGTACATTGCTACTGGTAGCTACTGTACTCAAATTTTATGGATGAAGAACCAGCTAGCTGACTATGGATTTGAGTTTAAATCTATTCCTACATTCTGTGATAATACTAGTGTTATAACTATAACCTATAATCCTATTATGCAGTCTAGGACTAAGCATATAGACATCAGATACTATTTTATTAAAGATCATGTTCAAAATAGAAATATATCATTGCATTTTATCTTAACTGAAAATTAACTTGCTGATATTTTTACCAAACCCTTAGACGAATCCAAATTTAATAAACTAATTAGTGAGTTAGGAATGCTAAATTTGCACCATTATTATTATGCCCTGGAAGTTACTAAATTTGTAGGAAGAGATTGTAGAACAGTCAAAGTAGAATAGAGTTCGTAGGGTGAGTCGCTGAATGAAGAGGTTCGTAGAATGGAAGAGTTCGTAGAGTGGATCGTCGAGCAATAAGGTATTGTAGAGTTAAAAGGCTTTATAAAAGCTTACTCTACGTTATCTATCAGATCGCTAAGTAAATGGACAATAATTAAAAGTGCGTGGACGTCAACTCTAGAAAAAGCGAGTGAGAAGAAAAAGTAACTGCTTTACAGTTGTAAATAGTAGTTATGATGTGACGTGGTGAAATATTTTCATCTGACCTTTACTATTCACTTAATTTGAGATCTCAAACTTTCAAAATTTTCTCTTTAACTGTTGAGCCCTAGCTTTTCAAATAATATATAAACTTACACTTTTTGTTCCATTTCGGTCTAAGTCATACCAAAGAAGATGTCGAGTTACCAAGTTGTCACCGAAAACCAGTTATGCTTCAAAAACTTTGGAAAAGCAAAAGAGCAGTTCAGAGTCGTTCTAGTACTAATACAAAAGGCTGAATTCTATAAGACTCTGAAAACCAGCATAAGGATCTACACCAGTATAGTAGAGGAGTTATACCTAAACACAGTATGTACTAATGGTGTCCTCACAACAAAGGTCAAAGGAAGCACATTCCAGATTAATGTGATGGAGGTGAACCATCAGGTTCGTTAATGATGCCATCACTTCCTTTGACGACATTGACATGAAGTCTGGGAAAGAGCCCATGGGTTACAAAAAAAACCTAGAGCTAAAGGGAATGAATAAGAAGGAGTTCCCTCCAAATTTTGAGTTCCTTGCCGACATAGTCGGGAAATGCATTCTATGCAAAGACTCTGCCCATAACTCTGTAAGCAAGATCCGGTTAAAGATAATGACTACTATTGTGATGAAGAAGCAGATCAACTTTGAAACCATACTGCTGGATTCGATATCCAAATGGATAAATGATGCTGAGAAGAGGATGGTCGCAGGTAAGCCAATGCCAAAAATGTTCTATGGGCGGTTCATTTACATTATTCTGAAGAAGAGGATGAAGAAGCTCACTGGGGACAAGGAGGGAGAAGTCCTCAATGTCAACAAAAGGATTACAATAAAGATCTTTGACAACTGGAAGAGGAATCCAGTTAAAATCCTCTGATCCAAGTAGTCTGAGGGCAACGAGAAGACCCTTAGTGAGGTGCAGAAGCGTGCAACGACCAAGTTAAAGAGAAAGGTCATGACGATAGAGGAAAAAGCCTCTCAAAGCTCTACATCCCCACCAGTTCTTGAGTCACTGATCTCAACAGCAGAGAAACCCTTTCAAAAGAAGTAGAAGAAGAATAAGGGTGGAGATTTGAGGGGGAAAATAAAAGTTAGTGATAATCAGTCTGTTAGTCCAGATGATTTAGAGGAGGTTCCTAGGGACTCTCAGGACAAGTAAAAAGTCTCTAAGATAAGGAAAAATGAGAAAGATTCAGTGTCTCTTTCTCAGCTGATAAAGAAGAAAGGATGGAAAGGCAAATGCCTAAGGAAGACTATAGTCAAGCCTCGTCCCAAATCCATCAAAGAATAAAGTAAAGAGATCGTCAAAGAACTTGATCGATGAGACACTAAAATAGCTGCCAAGGAAGGTCTGTCCTTAGCTGAATGGGATAAAAGATAAATTAAAAAGGGAAGATCAGCCAAGATGGCCAAGTCCGGCAGACTTGTATAAATTGAAGACTATCAGGCTACCGAGCCGATCGTAGAGCCTCCTAGCTCTCCGATTGTAAAGCCAGAGGAAGCAACATCTGTTGAAGTGATGGCTGACACAACCTTAGAGCTAGAGCCAAGAGAATATGCTGAGATGGCTGAGACGACCGTTGAGCCCGAGCCAATAGTAGTTGATGAGACAACGAGGATGGTTAATATACTGGAGCCACAAGAAGATAAAGAAGAACTGACTTTGAAGGTATCCAAACCTGAGCCCAAGAAGAAGAAGAAGAAGCTAATAAAGATGATGGAGAAGAAGGTGCAGAAAGGAGAGAAAAATAAAAATAAAAAGAGAACCCCAAAAGTAGCTCCATCATCTTAAGCTATTTTTGAGGGGGGAGGCGCATGACCTACAACCTAGCTCTTCCGATGATTCTTTGACTCTTACGAAGATCATTGAATCCGTTGTTCAAGACATCGAAAGAGAGGCCAACCCACCTGTCATCAAGTCTAAAGATCTTTCAACTGGGGGGAGCAACCAGAATCATCTCAAAACCCCCCTTCAAAGTTCATAGGGACAGGTACAGGATGGATGCGAATAGTATTCATAGGCGAGGATCTCTATGATGGCAACACATACTTAAAGATAGACAGAAAGACTATTAATTATGATACTGATAGTGATCTACTGTTCTATTTCTTTCCTGTTATACCTTTGGTGAGAGCCATAACTCATGAAGACATGAGCTTCATTACATGGAACTTCTCAAGATTCCCAAATCTAAAGCTTATGTCTCAGAACTTCCCAAGGGTTTTCTCCTTCGCCTCCAAGACTATTTGTTATGATTTTTCTCCTTCAGGTATATATAATAAAGTTACCTTCATCTCAAATTCTTTATTCAAAGAGTCCCATACTATGATCGCTGAGCAACCTTCTAGTCTAATCCATCAATCCCCGATCGTGGAGTCCCAAAACCCTACGATCATTATACAAAACACTAACTCCCCGGTCGTAGAGTCTTAAAACCTTATGATTGTTGTACAAACTACTGACTCCCTGATCGTAGAGTCTTAAAACCCTACGATCGATGTACAAAATACTCCATCTCCCATACACATTTCTTTTACACATAACTCTCCAATACAGATACATTCTAATTCCCCATCACCTATATCTTCTCCAATCGTAGAGTCTCAAAACCCTACGATTGAAACTCCTGTAAACACTTAAACTCTTGTCCATATAGATATACCTTTAACTTCTTACACTCATACAAATATACTATCCACATCCTATACTCATATCGATATACCTTCCTCCTTAAATATACAAAGCTTAGATCTTACCTTTACTCCTTCGTTATTCAATCGGGGAAATAAGGATGGTGCTAAAGCCCTAATGGAGCAAATCCTAGAACGAGTCTCAGTCGTGCCGTCCAAAACTTAAATGGAAAGAATGCTAGATATTATAGCTGATGAGTGCACATAAGGCATTCAAGAGACGACCACTGGGATTTAGAGGGGGCTAGCTCATATTATCGAAACTGTATCTAAAGTTCCTGGCAAAATGTCCAAGGAGTTTGGCAAGAGGATGAAGGATATGCTTCAACCATTTTTGACAATCTTCAGAAGCGGGATGAAATCTTTCTCAAGCAAATAGCCGATCACAAAGCCGATGTTTTCTCTTTTCAATCAACAAACGCATAATCCATAAAGGTTCTCTCTGATAATGTGTTCTCCCTAAGCTCATCTCTTTTAGAATTCAAAGGCATGGTAATATAGTCTATGGAAAGAACAGACAATGCTATGGCCCTTGTTCATCATCAATGAGAACAAGCTGATGCCATGCAACAAGAAGAAAGAGACGACATTGCCATGTCTAGAAGCCAAATGCAAGAGCTAGTCATTGTTATTAAGCAGCTCTCAAAGGAAGTCAATGCCTTATACCAAGAACGAGATGCTGACAAAAAGGGGGAGAAAGCAGAGAAGGGGGAAATGAGACGTCCTCAACATTAATCATTAATTCATTCTCCTCCTCCCTCTAGAGCACCTCAACCACTCCATCTAGGTCATGGCCATTCCTCCTCTTCAAGGCCTGAATCGTTGAGTATAGTAACACCTACTGGCATGCGACTCCCACCTGGTGACCCCATGTTCATAAATAGAAATCTTAAAGGGGTTCACAATAAAGGGGAAGAAAGCTTTGAAATGCCTAATTTTGGACCTAGAGATTCTATGGAGGAAATTCAGATGAGAGAAGCTGAAGCAAGAGAAAGATACAGAAGGTAGCGTGAAGCTAAGAGACAAGATCCTCCCAAGAGTAAGAGGGGGAGAAAGTAAATAAAGAATATGTATACATTGTAAATTTTTCTGTTGTAAATCTCTATTCTTTATAAAAAAAAATTAATTCAATCAATAAATTAATTCTTTTGTTTTAGCAATACAGTTGCTCACTTTATCTAAGTCATATTTACATTCAAAGTATCTTGCATCTTAGAATTGATGAATGCTTAAAACTACTAGTCTTGTCATCATCAAATAGGGGGAGATTGTTAAGACAATTAAATATTTTGATTTGATAATGATGAGATTATATAATATATATTTGTACCAGTAACTTTTGTGAAGTCCTTAAATGAGAATTTGATGTACAAGGACTTAAAGTAGAAAGATCAAACTTGTTAGGTTGATCTATTGAGCTGAACGAAATGTATAGACTATAGGTTTTCAAACGATCGTAAAGTTGTGAAATCGATCGCATAATTGATTAAACGATTGTAAAGCTGCTCTGGGAAATAGTAAAGTTTATTAAAGACCGCAGAGTTAGTCAAGCTATCGTAGAACATTTAGTTTAAGATCGCAGATTCTGCCAGGAGTTTGTAAAACTAAATCAAGATCACAGGGTCTGTAGAAAAATTGTAGAGTCCTCTCTAAGATCGTAAGGTGAAATAAAGATAGCAGAGTCTGCTTAGAGATTATAGAGCAGATCGTAGAGTGCAGATCAATTCGTAGAGCAAGTAGATCATATAGTACAGATCGTGGAGCCAAATAAGCCAAATACTCTATGATCTCCATGAAGCTCTACGATCAGACAAAGTCATAGAGTATGTCAGGTCTGACATGGGACTGACATTGACGAGTCTTGCAGAGTGAAGAACCCGATATGTTTATTGATCATCCTATGTTCAAATTGAAGATCAGATCGCGTTGTGATTAACAATTAGTTTCGTGATGTGATATCACCCATATGGTTGGTACTGCTACAGTCAGATGTGACCTATCAAAGCCGAAAGTAAGCTGACACATCCTCCCTAAAAGTTAACATCAGAAATCTTTTAGGATCGGAGTACTAAATGTACAATGACAACTTTTCAATGGAAAAATCTTGATGTCGTTTATTAAAAGGCACAAATATGCAATCAAACAGTACGAATCACAAACATCAAGCCGAATTGTAATTCCCCATCTCCTATACAGATACATTCTAATTCCCCATCTCCTATATTTTCTCCAATTGTAGAGTCTCAAAACCCTACGATTGAAACTCCTGTAAATACTTAAACTCATATCCATACAGATATACCTTTAACTTCTTACACTCATACAAATATACCATCTACATCCTATATTCATATCGATATATCTTTCTCCTTAAATTTACAAAGCTTAGATTTTACCTTTGCTCCTTCGTTATTCAATTAGGGAAATAAGGATGGTGCTAAAGCCCTAATGGAGCAAATCCTAGAATGAGTCTCAATCGTGCCGTCCAAAACTTAAATGGAAAGAATGCTAGATATTATAGCTGATGAGTGCATAGAAGGCATTCAAGAGACGACCACTGGGATTCAGAGGGGGCTAGCTTATATTATCGAAACTATACCTAAAGTTCTTGGCGAAATGTCTAAGGAGTTTGGCAAGAGGATGAAGGAGATGCTTCAACCATTTCTGACAATCTTCAGAAGCAGGATGAAATCTTTATCAAGCAAATAGCCGATCACAAAGCCGAAGTTTTCTCTCTTCAATCAACAAACGCATAATCCATAAAGCTTTTCTCTGATAATGTATTCTCCCTAAGCTCATCTCTTTTAGCATTTAAAGGCATGGTAATATAGTCTATGGAAAGAACAGACAATGTTATGGCCCTTGTTCATCAGCAACGAGAACAAGCTGATGCCAGATAGCAAGAAGAAAGAGACGACATTGCCATGTCTAGAAGCCAAATGCAAGAGCTAGTCATTATTGTTAAGCAGCTCTCAGAGGAAGTCAATGCCTTACACCAAGAACGAGATGCTGACAAAAAGGGGGAGAAAGTAGAGAAGGGGAAATAAGACGTCCTCAACATTAATCATCAATTCATTCTCCTCCTCCCTCTAGAGCACCTCAAGCAATCCCTCTAGGTGGTGGCCATTCCTCCTCTTCATGGCCTGAATCGTTGAGTATAGTGACTCCCATAGACACGCGACTCCCACCTGGTGACCCATGTTCATAAATAGAAATCTTAAAGGGGTTCACAATAAAGGGAAAGAAAGATTTGAAATGCCTAATTTTGGACCTAGAGATTCTATGGAGGAAATTCAGATGTGATTCATTATTGTAATAGATCTTAGTAATCTGATCTTAGTGATCGCCCTGCATCCTTAGTGGATTTCTACTCTTAGAGTAGAAAAGTGGACTATGAGTTATTTGTACTACGAATCACCTAAAAAATTTGTTGTGTCATTTACTTTCCGGCATTTATACTTCTGTATTTATCTTTTATATCTGTTTGTGACTTATCCCATAAGTAAACTAAATTCAGAGTTGGGGTTTCTTTAAATCTTTGAAGGGGTTTTTCAATCTAATATTTCATTGTGCATAATGAAATTAATTTGTTTAATTTATAATATGGTAATACTTTCTTAAAAGAAAAGGTTTTAAAGGATATATTCAACCCCCCTTTCTAGATCTCTTAGTGCTTCTAGGAAACAACATACTCCACCAGGGGAATGTCCCTATAAATACACCCTTGGTTCACCCATCAAGGTACACACAATTTTACCCTTAACATAGCCATTACTTGCTTCCTTCTATTTCCTAGTTCTAACTAAGGTATCGGAATGTCCGCCCAGGGATAACCCTTGCGGGCCTTTTAGGTGTTTTGATAACTTTCTCAGGTGTTGTTGACCCTACTCGAAGATCTCTAACACGGTTGATTCAACTCTATAATTTTTAGCCGCATCACTAACTAACATATCTACGTAATATTTCATTTGTGTACGCAAATTGCTCACTAATTTTTTCTATGCGAATAGCGCTTTAGTTTTTAGTTTGCTCTGATATTTTATTTGTGTACACAAGAAAAAATATACTCCCTCTACGTCCTCAAAATGATGAGCAAAATATATTTTTCACACATATTAAGAAAAATAAAGTAAAGAAAAATGGGTAATAAAAGTTATAATTTATCGTTAGTGATCCCACAAGATTACATAAAATGATGAGTACTTTTATTTGTTTTATACTAATGGATTCCACTAAATGACATATTTATTCCTCACTTTATGTACTTTAATCATCGGGACAAAAAAAATACCTTTGGCATCCTTTTGCGTTGTCGTTTTACCACTTTGTTACTAATCACCATCCGTTTTTAAGCAACTATCCAACCGAGACGTTAGTCCAGTTCTAGAATAGTCCCGTAAAATCTTTTCCCTATGGTGACAACCCGAAAATTTATAAGATTTATTGATAAAATCTTGAATGATAAAATAAAGGTTAAAGAATAAAACCTAGATAGGAATTTGAGGATTTATTTAAAATTTTTAAGAAAAACCTATATGGTTTACTCTTTGAAAAAGAATAGAGAAAATATGGGTTATAAAATTTCAAAACCCTAGAAATGAATTTATATGTACTTGAAGAGATATTATGGATAAGGTATTACAATACCTATAAATTTGATGTGAACTAATTGGTGTAAGAAATTTTATAATGATACAAGTGAAAAATTTATTAAGAAAATAAATTTTCAAATGAAGAGATGCTATAAGGTTAAAGAAAATATGTATTGGTACATATATATATATATATATATATATATACACACACACACTTACTGATGTGCTATATATATTGTAGCAAGAGGAATGATGATGATAAATAGGTATATTTATTGCCCATGAATAAATTGTTATGAAACAATTTATATTACGAAGTGACATCATTAGTTTAGTATACGGAAATATTGTATACTTTAAATAAAGGATATTAAAATAAATTCTAGCATTGAATTATTTTAATAAAGAGAGAATATTATGTTAGTTGTAATATCTTATTTATTGAATAAATTTTCATTTGTAAGGAAATATGAGTGAATATATGTTATGTGAATTAAATAAGTTAGTTAATTTATTTAATTTAAGTGACTAAGAAATGAAAAGGAAAGCTATGTAACATATTTATAAATATTATAAATATGAGGAGTTAATAAACTTAAGTGTTATATTAATAGTCCAACTAATAAATAAATACTAGTGGACTAGTCCAATTGGTCAAATAACCAAGTCCACTCATTTAATTGATTATGGACTTGGATAATTAATATGTAAAATTTACTAACTTAGCCCAAGTGGAATGTTTAGCAAAAAAATTAATAAACTAGTAGCCCAAGTGATGGTCTAATAATGCTTGAGTACTAGTGGCCCAAACAATTTAAAATGAAAGTCCAATTAATGGCCTTTTTGGTGTAGACTTTCTAGTAAGTTAATTATTCTAATAATGAAAGATATTAAGAAAGAAAGTTTGGTAGCTTAATGTTATAAATTAGGCATTGGAATTAAATAACCTAAAGGGTTATTTTTATTTAGTGGTCTTAATATTTTAATTATATACTAGTGACTTAATCTAAGAGATTTATTTTATTATCTCAATGTATTAAATTATTTTGTATGAATATGTAAGTAAATGAATATGAATATTATGTGATTGTTTATATTTATTTATTATATAATAAACAAATAAAAGAAAATTAGTGTAACCTAATCATTATATATTAGGTATGAAATTTAATAACTTAAGGGTTATGGTATGTGAGAATAATAGTATTTAATATATATACTAATCTAAGAGATTTATTTTATATATCTCAATTAATTAATTTTATAACCTAATTAAAGCAAGTCTAATTGGGTTATAGAAATTAAATGTACATGAGTAAGAATTTGAATTACAAATGAGTGGACCAAAACCCTAATTAAATAATTAGGGTAGAATAAAAATAAAAGTATTAGACTATGCTAACTTACATGGCCCAAATGATAACATTAATTTTTGGAGGCCCAAGTACATTTTAATTATTAGTAACCCAAACTAATTAATTTCAAGCTCAAAAGCATTAAAGGAATGGCCCAGTCTTAGCCCAATGGAAGAGGGACATTTAAGTCATTTGACTAAGCAAATTTGGCAATTAAAATAAATCAAAAATTTGGCAAAAGGGAGGGGGTAGTACACGGATGGAGAGGAGGGAGTATTTAGCATGTGGGTTATTTTTTTTCTCCACCCACTCTCACCTAACTCCTTATGTGTCACCATTTTATTGGGTCACCAAGATTGCAAGCTAGATAAAGAGATAAGATAAGGTAAGAGAGAGAAGTGTTAAGTGATATTTCATAGATATACATAATATATCTATATACATTTACAAACAAACAAAACCCATCTTATTTCTCTCTCATCTATCATTTTCCCATTTAGCTAAACAAAAAGGAAAACAAGAGAGAGAAAAAAGAGGATTGTTGAGCCATGAGAGAGGAAGAAGAGAGAGAGAGAGAGAGAGAGAGAGAAATCCATGGATAAGGAAGAGGAAGGAAGAAGGGAGAAGAAATGAAAGAAAGAAAAGCAAGGTAAAAGATCTAAATTAAGTTGTAAACCAAACTTTGTATGCTTTATGTGTTTATATAGTAGATATTTGAAGTTTAGATCTAGATGTCTAGATCCATACTATAAATGTTAGATCTAGAGATTAAATGGGTTAACTTGAGGATGTATAAGTGTTTGTGTGAAAAAAATTGGAAAAAGAAAGAAATAGAAATTTTCCGGAAAACTTTAAATTGAAAGTGTGATCTAGCTTTTCATTTTTGAAATCTATAAGTGATATTTGTGATTTTATTTCTTAGAATGCTAGATCTATAAGATAAGGGAAATATCCCTTTGTAATCATGCAAAAATGTTGAAAAATGAGCAAGATATGGATTTATTACAAACACACTCCAACTGTTGGATAATGTCGCTGACCAGTCCCATTTAAGGGTATTTTCGTTAACTTTTTGTGCTCTAAAAATTCTAGGAACATTTGGAGTGATAATATGGGAAGTTATGCGAGTTCTTCAAAAATGTGAGAATATTTGGTCTTGTAGAATGAAAGTTATGGATTTTATGGTGAAAGACTACTTTCAAAAGTATACCCGAATAACTCTCTATGGTTAACTCCAAAAATTATAAATTTTTTACTGGAAGTATATATATATGTGTTAGGGTCATACCCTGAAAATTTCAGAATTTTTTGAAAACTTTTCGATTTATGATAAATGTGGCAATATTTTGGTTGTTTAGAATATTTAAATATAGTACATAATCTTCAACAATTCCAGGAAAAACATATGTTCATAATGGATTCATATTCTGTCAAATCTCAGAAAAGAAATATTTTTAGAATTGTTTTAGTATTTTTCATGGATGTGCTTGTGTTATGAATAAATAAGAATAATAAGTTATGTGATGTTAAAAATTTGGAAAATAGGATTTTATGGCTTGAGAATCCTAGATATACTATATGCAGATTTTGAGGGGTATTTTGTTTAATGTTGATGAGGTATTATGGTTGTGGCATTTTAAGTTGAATTGGAAATTCAAAACGTTTAAATAGGAATTACAGTTTGAATCCAGCTTGTTGGATTGTGGTATTCGGCTTGTTGAATTATTGAATCCGACTTGCTGAATTGGTGAATATGGTTTGCTGAATTAATGAATTCGGTTTGCTGAATTAGTGAATCTAGGTTGCTGGATTGTAGGATAGTTTGAATCCAGGTTGCTAGATTGGATGTTAGTTTGAATCCAGGTTGCTGGATTAGTATGTTTGGATAATCTAACTTGTTGGATTAGGTATTCAGGCTTAATGGATTATAAAGAAAACTTATAAAATGAAAGACTTAGCGTTAAGTCATAAGGTTTATGATATAGTAGTGATACAGTCGTGTTCTTTAATGGTTGATGTATAGTACCTGGGCTAAACGATTCCTTCAAGGAGCGGAGGTATATACGAACTAGCAACTGATCTAACTCACTGTGAAAACAGTGAAGACAAGACAGAAACTAATTTGTTAGTTTTTTGTGGAAAACCATTCAGCATACTATATTGAACACTGTTAAAGACTTGATGTGTGCTAGTTTTAGAATTATGAATGCGTATGGTGCTAAGGTGTTATCTAATATTTGATTACGTGCTTAAATATTAGAAGTAGTTATATGAGGTATAATATGTGATGCTAATTGAAACATCAATCTTATAACTGATAGCTCTTTCATAAGAGATTAAGTTAGATTGCGTAGCAGTAATAGACGGTACAAGCAAGTTCCTCTTAACTCAAACTTGAGTTGTTATGTTTCAAGCATGTTAGTGGTTTAATTCTTTATAATTATTCCACCTCCTTAAATTATTGATTCGCACATAGTGCATGTTGCATATGTCCATCAGGTATGAAAGGCTGATCACCTTCATTACCATAAGGTTCACTTAAATTGGTTCATGGTCATTATTGACACCCTGTATTATTGAATTTAGTCATTCAATCATTGAAATTTTGATTCATGCTCTTTCATAATTATTATATTGTTGAAAAAAATTCTAAAGCTTATTCATTCTTTTAATTATGATGTATCTTTATTTTATTTAAACTTGCTGAGCAAAGTAGTTGCTCACCCTTGCTATATCATGATAACAAATTTCAGATTAATACGAATGTTCGAGGAAAGACAGAGACAGAAGCAAAAGACAAGATTATAGTGTTATGTATGATAACCAAATTAGTTATTTGATGTAAGTTAATTATGTAAACCTTTTTGTGAATCTAAAGGTAAATATGTATTAAAATAAAGGTTATTGACCTTGGGATATGTAGCACAATTGTTGTACAAATAATTTATGTTTATATCTTCCGTATTAGTTGTGAATATGATGTACCGTGATGCACCAGGTCCGAGGTTCAAGGGACCCGGGTTTGGGGGCGTGATAGGTTGGTATCAAAGTTGTAGGTTATAAACCTTAGGTATGGGTACCTTAGGCTATAACCGCAGAGATAAGGATAAGGAATAAACTCAAATAGAGTTTAAGTGCTAAGAGATGAATTTAGGAAATTCATTATTAAGATTAGAAGAAGATAAAGAAGATTTAAAGAAGAATCTTGAAAAGTTATAAAGATAAGAATTCGAAGTTACCCGACTCTGATAATAAAGATGATGAGTAATGATGAATAGACAAAGTCTATAAGACTAAAAGCATAAAGAAAATCATAATATAACATGATTAAAGGGAAAGTTAAGAAGATCGTAAAACAAAATGATTATGAGATAGAAAAGAATCGTAATATAATACGATTATAAGAAAAGGTCACAACGTGATCTGGTGAGTCATAAAAAGGCCAGAGGATCAATCTATTGATTGAAAATGTTATAGCAGAATTGTTGTACGAAAATTGTACTATGAAATTGTACTATGTAAACTCATGAAAGAGTGATTAATGTTGATATATGAATTAAATGAAATTCGTATTGAGTAAAGGGAAAGTTAGAATTAGGTGGGATTTCAATGGAGGACTCATGTTAGTGGATGAGTTGTACAATTCCTTGTATGGACAGGGAATTTGTGCTTGGTTTGACAACCACTTAGCTTCCTATATTGATAATCATTTAAATATTGGTGTCGCGTTATCGATATACGTATGACGAGAAGGTGATTCTTTTCTCATATTTATATTTGATAGTTAAAGAATATTAAGATTAGGTGCGAGTTCTTTAAACTCATACGTATTGTAAGTTCTTGACTCATAATCGTATGGTGGAACTCCTCAGCGAATGGACGATTTTGGTTTGACTAGGATAAATTCCTAAACTCATATGATTGTGGTAAGTTCCTGAACTCATAACGTGGGGCATGTTTGATGAACTATACTGGAGTATAGAAAGGTGGCAGATGAAGAATTGAGGATTTTTAGTATAGTAAGCTTTAAGGATGATAGAAATAGATAAAATTATTAAGCAATGGATCATTGGAGAAATTGATGTTGATAGTGGAAGCATAGGTATTCCAAATCTTCTAGCTATGCTAGATTTCAAAATTTTTTATATCAAGCCAAATTCGCACTAATGTGTCTTTAAAAATAAAAATGAAAATTTTGTTATCCTCAAAACAAGGTGACAAGGGTGTGTAGATGGACTTCGAGCCATTATCACATCGTTACCTGTTGCGGCATGATAACACCAAAAATAATTTTTTGGTTTTGAACTGTTTAAAGAAGAGTCTACGCTATTTGTTTCGGCTAGACAAAAATAATTTAAAATATCAAAATATATTTTTAAATAGTCATCAATGCATTATGGAACCTGGTGTAGAATGACAGATGATGGAGTCATCAATGCAGATTAACCAGTGTTGGATGTGATCTAAGGATCGTCAGCCCACTATGGTATGATGGAGTATGACTAAGTCACAATGACGGAATCCTCAATGGACTGTAAATACAGTGCGGTATTATGACGTCATAAAATAATTTTCAGAATTTTGAACTAGTTAAAGAAAAGTCAATGCCAATTTAAATGAGACAAATATTTCGATTGATGTTCGAATTATTGGCATATGTCTAAGCTATTTCATTTAGCTAGACAAATATTTATGAAAATTCAAGTAATCTCTTCGAGAATTTATCTCGAACCAAATTGTTTTGGTGCGGAGTCTTATGCTAAGTCTGAGGTGAACAACCCCGAAAAATGGGGATATACCGGTTGGATAATATATTCCAATTTAAGAACGCATATAGTCGTTCCGAAAACTAAGGTGCAATAGGTTGAACACCTAACGTACCCGACTAGGTAGTTTACCTTCTTCGTGATTGTAAACATACCTGGTAAATTACCGTTTTGCGGTATGAATATCGTTAAAACTATGTGTTCATGGTCTATATGACCCCTCAACATGATATGAAAAGTTATTTTAACTCCTTAAAAAGAGGTTATGGTAGAATGTAATGATGGAAAAGATCTTCATAGAAGGAAATAACATGTACTCATTAAATTGAGAATATAATCAGATGTGATCAGATAAAGATTAAATTGAAAACCAAGTTTTGATGAATATACTTTTGGTGCAATAGTGATTCTGGGGACGGAATCCTTATAAGGGAGGGGGGATAATGTGACAATCAGAAAATTTATAAGATTTATTGATAAAATCTTGAATGATAAATAAAGGTTAAAGAATAAAACCTAGATAGGAATTTGAGGATTTATTTAAAATTTTTAAGAAAAACCTATATGGTTTACTTTTTGAAAAAGAATAGAGAAAATATGGGTTATAAAATTTCAAAACCCTAGAAATAAATTTATATGTACTTGAAGGGATATTATGGATAAGGTATTACAATACCTATAAATTTGATGTGAACTAATTGGTGTAAGAAATTTTATAATGATACAAGTGAAAAATTTATTAAGAAAATAAATTTTCAAATGAAGAGATGCTATAAGGTTAAAGAAAATGTGTATTGGTACACATATATAATTAGTGATGTGTTATATATATTGTAGCAAGAGGAATGATGATGATAAATAGGTATATTTATTGCGCATGAATAAATTGTTATGAAACAATTTATATTACGAAGCGAGATCATTAGTTTAGTATACGAAAATATTGTATACTTTAAATAAAGGATATTAAAATAAATTCTAGCATTGAATTATTTTAATAAAGAGAGAATATTATGTTAGTTGTAATATCTTATTTATTGAATAAATTTCCATTTGTAAGGAAATATGAGTGAATATGTGAATTAAATAAGTTAGTTAATTTATTTAATTTAAGTGACTAAGAAATGAAAAGGAAAGCTATGTAACATATTTATAAATATTATAAATATGAGGAGTTAATAAACTTAAATGTTATATTAATAGTCCAACTAATAAATAAATACTAGTGGACTAGTCCAATTGATTAAATAACCAAGCCCACTCATTTAATTGATTATGAAGTTGGATATTAATATGTAAAATTTACTAACTTAGCCCAATTGGAATGTTTAGCAAAAAATTTAATAAACTAGTAGCCCAAGTGATGGTCAAATAATGCTTGAATGCTAGTGGCCCAAACAATTTAAAATGAAAGTCTAATTAAAGGCCTTTTTGGTGTAGACTTTCTAGTAAGTTAATTATTCTAATAATGAAAGATATTAAAAAAGAAAGGTTGGTAGCTTAATGTTATAAATTAGGCATTAGAATTAAATAACCTGAAGGGTTATTTTTATTTAGTGGTCTTAGTATTTTAATTATATACTAGTGACCTAATCTAAGAGATTTATTTTATTATCTCAATGTATTAAATTATTTTGTATGAATATGTAAGTAAATGAATATGAATATTATGTGATTGTTTATATTTGTTTATTATATAATAAACAAATAAAAGAAAACTAGTGTAACCTAATCATTATATATTAGGTATGAAAATTTAATAACTTAAGGGTTATAGTGTGTGAGAATAATAATATTTAATATATAAAATAATCTAAGAGATTTATTTTATATATCTCAATTAATTAATTTTATAACCTAATTAAAGCAAGTCTAATTGGGTTATAGAAATTAAATGTACATGAGTAAGGATTTGAATTACAAATGAGTGGACAAAAACCCTAATTAAATAATTAGGGTAGAATAAAAATAAAAGTATTGGACTATGCTAATTTACTTGGCCCAAATGATAACATTAATTTTTGGAGGCCCAATTACATTTTAATTAGTAGCCCAAACTAATTAATTTCAAGCTCAAAAGCATTAAAGGAATGGCCCAATCTTAACCCAATAGAAGAGGGACATTTAAGTCATTTGACTAAGTAAATTTCGCAATTTAAATAAATCAAAAATTGGGCAAAAGGGAGGGAGTAGTACATGGATGGAGAGGAGGGAGTATTTAGTATGTGGGTTTTTTTTTTTTCTCCACCCACTCTCACCTAACTCCCTTATGTGTCACCATTTTATTGGGTCACTAAGATTGCAAGCTAGATAAAGAGATAAGATAAGATAAGATAAGATAAGGTAAGAGAGAGAAGTGTTGAGTGATATTTCATAGATATACATAATATGTCTATATACATTTACAAACAAACAAAACCCATCTTATTTCTCTCTCATCTCTCATTTTTCCATTTAGCTAAACAAAAAGGAAAACAAGAGAGAGAAGAGAGGATTGTCGAGCCATGAGAGAAGAGGAAGAGAGAGAGAGAGAGAGAGAGAGCAATGGATAAGGAAGAAAAAGGAAGAAGGGAGAAGAAAGGAAAGAAAGAGAAGCAAGGTAAAAGATATAAATTATGTTTCAAACCAAACTTTGTATGGTTTATGTGTTTATATGGTAAATCTTTGAAGTTTAGATCTAGATATCTAGATTCATACTATAAATGTTAGATCTAGAGATTAAATGGGTTAACTTGAGGATTTATAAGTGTTTGTGTGAAAAAAATTGGAAAAAGAAAGAAATAGAAATTTTTCAGAAAACTTTAAATTGAAAGTATGATCTAGCTTTTCATTTTTGAAATCTATAAGTGATATTTGTGATTTTATTTCTTGGAATTCTAGATCTATAAGATAAGGGAAATATCCCTTTGGAATCTTGTAAAAATGTTGAAAAATGAGCAAGATAAAGATTTATTACAAAAATACTCTAACTGTTGGATCATGTCGCTGACCAGTCCCATTCAAGAGTATTTTTATCAACTTTTTTGCTCTAAAAATTCTATAAAAATTTGGAATGATAATATGGGAAGTTATGTGAGTCTTGTAAAAATTTGAGAATTGTTGGCTTTATAGAATGAAAGCTATGAATTTTATGGTGAATGACTACTTTCAAAAGTATACCCGAATAACTCTCTGTGATTAACTCCAAAAATTATGAAATTTTACTAGAAGTGTGTGTGCATATATATATATATATATATATATATATATATGTCAGGGTCATACTGTAACGAATGCAAATTTTGTGATTTAATAAAAATATTTATTGAGTTATATAAATATTTTTATTGAGCTAAATAAATAATTTATTAAGTTTTTGTGGAATGGGTATATGTTAAGTTTAATAATGTTTAATGTTATTTGAATGTGATTTGTTATGTTTATTCTAATTTAATTTAATAATTAAATTAGATGATGAAAATGTTTATTTGAATAAATAATTTATTTGAATAATATAATTCATTTGGTGTTATTATTATTGGTTAAATGAATTTATTATTTAAGTTAGTAAGGTTTAATTGAATTTATTTAATAATAAGTTCAATTAAATTAGAGGTGTCACATTTTAAACTATATGTTATAATGGTTTATTAAAATAAATGAGAAAGTGTTTAATTCAGTTTTACCAAACAAGGCCCTATGATCTTTGTTTGGAAATAATGGGTTATTTTATTTGTGTTTTACCAAACAAGGCCTTAAGACCTTTAGTTAGAATAATGGGTTATTTTATTTAGTATTTGCCAAACAAGCCTTATGGCTTTTGAAATTTATAACTGATGATACGTTATTATTATATTAAGTATCAGTTTTTATTTGTTTTTATTTGCTTCAGTTTTATTTTTTTTAAAGTACGTCAGTTAAGAAAAGAAAAGAAAGAAGAGAAAGAACAGAGCTTGAGAGAAAGAAAAGAACAGAGTTGAGAGAGAACTTTGTGAAATTGAGAGTTGAGAGAAAAGAGAGAATTGAGGAAGAGAAGGAAGGGAAGTGCTAAACTAAGAATCATATATAGCTTGAAGGTATAATTCTTTTAGTTTTGTTCTTCATTATATTCTTATTATTTTACTTCTCTGTATATGATTTCTACTTCACTGTATATGAATTTATATGCTAAATACATGAATTATTTGGTGTAATTGGTAGTAATCAAGTGTTAGATGATTATATGATGATTAATAATCAATTTAGAAGTATTAATCCATGAAACCATGCTTTAGAATTGAGTTCTTAGTTTTACGGAGCTTTATTTCATGTATGGCATATTTTAATTGATGATTCAATTTAGTTATTAATCGGTGAATTAATAATTGTTTATGATTATATGATGGAAAACAAGAATAATGCAAGAAGAATAGTTTTAATTGGTTGACAAATGAATTTTCCAGAGTTTAATTTCATGAGAGTGGTTAAAACTTGAATATTTGGTTTTAACAGAGAATTTTTGATTTAAATTGGTTGTTTATGTGTTAGAATGGTTAAAATGTTTAGAAAACATGTTGGGTAAATATTTTGTATCATGTATGATGTCTGGGTATATTTAATTTGTTTACTGGACGGTAGAATTCGGAAAATTTGGCCAAATTTGGTCTAAGTTTTCACTGGTTCGCGAGCTGGGGAAGACAACTGCCGAGTCTCTCGCCCCGGCGAGAGAAATGTGCTTTAAATCTTCGCCCCGGCGAAGTCTCGCCCCGACGAGAAATTTTGTTAAGGAAAAGCTCGCCCCGGCGAGATATTTGTTCAGTAAATCCTCGCCTCGGCGAGGGAACAGTACTGAAATTTTTAAATATTTTTATTTTCTTTGTGCTTTTACTATGATGCTATAAACAAGTTTAAAACTTATATTAATGTATTTAGTGACTAATGAATTGCCAAGATGGTTGTTAAACTAGTACTTGTTGATTATGGTAAATAAAATGAGATATTATAATAAATGGGATAGAAAGCAAGCCTAGAATGCTTTTAGTCTTGCGACTAATTTTGTTACCATCTTATAATTAAATGTATAGGTTGTTTAAGGATCGTGAGACATTTAAATTTGTAATCTACGCTTGAGGCAAGTTCCTTATCTCAATTTATTACTTTTACGTTGAGCAAGTGGTTCTTTACTTTTAACTTGTTAATTTATTCAATGCAAGTTTATTTATATTGAGCAAGCTTATTGACCTTAGCTTATTGATATTCAAGCAAGGTTATTATCATGTTACGTACTTAAGCTTTATTCCAAACATTGTTTGTTATTCAAATTTTGAATATAGTTTCTATTGAACAAACTCTATTGATGAATTAGACTAGCAAGCTCTTATTGATTCAGCTAGTCCTTAGTTGATGAGCGATTTCAACGACTTAGAATATTTTCTATTCTTGTTCCAAGCCAAGTTTCTTTTGGTACGGATTCATACAATAAACTGAGATGAACAACCCTAATATAGGGGATTACTTACGCGACAGCGTTAAAATGTTTGTGCGCAATACATTGTACAAAGGGCTGATCCCCCTGAGTACGAGATGTTGGTCCATAGTCTATATGACTGTTAAAGGTTACAGTAGAAATACTTGTTAACCTAGGACATAGTTCGAGGTCTTATGACCCTCAGATATAATTTCTAAATCTTGAAATTTTATTTTCCTTGGAATTAAGCATTCTAACGAGCTTTTAAACTTTAATCATCTATTGACTGAGATTCAAAAACTATTTATTCCTTAGTTGAAATCCATTTCATTTAAATATTATTGTTATCGTACTTTTGAGCAATTGTTTGCTCACTCTTGCATTAATGATTGCAGCTAAGTCAGAAAAGCAGGACGAACCGTCCACGAGTAAAGGCAAGGGCAAGATGCCAAAGTAGCAAGAGATTTATTATCCACTTAATGTTTATTTGTATCAAAGACTTGTTTAAATTATGTTTTATTCCGCATTTGATGTATTAAGGTTAAAATAACCTGGGATTTGATTGTTTAATAGTTTGGTGATGTAACCCATTTTGGGAAAATGTTTCTTTAAGTTTATTTAATTGTTCTTAATATTGGGTAGATAGATGTGAATGTATGTTATAGTGAACACCAAATCAGTGGGAATTAAGTACCTGGATTTGGGGGTGTCACACATACCCTGAATATTTCAGAATTTTCTGGAAACTTTTCGATTTATGATAAATGTGACAATATTTTGGCTGTTTGGAATATTTAAATATAGTAAATGATCTTCAAAAATTCCAAAAAAAATATATGTTCATAAAGGATTCATATTCTGTCAAATCTCAGAAAAGAAATATTTTTAGAACTATTTTAGTATTTTTCATGGATATGCTTATGTTATGAATAAATAAGAATAATAAGTTATGTGATGTTAAAAATTTAGAAAATAGGATTTTATGGCTTGAGAACCCTAGATATGCTATATACAGATTTTGAGGGGTATTTTATTTTATGTTGATGAGGTATTATGGTTGTGGCATTTTAAGTTGAATTGGAAATTCAAAACGTTTAAATATGAATTACAGTTTGAATCCAGCTTACTGGATTGTGGTATTCGGCTTCCTGGATTGTTGAATCCGACTTGCTGAATTGGTGAATATGGTTTGTTGAATTAATAAATCAGGTTTGCTGAATTAGTGAATCCAGGTTGCTGGATTGTAGGATAGTTTGAATCCAGGTTGCTGGATTGTATGTTAGTTTGAATCCAGGTTGCTGGATTGGTATGTTTGGATAATCTAACTTGCTGGATTAGGTATTCAGGTTTAATGGATTATAAAGAAAACTTATAAAATGAATGACATGTGTTAAGTCATAAGGTTTATGATATAATAGTTATACAGTCGTGTTTTTTAATGGTTGATGTATAGTACATTGGCTAAACGATTCCTTTAGGGAGCGGAGGTATATATGAACTAGCAACCGATCTAACTCACTGTGAAAATAGTGAAGACGAGATGAAAAGTAGTTTGTTGGTTGTTTGTGAGAAATCACTCAACATACTATATTGAACACCGTTAAAGACTCGATATGTGCTAGTTTTAAAATTATGAATGCGTATGGTGCTAAGGTGTTATCTAATATTTGATTATGTGCTTAAATATTAGAAGTAGTGATATGAGGTATAATATGTGATGCTAATTGAAAGATCAATTTTATAACTGATAGGTCTTTCATAAGAGATTAAGTTAGATTGCGTAGCAGTAATCGACAGTACATGCAAGTTCTATCTTACTCAACTTTTCCATTGAGCAAGTTCCTCTTAACTCAAACTTGAGTTGTTATGTTTCAAGCATGCTAGTGGTTTAATTCTTTATAATTATTTCACCTCCTTAAATTATTGATTCACACATAGTGCATGTTGCATATGTCCATCAGGTATGAAAGGCTGATCACCTTCATTACCATAAGGTTCAGTTAAATTGGTTCATGGTCATTATTAACACTCTGTATTATTGAATTCAGTTATTCAATCATTGAAATTTTGATTCATGTTTTTTCACAATTATTATATTGTTGAAAAAAATTCTAAAGCTTATTCATTCTTTTAATTATGATGTATCTTTATTGTATTTAAACTTGCTTAGCAAAGTAGTTGCTCACCCTTGCTATGATAACAAATTTCAGATTAATACGAATATTCAAGGAAAGACAGAGACAGAAGCAAAGGACAAGATTATAGTGTTATGTATGATAACCAAATTAGTTATTTGATGTAAGTTAATTGTGTAAACCTTTTTATGAATCTAAAGGTAAATATGTATTAAAATAAAGGTTATAGACCTTGGGATATGTAGCAGAGTTATTGTATAAACAATTTTTGTTTATATCTTCCGCATTAGTTGTGAATATGATGTACCGTAATGCACTATGTCTGGGGTTCAAGGGACCCGGGTTTGGGGGCGTGACACCTATCACTCCCCCTGATGGGGATAAATGAATTTTTCTTCACTGTACTTTAGGTCAATTTACAGTTAACTAACTCAACTTTTTTTTTCTTACAGTCAACTAACTATACTTTACTTTACTAACAAAAATTTCAAATTTCGTCTTTACTGTTAAATTTTTGGCACTTACGTGGCTTAATTTTTTCAATATAAATTGATGACTAGGCCTAAACATGCTTATGTGTAATTAAAAAAAAATTATTTCAAATATTTTTTTTACAATTATTAATCATTTGAGGGTAAATATATCAAACCATATTTATCTAACATTAAAATTAACTCACTCATTTCCAGATCTACATTCATGGACCAACTAATTTCTTTCTAGATCATATTCATCTCACATATTTCACACCTCTCTGTTTGCAAAATTTATCACTCCTTTTCGGATCTACAAGAAAAATATATACAAGTTCTTATGGTGTAAAATCCAATTGTTATTACTACTACAAGATTATCTCTTAGAATCAAAGGTACAAAACAAGGTATAAACGAATCTAAGTGGGGACAGTTTTATTTTATCCTCTTCTATTCTCTCCATCCGATAGTTGTTAGTGGTTGTGATACTAAATGGTGGTATGGTGGTGGTAGGGTGAAATTTTGGCAGATCTGGCAGTGTGGTAGTACATAGGTGGTGATGCGGGCCAAATTTTTGTTTTGTGGTTGTGGCGGTGGTGCATTGGTGAGATATAAGAGGTGATTGTAGATTTTTAAAGTGGTGTTGTTAATTATGGGCGATTGGGCATTGTGTGACGGATGGTGGTGATAGAGGTGAACACACTGATGTGGCGGCGGCTGTTGGTGGTGGGTAAATTTGTGATTGTGGTGAATGACATTGTCCAATTTGTTTTAGACCATTGCATCCAATTCGTTCAATTGGGTTTGTGTTTTTGATCCAAATGAAATGTGACGAAATGTCTAATTTTTGATGAAATGTGATAAAATGTCCAATTTTTGATGAAATGTGATGGTGGGTCTGTGTTTTAGACCAGATCTCTTCAGATGGGTTAATTTTTAGACCACTACATCCAATTTGTTGGTTTTGATCTCATTTTGCGTTTGATTGTTCTTTGCTTGATGAAATAAGAGAGAAAAGTGTTATAAGGTTATCATATGGTTTGATCATTTTACCCTTGGACATTTAATAAATGTAAAAAATTCATTTGAAATAATATTTAAGCCTTACCTAAAAAATTATTTTCTATTAATTACGAAAATAAGTAAAAAAAATTCCATGTTTTTTTCTTAATTTATTTTATTTTATGTTATTTTTAAAAAATTTCTTTCATATTCCCCTTAATTTTAATTAGCAGATTTTTAGTTTATATGTTTTATAAATGGCTTAATTATAAATAAAAATTCATTTGATATTAATTACAAAAATAATTAAATATATATTGCATTTATTTTCTTGTTTTTTGGCTAACTTTTCTAATTTATATTATACTTTAAAATAATTTTTAATTTTTTTTTTATAAATTTTTCTCTCCAAATCCACATAATTAATGAAGGCCACATGAGATAATCCTTGACACATAAACGTTTTTTATAACTCGACAACTTATGTGTTTACTTTCGTTTAAAGTCAAAGGACTTAACTATTTTTCTAACGGTTTATAAGAAAAGTAAAACATAGTTAGTTAACTGTAAGAAAAAAAGTTGGGTTAGTTGACTGTAAGTTAACCTAAAGTAAAGTGATGAAAAAAATATTTATCCCCCCCTGATGTGTACAACTAACATCAATTTCGCTCAAAGTTTCATGTTTGAATTTTATTTTACCCTAATATGCTAATTTTTTTCTCCAATTGCTTTTAGATCACTGATTTATACCTTATATTTAGCTTATTAACAAGTTTTTGATTTTTGCAATATGATGATGTTTGTTTAGGGTTCCAACTTCTCTAATTTAAACGTATGCATAAAAGTTGGGTCTTTAAGTTATTTCGTAAATGTAATAAGTAATCTTGTGCCATTACATGTAAGATGTTTCATATTCTAAATTTTTAAAAATTTATTGTTCGTAGAATACATTTTGGGAGATTTCATATCTGATGTACAGGTAACCTAGAAGACAAAAATTTTCAAGCAATAAAATAAATTTCTAGAATTAATTGCTCATAAATTTCATATTTTATTTTTGTTGGTCATTGTTCGAAACTAGAAAGAGCGGGGGAAAAGAAAAAGAAAGGGGAAAATGATTATTCAAACAATAGAATAGTCTTTTCAATAGTTCATCAGAATCAACAAATTTAGAATCAAATCAGTGTTATTGAGAGGTTTGTCTCACTATTCCAACAACTCAACTCAAAGCCTTTTATAAGATGAAAGTAGTATGCACGTAAGCCAATCATATTTGATATGATGTAGCATATACTTAGTAATTTTATTTATTTATTAATAAAAAAATTTATTTATTAAAAGGCATTCTTCATTATCTACATGATGTTGTTATATTAAATGTGATAAACCCATAGTTTTGAGCAATGCTTTTAGAATCATGATGATGATCATGCTAATGTGATCTAAATTCTAGATAGCTCACAAACTAAAATCGTTCCTAATGTGGGATTGCTAAAAGGGATTAGTGACTTCAGATAGATTAGTACATACTTTGCTTGCTCTTAGGAAGAGGATGATTGATCTCATAATCATTTGTGTGGAGACACTAAAGCAAGTATGTAGGTGCTTATTGGAGAATAAGTTCACTGAACGTGACTCGCTAAAGGAATACCTAATGGAGTTTTACTTGCTTATAAATAGGAATTCTTTATGTGATAGTAGTACAAGTGATCCTTAGACTTGAGATCATCATAGTATCTTGTATATGATGAGTTATACTTTAACATTTTCCTTAAGACCCTAAGGGTATATCAAAGGGTATGATTGAGTATAATAAGTTGTACATGTAGATAAGTGAATGGTCAACAAAAAATCTACCACTTCTAGTGAAAAGAGTGAATGTCCTACGTGATTCGATAAATGACAATTCAAAAGTCTTTGGTCAAAGCAGAATAAAATTAGAAAGTTGTTTCTAATTTGTGTTATTTAGAGTTGTACATTTGAGAATTAAAATACATATAATCAAATAAAATAAGACTTGATAGTAATTTCATATCTTATATTTGATTGGGACATTGTATGGTAGAAGGATTGAATTGTACGGTAACTATTCACTGAAAGGTTCTTTTGTGATTAATGTTGAAATCTATATTATCTGGAAAGTCGTTAATCGCTAAGGGGGCTTACCCTTATTGTAGAATAAATATTATTTATTTAAATGAATTAAATAGTTTAATTTATTTATTTAAATAAGATTAGAATTATTCTAATTTATGTATTCACAACCGATTTAATATGGAGAACCTAAAGGGTCACACCGCAAAAGAAAAATATTTATTTAAGAAGTAAATGACATAATTGTAATAATAAGTTAAGTATATTTAATTTAATCTATGGCGATAGAATAAATTAAATAGCTTAATATTTATTATTTAATATTTTGAAAATATTAAATATAAATTAATAAAAAAAAGTCTTATTATTATATTTAATTCCTAAAAGGGTTTGAGAATTAATTAATAAAAGTACTCCCATAAATTCCTAATTAGATTAGTAGTTTAATTAATTAAAAGAGTTTAATTAAAATAAAACCATATTCCTAAACAGTTTAGGAGGGTTGCCTATATCTATAAATAAGAGGAGTCTTATTATGGATTGAGGTTAGACACACTTCCAATAGTTGGGAGAGTACTTACAATTTCTATAGAGATAGAAACTAGGGTTTTGCTAACACCCATTTTCTTGAATACATATTATTCCTTGGTGGATCTCCTCTAGAGGCCAAACACTTAGGTAGCTAACGTTGATCAAAGGAATGAATTTAATCGGTGAATTTCAAGGAGAACACGAAAGAATTTGGAGTTGAACTTGTACCCGAGGAAGCACGGTTCTACGAGGGTATAATTCTTATTCTCTATCTCTTTTGTTTAATTGATAATTGAGCACAAGGAAAGATCATGGTGATGGTTTGTATAAAATTTTAAAATTCGATTTTATCGTGCTTCCGCTATATTTGTGTAATTTGATTGCATGCTCGCGTTATAAACAAACCTAACATAAGACTCCCTTCGTCTTATGAAAAGAGCAATTTTTTCCCTAACCAATTTGTAAAATCTTAAGAAGCAAGTATTTAGGTGCAGTGTTACTTGTTAAGGATACTAATGTCATTATACACAATGGCATTAATGTAATAAGTAGTTAAGGACTATTTGTACTGTGTTAGTTATAAACTAATGTACTAAATGTACTCAAGTAGACTAATTTCATTATTAAGAAATACTCTCTGTTTTAGCTGTTCTTCATATTCTAATATGGTTTCAGAGCCTGAAAGAGATTTAGGGTTTCTTTTCACTTTTCTTCTCTATATTTCTTTCAGTTCTTCATAAAATCAATTGAATCTATAGTCAATTGATTCCTTGCACTATTTCGCATATTCGGTAGTAATCAGCATTTGTAGAATTGAAGTGATTGATTGCTCACAATATTAATCTCCTTGTTCGTGAATACATCATCAAATCTATTAAAAATGACTTCTTCCTTTCAAAATAATACTTTTGCGAATGTTGTTGCTGGTAGTGATGGATCTGGTGGACATGGGGCTGGAGGTTCTGGTAGTTTAGGTGTAGCAACTATTATCAGTGATTCTCTGCATCCATATTTTCTATAGACCTTAGATCATCCAGGTATGATGCTTGTTAATCAGCCTTTAGCTGAAGCTAATTACAGTCAATGGAAAAGGTCCATGACTATTGCTCTCTCAGTAAAACTTAAACTAGGGTTATTAAATGGTACATATTTGGCACTAAAACTTGATTCTCCTTATTTACCACACTGGAATAGGTGCAATGATATGGTAATTTCATGGTTGTTGAATTTTGTTTCCTTAGAAATCAGAAACATCATAGTCTACTTGCCTACTGCTAAGAGTATTTGGGATGATTTGGCTGTTAGGTTTACCCAAAGTAATATACCTAGACTCTTTCAGTTAAGAAAAGATCTAACATCTTTAACTCAGGGCAACAAGAACATAACCACATACTTTACTACATTTTGGTCCATGATGGATGAACTTGACAATCTTATTTCCATTCCTAAATGTACTTGTAAAGTATGTACTTATGGTGCCTCTTAACAATTGATTGAGTGTGAGCAAACTCTCAAAGTTACTCAATTTCTTATGGGGCTGAATGATCATTTTACTACTGTAAGAGGACATATTCTTATAATGCAGTCTTTACCCTCTCTAAGTCAAGTGTATGCCTTACTTCTGCAAGAGGAAAAATAGAGGGAGTGTTCTCTTCATACAATTGTAATACTTGAGAATGTTGCTCTACTAGCCAAACACTTTCCCTCTCAGTTTGGAGCACATCAGTTTGGTCTTGCTAAAGGGAATGGAAATTTTAAGAAATCTCAAAAATCTGGTCTCAAATGTGACCATTGTCATAACAGAGGGCATATGAAGGATAAGTGTTTTCTACTTCATGGTTATCTACCTTGGCAACCACAATCCAAATTAGCCCAATCTACTGTGTTTCATATGTATGGTTCTTATAAAATAGCAGCCTATGCTACTACAAGCGCTAATGGAATTGTCTCTTCTCAACCTATTGACTTCTCTCATTTAGAGATGACCAAAGGATCTATTTCCAACTGTGCATCCACTCTTTTCAAGTCTGAACAAGGTTCTGAAGGATCAGGCAGTAATTCTTCTTTTACACCATCTCAATGTCAACAAATAATGTAGATGATTCAACTTGGTCTAAAATCTTCTACTCTTTTGTCAACTGAAAATCATCTTGCAGGTAATAGTTTTCCATTCTCATCTACTGTCTCTTCTGTCTGTCTAAATGTTCATACTAATACATCTAAATGGATCATTGACTCTAGTGTTACTGACCACATTACTCCATATCTTCATTTACTTGAGCATCCTGTTGTCTTGTCTGCTAATATTCATTTACCTAATGGCCAAACATCCATTATTTCACATATTGGTACAGTGCATCTTTCATCTGATATTGTCTTACATAATGTTTTGTGTGTTCCAGATTTTCATTACAATCTCATTTCAGTTTCTAAATTTACTAAGGATAACCATTGCAATATGTTATTCTTGTCTAATCAATATATTTTGTAGGACCTGACTTTGAAGAGGGGGAAAGGGATTGGTAGACAAGAGAATGGTTTGTTCATCTTGTACAAATCAAACTTGACTTCCTTGCCTCTTTTTCCACCTTCTATGAGCCTGGTATATTCAAATACTGCATCTGTTGCCTCTCCTACAACTACTGTTATTTCTAAAGTTGGCAATAATATAGATTTGTGGCATGCTAGATTGGGGCATGTCCCTCTAGCTGTTTTACAGTCATTGCATTTAAATTGTAATTCTACTACTCTTTCTAATTGTGATGTTTGTCGTTTGTCCAAACAAACAAGACTTCCCTTTTCTACTAGTCATTCTGTGAGTTTGTCTATGTTTGATCTATTACATTGTGATGTATGGGGTCCCTATAAGCATAAAACTCATACAAATTGTTCTTATTTTCTTACTATTGTGGATGATTTCACAAGATGTACTTGGACTTATCTCTTTCATAGTAAACATCAAGTTGCTTCTATTCTCAAGAATTTTATTAATCATGTTCATACTCAGTTTAATCACAATGTCAAGGCTATTAGATCAGATAATGGCACATAATTTAATGAGCTTGCTCCTATTTTTTTCATCTTAGTATTATTCATCAAACTTCTTGTGTTTACTCTCCACAACAAAATGGTGTTGTGGAAAGGAAGCACCACCATCTTTTGGACATTGCTAGAGCTCTTAGATTTAATGCTCGTGCCTATTCATTTCTGGGGAGATTATCTCCTAACTGTTACATATTTGATCAATCGATTCCTTATTAAAGTTCTAAACAATAAAACTCCATATGAAATGCTGCTTGGTTCTGCCCTTTCTTATTATCATCTTAAAGTGTTTGGTTGCTTGTGTTATGCTTCAACCATAGCTCATAACAGAGATAAGTTCTCTCCCAGAGCAATTGATGAGTGGGTTTTATACCTATAATTTGAGTTATTTTGACTTGATAATTTGTGAGTTTTCGAGTATTTTCTATTCATATTTATGTGTTTTTGTGTTTTATGTAGGAAATGAAGTTAAAAATCATTTGGTTGCATTTTAGTCAAATTGGAGAAGCATTGTAATTTTTAGCTTTTAGAAAAGTTGACCTCCGGAGCTTCAATGCAGGTTTGGATTATGTTTGAGTTTCGGAATGTGAAAATGGTCTTAATGATGTTGTAGAGGACATCTCAAGCTTTTTAGAAAAGGTATGGTTTGCAAAAATTCAAGTTTGTTTGGATCTCCAAGCAATGTGTCAAAGTAAAACTAGTTGGATTCCTATTCGGACTATAACTTTTTATCCGGGAAGAGTTACGGGATGAGCCACTTGTCAAATTGAAGAGCACGAAATATTCTACAATCTGGTGTATAACACGGGGCACTGGAGGACAGAGAGCAAACATGTTTTTGCTGAGTTTTGCTATCCCATTTGACTTGGGTCTTGCCATATTGATTCCTAATTGGATTAAATGTCTACCAAGCTACATAGAGGTTATAAAAACACATTAAAAGTCCAAGATCAAGGAGATCTTGCTACTTTTTTCTAACCTTAGAATTGAATAAGGATTGGAGGCTTGAAGCAAGAGATTATCACGAAGGAAAATCAAGATAGGAGGCTAAGGCGGATATCAAAGATTGCTTCAAAAGAGTTTTTTCTTTCTTCTTTTATCTTTTTATTTTGTAATTCTTAGATTATGGTTTACTAGTGAATTGTGGTTATTAATTCAATCGTGAACTAATTTCTTTTTAAGATTACAATGAAACTTATTGTGTAGCTTTTAGTGATATGCTTCCTTGTTAATTATTGTTAACTTTTATGGGATTGCCTATTATGATTTATGATTAAGTGCTTAATTATCTGATCAATAATTACCGTTGTAATCTATATGAACTCGAGAGATGGATTATAGATTTAGACCTAATCATAATATCATGTGATTGTGTTTTCTGCATGGTGATGGAATTCATAATTTGTGTCTAGGATAGAGATATACCTATACGCTGCATGTAATTTGAAAGACAACCTGAGCTTTAAATCTTTTTAAATTGTAATTCACATAGAGATATAGTGAATTAGTTAACTAGGGTGTTCACCTTAATTCTATCATTTCTGGATGTAAGTTCATTCATTTATGATACATCGAGAGATAGTTATAAATATTGATGAGTTCTTGATTAACAATCTGAAATAGTTAGCATAACTTAACAGGAAGTGTATTAATTCAAGTGAAATATTAAGAAAAATTGTAATTTTAAGCCATTTTATCTGAATTCAATTCTTGGTAGTTAGTAATGTGTTCTTATTTTATGTGGTACCTGTGCGTTTTAGGTTATTAAATTTGCATTTTAGTTAGTATGTTTTTAGGATAGGTAAGCAATCGCGAGTAGATGTGGAACTGATGATTAGGTTGAAATTGTAATCTTTGAATGATCTTGAAATTTTGCTCCAGTTATCGTTTTAAGAAAATCTCTGAGGCCATTGTTCAAATTCATATGGATTCATTGCTTGAGTAATTTCTTGTTAGAATTCAGTTGTTTTAGTTTTGTTCATAGTGTTTTGCTTGAGGACAAACAAAGATTCAAGTTTGGGGGTATTTGATGAGTGGATTTTATACATATAATTTGAGTACTTTTGACTTGATAATTTGTGAGTTTTCAATTATTTTCTATTTATGTTTATGTGCTTTTGTGTTTTTATATAGGAAATGAAGTTGAAAGTCATTTGGTTGCATTTTAGTCAAATTAGAGAAGCATTGTAATTTTCAGCTTTTAGGAAAGTTGACCTCCAGAGCTTCAATGGAGGTTTGGATTATGTTTGAGTTTCGGAATGTGAAAATGGTCTTAATGATGTTGTAGGGGATGTCTCAATCTTTTCAAAAAGGTATGGTTTGTAAAAATTTAATTTTGTTTGGGTCTCCAAGCAGTGTGTCAAAGTAAAACTAGTTTGAGTTGGATTCCTATTCTTACTAGTGAGCTTAATATGGCCATAACATTTTATCCAGGAAGAGTTACGGGACGACCCAACTGTCAAATTGAAGAACACAAAATTTTCTAGAATCTGGTGTATAGCGTCGGGGCGCTGGAGGAAAGAGAGAAAACAAGTTTTTGTTGAGTTTTGTTATCCTATTTGACTTAGGTCTTGCCATATTGATTCCTAATTGGATTAAATGTCTACCAAGCTATATAGAGGTTATAAAAATACATTAAAAGGATGAGACCAAGGAAATCTTGCTACTTTTTGCTAACCCTAGAATTGAAGAAGGATTAGAGGCTTGAAGTAAGAGATTATCATGAAAGAAGATCAAGATAGGAGGCTAAGGATGATATCAGGGATTGTTTCAAAAGAGTTTTTCCTTACTTTTTTTATCTTTTTATTTTGTAATTCTTGGATGATAGATTACTTGTGGATTGTGTTTATTAATTCAATCATGAATTAATTTCTTTTTAAGATTATATATAATGGAACTTATTGCGTAGCTTTTAGTGATATGCTTCCTTGTTAATTATTATTGACTTTTATGGGATTATCTATTATGATTTGTGATTAATTGCTTAATTGTTTGATCAACAATTATTGTGGTAATCTATATGAACTCGAGAGATGGATTATAGATTTAGACTTAATCATAATAGTATGTGATTGTGTTTTCTGCACGGTGATGGAATTCATAATTTGTGTCTAGGATAGAGATAAACATATACGCCGCATGTAATCTGAAAGAGAACATAAGCTTTAAATCATTTTTAATTGTAATTCACATAGAGATATAGTGAATTAGTTAACCAGGGTGTTCACCTTAATTCTATCATCTGTGGATTTAAGTTGATTCGTTTATGATACATCGAGAGATGGTTATAAATATTGATGAGTTCTTGATTAACTATCTGAAATAATTAGCATAACTTAACAGGAAGTGTATTAATTGAAGTTAAACATTAAGAAAAATTGTAATCTTAAGCTTTTTTATCTGAATTCAATTTTTGGTAGTTAGTAATGTGTTCTTATTTTATGTGGTACTTGTGCGTTTTAGGTTATTAGATTTGTATTTTAGTTAGTATGTTTTTAGGATAGGTGAGCAATGGTTTGATTTGAATTTGATTATGGCCAAGGATAAGAAAAATTGTGATTAATTTTTTTTAGCTCATGGAAAATTGAAAAGCATGCTTAGTTTATATTTCGACTTATTAGTTGGTTTTACATTGTTTATGATCTTTTTGCACTTCAAAGCACAAATCCATATGTTTAGCTAGTTGGGGGCTTAAAAAAATAAAAATGGCTATATGTTTATGAAAGATATCATTGAAACTTTAGAAACTTATTTAAGCAATATTTGAAGTAGAAATTTAGGCATTAACATAAGTTTGTGATAAATCTTGGATTACTAAAAATTTTGAAAAATTAGAACCTTCCTGAGTTGGAATGATGAATCATGTGGTGGGTTGAGAAGGAGCGTAAAACGCGTTCACCCATAAACACAGGCACGAGAAGGAGCGTAAAACGCACTCGTGGGAGAGATAGCGAGATAGAGCGTAAAACACACTCGTTTAAAAGAAAATAAGAGGGAGAGCATAAAATGCACTCACTAAAAAGGAAAAATAAAATAAAGGGAAAATTGTGTTTTAAAATACTTGGGAAGGATTCAAGTGTGTTTAAATGTGCGAATTATCCTTTTGATCCTTTAAATTTTATGTTTTGTCTTTATTAGCCGAGATTGATGTGAAAGTTAGTTTATAGAGTTGATTTGAAAATATTTTATGAGTGTTTGATTATATAATCTTATGTGAGTCATGGCTAGTTGAACATCTGGATGCACACAGATTAGGTTGAAATCGTAATCTTTGCATGTTCTTGAAATTTTACTTGAGTTATCGTTTTAAGAAAATCTTTGAGGCCATTGGTCAATTTTATATAAATTCATTGCTTGAGTAGTTTCTTGTTAGAATTCAGTTGTTTTAGTTTTGTTCTTAGTATTTTGCTTGAGAACAAACAAAGATTCAAGTTTGGGGGTATTTGATTAGTGGGTTTTATACTTATAATTTGAGTATTTTTGACTTGATAATTTTTGAGTTTTCGAGTATTTTCTATTCATGTTTAATGTGATTTTGTGTTTTTATGTAGGAAATAAATTTGGAAGTCTTTTGGTTGCATTTTAGTCACATTGGAGAAGCATTGCAATTTTCAACTTTTAGAAAAGTTGACCTCCGGAGCTTCAATGGAGGTTTGGATTATGTTTGAGTTTCGGAATGTGAAAATGGTCTTAATAATGTTGTAGAGGACGTCTCAAGCTTTTTAGAAAGGTATGGTTTGCAAAAATTCAAGTTCGTTTGGGTCTCCAAGCAGTGTGTCAAAGTAAAGCTAGTTGGAGTTGGATTCCTGTTCGGACTAGTGAGCTTAAAATGACCATAACTTTTTATCCGGGAAGAGTTACCTATCAAATCGAAGAGCACGAAATTTTCTACAATCTGGTGTATTACACTGGGGTGCCGGGTTAGAGTGTCGGGGCGCTGGAGGACAGAGAAGAAACGCGTTTTTGTTGAGTTTTGCTATCCTATTTGACTTAGGTCTTGCCATATTGATTCCTAATTGGATTAAATATCTACCAAGCTACATAGAGGTTATAAAAACACATTAAATGGCTGAGATCAATGAAATCTTGCTACTTTTTACTAACCCTAGAATTGAAGAAGGATTGGAGGCTTGAAACAAGAGATTATTACAAAGGAAGATCAAGATAGGAGGCTAAGGAGGATATCAAAGATTGCTTATGTAAAGCCCCCAAATTCGGGTCCCTTGAACTCCAGACCTGGTGCGTCACGATACATCATCTTCATATATATTCTATAAACTAACGCGAAATATATAAACATACATTGTTTATTTCAAATGATTCTACAACATTTTTTAAGGTCTATAACCTTAACTTAATACATAACTTCAATAACTAAAAAGGTTTACAATATCATTTGCATATGATAACAAAATAGTTAAATGTTCCTATGGAACTATTCTCCAATTTTGCCCTTGACTTTATCCTTCTTCGAACACTTGGTCTTAACTAAAATATTATCATGATATAGCAAGAGTGAGCAACTACTTTGCTCAGCAAGTTTAAATACAATAAAGATATATCATGATTGAAAGAAAGAATAAGCTTTCGAATTTTCAATAATATATAATTAGTGTGAAAGAGTATGAATCGAAGTTCAATACTTGAATAACTGAATCAATAATACTGAGTGGCCAACAGTAACCATGAACAAATACATTGGTAATGAAGGTGATCAGCCTTTCATACCCAATAAACATATAATACTTGCACTAAGTGCGAATAACAATAATTGTCATGGATGTGGAATAATTGACAATAATTAAACCACTAGCATGTTTGAAACATAATAACTCGAGTTTGAGTTAGGAAACTTGCAATAACGTAAGAAGTTTAGGGTTAGGAACTTGCATTGTCCGTCGATTACTGCTACGCAATCTAATTTAATCTCTTATGAAAGACCTGTCATTTATAAGATTGATCTTTCAATCAGCATATCATATCTTAACTCATAATAAATTATCAAACATTTAGCCGCATAATCAAACATTAGATAATTCCTTAACTTATTAGTAATATTATTGTCCTTTGATAATATTTCAATCTCTTTATCATCATCTTAAAACTCTCGTCTAATATTATTAATCATTTAGTAATATTTTAATTCACTTCTTATTATTAATCACTTAATAACAACTTAGTCACTTACAAATATTATTAATCATTTAATAATATTCTAATTGCACTTTAATAATATTATTAATCATTTAATAATATTCAACTCATTATCTAATATTATTAGTCATTTAATAATATTTAAATCACTTCTTAATATTATTAACCATTTAATAATATTTTAATCAATTACTAATATTATTCATCCTTTAATAACATCTTACTCATCTCATAATATTATTAATCATTTAATAATATCTTACTAATATTATTAATCATTTAATAATATTTTAATCATTTATTAAACTCATAAATAATTTAATTTAATTGTTTATTCATTACTATATCTTTTATCTTTAACAAACATAAAATGTCATACACATAATATTTTACTGAAAATAACTAAAATGCCCTTATAAAATCTAAACATATCATATTAAAGGCCATTTATCAATAAAATCATATTTACTTACTTTTTAACTTCATTTAACTTAGTTTTCTCATTTATTCAAAACCTAACCAAAGGCATGAAAAATACCAAAACATTTTCAAAATGTTTTCTTTTCTGAAAAATATCAGTATATGATATCCTCATGAACATATATATTTTTCTGGAAGTTTTCAATTTCATTTACTATTTTTAAATGGTCCAAAACAGTCAGAATTTGCACCGTTTATCATAAATTATTTCTTTCTCCAAAAATTACAAAATTTGAAGGGTTAGCTCTTGTTATAAACATCTATCTCCAGTAAAAACTTTATAATTTTTTGGAGTTACACAGAAAAAGTTATTTCGGTCCACTTTTAAAATAACATGTTCTTATAAAAGTCATAACTCTTATTCTATACATCAATAAAATACTTTCTTTGGACGAAATCTTCATAACTTGGCATATTAAATACCAAATTCGTCCAAAATTTTTAAAGCAAATAAAAAGGATGAAACTGCCATTTTTCAAAATTGGCCTGAAATAGTTTATTTCCTTTTTCTTCACAAGCTGGACTGTTCCGACCAAAACAGCTTTCAAGGCTTGAAAAATCAACATTTTTGAGTGCTACCACTTGGGTTTAAAAGTTAACTTATATATCTAGCACCTCTCTTTGACGGATCACAAAAAGAAGGTGTAGATTTCAAATGGTACTCATTCAAAGTAGCTAAAAGCTAGGGTTTTCTAACTTTTTTTAAAACGAACTAGTTTTCTTTTCTTTTCTTTACAAACAAATCTACATCCAAAATAGTAAGATCTATACATAACATACAATAAAACATGTATTTCAAGTGTTCAAGAGTCCAACATCATGAACTCGTTATTTAACAAAAAAAATCAAAACAAATTACATAAAACTAAATAAGGTTTTTAGTTTTTTTTATACCTTGATCTTATTGTTCTTCTTCCTCTACTTCCACAATATATTACAAAGCTAGATGATATGAGAAAACTTGCATTCCTCTTTCCTCTATGTGGCTGTCGAATCCCTTCTCTCTCTCTACCTTTTCTATTTTCTCTCTTAGCTAATTAGAAGGAATGAGAATAAAATTATTTGTAAATGTGTTGGAGACTATATATATTATTAGTAAGAGTATATACATACACCTCTTATATGTATGTATTATCTCCCAATATCTTGTCCTCTCTCTCTAATATCTTTGCTTAACTTGCATATCTTGGCAAAGTAATGTGGCCAACTAACAGAGTGACACCTAAGGGAGTTGGTGACCAAACTTGAAATTTTTTTTTCCAACATGTGCTATATACTCCCTCCTCTATCCGGTTATACCCCCCTTTTCTTTCCATTTTTGGTTTAATTTTATTTGTCATATTTGCTTAATAAAAAGACTTAAAAGTCCTTCCCAAGTTGGGCTAAGTTTTGGGCTATCAATAATTCATTTGGGCTCCCTAATTGCTTGGGCCATGTATTAGCATAGTCCAATACTTTTATTTTTACATTAGCCTAATTATTTAATTAGGGTTTCTAATCTACTCATTTTGGACTTTAACTAATTACTCATGTAAATTTAATTATATAACCCGATTAAACTTGCTTTAATTAGGTTAATATAATTTAATAAGTTGAAATAAATAAAATAAATCTCTTAAGTTAGTTTACTAGTGTATATTTTAAATACTAGAAATCTTCAACAAATATAACCATTAGGTTATTTAATTCTCCTACCTAACATATAATTAGGTTACTATACTTTCCTTTTTAATGCTCATTATAAGTATACACTTATATATATATATATATATATATTTATTAAATCACATACTCCACATAATTCACATAAATCACAAAGTATTTGTTAGTTTCTAGAGGTACAAAAGATATCTAGAAGGGGTGTTGAATAGATACTTTGAAACTTTTTAACTCTTTTTCTAAAAGACTTGATTAATGAACAAGTTAATTAAGCACAGCAGAATATACGATTAATTTTAATCCCCCTTAAAGATAGAACAATTATAGCAGATATGATAAGGCAGTGATATAACAGTTATAGCAGTTATGGAGTGCAAAAAAAGAGAGAATGAAAGACACTAGACTTTAAGTGGTTCAAAGAACACAAGACTCCTACTCCACTGTTCTACTCCTTGAGTAGCAAATCTACTAAGGATATCTTTACAACTTGAATCACTAAGATTCCTTCAAGGCCAGCAGCCTCAGAACACCAGTACACTAAGTACTCTTCAAAGCCTGCAGCCTTGGAACTCTGTAGACTAAGACCCCAGCCTTAAAATCTCTTGTACCCTTCAGTACTCAATAAGTCCATCAGACTTGACTTTGGTTGGTCACCTGTTGACCCTTTCATTTGATTAAGAGTGTTTGTTTTATTACTACTAAGTTGCTTGAAGCATATGGTCTGATGAACTCAGTAGTGAAGCAAGATATTTGTCTTTGATCATAGAGTGGTACTTTAACAGATTTTTTAGTCGTACTTGCGTAATTGGTTTCTTCAATTTATTTTCCTTATATCGATGCCTCTAAATTCTTCTATTGAATATGAGATCGTTGCATCTGATATTTTTGTTGAGACCTGTTGCTGAACTTAGAAATAGTTTATTCCTTGTTGTGCGCGGTAGTGGGGTGAGTCAACATCCATTATCTTGCTCCAAGATGGTGGTCAGGATAGTGCTCTAAATATCTGTAAATTTTAACTGTTTGTTCCCCCACTGACTTTGATTCTTCGTTCAGTTTAATTAAGTATTCAGCAACTGTCTTGGGCAGGTCATTCTACTGATCAGTCAATATGGGCAACGTAGAATATCAAATTCAGTTCTTGAATGTTTGTCTGAATGAGGATCTTAGAGTTTTTGGCTGACTGAACGATCTTCTGGTGAGACTTGATTTCTTGTAGACGTTCATGGTGATCTTTCATGTTGCGTTTAGATCACTTAGAGACAGTATCAAAGTTTAGCTCCTTTATCTTCTTAAGAACCGTCGTCTTGCTAATGCAGATGTGACTCTACGATCGATCTTGACTGATGATAGAATTAACTCTACGATCTGCCGAGTCACTTGCGTTTGTCTGGCCAAGTTTCATTCTACGTCTGCCTGGTCCAACTCTACGATACCGAGAGAGAGCTTTGTGGCTGACCGAGCTTCACTTTATGTTAGCCTGGTTCAACTCTACGATGCCGAGAGAGAACTCTGTGACTGACCGAGCTTCACTCTACGTTAGCCTGGTCCAACTCTACGATGCCGAGAGAGAACTCTGTGACTGACCGAGCTTCACTCTACGTTAGCCTGGTAGACTCTGCGCATCTTCAAACTATTTGAACTCCAAGTAGGCTAACTGCTCTACGATCCTTTACTGGATGATGACTTGTGTAGGACTCAACGATCAGTCTAGCCTTTGCTTTTTACATATATCAATTCAGCTCATAAGATCAACCTAACAAGTTTGATATTTTCTATCTAAGTCCTTGTACATTAAATCTTTGTAAGGACTTTATATTTCAGCTACTAAAACACGTATATATTAGTATTACAACATCAAATTAAAACATGTGATTCCTAACAATCTCGCCCTATTTGATGTTGACATAAACTAGTAGATTTGAATCATCTCATCAATTCTAATACAATTGTTTATAAAGATAAATGTGTTTTATAGTACAGTAAGCAACTGTATTTCTAGATAAAATCATGAATTTTATTGATGAACATATGAATATTACAATAAATGATAGTTACATCAATAAGGAGAAAGAAGAAAAAAAACATGCTTTCAGACCTTAGTTCCTACCTCTTCCTCTTGATACTCTCTTTTTGATTCTTGGAGGATTTGTCCGCTCATAAGCCATTCTTTGTCTGTGCCTTTCCCTGCCTTCTTCAGTCATATGTTGGAATTCTTTAACCTGCTCTTGACGGAGTCCAGATGATGGCCTATGACTTCCTTCTTCACTATAGTGGTGAGTCCCATGCAAATGGCGATTCAAGAGAGCAGGATCTCCTGATGGTATGCGTACTCCAGTGGTGGTTACATCAGGTTGTCTTCTAAGGACTTCACTCCTTATTAGAATAGCATTGACTGGCCCTGGCTCATCATTAGGATTGGATGGTCTCCTTCTCTGTTCCTCCCCACTTTTACTTGATTCTCCCCTATTCCCCTTATGACTATTCTCCCCCTTTATGTCAGCATCCAGGGTTTGAACATCTTGAGATAATTATTGCACTCCTTGCACTAGTTCTTGCATTTGCGAGCGAGACTGAAGAATGTCATTTCGGTTTTCTTGGACCATTTCTTCAGTCTGTATTCTTTGGTGATGGATCATAGCCAAGGTTGCATCAGTGTGTTGCATTTGCTGAAGGGAGGCTTCCTTGAAATGATGAATAGAGTCTCAAAGCTCAAGGATGCGATCATTTGTGGCCTTGTTGGATTGCTCAACCACTTGTTGGAGTGATATGGCTGTGGCTTTGTGTTTGGCAATTTCATCATGATAAAGTTGGTCCCTTTTGTCGATGCCAGCCATTAATTCCTTGACTATCTCTCTTAGTCGTTTGGTTAATTCAGTGCCTAGGCTATTGGTATGGGTGTTTACAGCATTAATCAATGTGTCAAGCCTTCTATGGATGGCAAGGGAGTTTGCCTCAAGGTTTTCCTCTATATCTCGAGCCATACCGACTGTGAGATCAGTTAATTCATCTGTAGTGGGGATGAGGTTGATGCGCTCAAGGATCTGTTTGATCTCAGGAGCGGAGTTACCCTTAGGTTCTCTTTGGAGATTGGTAAGAGCAATGGCAATATCAATATATTCATTTTTAGAGGAGGAGGAGGGAATATCAAACTGGGTTGTTGGAGTTTTGATCTGCTGAGTGTGAGAGGGGATAGACAAATTATCAATCGTAGGGTCATCACACTCTACGATCACGGAGTCGATCGTAGGGTGAGATGACTCTACGTTTGGAGTTTGGGGGTTCAGCTGAGCATCTATTATAGTGTTTAGGAGGTCTACGACTAAAGATTGTTGTTCGTTTGGTGCCTCACTCAGAGAGTTTTGAGACCCTGTGATGGAAATTGGTTTCTTGGGTCAGGGATGACCTCAATCCATCTGGGTAATTCACCAAACAGATAGAAGATTGTCGATGGAGTATGATTGAGTTTGAAGGATAAAGGAATAAAGTATACCTTTTGCTCGTTAGTATGAGATGAACTATTGGTGAGAAACTTCTGAGCAAAGGTACCATTTCTTGGAAATTCTTGGGCAAGCACTGAGATTGCTGGGTAAGTCTTGAAGGCGCAGAACATGTGATCCGAAGAATTTAGGATTATAGCCTGGTGAAAGGACATCCTTGGTAAGTAGGTGAATAAACATTTATAATTGATGTGCCTTTCTTCATTTCTGCCTTCAACAATGATTTCCAGACGTTCATCTTCACTCTCATCACTTCCTTCATCACTGATCTCTACAACTTCAACTTCCTCAACCATTTTTTCTTCTTCAGGTTCAATTACTTGAGGGGTTGAGTAGGTTTCATTATGAACTTCTAATAGCTCCTCCTCAACCTGAGCGTAAACTTGCTCAGGAGCTGTAGGAATCTCCCCCTCAGTTTGATCCTTGTTTGTTTCACCAGCTTCTTGACACTCCCCCTCAGCAGGGATTTCTACTCTTTCTGATGCGGTTGGGTTTCCTTCCACACTATCAGCTGTAAATTGATCAGAGGACATTAGCCTTCTTTCTTCGTCCTTGATCCGCATCATTGTTTCTGTGAGCTCCTTTTGAGCTACAGTCATTAACCTTTTCTTTACTTTCTTTGGCTTGGGTTCAGTAACCTTTTTAGCCATTTCTTCAAGTTCTTCTTGATTCTCTGGTGTGCCAGCCACCCTAGCTACCACCCACTCTTCAGCAACATCTTCAATGTTCGGCTGACCAGCCTCATTAGTAGTATTTTCAGCTCTTGCGATCGTAGGGTTGGGATCTTCAACGATCGTAGGGAGGCTTTTCTTTGAGCTGTGTTTTCCCTTCTTATGATACACCTTAATCATATGTGTATTTTCATCAGATGCTCCTTCTTTTTGCTTTTGCTTTCTTTTCTTCATTGGTGATTATTCTGTAGGCAGAGCTGGACTTTCTGGCTCTTAGGAATTCTTATTTGTTGATCCTTGAGGTTCATCCTCCATTTGGGACACTTCTTTAGCCTTTCTCTTCCCTTTGTTCTTTTTGCTCAGGGTTATTGGTTCCTGATTTACTTCTTCAGAGTCTTCAATGACTAACAAGTTTCTCATTAGGGGCCTCTTTGCTCCACTTGTCCGTCCACTGGATTCAGACTGGATTATCCTCAAGTTTTCTACTGGATTTCTCTTCCAGTTTACAAACAGCTTCTTTATGATCTTCTTGTTGGGGTTGAGGGTTTCACCTTCATTATCCTCAATTTTGTCACCAAGTGCGGATTGCAGAAGGATGTTTATGAATCTTCCATAGAACATTTTCTCGCTGCCCTTGGATTTCTCAGTACTTAGAACTCCGTTGCCAATCCATTCCATTAATAGGGCTCCGAAGTTGATGTCGATTTTGAAGACGATTTGCAGTCATGATTTTCAGTTGAAGTTCACTGACTGAATCATGAGTTGTATCTTTGCAAAGGATACACTTTCCCACAATAGCAGTGAGAAATTCATACTTTTGGGGAAACTCTTTCTTCTTTAAACCTCTTAACTTAGGATTGTCCTTGTGATGCATTTGCTTTAGCCTTGTTGCTCTATCGATGCACCTTAAAGAGGTGAGGCCTTCAGTGTTGAAACCTAGGGCTAGATTGACTTCTGACGAATTGAATTGAATGGATGTGCCCTTTACCTTGGTGGATAAAATACCATCAGCATATTTATTGTCGTAGAACTCTTTTACCAATTTAGAATAAATTCTCGTTTTGGTTTTAAAAGCCTCCTGTAGTCCAGAATGCTTTAGAAGAGAAATGACCTTCTGGTACTGCCTCTCAGCGTTGGAGAAATCGTCAAAATCTAGTTGTTGCCTGGAACGACTGGAGATGGTGCCATTATTGATTCCTAAAATAGAAACGAAAGTATATGAGTGTATGTCTGTATTTTGAATAATTAGGGTTTTGGCGAGAGGGAGAGATGATTGAAATTTTGAAATCAGAATGCGTAAACGAGTGGTAACTATTACGAACTAAATTTAAAAACTTCCCTCTTAATGATATGAGTGTGACACGTGTTTCGTTCTGAGTGAGGCATGTCTTCTATTTTGCGGGATAAGACCTTCTTGCCCTTAGCTCCCTCCGAGCTCTATAATTCCTCCTTGAGTCATTCTGACTCTACGAACGCTTGCCCACTCTACGATTGGTTCTTGTCCCACTCTACGAACAGGTTGTACTCTACGACTTCTTTTGTGTTTGGCTTTCATTTTGTAGAGTTAATCAGTTCCAACACAAAGTATCATGAATGTAAGTTTAACATTCCTAGTCCACTTATCAACATGTTAAACCTTGACTCATCCAATGGCTTTGTAAATACATCAGCAAGCTGGTTTTCGGTTGGAATATAGCTTAATGAAATGTTGTCATTTTGCACATGATCTCTAATGAAATGATATCTTATATCTATGTGCTTGGTTCTTGAGTGCATGACAGTATTATGTGTTATAGCAATAACACTAGTATTATCACAATGTACAGGAATAGATTTAAACTCAAACCCATAGTCAGCTAGCTAATTTTTCATCCAAAGAATTTGTGCACAACAACTGTCGACTGCAATGTATTCAGCCTCTGCTGTTGAGGTTGACACTGAGTTTTACTTTTTGCTAAATCAAGAGATAAGTCGACTCCCAAGCAATTGACATGTTCCACTTGTGCTCTTTCTATCAATTTTACAACCTGCATAATCAGCATCTGAGTATCCTATTAGATCAAAGGGTGACTCCTTAGGATACCAAAGTCCCAAGCTAGGAGTGCCCTTCAGATACCTGAAAATCCTTTTTACAGCCATTAAATGTGACTCCTTGGGATTGGCTTGAAATCTAGCACAAGTACAAGTAGCAAACATAATATCTGGTCTACTAGCTGTTAAGTAGAGGAGAGAGCCTATCATACCTCTGTATTGAGTAATATCAATAGTTTTACCTTTCTCATCTTTGTCAAGCTTAGTTGTAGGTGTCATAGGAGTTTTCATGATGGTGGCTGAATCCATGTCATACTTCTTTAATAAGTCTTTAATGTATTTGGCTTAGTTGATGAATATGCCTTCATCAGTTTGTTTCACTTGAAGTCCAAGGAAGAAGTTCAGTTCTCCCATCATGATCATTTCGAACTTGCTTTGCATTAGCTTGGCAAACCTTTCACATAACTTTTCATCAGTAAAACCAAAAATAATATCATCCACATAGATTTGAACTAGAAGTGATTTATCCTTGTATTTCCTCAGGAATAAAGTAGTATCTACTCTACCTCTAGTGAATCCCTTTTCAGTAAGAAAATTTGTAAGAGTTTCATAACATGCTCTAGGTGCTTGTTTTAAACCATATAAAGCTTTATCTAATGTATACACATAATTAAAAAAGGTTGGATTGATAAAACCTGGAGGTTGTTCCACATAGACTTCTTCTTGAAGTTCTCTATTAAGAAATGCACTCTTGACATCCATTTGGAAGACTTTGAATTTCATGTGAGCTGCATGGGCAAGGAATATTCTGATGGCTTCCAATCTTGCAACAGGAGCAAAGGTTTCATCATAGTCAATCCCTTCTTCCTGTGAGTAACCTTTAGTTACCAATCTTTCTTTGTTCCTTGTGATGACACCTTCTTCATCCATCTTGTTTTTGAAAACCCATTTGGTGCTAATGACTGGATGTTGTTTTGGCCTTTCAACTAGTCTCCAGACTTTGCTTCTTTCAAATTGGTTAAGCTCTTCTTGCATGGCCTCTATCCAACTTGAATCTCCTAATGCTTCTTCTACCTTCTTGGGCTCTATTTGAGAGAGAAAGCTTAGGTAGATGTATTCATTTTGAGTTATTGATGTTGTCTTTACTCTTGCATTAGGATCTCCAATGATAAGATCTTTAGTGTGATCCTTTGTCCATTTTCTCCTTCTTGGGACATCTGTTATGATGCTCTCTTATCTGAGTTCTTCTAGATTGACTTCAGGTTTAGGTCGTCGAGTCTCACTATCTGGTATTGTGAAATCTATGATTTCTTCTTCTCGCTCTATGTTTTCTGGTTCTAGCTCTTCATTCGTAGTGTCTAACTCTACGGTTTTTGATTCTGCAATCGTGGAGTTCTTTTCTGCACTTTCTTTGAGTAGAGCATCCTTCTTTATAGGTTCTAATTTGTCAAAGGTTATATGAATGGAGACTTCTACAGTTAGAGACTCTTTGTTGAATACCCTGTATGCTTTACTATCCATAGCATAACCAAGGAAGATTCCTTCATCTGACTTTCACTGGAATTTGGTCAAGTACTTCTTTCCATTGTTGAGAATGTAACACAGACAGCCAAATACACGAAAGTAGTTGATGTTTGGCTTTCTTCCTTTCCACAGCTCATAAGGAGTCTTCTTGAGAGTTGAGTGAACAAGAGATCTGTTTTGAGTGTAGCCAGCAGTGTTGACAGCTTCTGCCCAGAAATACTCAGGTAGATGAGCAGCTACAAGTAAAGTTCTTCCTGCTTCAATCAGAGTCCTATTCTTTCTTTCAGCTACTCTATTTTGTTGAGGAGTTCTTGGTGCTGAGAAGTTATGATTGATGCCATTTTATTCACAATATTGTTCCACCTCGGAGAAATAAAACTCTCTTCCATGATCACTTTTGATAGCTTTGATTTTCTCCTCTTTCTCATTCATAACTAGTTTGAACAGCTTGATTAGTTGAGAGTAGGTTTTATGTTTAGAGCTTAGAAAGAATGTTCATGTGAATCTGGTGTAGTCATCCACTACTACCAATGAATACCTCTTTCCTCCAAGGCTTGCAGTTGGGATAGGCCCAAATAAATCCATATGGAGTAACTGCAGGGACTTATCATTTGAGTTGACTGCTTTGCCTTTGAATGAGCTTTTTGTTTGTTTTCCAAACTGGCATACTTTGCAAGGTTTCTCTTTGATGATGTTGAACTTTGGCAATCCTGCTACAAGGTCTTTGGAGGCCAGTTTTGACATACTTTTGAAGTTTAAGTGAGACAGTCTTCTATGTCATAGCCAGGAGAGATCTCCAGAGGCTTTGGTAAGGAAGCATATTGTCTCATCATGACTTAGCTTAGTGACGTTGACAATATAGACATTTCCTTCTCTTGATCCTATCAGCTTCAATGAGTTGGTCCTCAAATCTCTGACTTGACATTGATTGTTCAGGAAGGTGACTTGATAACCTTTATCACATAGTTGGCTGATGCTGAGGAGATTGTGTTTTATACCTTCAACATATGCTACTTTGCTGAATGACATAGCACCATTCCCAGCTGAGTCATATCCTCTTGTTTTTCCAGAGTTGTTATCTCCAAAGATGACTGCAGGACCATCTTTTTCCATAAAGTTTGACAAGAGGGCTCTGTTGCCTGTCATATATCTTGAGCATCCACTATCAAGGTACCACATTGATTGAGTGGTGCTTTGAACCTACAGAAATGATTGACTTTCATTTTGGTACCCAAATTTGCTTGGGTCCATATTTGTTAGTAGCCTTTGGGACCCAGATCTGCTTGATTTTAGGTATTCTTAGTGCAGAATAGAAATCATTGAAATAGCATTTTGCTGCTTATGACCATATTTATAGCATGTATAACATTGAATATAGTTCCTTTTTATCTTGGGCATATGTGGATAGTGGTGGGCCACAGCTTTTTTCTTTTGGCTTATAATCCTTTTGCTTACACACAACTCTATGATTCATAGTTTTCATGGAGTTAAAGAGAACTCTACGTTTCTTGCCAGGTTGGTTCGTAGAGTGGGTTCTGTCAGACTCTACGATCCTTTGAGGCTTAAATGTAGAAGTTGACTTACTCTTTGATCTCTTGAATCCTAGACTTATGTGTGATTCAACAGAGTTTGAATAGCTTGGCCCTGCTGTTTGTGAGGATTTGACAAATACAATTCTCTTATTGAACTTAGAGGAACTATTGTGATTTGCTTCCATATATTTATCCACGGTAGGTTCTGAAGTGGAATTATAGAACCCCAAACTTGACTTGCTAGCCACAGATCTTTGGCTAGAGATCAGAGAATCCATAGACAGAGAAGACTTGTTCCATATTGAAATAGTCTTTTCTAATTCCTAAATCTTAGAGACTAGAATTAATTCTTTTTGAGTGTAGAGTTCATTTATCTGTTTCAAGTTAGCATTCTCAGCTTCAAGACTGGTGCAAGAGTTAGCAGTTCGTAGAGCAATTTCCAGCTCTATGATTGCTTTCTCTTTTTCCTCTTGAAGAAGAGAATGGTCTTTTGATAGAACCTTGAACATTTTCATATATTTATGCAGTTCTACGATGGAGTCATGCATTCCTTCTCTAAAATCATCAATAGTTAAATCAGGAGAGTAAAAATCAAATACCTCATCAACGTTGAATTCTTTAATTTTTCTTTCCTTGGCCATTAAGCATAGATTTGCTTTGTGTGGTTCCTCATCTTCATCTGACTCACAGTTTGAGTCATTTTCTAAGTCACTCCATGAACTCTCAGCTACAAAGCCTTTATCTCCCTTTTTGGACTTATGATGGCCTTTGGGGTTTTTCTTTTGAATGTGGGTTCTTCTTGCTCTTTCTTAATTCTTATCTTAGAGGTTTGTCACAGTTTGCAATGAAGTGACCTGGTCGTTTACAGTTGTAACATAAATCACTTACTTGTTCTTTATTACTGCTGTTGAATTTCCTTGATCTGTTGTTTCTGCTGATGAACCTTTTGAAGTGTCTGACTAGCATGGCAGTTCCTTCATCACTGATTTCTTCATCATCATTTGAGTCATTATCTGATTCATGGTTATCAACTTTCCTTGATGTGGATGCCTTAAGAGCAATTCCTTTTTCCTTCTTCTTTCCTTCTGACAATGTTTCAGCTCTTTGTGTTAGTTCCAATTCATAGGTGAGAAGGTTGCCATATAACATCTGCACAGTCATTTTATGGAGATTCTTTGATTCTCTAATGGCGGTGGTTTTGGCATCCCAGCTGCTAGGCAAGGCTCTCATGAATTTGATGATGAGATCTTTATTTGGATAGACCTTTCCATATGCTCGAAGAGAGTTGAGTTCTTATATGTGGAAATAATGTTTTCCCCAGAGATGTGGGCAAACATTTCATATTGCTGCGTGAGTAATGATTGTTTATTTTCTCTTACTTCTTTAGTCCCTTCATTCATGATTAGTAGTGCATCCCAAACTTCTTTTGTTGTTTGGCAGTTAACGATGTTTCCAAATAGCTCATCTTCTAGAGCCATGAATAAAATGTTTTTGGCTCTCTTGTCCAGCTGAACTGCCTTCTTCTCTGCAGCTGTCCAATCTTTTCTTAATTTGATTGAGACTTTGTTTGGGTCGTTAGTAGTTGGTGTTAGCTTTGTTGGTACGTAAGGCCCACTGATGACAACGTTAAATAGATCTTCATTTATGGCGTCCATGTAAGCCTGTATGTGAACTTTCCAGTTTGCAAATTTTTCTTTGTTGCAAAAAGGTGGTTTGTTTCCTCCACCTAGCTCAAAGCCATTTTGATTTGTGCCATTGATCTACTCGAGCTAGTTAAGCTTTCTTAGTTAGAACCTGCTTTCATAGCAATTATTAGTTCCATAGGGACAAAAGATATCTAGAAGGAGGGGTTGAATAGATACTTTGAAACTTTTTAACTCTTTTTCAAAAGACTTGATTAATGAACAAGTTAATTAAGCACAGCGGAATATACGATTGATTTTAATCCCCTTTAAAGATATAACAGTTATAGCAGATATGATAAGGTAGTGATATAACAGTTATAGCGGTTATGGAGTGCAGAGAAAGAGAGAATGAAAGACACAGGACTTTAAATGGTTCGGAGCACACAAGACTCCTACTCCACTGTTCTACTCCTTGAGTAGCAAATCCACTAAGGATATCTTTATAACTTGAATCACTAAGATCCCTTCAAGACCAGCAGCCTCGGAACTCCAGTACACTAACTATTCTTCAAAGCCTGTAGCCTTGGAACTCTGTAGACTAAGACCCGCAGCCTTAAAATCTCTTGTACCTTTCAGTACTCAGCAAGTCCATCAGACTTGACTTTGGTTGGTCACCTGTTGACCCTTTCACTTGATTGAGAGTGTTTGTTTTATTGCTACTAAGTTGCTTGAAGCATATGGTCTTATAAACTCAGTAGTGAAGTAAGATATTTGTCTTTGAACATAGAGTGGTACTTTGACAGATTTGATTTCTTTTGGTCGTACTTCCTTAATCGGTTTCTTTAATTTATTTGCCTTATATCGATGCCTCTGAATTCTTCTAATGAATATGAGACCGTTGCATATGATATTTTCGTTGAGACGTGTTGCTGAACTTAGGAATAGTTTATTCCTTGTTGTGCGCGGTAGTGGGGTGAGTCAGAATCCATTATCTTGCTCCAAGATGGTGGTAAGGATAGTGCTCTAAATATCTGTAAATTCTAACTGTTTGTTCCCCACTGACTTTGATTCTTCGTTCAGTTTAATTAAGTATTCAGCAACTGTCTTGGGCAGGTCATTCTACTGATCAGACAATATGGGCAACGTAGAATATCAAATTCAGTTCTTGAATGCTTGTCTGAATGAGGATCGTAAATTGTTTGGCTGGCTGAACGATCTTCTAGTGAGACTTGATTTCTTGCAGACGTTCATTGTGATCTTTCATGTTGTGTTTAGATCACTTAGAGACAGTATCAAAGTTTAGCTCCTTTATCTTCTTGAGAACTGTCGTCTTACTAATGCAGATGTGACTCTACGATCGATCTTGACTGATAATAGAATTAACTCTACGATCTGCCGAGTCACTTGCGTTTGTCTGGCCAAGTTTCATTCTACGTCTACCTGGTCCAACTCTACGATACCGAGAGAGAGCTTTGTGGCTGACCGAGCTTCACTCTACATTAGCCTGGTCCAACTCTAAGATGCCGAGAGAGAACTCTGTGACTGACCGAGCTTCACTCTACGTTAGCCTGGTCCAACTCTACGATGCCGAGAGAGAACTCTGTGACTGACCGAGCTTCACTCTACGTTAGCCTGATAGACTCTGCGCATTTTCAAGCTGTTTGAACTCCAAGTTGGTTGATTTCTCTATGATCCTTTACTGGATGATGACTTGTGTAGGACTCAATGATCAGTTTAGCCTTTGCTTTTTTACATATATCAATTCAGCTTATAAGATCAACCTAACAGGTTTGATCTTTTCTATCTAAGTCCTTGTACATTAAATCTTTGTAAGGACTTTACAATTCAGCTACTAAAATACGTATATCTTAATATTACAACATCAAATTAAAATATGTGATTCCTAACAGTATTTACTTCATTTATAAATAATTAATATTCTCATTAGGTCAGACATTTTATTCAATGTCTATTAAAACGCCTTTATTTAGTTTGCTATATTCAATATGCCATTTCCATTATTCTTGTATGATTAATTTAATTAATCATTCTCTCGTTTGGCAAAAATATAAATATCACATCACCCAGTATATACATATATACTTATATATATATATTATATATATATATATATATATATATATATATATATACACACGTTTAATCTAATCTTATAACATCTCTTCATTCAAAAAAATTTATTTCCTTAATAAATATTCCACATACATCATTATAAAATAATCTCTATATTCTTTCAAATATCAAACTGTATAGGTTCTTAAAAAAAATTAATCAGTCCTTTATTTTAAATCTAGGTTATTTAATCATTCAAGATTTTATTTATAAATCTTATAAATTTTCGGGTTGTCACATCTTCAAAAGATTTTTTTTTTCTTCTTTTATCTTTTTATTTTGTAATTCTTGGATAATGGTTTACTTATGGGTTGTGGTTATTAATTCAATCATGAACTAATTTCTTTTTGAGATTACAATGAAACTTACTGCGTAGCTTTTAGTGATATGCTTCCTTGTTAATTATTGTTGACTTTTATGGGATTGTCTATTATGATTTGTGATTAATTTCTTAATTTCCTGATCAACAATTACCGTGGTAATCTATATGAACTAGAAAGATAGATTATACATTTAGACATAATCATAATAGCATGTGATTCTATTTTCTGCATGTTGATGGATTCATAATTTGTGTCTAGGATAGAGATATAACTATACGCCACATGTAATCTGAAAGAGAACCTGAGCCTTAAATCCTTTTTTAATTATAATTCACATAGAGATATAATGAATTAGTTAACTAGGGTGTTCGCCTTAATTATATCATCTGTGGATTTAAGTTGATTCGTTTATGATACATCGAGAGATGGTTATAAATATTGATGAGTTCTTGATTAACAATCTAAAATAGTTAGCATAACTTAACAGGAAGTGTATTAATTCAAGTGAAACATTAAGAAAAATTGTAATCTTAAGCCTTTTTATTTGAATTCAATTCTTGGTAGTTAATGATTAGTTAGTTTAGTACTTTATTTTTAAAATTCAACAACTTTTATCAAATTGTTTAAATAAAATTAATTTGATTATGAGTTATTATTTGGTAATTATTATTAAATAATTCTCTGTGGGTTCGACACTCTCTTATCATTATATTACTCGTGGACTGCATATACTTGCGTATTTTTCTAGTATAGATTTAAGCAAACAGCAATCAGATGTATTTTTCTAAGATATCCTTATGCTAAAAAAGGATACAAAGTCTGTGACTTGGAAACAAGAAAATGTTTTGTTAGCAGAGATGTTTCATTTGTTGAAAATATTTTTCCTTTTTCATCTCTTATATCTCCTGCTAGTGATTCTTTATTTCCTTCTTATAATTCTTTTTCTTTACCTACTGAAGATCCTTTGTATATTCCTATAGTTGCTCCTACTTCTTCTCCTGAGCTTTCTACAGACAATGTTTTCCAGCCAGTTTCACCTATGTCTTCTTCTGGTCATATTTCTGGTTCTTCTTCTAATAAGTCTTCAAATCCTTATATGTCACCTAAGTTGCCTATTACACTTCCTTCTTCCAGACCTACTCGCACTAGAACACTTTCTTCTAAATTCAAAGATTTCGTAGGATTACCCAAGAATCTTCCTCATACTCTTCCTTCTTCGTCCACTTCTAATCATGTATCTTGTTATTTTATGTCTCATTTTATTTCTTATAATACATTTACTCCTGCTTATACTACCTATCTTGCCAACACTGCTTCTATTATTGAGCCTTCCACTTATGATTAAGTTGTTGTTGATCCTAAGTGGTGTGAAGCCATGGTCAAGGAAATTTCAGCCTTGGAAGCCAATCATACCTAGCGTGTCACTGAGTTGCCAAAAGACAAGAAAGTTGTGGGCTGCAAATGGATATAAGTTTGTCAAATTCTATACTAGCAAATACACGCAAGCATACATGATTGAATATGCAATATAGTGGCAAATAGAGTATCGTTCTCACGAGGAGTAGTTAATAATTCTATTAATCTAATTACTAATCATACACCAGTTTGGTTTTATTTAAACAATTGAAATCTTAGGTGAATTAATTAATAAAATAAACAACTAAATAAATATGAATTCAATAAATAACAATATTAAGAACTCAATTTCCCCCGATGAATCATTTAATTATTATCATTCTTCTTTCATTAAATTAATTATTTAGAATTGCCAACAGAAAATCACTAATAATTTATATAATCATTTTTCAAATAATTATATAGCATATCTATTATTATTATTATTATTATTATTATTATTATTATTATTATTAATTTCACTATATTTCTATGAGAAAGAATAATAATAAATTCATTACGAATCATTTTCAACCCGTTGCTTGTGGTATTCAAGTATATTCTTATCCCGTCTACAAATTAGTATTCACTCCTAGGAAGAATTACTAACCACAAGTTATTATATCAAGATCTTAATTTAGAATTCATTGTCAAATTTCATCTAAATCCATCCAATAATTATTGATCAGACAATTATAGCAATAAACACAAGATATAATAAACAATCCAACCCATAATCAATTTAAATAGAAGAAAGAATAAATATTAAATCAAATCATTATCGGGTTCCATTGAATCCTTAACTAAGAATTTAGTTCATAATAAAAACTAAAAACTTAAATGATTTATCAAAAGCCATTCTAGAATACAAGGAATAAAGACTAGAGAAAAAAGAAATAAACTCTGATGAATCCAATCTTGACTTCTCAGCTCCAATCTTGCCTCTGGAATAAAACTTCGATGAAACCCTTATTCTCCTACATACTACTAAGCCTAAGCCTCAAAATGATAATAATAATAATAATAAGATGATAATTATTAGTTTGTTACTGAAATATAAATAATAAGTCTCCAACCTATACAAGATAAGTGTAAACCAATCAACGTCTTCAGCCTTAGGAGTTTGAAACCCACCTAACTTCAATTATCAAGCGTACACATTAATCAGGCATTAAATTAATCAAATTAATTCTTACACTTGTCGGGCGTGTGAGCAACACGCACCTGCTGAAAAGGGCTCTAGCGTTGCGGCTCAGCCTAAGAGCACCGCGACTCTTTTCTTATACAGGCCAAGTGTCGCGCTCAAGCCCTAGGGCGTCGTGGCTCCAAAGTCCCTGGTCACTTCTCAATTGCTCCTTTACGTCCCTGTTTTGTCCATCTTTTCCACATGAAGTCCAGCTACTTGCATTTTCCTCTCGCCAAGCTTTCGCCAAACGATCCTTATAACCTATAGCTTATATAAAGGATAAATTCATGATAATTAAGATGCATTACACTATCATAGGCTGAATTTAACTATATGCACAAAAATACTAAAATGCAATAAAAACAACTAAAAACACTTAAGAAAAAGCAAGATAGTTATGTCAAGACTACCTATTTAGTAGATATAAAATCTACTCATCAAATACCCTCAAACTTAAACCTTTACTTGTCCTCAAGCAAAACTAAAAACAAAATCAATCCTAAAAGTTCCTAAAATGCAACCTACTAATGAGTTAAGTATAAACCCGAATATAGCCTCCAAGATCATACATAAATAAACTTAAGCAACAGTTAAACCATGTGTAAGCTGTCAATCAACTTAGTCATCAATTCGCAACAATTATGATCCCGTAGTGTGTGTGTGTGTGTGTGCAACCTCCACCTCAATCAATCATACCTTAGAAAGATTATAAAATGAACACCTAGTACAAGAAAATCATCAATCCCTAGGAGCATATCACAGTAACAATATCAGCTAGTGTAAACAACATTCAAGTCAAGGAAAATACAGTTTTTTTTCTATTGCTTAGCTATTATCCCTAGATACAATTCAACATTCTTTCACATATTTTCATGGTGAGTGCGTTTTACGCTCCTTCTCACATTCAAATGAATGAGTGCATTTTATGCTCCATCTCGTCTTTATTTTTCTTTTACCAAGGAGTGTTCTTTTAAGCTCAATTCACTCCACCATATATCATAACTCTAGGAAGCATATCATTTTCTTTTCCTTTTCATTCAAAACATAATTCCCCCCCCCCCCAAACTTGAACAATTTACTACCCTTGCTTCAATCAAAACCGAAATACGATCCTACCATCTTAACAACCTCTAACACTAAGGTTTCAAACTATAATTGCCCTAAGATACAATTACTCTCAGTGGGATATAAGTGCTCTAAATAAATAGGGATCATAATAACGCAAGATTGACTTCTAACTCGATATTTAAAACTTAACACAAAGTTCAAAAGTTCGCTAACTTTCAACCAGGTTTAATCATCTCTTATCATTGGTTATCACAAATTTACTACTTCATTTCATTTATTCTTTTATTTTTGTTGTTTTTCTTTTTTTTAAATGCATGTACCTAACTAAACATGCAATATGCAAAATACTAATATGCAATAATAATTACATCCTAATTAACAAAGCGAATTAAAAATAAATTAAATCCTAATTAACATGCAATTAATAACTAATTAAACAAACCATCCTAGCAAATAATTAAAATAAGACTCAATCCAACCAACCATTAAACCAAAAGTATTAACCTAACCAACCCTAACCAAAGCAAATTAAACCAAAAGAATCAATCCCCCCAAACTTAAATATTACATTGCCCTCAATGTAATAAATCAAATCAGACTTCCTTGAGGAATCAGTCATCCTCGTCTGCCAGCTCATCATCATCGATCTCCTCCTCCGTCTCGAAAGCTACATCTGAGAATACTGGTGGTTGTGGGATGAGTTTGTGTTGGAGTGGGGGAGTGTATGGCCGAATTTATGGGGAGTGTTAGGCAAAATGGGCTCTTAAGGGTTGTTTTGAGCTTGCTGATTCATCCTGGAGTGTCGCTGCCTACCCTGGAGCGACGCGACTCTGAGTCTAGCGCCGCGGTCCTAGTTCAAGGGCGTCGCGGCGCTGAAGTCCCTAACTTCAAACGTGCGCGCCTCTTGAACTCAGGCCTTTTCTCCCTTTTCTTTTCCTTTGCTTAGCTATTTCCTTACATGCTTGCCCCACAACTTAGCCATTTTTTCTTGTCACACCATGTCTTGTCTTGCCATTGCATTACTTCTCCCACGTTTGAGTTCGTGGCATGCTTTTGCTTTATTCCACGTATCACCTGAAATTAATAATTTATTATTTAGCTATCGCGATTTGCATTAATTAATTGTAACAAATTTCATGACTAAAAATTGAACTAAAATAAACTAAAATTAGCTAAAATGTAATCTAATTCTAATTTTAACCCATGTATTGTCTCCCAGTAGCGCTTGTTTTTAAGTCATCAGCCTGACTTCTTCCTTTTCTTTCAATCTGGTTCAATTGCGAAAATTTTCATTTCATACCTCATATTCGTCTTTTCCTTGAAAGTTTCGGCATCCATGCGAAATTGAGGACCCCCAACTTTATCTTCGTCTAATAACAAAAAATAATTGTCCTCATCCTTTTCATCCTCTATTATGCCTACTTTAACCACATTGACCCAAAAACACTCCTTACGACCACCTGGAATGTTGATAGTTTCAAAAACTTTGAATGGCTCCTCTTGATCTCTCTTCTCCTGGCTCCCATTCTTGTTTTTCTTTTTTACAGTTTCACTATCATCATTCAAATTCGGGTATGTCCTTTTTAGTTGTCCGCCAACATCCTCATGTAGCTCCTCACCATTCTGAATTAAAACTTCATTTTCGTACTTTTTGCTTTCACTTCTTAGATTTATCTTTGTACTGCTTGGCAAAGTACCGTAGCGTTAACTATTTATGATTGCCTCGACAAGCTGTCCCATTCAGTTTTCGAGGTTCCTAATTGTAGCTTCTTGATTGTTCATTTGAACCTCAACTTGCTCTATGTATTTAGTAAGAAGTTCCTCCATCCTTCATTCTGCGATACGTACTTGGTGAGAAGATCCTCTAAATTAGATGTATCCTCTTGCTGCAGTGAATGTTGATTTTGGAATCCTATAGGGTACTCTTGACATAGAGTAAAAGATTGATATTAAGAGTTATTGCTCCATGAAAAGTGTTGTTGATTCCACAAACCCGAATGATCATAGTTTGAAGTGTTGTTGGATTGCTGATTGTAGTAGGCATTCTGAATGGATTGACTACCAAGAGCGTCAATTCTTCTTGAAAGCTTCGTAACTAGTGCTACCAATGCATCAAGTGTTCCTTCCACACTTGGTTGTTCCATCCACGCAAAAGGCCTTTGAAAACTAATCACATTCATAGTAACTGAAAAGGAATTAACAATAAAAATAACAATAAAACATAAAAAAATTCTACACATTTAAATTAAGACCAAACTGCTGGAAATTAATATTAGAAAATTTTGATTATTAAAATACTCCCCAACAACGGCGCCAGAAACTTGTTTGCCAAATTCTATACTAGCAAAATACACGCAAGTATATGTGATCGAATATGAAATATAGCGGCAAATAGAGTATCGTTCCCAATAGGAGTAGTTAATAATTCTATTAATCTAATTACTAATCATGCACCAGTTTGGTTTTATTTAAACAATTGAAATCTTAGGTGAATTAATTAATAAAATAAACAACTAAATAAATATGAATTCAATAAATAACAATATTAAGAACTCAATTTCTCCTGATGAATCATTTAATTAATATAATTCTTCTTTCATTAAATTAATTATTTAGAATTGCCAACAGAAAATCACTAATAGTTTATATAATCATTTTCCAAATAATTATATAGCGTATCTATTATTATTAATATCACTATATTCTTATGAGAAACAATAATAATAAATTCATTAAGAATCATTTTCCACTCGTTGCTTGCGATATTCAGGTATATACCTATCTTGTCTACAAATTAGTATTCACTCCTAGAAAGAATTACTAATCACAAGTTACTATATCCAGATCTTAATTTAGAATCCATTGTCAAATTTCATCTAAATTCATCCAATAATTGTTGAACAGGTAATCATAGCAATAAACACAAGATATAATAAACAATCCAACCCATAATCAATTTAAATAGAAGAAAGAATAAATATTAAATCAAATCGTCATCGGGTTCCATTGAATCCTTAACTAGGAATTTAGTTCATAATAAAAGCTATAAACTTAAATGATTTATCAAAAGTCATTCTAGAATACAAGGAATAAGGACTAGAGAAGAAAGAAATAAACTATGTTGAATCCAATCTTGACTTCTCAGCTCCAATCCTGCCTCTGGAATAAAACTCCGATGAAACCCTTATTCTCGTATGTACTACTAAGCCTAAGCCTTAAACTGATAATAATAATAAGATGATAATTATTAGTCCGATACTAAAATATAAATAATAAGTCTCCAACCCATACAAGATAAGTGTAAACCAATCAACGTCTTCAGCCTTGGGAGTTTAAAACCCTCCTAACTTCAATTATCAAGCGTACATATTAATCAGGCATTAAATTAATCAAATTAATCCTTAAACTTGTCGGGCGCGTGAGCAACACGCGCCTGCTAAAAAGGGCTCTAGCGTCGCGGCTCAGCTAAATTGCGTCGCGGCTCTATTCTTATACAGGCCAAGCATCGCGACTCAAGCCCTAAGGCGTCGTGGCTCTAAAGTCCCTGGTCACTTCTCAATTGCTCCTTTACGCACCTATTTTGTCCATCTTTTCCACATGAAGTCCAGCTACTTGCATTTTCATCTCGCTAAGCTTTCGCCAAACGATGCTTATAACCTATAGCTTATATAAAGGATAAATTCATGATAATTAAGATGCATTACACTATCATAGGCTGAATTTAACTATATGCACAAAAATACTAAAATGCAATAAAAACAACTAAAAACACTTAAGAAAAAGCAAGATAATTAAGTCAAGACTACCTAATTAGTAGATATAAAATCTACTCATCAATATATAAAGACAAATATAATCCTGATGGTACTGTTGATCGATTTGAAGCTAGGCTTGTTGCCAAAGGCTTTACATAGACTA